>CM053787.1:589685222-590885222 GCA_028749045.1 Cupressus sempervirens
AGATCTAGGGTAAAGATTTTGGTATGGGTTTACCATATTAAATTAGAAATATGATTAGGATTATGGTATGTATTTTCTAGGAAATTTAATATGAGTGTTTAACACTTATATTTAAATATTTAGGATTATGCTTTAGCATTTACTATTAAGGTTCAATATTAAAACAACTACGATTTAATATAAATAAGATTGTGGTTTGGGTTAGGATTTAGGATTATCCATTTAGAATTAGGGTAAAGAAAATTTTAACATTAAATGATTGGGGTACAAAATATAACATTTAGGATTACAACTACTAGTTCAAGATTTATCATGTCTAAGATTAGGCATTAGAATTTAGAATTATGGTTTAGGCTTTGATTTAAGATTGATGGATGATAATTTAAGATTATATAGTTTAACACTTATAATTCTAGTGTTTAAAAATTAGGATCACATGCTAACTTTAAGGATTATGATTTTTAATTATGGTTAGAATTAAGATTACTTTCCATTATGGGTACTGTTATGGTTACCTAGCTAGGGATCAGGTGTTAGGTTTAAGATTTGAAATTACAATTAGAATTAGGGTTTAACATTTAGGATTACATTTATTAATGATTAGGGTTAGGTTTCTCAATTTTAATTATATAATGGTTAAAATTTTAATCAGTGTTAGGGTTAGGCTCAGAATTATAGTGAGAGTGAGATTTTACATCAAGGTTAATATTATGTTTATACCTAGTGTGTAGTTTTATAAAAAAAAAAGGTCATTAAATTATTGAAAATTTTGTTGTAAAATTTATCTAACTAAATATTGAAATGATAAATGGATATGATGGTCCACATAATTTGGAGTAGCGAATTTAAAATTACATTTGATTTGGAAGGGAAACATTACTTGTTGAAAATCACAAATAGAATTTAAGAGCTCGTCTACATTTAAATGTCATACTTAGGGCTAAGGTTGTGTTAAGGATAAATGGTTATGTATGATTGTTTATGATTAGAGATTTAGTTAATGTTAGGATTAAAGAGTTGAGCTTATGATTAGAGTTACATAGATCTAGGGTTTGGAGTTAAAATTATGGTTTTAAGGTAAGGGAGCACATTAAATAGTTAGTTATGTGTTTAGGGTTTAGATAAAATTATTGTATAGTTATGGTTAGGTTGAGGTTAGACTTAGGAATATAGTTAGTTTTACTTTTTTTGTTATATGGTTTACAAACTAATTTATAATTAATTACTATTTAGTTGAAATAAATCTAAAACATCAATGTTATTACATGTTTAAACAATCTATTTTACATTTATCTAATCATTCAACATTGTAATTTTTATTAAATACATCAAAAAATCTTAAATTTTAAATTTTAAATGAACATCTACAAAAGAAATTTAAAATGAATAGATGAACAGATACAATAATGTAAAGATAAAACTATTAACAATGGAAATTTACAATTTGACATATTAAAAGTGAAAAAATAATAATAAATTGATAGAATTATTAAACATGAAATTGAAAACAATGAAACAAAATACTAGAAAATAAAGTAAAATATCTGATACATGGAAAAAGAGCAACAGGGGGTCAGTAGAAATCCAAAAATGGGCTCCCATTTCTATGCTAAAATTGGGCTTCCATTTTAGATACCAACAAAAATGACTAAAACCCCCTCAAAAAAGTGAGTTTTATATTTTTTCAGAATCAGGTACCTAATTTTTAAAATGCGCTTCGAGTACCTAATCCATATTCAAAATTTGGGTACCCAATTTTTGAATATGGATCAGACAACCAAACCGTAATATGTATGCGATTTGCTAAAATTGGGTACTCGTTTCTGCAAAGGTCTCATTCCGTACAATTGACTTTTGCAGAATTGCGACCCAATTTTGTGCATTCACCCATATATATATATATATATATATATATATATATATATATATATATATATATATATATATATATATTGAAATTTTGCTATAATATATATATATCTTAAAATTATTTAATTATATATTACATATATTTTCATATAACAATAAAATAAGATTAGAAAAGTAATATTACTTTACTATTAAAATTAAAATTTATGAATATATGTTTAACTTTTATTACATTTATTATTTTATTTATGCTTAGGGTGAGGATGTTTTGATATTTTTAAAATTATAATTTTCATTAAATCTCATCTTAGGAGGATTATATTTTGGTTTGTTATAAAATATTCTTGAAATCTATCATATTTTATGTAAATCCTATTAATATTATTGAAAATACATACTTATTATAGATCAATAAAATGTTTAAAACCTTTTTTTAAGATCTAGCTCCCCAATATGTAAGATTAGTTTCTTCCTCAATGACGAATTATGTTTGTGCATTGGAGTCATTACTTCTATTGGTAGTGTTATGATCACTTGAAGATGCAAAAGTGAAAGAGGATGGAGACGAAACTGGAATTCAGACTAAATTAAAGGTGGGTAAAGAAGACATGGGCTGAGGATTTGTAGTAATATTGCCTTGTGGGGATGGGAGGAAATTCATCATCATTATTGATGACATCTGCTAAGGGAATGTATTCTTTAACATATGTCTCTTCCTTCAAATTTGAAAATATAGTCCCATTAAAAATAATATCTCTACTTCAAATAATGTTTTTTTATCAATTAAGCTCCAAAGCCTAAAGCTAAATTGATCTGCTCAATATCTAAGAAATACACACTATGTAATTTGAGATTCATCTTGTTCCTCTTCTATTGAGGAACATGAACAAAGCCTTAACAACTAAAAAATTGAAGGTGTGAATATCAAATTATTTTACTAAGTCATTCCTCTTTCAGAATTCTAAAATCCAAGTGAGATAAAGGATTCTGATTGACTCAATACATTTTTGTAAGACATGCTTTAGTTCAAAATTCTTTTCCTAAGCCAACATTACAAAGAATAGATTGAGTTGTCTCAAGAATGGTTCTATTGAGCCTTTCTACCACCCCATTTTCTCGTAGGTCAAAGGAGCCAACTTTCACCCTTTCAATGCCATTATCTATGCAAAACTATCAAATTTCAATGAAAAAAATTCACCTCCATTATTCATCTTCAAGAATTTAAGTTTATGACTGCTTTGGTTTTCATCATATAAATCCAAACATTCCTAGTACAATCATCATGGAAAGTAACAAAATAGCTTGCGGCTGCGAAAAAGGATACCTCAGTAAGAGTAAAGAAGTGCACTATTTCCAATGGGGTGGTCTTCTTATTATGTCCATATATTAATAAGTTGACCCATCTTCATTTTCCATAGAGGCAATATTTGCAAAACTCCAAATTTGTTGATTGAGACTTTGTAGTTAATCTTGTTTGAGTATAACCTCAAGTCTCTTCTTACTCATGTGGACTAGCCTTTAATGCCAACATGCCACATCACCACTCACAATAGTCATAGAAGCTCCTATTGAAATAGGATTTTGAAAAAGATACAAACCACCAACCTTATTATCATTGGAAATAACCATGGAGCTTTTTGTTACCTTCCAAGAATCCAGAAGGAAAAAGGTATGGCAGCCTCATGTGAAAACTTGACTGATAGAAATCAGATTTCTTTTCAATTTGGGAACACAATGAACATCTTTCAACACCCATTAGCCTCCTTCTAGATACAAGCTAACATCACCATTTTTGACTATCTCACATTCCTTGCCATCTCCTAGAAACACTTTCTCAAATTGCCCTTCTTGGTAGTTTGTAAAATATTCTATACAAAAGATCTAGAATGAAAAGAAGTTCCATAATCTAACACCCATGAATCTAAAGAGGTGTTAAGTGTTGCAATGACTAAGACACCATCATCCTTTTCATAGGTCATATATTCTTCATTGTTCTGCACTTTTTATTTTTTTTCTTTTCTAAGACAAACAATTCCTCTTGGAATGTCCAGTCTTTCCACAAAACTAGCATTCACCATTTCTACCTCTCGATTTTGATCTCTTGAAAAATTTAGAAAATTTTGGTTATGATTTTTTCTTCTATCATGAGCTCTTCCCCTACTTTTGGTGCTGACCATAGTTAGAGCATCACTAGCTGAAGTTTCTTGATGCTTTCTCCTCATATCTTCACTCAAAAGAGTTCCTGCAACACTGTTAAATTTTAGTTTAGTTGTGATAGCCACCATGGTAATTACTGTCATCACAACTCCTGTGTAGTTGTTCGATAACAAACACAACAATAGGATGGTCTTAATCTCATAATCCAAATTGAGACACATTGATGTTAATTGAGTAACTAAAGTGTTAAGTTCATTAAGGTGATTTCAAATAATTCCACTTTCTCTCATTTTTAGATTGTATAATTATTTTAGAATAGAGACTTTATAAATGATAAAGCCATTTCATACATGGAAGATAATTTCTCCCATAAATCTTTAGGTGTCTTTTCAGTTGAGGCATTGAACAAAAATTATTAGACAAAGAGAGGTTGATTGTTGCTTCTATCTTCTTGTCCATCTTTAACTAGTCTTCATCTGACATTGTTGTCCACTTATTTGCTTTCCCTTCTAATACAAGCAAGTAGATCTTGCTTAATTAGTAGAGATTCCATATGCACCTTGCATAAACCAATTATTTTCCATCAAATTTCTCTATTTTTTATTATTCCATCTTTTGAAAATTCAATCGCCAAATTTCCAACCCGCAACTCTAACACTATGATACCAATTATAAACATAGAAGAATGAAAATAAAAGAGAGAAACACTAAAGTAATTCACAAGAGAATAAGGCACCAGTATTTATTGTGGTTCACCATAATTGTAGCTACATCCACATTGAACTTTTACAATCATACAACAACAATATATATAAAGACATTCCATTACATGTAAGTTGATTTTAGCCTTCAATTCAACACTTATAAGATATTTGTCCATTCACTAATTAATTAATTCCATTTCTTTGTTCTCATATAAACAATGAAATTGAATATACACAATTTCATAGATTGGTTTTGTTTTCCTTCTTTTCATGTTTTTGACATTCTAGTTGCTCACAGATATATATTTGGCTCAGATTCAAGTTGGTCACCAATATAAATTTTGTTTGTTTAATTTTACAGTTGGCATAGACAAGGCGCGAGATAAGGTCATGGAGCTTCTAGATTTGAATGATAAATTAAGGAAAGCTATTGTTGTTTATGGAGTGCAGGGAATAGGTAAGACAACACTTGCTACTATAGTGTAAAATAGAATTCTCCTCCCTAGCTACAAATTCTGCATATTGCATATGGACGAAAACTGCAACATGCATGACCTTAAACTTCTTCACTAGAAGCTTCTACGAGACTTGTGTTCAAAAAATATCAAATTGAGAGATTATGTGGAGGGCCAAGAAAAATTGTTTGACATTTTTAGGTCAACAATAAATTAGCCAGTCTTTGTGTTTGTAGATAATGCTCTTAATGCAAGTGACTTAAGAAAGCTTTTACGAGGGGATCTCTCCTGCCTTCTGATCTAGAGTATATTTCTTATAACTACTAGGAAACTTGATGAGACTAACTTCATTTCTCACTTGGCTATTCAGTGTTGTGAATATAGGGTAGATATTTTGTCAAGCCTGGATGCCAAAAAGCTTCTGCGTAAGAAAGCTTTAGGGGTTGCAAATGCAATATTACAGAAACACTCATCTATTGATAATCTAGAGAAATGCTGTGGCGGTATTCCACTTGTATTAGAAATGGTTGGGTCTAATTTACTAATAGATGGTAGTAACATCTCATATTGGCTCAACTTTCTCAATGAGACATTGCAGAATGAAGAAGGGGAATTGAGCGAGAGGGTAGTAATTTGTGTTTATGAGAGTTTGCAGGAGCCTTCTTACAAAGAAGCCTTTCTTGACATTGCTCACTTCTTTCAAAATTGGAAAATGCAGGAGGTTGGTTACATTATTGGAGAGCTACAACTAAAATCTTTGCAAGATGCTACACTTGTTAAGAGCTCCGAGGAAGGTAAATTGACCATCCAAGATATTATTGGAGCATGGGTGAGATGGCTGTCCAAATCCCTGAGAATTACATATGTCCAGTCATTAAAATAAGTTTTCCAAGATAAATAGGTATTTGTGTTTTATGAGCCATCTTTATTGGGATTGTTTTCTTTCTTCTCATAACAAGTTGAATGTGCATTCCTTGTTTTGTGTGTGACTGCAAATGTTTATACAGAGGCTTTGACATGTCAAAGGTATACATATTTCAGATAACAAGGAGAAAATCCAAATTGTAGAAGGGGATCTGGACCTCATGAGTGAGTCTTTAAGAGTTCTCAACTTGGGAAAAAGTTGGATAGTGGAAGGACAATGCAAGGAAAATTTTAAAGAATTAAGGCTTCTCCAGCTCTTCAACAAGGATGATTCATTTTTGCCAATCAATGGCAGCAAGTATAAGCGACTGGCCTTTTTCCATGGTAACTTATCAGACGAAGATAATGATGAATTTGAGGCAAGTAGATGGAAATTCATTTTTCATTTCTGAAGGGTCTCAAGATTTTTGTTTCCATACAAAATTATAACACATTAGCACAATGTGTAGGGAAATTTAATAATGCTCAAAGTTTATTGTTTCCATGAATTGTTCTACTTATACTTTTTTGGGCTAATCTTAAATGGTAACCATATTTGCAATTACTGCCATCTGTGCATTTAATGAAGCTAAATAGCTCATTTAAACTCCCCAAAAGGTTCACCAACTTATCATTATTAAAGAAGTTAAAGCTTTAGAGTGTTCAACATTCATCCATCTACCCACTCAATTTGGCCAACTTCAATCTTTATGCTATCTCACAATAAATGGGTGCAACAATCTCATGAAGTTGCCTGAAAGCTTTGGCAATCTAGCTAACTTGGAGGAGCTGAAAATTTACTGGTGTGACATGGAAAATCTTCCAAACAACTTTAGCAAGCTTAACTGCCTGCATCACCTTAAGCTGAGAGGATGTTCAAAGTTTGCTAGTTTACCATAAAGCTTTGGGAACTTGTCTAATTTAGAAAACCTAGATTTAGGCTTGTGCTCAAGTTTGGTAAGCCTACCTCAATCGTTTGGAAATTTGAAGAGCCTTAACTATCTCTCATTAGAGAAATGTCAAAATCTCAAGAGGCTTTGTGATAATTTTGAATGTCTACAGTCGCTAGCTATAATAGATGTTTTTGAGTGCTCAAAAATAGTAGGAGAGGCAATGAACAACTTTGTTGTGTTGAAGAGCCTTATGTTTCTCAATATACGAAGGTCTCCCAAGTTGAAACATTGATGGTATCAAATAAAGGAGCAGCATTCTTTGGCAGTCTACTTGTTGGAATATTAATTGTAGTTGATGTTTTCCCCTAGAGAAAATGCTCACCTACCTCCTTACATTTGCAAAATGATCAAAAAATTTAATATGGGTAGGTGAGTTTCAAATTTGGAAAGAGGGGGAAACAATTTTTTTGGAAAAGAGACAAAAAATGAATGTATTGATTCATTCAGAAACAGAGATCAGAGAGAGAAGAGATCAAAAGTTAAAAAGAAGGAAGAAGAAGAAAATAAGCAATCAGTAGATCCATTTGTATAGAAGACAGAAGGAAGTTTGTATCATGTTTCCAGTTGCACGTGTTTCCTCTGTTCATTATGTCAGTTTGTAAGTTTGTTATTTGTTAGATTTTTCCTATGAAGTAGTGATTGCTCCAGGCACTATTGTATGTAGCCATTAGAGCTACAAGTTTTAAAGTTTCTTAAGTTTTGAAGTTGTTTGAAGTTTTAGGGTTATTTTAGGGTTTTTTTATTATAGCCGAATGCTCCCAGATTTTGTAATAGTTTCAATCAAAGTTGAATACCAATCAAGTAGGCATACATGAATCCATTGCTCTTTATTCATTGCATTTTTGAAGTTTATTGTTGAATATTTTAAGCCTTGGGTTCTCTAGTTTTAATGGTGGAAAAGTTCACATTATAATTCTATCACTCAGTATTGTCTTTAATAGAAGTCATTTTCTATAGTGGCTACTAAGTTCACTCAGTACCTTCTTCTACCAAGCTTCACCCTCCAATGGCTACTAATTTTAATCGATAATTACACTAATGATATCACTCAGCATCCATTGGTGTCGAGTTACCCTTCACTTACCAAGTTCACTCAGCTCCTTCTTGTGTCGAGCTCTCTCGGCACACTCCTACCACTTAGTTTATTAAGGTGCCAAGTAAAATGGCACTCAGCAATAGTTAGTGCCAAGTGAAAAATTAATATTTTTCTTTTAATTTATTCACATAGTATTAGAGCTTTGAGGCCTCACATCCACAGTGATTTAGGAAATTTGTTTTTCTAGGATATTTGATATGGCAGGAGATGCAGGAAAGATATGACAATAGCCACCACCCTTCAATGGACAAAATTATGATACATGGTCAAAGAAGATAAAAATCATAATGGTTGCAAATGATTTGTGGGAGTTTGTACTTAATGGGTTCAATGATGTGATAGACCCAACTCAGTATGTTGCTCTTACCAATAATCAAAAGACTCATTTGAAAGAGTCAAGGAGAAAAGATGCTGACGGATTAAGTCTTATTGAAGCAATAATGATAGAGATAGTATTTTCCAAGATTACAGTAGCAAATTATGCAAAGAAAGCATGGGATATCCTTGAGATGAACTTCAAGGGGATTGATAAAGTTCATACAGTAAAGCTACAGAATATAAGGAGGGAGTTTGAGAACCTTCAGATGAAGGAAAATGAATCAATTAGAGATTTCAGTTTAAGGACCTCCAATGTGATTGACCAATTGAAGTCAAATGGAGAAGACTATCAAGAGAAGGGGATAGTGGAAAATATATTGAGGAGTTTACTGCATAAATATGACAATTTGGTCATGACCATAGAAGAGGCAAAATACCTCACTGTTTTGACAATGGATGAGTTGATGGGTACTCTTCAAACCCATGAGCATAGGATCAATAGATCTACATATTCTTCTTCCCAAGAGCAAGCATTCAACCCTTGGTCAAATCCAAGAGGAAGGGGGAGAGGAAGAAATGGCTCAGGCAAAAAATCTAGAGGTAGAGGCCAAGGTAATGGAGGACAAAGAAATGTTGCAATAGAAAGCTTAGGAAGAGCAGATGGAGCAAGAAGCTCACAAAATACATCAAGAGGAGGTAAGAAAAACTACAACTCAAATAGGAGTAATGTAGAATGCTACTACTATCATAAATATGGTCATTATGCAAGTGAATTCTGGAAAAACCAAAATAACCATTCAGGACAAGCAAATGTGGCTGATGTGAACATGGGAAGTGGAAACAATGCCACTACCTTCATCATGTGTAATGTTGGTGAAGAAAGAAGCCCTAAGCTTTCGTACCTTGATAGTGGATGTAGCAACCACATGAGTGGTAATGAAACCTTGTTTTCATTTATTGACAAAAGTTTCAAATCTAAGATTAAAATGGGTAATAATGGAACCCTACCAGTAGTAGGCAAAGGATCTATTATGGTCCGCACCAAGCAAGGTGAGAAGAAGGAAATGCAAAATGTGTATTTTTCCCATGGTACGAAGCACAATTTGATGAGCATTGGTCAACTTATTCAAAATAGATACAAAGTGCTGATGGAGAATGACAGGTGTGTCATTCATGAAAAGGATGGGAGTAGGAACTTACTTGCAGCAATTCAAATGACAACGAATAGAATGTTTCACTTGAGGATAGAGACATGTTTCTCATCTCAAGTTGGTGTTGCACCTCCCACGCAATCAACTCTAAGGAGTGTGATTGAAGACCCTTCATGGTTATGGAACCTCAGGTATGGTCATATTGGTTATGCTGGTTTAAATTTGTTGTCAAATAAAAGAATGGTAGAAGGTTTTCCACAAATAGGAAATTCATGTGACAAGTGTGAGGCTTGTATTTTGGGTAAGCAGTATAGGCTTCCCTTTAATTCTAAAAATTCTAGGAGGGCTAGATATTCATTAGAGTTAGTGCATACTGACCTAGTCTGTCCTATGCAAGTTACTTCTATTGGGGGGAGTACTTATTTTATGAAATTTATTGATTTATTTCAGTCATAGGACATGGGTTTTTTTTTGAATTCTAAATCTAAAGTATTTGATAAGTTTCTTGAGTTCAAAGCCTAGGCTGAAAGAGAATGTAGACACTATATCAAGGTCCCAAGATTAGATAGAGGAGGGGAGTATACCTCCAATTCTTTTGTAAATTTTTGTAGGAAACATGGCATAAAGAAAGAGCTCACAACCAGCTATACACCATAGCAAAATGGAGTGGCTAAAAGAAAGATCAAGATCATTGTTGAAATGGAAAGGAGCATGATGAAAGAGAAAAGTCTCCCAACTAAATTTTTGGGAGAGGCTATGGCAACAAAAATTTACCTAATTAATAGGTGTCCTACAAAGGCAATCTGTGATAGAATTCCAATGGAAGCATGGTCACAAGGAAGATGGACAATTGAACACCTAAGGTTGTTTGGATGTGTTGCATATGCACACGTGCCTAAAGAGAAAAGGCAGAAATAGGGTGACAAAGGTGTGAAGTGCATCTTCACAAGGTACAACTTAGAATCAAAGGCATATAGATTATCTAACCCATTGAACAACAAGATGATTCTCTCAAGAGATGTGGAATTTCTTGAAAATCAGTCATGGTATGGGCAAACTGACGAGTCACCCAGCACCTCAAGTAAAGTGTCAATTATGAGTGAAGAAGATGTTGATGAACAAGAAGAAGAAGGAGTAGATAATAGAAAAGGAAAGCACCCTCAATAATTCCCAAGCTCCTCTAGGCATGACTGATTGTCAATGCCAGGTAGTAGTGAAGATTCTGATCCCACACTCTCCTCTCTGTTACTAAGAAAAACCAAGAGTCTTAGGGAGATATACCAAGATGAAAGGTATGAAGATTATGATGAGAGTGCTAATTTTGTATTATTTTATTATAGTGATCCAATATATTTTGAAGAATCTGTTAAGGAGAATAAATGGTGTAAGGCCATGGATTAGGAGATAGATGCTGTAGAAAGGAATGAGACATGGGAGCTAACTGATTTGCCTCCCAAGAAGCAAGTGATTGGAGTGAAATGGATCTACAAGAACAAATGCAATGCTAAAGGTAAGATTGATAGGCATAAGGCAAGGCTAGTAGTCAAGAGCTAAAAACACTAGTATGGTAGAGATTATGATGAGACATATGCCCCAGTTGCAAGAATGGAAACCATGCATGCTGTCACAGAAATTGCAACTTAGCACAAATGGAAGGTATTTCAAATGGATATGAAGTCTGCCTTCCTAAATGGTGTATTGAAGGAAGAAGTATATGTGGAGCAGCCACCTAGTTATGAAGTAGCAGGTGAAGAGAACAAAGTATATAGATTAAAGAGCTCTCTTTATGGGCTCAAGCAAGCTCCAAGGGCATGGTATAGTAGGATTGACTCATATTTGATGAGCAATGATTTTAGCAAAAGAAATGGTGAGCCTATTCTCTACATCGAGGCAGCAAATGGAAATGTGTTGATTGTTGTCTTGTATGTAGATGATTTGATTTTTACTGGTAATGACAAGGCTCTAATTGGTAAGTTCAAAGAGGCCATGAAAAATGAATTTGAAATGATGGACCTAGGTCTCTTGAAGTACTTTCTAGGCATAGAAGTAAAACAAATGCATAATGGCATTTTCATCTCTCATGAAAAATATGTAGGGCAGATCTTGGAGAGATTCAAAATGTAGAACAATAAGCTAGCCCCCACACCAACATCAATAGGTCTGAAGTTGAGAAAGGAAGACTCTAGCAAGAGAGTGGATCCAACACTATACAAGAGTATGGTTGGAAGTTTGATGTATTTGACTACAACTCAACCAAACCTAATGCATGCAGTAAGTTTGATTTCCAAATTTATGAAAACACCAAAGGATTCCCATTGGCAAGCAAGAAAGAGGATCCTAAGGTATGTGAATGGTACCAAGGGATTAAAAATTTTGTATACTACATCAAATGATTTCAAATTGGTTAGTTACATAGATAGTGATTGGGCTAGAAGTATAGATGATAGGAAGAGCACTTCCAAATACATGTTCCATATGGGATCAGGTGCAATTTCATGGGCATCCAAGAAGCAACCTATTTTTTCTCAATCTATAATAGAGGCTAAATACATAGTAGCAAATGCAGCAGCATGTCAAGCTATTTGGTTAAGAAGGATCTTGATAGATTTGAATGAAAGGAAAAAGGATGGAACCACAATTTATTGTGACAACATCTCATCTATTGCATTGTCCAAGAATCTAGTCTTCCATGGGAGAAGCAAACATATAGAGATCAAATTTCACTTCATCAGAGAGTTGGTGGAGAATGGAGATATCAAAATGGAATTTTGTAAGTTTTAGCAGTAGCTAGAAGACATTTTCACAAAGCCATTAGGCATAGGAACTTTTGTACACCTAAGAGAGTGTCTTGGTGTAGTTGATGTGGATCAGCAATGATCCTTGTTTGTTTGGCTTAGAACAAAGTGGGAGTGTTGGAATATTCATTTCAGTTGACGTTTGCCCCTAGAGCCAAATACTCACCTACCAACTAACATTTGCAGAATGATCAAAAAATTTAATACGAGTAGGTGAGTTTTAAAATTGGAAAGAGAAGGAAGAAGAAGAAATTAAGCAATCAATAGATCCATTTGTGTAAAAGACAGAAGGAAGTTTGTGTCATGTTTCCAGTTGCACGTGTTTCCTCTATTCATTCTGTAAGTTTGTAAGTTTTTTATTTGTTGGGTTTGTCCTATGAAGTAGTGATTGCTCCAGGCACTATTGTATGCAGCCATTAGAGCTTCAAGTTTTAAATTTTCTTAAGTTTTGAAGTTGTTTGAAGTTTTAGGATTATTTTAGGGTTTTTTGGTTGTAGCCGAATGCTCCTAAATTTTGTAATAGTTTCAATCAAAGTTGAATACCAATCAAGCAGGCATACATGAATCCATTTCACTTTATTCATTGCATTTGTGAATTGTATTATTGAATATTTTAAGCCTTGGGTTCTCTGGTTTTAATGGTGGAAAAGTTCACATTATAATTCTGTCACTCGATATTGTCTTGGATAGAAGTTATTTCCTATAGTGGCAATCGAGTTCACTCGATACCTTCTTCTACTGAGCTCCACCCTCCAATAGATACCGAGTTCACTTGATAATTATGTTGGTGTTTGAAAATGTTACCAATTTTCAATTACCCTGATGAGAACAAAACACATCTAAGGATAGCTAACTCCATTTTCAACATGCCTATTCAGACACTAGGCCAACTATAAGGCTATACTCCTTCTGCACTTCAGGCTCTGCAAAACCTAGGTGGGTGAACCTCTTTAGATCTGACTATGTGACCGGTGCAATAACCATATTTGGGATCTATAAAAGCAGATGAAACCCCTAATTCTTCTATGCTTAACCAGGAGATCACAAGCATGAAATAGCTAAGGATATGACTCATGAAACTGGAAAGCTAAGTGCGGGTTATACTTTGAATACCTTTCAACATAAAAGGGAAAATTGATTTAATATGTTGATATCAACAAGACCCAAGTATGAGCAACAAAATCTAGTGATCCTATTTCTAATTAGTGCCTTATCTATTGGGCAATTAAATGAACTATAACCATACATCTTTTGGAAATCTAAGACACATTACTACATCCCGATCCCTGATCTATCCTTCACCTTGTGAATAGACATCTACTTCAGATTTGAATCTCATACTCAAAATATCCAATCATGAAATTTGCAAAACCCTGTGATAAATACCAAGTAATTACATGGCTCTTTTGATCCATATGCAAGACATTTTAACCACTTACATTCCAAAACAAGATGCAACCTAATCTATGATCCTTGATCTCAAACTAGAAAGATTACAGATCCATAAATAGGAGACAAGACTCAAATTGAATTTGGAAACCTTTGTTGTATTTTATTCATTCTCCTTGAAAATGAATATATGAAACTATATGCATAGATCACCTAACAAAATAGAACTATATGCATAAAACTTAATTTTCTATTCATATAGAAGAGAAATGCTGAAGAATGGTTTTTCAATGCAAAAAATGGGACCCCTTGAAAGAATGAAAGATAGAAAGATATAGCAAAGGAAAGAATCTTGGATCTGATCTTGAAGTGACAAGTGTCCATTTGAAATGCAATCCTCTGTAACTGAAAAACTTCTTCCTTCCATCTCTCATTCTGATATGATCTTGTTTCATCATTATCTGTAACTGATTTGCAAAATATCTCTGCTTCATGATAAAAAAAACTCTTTGGGTCACCAAAATATCTGATTGCCCCATGAAAATGCTAGTGAAAATGAGTTTATACTAAGTAAATCTGAACCAATTTGACCCTAACTGCATTTCCATTGCCTTTTATTGATATTCAACTCATTACCTTGACAAAAAATCAAATCTGAACTTCCTAATCTAAAAATGGTTGCAATCTGGGAACCTGGAAGAAAACCTCCTCTAGCTTGAACCAGCTACTATCTGTGCAAAAATTGACCTCTAAATCGAAAAGCTCATCTTTTCCTAGTTTTGGCGGTATATTGGAGTGCACATCTAGCTTATTGAAAACCCACTAATCTTCATTTAAAAATTTCCCCTCTAGTTGAAAGTTCAGGCTTGCACTCAAGCCATTTTCAAAAATTTAAAAGTTTCTAAAGTTTAAACTTTAGAAAAAAGCCTCATTTGAACTTTAAAAAAAAATGCACGTCAACTATTTTTATAAAAATAATAATAAAATATTATTATTATTTTATTTTTTAATATTTTCCCTCTCCTTCAATTCGGGTCAACCTTGGTTTGACTGGTGCCACGTGTCACTTGCTGATTGGCCTGCCTGATTTGCACCATCTGCCCCGTGTTGTCTTCTCGCTAACTCACTATGTTAATTATCATGCATCTTCTGCTTGGCGAGTAAGCGAGGACTGTTGGATGCACCACATGTCACAATTCCCTCTCATCTAGAGCATCTCATCATTCGTCGAATTTCTAAAATTTTCCGATGACTCGCTAAGTCGCTAGCTAGAATTTCTCAAATTTTTTGGCTAGCGACATAGCGACTAGCCAGATTTTTTACTTTTCTGAAACCTATCCCTTGCTGACATCATCAATTTGATATGCATTTTCGTTTAAAAATTACTCCTTGCTTCCAACCGGGTCAGGTGAATGGGACCCACCTACGACCTAGTGGCTTTCCCAAAAGCCCTTTTCTTTGAATACAACTAAAATGGCTTGGCATCATATTTAAAAACATAAAAAGTCCACACATGACAAATATGGGACAAAATCGCTCATTAAATCCTTCCCTCTGCTTTGACTGTGAAGTGCTACTTATAAGCTACCTATTGTTTGCAACTGCTTAGTTCCATTCAGACTTCCCTTACTTAGTCGCTGGTTGTTTCTCTCATGCCATTACCTCAGGAGCTTTCCTCTGACGTCCCCTACCTCTGCATTTTATTGTTTTTTTTTTAATGGCATGAGGTTCCTTTCGAAAGGCATGGATGGTGGTCTTAAGTTTAACGCTTACTTCCTTGATCACGTGAGATGCCTTTTCTTTAACTAGCATGGAGCTGAGTCTTCTTTTGATGCCATGGAACTGTCTTTGACTAGCATTTTTTTTTAAAATGTAGTGGCTTGACCTCTATTGCATGAGCTGCATCTTTGATGGTGGTTTCTTCTGTATATTGATCTATGGCTTGCTCTTGGTGTTATCATCCAACTGGGCAAATGAGAGCATACCATTTCAACCTCCTCTTAAAACTGAACCAGAATGCTTCCCCTGCCAAGGCACAGCTCCATTCCTTACAAAATGTGAGGCCCTCTGCAGGATTCTTTAACGCCTCCCTCTATACCTACAAATACTCTTTTTTATATATATACCCGCCTCCTCATAATAATAATAATGCAGCCATTATATTTTGGAGAAATTTTTCATTAGTCTCCATTTAAAATGAATAAAATGCTTTGGTAAACTATATTTAATCCATAGTTTGATTATAAAATCAAATTAGATCAAAGCATATCCCAAAAAAAATATTCAGCATTGATAATTTGTGAGTGCTGATTTGGCTCCTCCCTTGCTGCTCACGGCTTCAAGAAGGGGTTGTTTCTTTTTTAATTTATGTAAATGTTTTTTTCCTTTGACCTCTAGAAAGAGTCATTCATTCATTTTTAAAAATTAAAAAATGAAACTACATTTCCTCTTTAAAATGGCAGCCTTACTTGTCCTTTAACGCCATAGGGTATTTTCATCAAGTAGAAACATCTTCCATGCATTTGAGAACATTAATCATGCATTATCATAATTTGAATTATGATAATGTTTATTTAATATTGATCATCCATGCTTGAAGAAATTAGTCGGACTCCAAAGTGGGTCTGGCTAAAAAAATTTGTCTTCCAAGCAACTGGCATCCTCGTATTTGTCCCTTGACCCCATTGGACATCTCAGATTGACTAGATTCAAATCCACTCATAGATTCATTATTTTAAACTTGCTTTTAATCAAACCCGCAAATCGTGAATTTGTGTTTGGAGGCTCGGTAGCTGGCCTTAAAAACTAATTAAATCAAGTAACCAGGTCACAAAAATTAGCATGAGTGTTCAATCCCATACGCTTTATCATACTGAAAACTTTTCAACCCATGATGAATTCACAGTCAAAAGATTTTAATTTTTGAACATCCATATTTCAATTATCCTGCAGGCAAACAATGTTAAAAAAACATAAACTGGGCTCAGGTTCGGCATTATAAACTAGGTTATTGATCACTTGGGGTTCTGAAAACTAGGATACAAGTTCTTTGCTATGAAGAGAATATAATTCCATGTTTTGGGCTCATGATGAATCATAGGGCACATTTGGAAAATTTCCAAAAATAGGCACTTGGAAATTTTAACTAAGAAATGTGTCAAAAAGTAATTTTTTGGCAAATGTACAGACATGTGAAAGTATGCAGAAGGATTCGTCATGACTTAAGAATTGGCATACTTCAAGGATTTTAAGGACACAACACAATGGTATAATTCACTTAGGCTTACCAATCATACGATCAAAGTTATATCGTGTCGAACAGGGATGCGAATCAATCTGGATACCTTAGCCGTAACAAAACAATGCAAATTGGGTTTTTAATCATGTTAGAAAATTGATCAAATGGATTTTTCATGACCTCAAAATTTGAACATAGGTTCTCTATTATGGACACTAAACATCCCCAAAGTGGCAGGTCATGACACATTCTTGGGTAAAATATATTCAAATGCAAACTGGGCCTCTGGTCGCTATTTGACACTTGCGCAAAATTACAAATTTTGACACTAGCTCAAAATGGGACTTTAAAAAATGATTCGGGATGGAAAAATAACATCGTGGATCACGTGCATATGTCAAATGAAAGGTGTTAAGCCACTCAAACACCATCTAGGCCTCAAACTGACAACCCACTACATATGCATAATAGGCACTTTAGGGCATGATTTTTCAAAATTCACAATATGTGACTCAAAATTGACCATGCAATTTTTAGTCCCAATAGTGGCTCATTCTAGGGATGTATGTCCCTTGTGGGCATGGTAAGATTTCAGATCTCTGGGAGAAGCAGACCACACACCTAAACTTCAAAAACTCTCCTAAACAACTTTATTGAAAGCAGGGAAACAACTACAACTACCAAGATTATATACACATGATGGCCCCGGGCCACCGAACTTGAATTAAATTATTTACCTCTATCATATACCTGATTCTCATTCCTTTCATGAGGTAAAATGAAATTACTTCTACCCATTCCACCAATCAGATCAGCATCATGCAAAAAATCACTTGGTAAAATGAGATTAACACCTTCACTTTCATAGTGCATATAAAAACTAGGCACAAATTTAACCTCTTGCTCACTATGAAAGAGAACATCAGCATGCTCTTGAATACCAACATCAAACTAAAACTCATCCCTACTAGTTGATTCA
This sequence comes from Cupressus sempervirens, assembly GCA_028749045.1. Classification (NCBI taxonomy): domain Eukaryota; kingdom Viridiplantae; phylum Streptophyta; class Pinopsida; order Cupressales; family Cupressaceae; genus Cupressus; species Cupressus sempervirens. The sequence continues at coordinate 589,703,230 of CM053787.1, forward strand.
TGCATGTTGTCCGTCAAAAATGCAAAGAGCTCATTCTCAACTTCAGAGAAAAAGTTATATATATCATGCATTTTTAACTCACCTTGACTTTGCATTTCTTCAAGTATCTCCAGCTGAATGTCAAAAGAGCAGTCAGATTTATATTCACACATGACATCATCATCAAAATCTGACATCACTTCACAACCACTTGATATATCTTCATAATCGAAGTGGTGATTTGTTTTTACCTCATTTGAATGATCGTAGAACTTACCATGAATGGTCAATTTCTCTTCAAAGACAACTCCATCGCAAACTTCATCTTCACACTTACCAAATATAGCATCATTAGAAGATTGAATATCAGAAATAGAAGAACAATAATCTGATTTACTACAGCAGTATGACGGTGTATCATCATTTGCGTCTAACCCCACCAAACCTAAAACCTCCATGTCATCTTCAAACAATGGGTTGATAAATCCATGTAGTGATCCTTTCTGAACATTAGGACAAAACATGGGATGCTCATCCTCACAAGCATCATCATATAAAAAATTATTATAGACTTGAAATTCATTACCCACCCTTATCCTCATGGAAACTTTCAGCGTATGAAGAAAAGTCTAAACTGTATAAAGACTCCTTTTCTACTTCTTCTACCAAACATATAGTGTCTATATTTACATTCTCTTTATCAACTTGTTTAGGATAACCATTACGAACTAACTATGTTTCATTCCTAAACACCTCACTACATGTTGGATTTTTATTGTTTGATGTAAAAGCATTTGAAAACCTTCTACTGAAGTCTTCAGAATTATTAACCTGAACTAGACTCAACATTATTTTATCTTCATACCTTGGGGACAGATCACTATTAAAATCTTCATTGGCTAGCTGATTTGTATGATGAAAAAATTGAGTTGCACCTTCCTTTTCAAAATCAGAGGAAGAATTCATACCTTCAGCTTCAGATGAATGTTCACTGCCATCATTGCTTTCTTCCTCCCTTTCAAAATCAGATTCATATGAAGGTGAACATACACTGTCTTTTTGCTCACTATGATTCGAGCAACCACTCTCATCATCTCCTTCATATGATGCTTCTTCATTGTACATCGGATAAACAACTTCATTGTCATCATTTGGAAGATGACTTATAGCTTCTTCATACCCACATTGAGATTCATATCTTTCTAATTCATTATTTACATAATGCAACCTCTCAATAAGAGAATTCAATTCTTGCCTATCCAACTGATTAAAAGAATACATCTTACCATTTACTGCTGAAACATTATCAACATGTGCATTATGTTCTTCTGATTGTGGCTGAGATGATTGTGATTCACACTCTTCACTTTGTGTTAACTCTCCATGGCATGTCGGATTGACAACATCAAACTCATGATCTGAGAGATAACTTTCAGCCTTCTCACTTGCACAAGACTGAGATCTAGGTTCAGCAACTTCAAAATTGGAAACATTAGTAATATCATCATACACATAACTATTGTGAGAATAACTTTCTATTGTAACCAATGTTTGATCTATAAAATCAACATGTTGCTGAAACATATCAGAGTCTAAAATATTATTCACTACTATAGCATCATGAACATGTGTGTTTCTATTTGCAACTAGACTAGCCTTTGTCATACACATATTGTGATTTAAATTCTCAATCTGATTAAAACCTACAATAGGGGTGTTGACATTTTGAACTATATTGGAACACTTAACATAATATTGCTCTTGATTTTTATCTTCATTATGCAAGCAAGCAACCCTAAAGAAATGACTCCTAGTAATTCCATACTTCAAATTATTCTCAATGTCCATGGCAGTCATAAAGGCCTGATATAATGTCTGAGGTTCCTTATTCCTCAACCGGTAACTCATTTTCTTATCAAATGCACCAATGTAAACTATTAGGCACACTTTATCCTCCGGTCTACATTTCTCTGAGATCTCATTTAGGGTTCTTAGAAATCTGATATTAAACTGAGGAACAAGCTCATCTTCCTCAATATGAATCCTTACAAATTTATCAAATGAATCAAATAAGCTCACCCTCTCTCCAAATTGCTCCATGAAAGCTGCATGCAACTCACTCTAGGATGAAAAAGAACATGCTGGAAAAAATGAAAACCAATCTCTAGCATCACCCTCTAGAGTCTGAACAAATAATTCCATGTGTACATCTTCATGGGGAATCTCATAGTCACCCATCAAGTCACTGAAAACTTGAACATGCTGACTAGCTGAAACATTATAGTTTCCACTAAATTTAGACAAATGCTTTCTAATATCATTAGGGATGACATTAGGGAAACCATAGATACCATCAAAAAATAATGGCATATATCTCTTGGTAGAAAAGGATCTACGATTTTGGTCAATGGACTACATACTAGGTGAACAAAAATTTGCCATCTCTTGCAAACTAACAACTTCACCAAATATCTTTCTAGACTTAAAACTTGCAGTAGATCTGAAAACTTTATCTACCAACTCAAATCTTCAAACATATTCCAAGATGTAAATACACTTTATGAAACAATCCTTCACAGAATATGCTGAGATACATAAAACATTTCTCCTACATAGTGCTTAAAATCACTTAATGGGGAAAACTTTCATATAACTTACTTTCTTGAAAAAGAAATTCAAGAAAGAGGAAAATACCTTAACCGTGATGCTTGCAAACCTCTTCAATGCTATAAAGAACAACAGATTCAAATCATGCTTGATTTAGTTATCCTTGCACAACATCACCCTTTTCTTTCAACCACTACCAAGGGCCTGAGATAACTTCTTCAAATCTGCATTCCAACTGTTGCAATTTTCACAATACCCTTCAGTTCAAAAAATTACACTGGTGCAAAGATATACTTTAGAGTCACCACTCATTAAATGAGAAAAGATTTCCCTAGCTTGCATAAGACAACAAGCTGGTCCAAAATTTATAACAGGTATTTGAAAACTCACACACAACCTTGGAACATCACACCCTTAACAAAGTGAAAGAACATATTCTTGACTAGGAAACATGAAACCTTGCATACAAAACTAAGTATGCAAATTTTTGGACTAAAATATATTACACCAAAGATCGTTGTCCTTTTATCAATGAATTTCTTCATGACTCCCCAGCAGAGTCACCATTTTGTTGGTGTTTAAAAATGTTACCAATTTTCAATTACCCTGATGAGAACAAAACACATCTAAGGACAGCTAACTCCATTTTCAACATGCCTATTTAGACACTAGGCCAACTATAAGGCTATACTCCTTCTGCACTTTAGGCTCTACAAAACCTAGGTGGGTGAACCTCTTTAGATCTGACTATGTAACCAGTGAAATAACCATATTTGGGATCTATAAAAGCAGATGAAACCCCTAATTCTTCTATGCTTAACCAGGAGATCACAAGCATGAAATAGCTAAGGACATGACTCATGAAACTGGAAAGCTAAGTGCGGGTTATACTTTGAATACCTTTCAACATAAAAGGGAAAATTGATTTAATATGTTGATATCAGCAAGACCCAAGTATGAGCAACAAAATCTAGTGATCCTATTTCTGATTAGTACCTTATCTATTGGGCAATTAAATGAACTATAACCATACATCTTTTGGAAATCTAAGACACATTACTACATCCCAATCCCTGATCTATCCTTCACCTTGCGAATAGACATCTACTTTAGATTTGAATCTCATACTCAAAATATCCCATCATGAAATCTGCAAAACCCTATGATAAATACCAAGAAATTACATGGCTCGTTTGATCCATATGTAAGAAATTTTAACCACTTACATTCCAAAATGAGATGCAACCTAATCTATGATCCTTGATCTCAAACTAGAAAGATTACAGATCCATAAATAGGAGACAAGACTCAAATTGAATTTGGAAACCTTTGTTGTATTTTATTCATTCTCCTTGAAAATGAATATATGAAAGACGTACAAAAAATAACTCATAGATCACCTAACAGAATAGAACTATATGCATAAAACTTAATTTGCATTTCATACAGAAGAGAAGTACTGAAGAATGGTTTTTTAGTGCAAAAATTGGAACCAAAAACTGGAACCCCTTGAAAGAATGAAAGATAGAAAGATATAGCAAAGGAAAGAATCTCAGATCTGATCTTCAAGTGACAAGTGTCCATTTGAAATGCAATCCTCTGTAACTGAAAAAATTCTTCCTTCCATCTCTCATTCTGATATGATCTTGTTTCGTAATTATCTGTAACTAATTTGCAAAATATCTCTACTTAATGATGAAAAACTCTTTGGGTCACCAAAATATCTAATTGCCCCATGAAAATGCCAGTGAAAATGAGTTTTCACTAAGTAAATCTAAACCAATTTGACCCTAACTGCATTTCCATTGCCTTTTAGCGATATTCAGCTCATTACCTTTACAAAAAATCAAATCTAAACTTCCTGATCTGAAAATGGTTGCAATCTGGGAACCTGGAAGAAAACCTCCTATAGCTTGAACCAGCTACTACTTATGCAAAAACCGACTTCAGAATCGGAATGCTCATCTTTTCTCGGTTCCAGCGGTATATTGGAGTGCACATCTAGCTTATTGAAAACCCACTAAATCTTCATTTAAAAATTGCCCCTTTGGTTGAAAGTTCAGGCTTGCACTCAAGACATTTTCAAAAATTTAAAATTTTCTAAAGTTTAAACTTTAGAAAAAAGCCTCATTTGAACTTTAAAAAAAAGATGCACGTCAACTATTTTTATAAAAATAATAATAAAATATTATTATTATTTTATTCTTTAATATTTTCCCTCTCCTTCAATCTGGGTCAACCTTGGTTTGACTGGTGCCATGTGTTACTTGTTGATTGGCTTGCCTGATTTGCACCATCTGCCCTGTGTCATCTTCTTGCTAACTCACTATGTTAATTGTCATGCATCTTCCACTTGGTGAGTAATCGAGGACCGCTGGATGTGCCACATGTCACAATTCCCTCTCATCTAGAGCATCTCATCATTCGCCAGATTTCTAAAATTTTTTGACGACTTGCTAAGTTTGTAGCCGAAATTTCTCAAATTTTCTGGCTAGTGACATAGCGACTAGCCAGATTTTTTGCTTTTTCGACGCCTATCCCTTTCTAACATCATCAATTTGATATGCATTTTCATTTAAAATTTACTCCTTGCTTCCAACCAGGTTTGGTGAATGGGACCCACCTCCGAGCTAGTAGCTTTCCCAAAAGCCCTTTTCTTTGAATACAACTAAAATGGCTTGGCATTATATTTAAAAACATAAAAAGTCCACACACGATGAATATGGGACAAAATCACTCATTAAATCCTTCCCTCTTCTTTGACTGCGAAGTGCTCCTTATAAGTTTCCTGTTGTTTGTAATGGGTTAGCTCCTTTCAGACTTCCCTTGCTTAGTCGCTGGTTGTTTCTCTCATGCCATTACCTTAGGAGCTTTCCTCTGACGTCCCATGCCTCTGCATTTTATTTTTATTTTTTTATGGCATGAGGTTCCTTTCAAAAGGTATGGATGGCGATCTTAAGTTTAACGCTGACTTCCTTGATCACGTGAGATGCCTTTTCTTTAACTAGCATGGAGCTGAGTCTTCTTTTGATGCCATGGAACTGTGTTTGACTGGCTTGACCTCTATTGCATGAGCTGCATCTTTGATGGTGGTTTCTTCTGTATATTGATCTGTGGCTTGCTCTTGGTGCTATCATCCAATTGGGCAAATTAGAGCATACCATTTCAACCTCCTCTTAAAACTAAACTAGAATGCTTCCCCTACCAAGGCACATCTCCATTCCTTGCAAAATGTGAGGCCCTCTACAGGATTCTTTAACGCCTCCCTTTATACCTGCAAATACTCTTTTTTATATATATACTCGCCTCCTCATAATAATAATAATGCAGCCATTATATTTTGGAGAAATTTGTCATTTGTCTCCATTTAAAATGAATGAAATGCTTTGGTAAACTATATTTAATCCATAGTTTGATTATAAAATCAAATTAGATCAAAGCATATCCCAAAAAAAAATTCAACATTGATAATTTGTGAGTGCTAATTTGGCTCCTCCCTTGCTGCTCACGGCTTCAAGATGGGGCTGTTTCTTTTTTAATTTATGTAAATGTTTTTTGCCTTTGACCTCTAGAAAGAGTCATTCATTCATTTTTAAAAATTAAAAAATGAAACTACATTTCCTCTTTAAAATGGTAGCCTTACTTGTCCTTTAACGCCATAGGGTATTTTCATCAAGTAGAAACTTCTTCCATGCATTTGAGAACATTAATCATGCATTATCATAATTTGAATTATGATAATGTTTATTTAATATTGATCATCCATGCTTGAAGAAATTAGTTGGACTCCAAAGTGGGTCTAGCTAAAAAAATTTTCCTTCCAAGCAACTGGCATCCTCGTATTTGTCCCTTGATCCTATTGGACATCTCAGATTGACTAGATTCAAATCCACTCATAGATTCATTATTTTAAACTTGCTTTTAATCAAACCTGCAAATCGTGAATTTGTGTCTGGAGGCTCGCCAGCTGGCCTTAAAAACTGATTAAATCAAGTAACCAGGTCACAAAAATCAGCATGAGTGTTCAATCCTATACGCTTTATCATATTGCAAATTTTCAACCCATGATGAATTCCCACCCAAAAGATTTTAATTGCTGAACATCCATATTTCAATTATCCTGCAAGCAAACAATGTTAAAAAACTTAAACTAGGCTTAGGTTGGCATTATAAACTAGGTTATTGATCACTTGGAGTTCTGAAAACTAGGATATAAGTTCTTTGCCATTAAGAGAATATAATTCCATGTTTTGGGCTCATGAAAAATCATAGGGCACATTTGGCAAATTTCCAAAAATAGGTACTTGGAAATTTTAACTGAGAAATGTGTCAAAAAGTAATTTTTTGGCAAATGTACAGACATGTGAAAGTATGCAGAAGGATTCGTCATGACTTAAGAACTAGCATACTTCAAGGATTTTCAGGACACAACACAATGGTACAATTCACTTAGGCTTACCAATCATAGGATCAAAGTTATAACATGTCGAACAGGGATGCAAATCAATTTGGATACCTTAGCCGTAACAAAACAATGCAAATTGGGTTTTTAATCATGTTAGCAAATTGATCAAATGGATTCTTCATGACCTCAAAATTTGAACATAGGTTTTCTATGATGGACACTAAACATCCCCAAAGTGGTAGGCCATGACACATTCCTGGGTAAAAGATTTTCAAATGCAAATTGGGCCTTTGGTCACTATTTGACACTTGGGCAGAATTGCAAATTTTGACACTAGCTCAAAATGGGACTTTACAAAATGATTCGAGATGGAAAAATAACATCGTGGATCACGTGCATATGTCAAATGAAAGGTGTTAAGCCACTCAAACAACATCTAGGCCTCAAACTGACAACCCACTACATATGCATAATAGGCACTTTAGGGCATGATTTTTCAAAATTCACAATATGTGACTCAAAATTGACCATGCAATTTTTAGTCCTAATGAATTACACTACTGAGCTCACTCGAAATCCATTGGTGCCAAGTTGCCTTTTACTTACCGAGTTCACTCAGCTCCTTGTTGTGCCGAGCTCTCTCGGCACACTCCTACCACTTGGTTTATTAAGGTGCCAAGTAAACTGGCACTTGGCAATAGCTAGTGTTGAGTGAAAAATTAATGTTGTGTTTTTAATTTATTGACACTACTCCAGCAACAAGCTAGTAAGCTCTGTGTGAATATAATTCTAATAAGTTAATTTGCTCTGTTATCAAAATTTTAATGGTAGATTTGTTAGGATATTCTTGTTAAGTTTTAGGTGCCCCAAAAATGAGAAGCCATAAATGAAATGGCAATGAGTGCTCAAAAAGTAAGCACACATAATTTAAGGTTTATAAATGCTCAAAAAGTGGATTTATTTCTAATTTTATTGACTACAAATGCTCAAATCCAAGGTGATTTTGGTGTTGATGAACCTTCAAAGATGAGAACTCAACCAAGAAACCAATCTCACACCTAGGAAGAAGGCTCCTCCACTAGTGATTTTTGTATCATCAAGATTACCTACGTAATGTGCATCAGTATATAAGAATACAAGGTAAAATATTTATATCTATCATACAGTAACCCAAAATCTAAAGCTCCTTGAAGATATCTAAAAATTCTCTTTATAATTACTAAGTGTGTTTCCTTAGAGTGGCATCTTAAATTGGAAGCACCTCAATTTAGTGGCATGGTTTAGCACCCATTTATGCGAGGTTATCATTCATTTGCATTTCTTTCCCTTCTCCTTTCTCTTAAGTAGAATTGGTGTAAGACCTAATAAATCCTCTTTAAAGCTCCTATTTTCATGGTGTAAAGTTCATAGAAAGATCTAATCACTTAGGTCCTCCCTTTCCTTCATCCAATCAATTGTGGGTTACACTTTTTTTGAAGGAAGAAATTCCTCAAAAAAAGTGTAGGTATTTGATTTTAGTTTGGGACTTTCAATAGAAACTACCCCAATAGTTTTGATAGAAAGTTAATTACTTTCGATCGAAAGTCATTAGATAGGCACTTTTGATTGAAAGTAATTGATATAGGTACTTTTGATCAAAAGTATTTAGGACAAAGTCAAGGTTAAAAACTAGCCTTTTAACCCACAACATGTCATTGTTGTAGTTACCCATACAAGTTTCAATCAGAAGCAAATATGAGCAACCATACGACACATTACCTAGCCATCTAGGTTGGTGTTTTTCATTTTTTTGAGTTTTGTAAAGTTTTTAATTATATTTTTATTTTTTTACAGTATTTTTAATATGTTTACTTATATACAAATACATGGAGTTTACCCCTCGATTCCTAGGCCCCTACTCTCCCACTTTTTGAAAAACTAAGGCATCGACAAGCTTTATATAATATCGGAGCCCCTGAACCTCAGTATTATGTGTATACATGCATATATATGTATATATGCATATATACATATATATGTATATATGCACATGTATATGTATATATATGCATATGATGTGTGTATATATATGCACACACATGTGTATGTGTATATATATATTATGTATACAAACATATTTTGAGTATATCCACTTATGTGTGTGTGTGTGTGTGTGTGTGTGCATGTTTGTATGTGTATGTGTATATTTTCTTTTTTAATATGTATGTATATTTCAATTGTGTGTGTATGTGTGTCTATGCTTAGATTTTATGTATGGACATGTAATTTGTTTTTAATTTTTGTATATGTTTAGATTTTATGATATTGCACATGTATATATATTTTTAGTCTAATATTTTATGTATATATATTTATATTTATATGCATGCATATATACATTATGGTTTGAGATCCAATTTGTAGATTTAGATTTGATATGTTGTATAATTAGTGTTTCACTTGGTTTAGCATTAGAACTAGAGTTTTTAAGGTTTAGTGTTATAGTTTAACTTGGATTAGTGTTATGATTAGGATTCACTATGGTTTAGTATATATTTAACATTACAATGTAGATCTAGTAAATCACATGGTTAGGTTATAGGGTTTTGGTGATGGTTAAGGTACCTAGAGTCAAGTTCTCAGTTGTAGTTAAATTGTAGGGTTAGAGACCTTAGGATTATGGTAAATGCATATATATGTATGCATATATACATAAACATGTTTAAATATGCATATGTACACACACACACACACACACATACACATATGCATGGTATTTACATATGTACATGTGTATGTATATATGTATGCAAGCACATAAATGTATATGTGGATGCATATATACATGTTTGTTTATATATGCATGCACATATGTACATACAAATGTGTATATGTGTATATATTTAAATACCATGCATGTGTGTGTGTGTGTCTATATATATATGTATATATATATATATATATGTATATATGTATATATATATATACATATATATGTATACATATATACATATATATACATATATACATATATATATATATACATAATATATACATATATATTTATATATATACATATATGTATATATATACATATGTGTATATATATATACATACATATATATACATATATGTATATATATACATATACATATATACATATATGTATATATATACATAAACATATATACATATATGTATATATATACATATACATATATATATATACATATACATATACATATATATATACATATACATATATATATACATATATATGTACATATATGTATATATATATATATATGTATATATGTGTATATATATATGTGTGTGCGTGTGTGTGTGTGTGTGTGTGTGTGTATTTACACATGTGTATGTATATATATGCATGTACCATAATCTAATTATAATATTAGACCTACCTAAACCACATTGAATCCTAATCATAACACTAATCCAATTTAAACTATAACACTAAACCTTAGTAAATGCTAGTTTTGATGCTAAACCAAGTGAAACACTAATTGTACAACATATTAGATCTAAATCTAATTCAAATTGGATCTCAAACCATAATCAAGACCAAATTAAACCCATACTCTTGGATTAGGCTAAATAAAATGATGACTTTTAAACCAAACCTAATTGAGTTACCATATCTAGCATTATTAAATATGCAATTAGATTATTTATCCCAACCATATATACATATATATGTATATATATATGTATATATATACATATATATGTATATATATTTATATATGTATATGTATATATATACATATATATATATACATATACATATATATACATATATATATATATACATATACATATATATATATATATGTATATATATATATGCATATATATATATATGTTTGTGTGTGTGTGTGTGTGTATATATATATATGTATATATATATATATATATATATCATGACCCTTGAGCCATTCTTCTAGGGTTTTTTTCAACATTATGATAGATTGGTGTTTGATTTAGGTTCTCTCCTTAATCCATCCTATTAGGACCCCATAAACAATAATATTTGTACTAGACACCAATCTACCTAGCTTAGAAAATAAAAATTTATACATTTATGTTCAATTTTATATTATCCCTTCAAAATTATTATTTATTAATGTTTCATTTTACATTCACTCCTTAAGCGATCCTCTTAGGGCCCCTTTATACATGTATGTGTACATGAACTAGCTCTTGATGACCTAGTTTAGATAATGATGATGATTTAAGATTTGATTTTATGGTATCCCATTAAGAAATATTTTAAGACCCCCCTTTTGTTATTACAATATCTATACACGTTAAATTTTAGATTATCTCTTTAAGTAATGTCCTAAATTAAGATCTCTTTAAATATCCATGTGTATAAGCTAGAGATCATCATCTAGTTTGGAAAATTATGATCTACATTGATGTTTAATTTTAGTTTTCCCCCAAGTAATCCATCTTTTAATGACCCCTTTCAACATTATGTTATATTTAATTTCTATTTTAGATTTTCCCCTTTATACATATCCTATTAGGACCCCTTTATGCATGCATACATACATGAACTAGAGAGACCATGACCCCTATATCTAGGACTATTTTAGGCTTTCTCCTTAATCCATGACTATTAGGTCCCCTATAGGCATGCATGTTTATAAGTTCTACTCTTAATATTTTCCCCTTAATAAATCCTATTAGGATCCCTTTATGCATGCATAACATGATCTAGAATGATGTTTTATTTTATATGTTCCCCTCCTGAGCCATTCTTTTAGGGTCCAATGTAAAATTATGATAGACTAATCTTTGATTTTATGCTTTCTCCTTAATTGGTCCTTTTAGGACCCCTATAAACATACATTTATGTACTAGACACCAAGACTTGACTTAGAAAATTATTTAATATAGAATAGTGTTCCACTTTACATTCATTGAACTTAAGCCATCATATTAGGGCCCCTTATACATGTATACACATGTATGAACTATCTAGATGACATAGTTTAGAAAATTGTGATGGATTAATGTTTGATTTTAGGTTCTTCCATTTTAAGACATCTTTTCAAGGACCCCTTACATAATATTATGGTCTAGAGATACATGTTCAATTTTAGATTATCCCTACAAGTCAACCTATTATGATGTAACACTAATCTTGCTCCTACCCTATCTTTCTCTAAGGTCTCCTTAGGTCACTCTTTTGACCAAATAGGTTATTGCATTGACCTTACTCTCCTTACAATTTTATGTATGAGATCCTATTTCCTTCAACTAGTGAACACCAATTAGATAGAAAACTAGCCCCACATACCACTTCTTAGGCTTGCATTAGCCCTTCTTGCTCCCTCTTCACCAATTCCACAATCTATCCCAGCATGATCATTAATCAGCCCACCAAGAGATATAGACTTCTAAGAGGTCATTAGGATCCTTTACAAGTCAAAACCAAATAGATAGAAAAATAGCTCCACATTCCACTTCCTAGGCTTGCATTCACCATTCTTGCTCCCTCTTCACCAATTCCACAATATGCCCCAACACAATTAGTAATCACCCCACCAAGAGATATAGATATCTAGGAGTTCATTAAGATCCTTTACAAGGCCTGCAACCACATTTTTCATTGGAACCCTAATCAAGTTCCAAGAAACACAATAGTTGCTTCCCAAATAGGGCTTCAAGTAATTAAGCCTACTTTTTCTCAAAACCCCAAATAACTTGAAAAAGTCCTTAACAAGGGGAAAAAACTAAACCTTGATCCAAACACCCTTTTTAGATACCTAAAATATTCCCAAGGTATTTGGCTTCTAAAATATCTATATAGTACGACCTACAAGCATGCCTAAAAATTAGGGTTTTAAGGCTTTCAAAGCCTATCTAACAAGAACTTGGTTTTCCCTCCCAAGATTCCTTCACCAACACTTCCCATTGAACTTGGGACTTCAGTATTCATTTTTCTACCTCTCTCCAAGCTTTAACTAAATCTATCAATGACTTCAATCCATCTTATGGGTATATGCAGGATCATGGTGTGCCAAAAAGTGGCGATGTGAAAAAAATAGAGTTTGAAAACATCTAAAAGAATTCCAAAATCTGCTCTAACTTTTTTTCATCCATCTAGATACCAAACCTGGAAAGTAAGGCCCAACTCTTATTAGGTATCTAATTTTATATCAAATACATAATACTATATCAGATATCTGATAATATTGGGTATTCAATATTATATCAGATACCTAATATCTATCAGTGTTATTAAAAAAAAAGCACAACCCACAGGTTGTTTTCACAGTCATATTTTGGGTTTTTCAGCACAAATATCAAGTTTTCAATCAAATGTATGATGGGCATATGCATCGAGTTTTGGTGCCAAAAAGATGACAAGGTTTTTTTTTTTTCTAATTTTCAATAGCGTGTACGCGCTATGGGTTGGGTCACCCAAGCCATAGTGTGTACATGGTATAGCGCGTACACTCTATTCTGATATCCAAAAAAGTTATATGATGGGCTACAAACCTGCGGCCCATCATTTTATTTTTTCTTTTTGGCTCTCCAATAGTGCGTACGTAGGTTTGATAGCAAAAATTCACCACCATTTGCCAAAATGCCTCCTCACCGACGAAATCCAAGACAACGAGCACACCGACGACGATGACGTAAGTGATATAAAATTAACTTTACATTGTTTAATATGTTTTCCATATTGTTTTATTGGTTTTTGATATTCTTTTGTAGGGTTTTTACAAATTTCATTTAGATTTGTTTATTTAGTTGGATTTCAATTGATTTTTTATCAGGAAATGTCCATAATCAACCAAAAAATCCACAAAACCCTCAAGAACCTCAAAATCAAAACCCTCCTCAAGAAGAACAACAAATTCCACACCTCGAACCAATTGCAAGACCTCTGTCAGGCACACAAGAAAATATAAGAAATGAAATACAGAGAGGCAAAACTGAATTAGAAAGACTCATTGCTCGGTTGAAAGAATTCGGACAAACCAATCCAATGAGGGATCAATTGGCATCATCCCTCGAATTCATTAACACTCAGATAGCCTCAGTTAGTGGTCAGTTAAATATTTGGCGGGCTAAGAGGGATGAACAAAAAAGATTTTATGCAAATAAATTGTCATATGAAGATGTTAAAAAAGAGAAATATCAAAAGGTAGTATATGTGCATTATTTAGAAAACCCGGTGAGCCAAATACTATTAGAGAGGGTACTAAATGATTCCCCATCCTTTGGTGTATACACGATGCTATTAGAAATAATTTTTGGGATAGATGGTGGATGGTTTTTGATGCCCCTCCTTGCAGCAATCATAAGGTCCCCATGTATTTTTTGAAGAAATTATATTGTGAGTTTGTCCTTGGGGAGATCCCCAATTATTTTGATATGTTAGACTCCCAGGGTAGAGGTGGGGGGTCATCATTTGAGAGTCCAGGAGCACGTCGTGACCCTAATGTAGTTAGGGCACCTGTGGTCCATCCATAGCATGTGGTCATTATTCCTTCAGTTGTGAAGGAACATGTGGAGGCTAGCACTCTAGGGACCATTAATGCTTTGATGCAAACCCTCATCCATTCCATGAGCCCATTAGTTGAGGGGGAGCCTTCTATGCATCGTGGTCACATGTGCACTTCATGCGGATCCCTATGCACATTTGGCACTCATGTCAAAGATGCTGCAGATGATGGGCTTGTCACCGATGAGTTCCTGAATGAGACATTTGGCATTGATACATAGGTAAATTACTAATTTGATCACATTTCATATGTATAGTGAATGATTAATTAATTAGCATTTATTGACATTGTTCAAAATTTAGGGTCAAAGTGTTGCTGGGCCTAGTAGCGATCCTCCAGGCCCATTTTTTGTCCCTTCGACGATTCTTGAGGTATGTATCAATTTAATCATTTTAATTAATACATATATTTATTACGTAATCATATTAAGGATTGACAAAAAAAATTATGCATGTGCATCAGTTCTCCACAGGACCCTCAACCTTTACCACAGACATAGAGCAGAGACATCATACAAGCTTCACATAGGTACAGTTGTTTCATGTTAATTTAATTCATTTGATTATATTTATTCAATGTTTCATGTTAGATATAATGTGTATTGTATGACATGCATCTCATGATGTCGGACACACCTCCTCATCTGCGACAGTCTGTTGATAGTGGAGTGGCCACAGCTGTGGCTAGCTCACAGCCACTGACAGAGGTATGAAAGAATTTTTTTCATTTTAGTTGTTGTTTATAATAGTTAATCTAAAAATTTCTAATGTTATTTATAAGTGATTATATTTATTGAATTGTTGTAGGGTCTTGTCACGCCTGATCATCCACAAGCATTTGAGGTGGACTTACAGAGTGACTATTTGTTGGCGGTAAGAAAATAATTGATTTTGTTTGTACATATAGTTGATTTCAATGTATAATAAATATTAATTCATATCTACTTTCTTTGTATCAGTTGGACCTGGAGAAGAGCCTCAACAAGAGGTCAAGTGAGCATGTCAGGAGGGCCTCATCATCTCCACTGTCTCCCTCCACACGACAGCAGAGGACGTTGAAAGACTTGTTTCCTTCCTCTTGTGGGAAGGAAAAGATGTAGTTGAGATATTCAATACATACATATATATATATATATATATATATATATATATATATATATATATATATATATATATATATATATATATATATATATATATATATATATATATATATATATATATATATATATAGAGAGAGAGAGAGAGAGAGAGAGAGACTTGTTTCCTTCCCCATGTATATATATAGGCATCAGAGAGACATATTTGACATACATTTGATGTACATATGACATTCTATATTTGATGTATAACATTATTAGTTAATATATGATTTGTTTGTTCATATATGACATTATTGGTTATCATAATATATTATGTGTTTGTTAATGTATATTACATTATTGGTTATCATTTTATATTATATGTGTGTTCATGTATGACGTTAAATTAGATATGTTTATGTATGACATTAAATTAGATATGTCCATGTATGAAATTAAATTCAATTGCTAGAGAGTTGCCATTATGTCTACCAACTAGTAGATGTTAATTTTTGCTTTATTAGTATTTCTCAAAAACTGCAAAGAAGTTGTTTCTGGTGAATAGTTGTAAACAATTGTGATCATCGACTTCATGTACTCATGGCTTTGGCTGCGAACACTTGTAACTTTGGCTATAAGAATCCATGGCTTTGGCTATGTGCACTAGTGGCTTTGGCTATGAGCATTTATGGCTTTGGTTGTAGGCACAATATAGCCTTGGCTGTAGGTTGTCTTTCTTGCTGCATGTCAAAGTTACCTTCAAGAATATCATTAGTCTAAGATCATTACAATTAAAATACTATGACATAATACCTTGGAAATAATAGTCTTTAACCCATTACTTTATTTGTTAAAACATCATGTAGTATCTACTATAGTTCTTCTACTCAAATATGTTTTCAAAAATACTTAGTATGGCAAAGAAATGTCTATGGAAAGCTTGTCAAATAGGATATTGAAGAACTAAATGTGGACAGTCATTAGTACCCATCAATAAGAACACGGACATCTTTCCCAAGCAAGCCATATGACATTAGCTTAATTTATAAATTTCCTTTGCAAATAACTAGAAGATGCTATGAATCTTAATACAGAGTTAATCACGAACTCATTATTCCATCCAAGAAGCATATATCACCCTAAGCCAATTAACCGACAGGATAAAAATTAATTCAATTTCAACAAAATTTTGAGTATAACAAGAATCTTAGGGATTCTTACAAGAATTAACATGATGTTCACAAGAGCATTACAAGTTCTCATAATGCTATTTCACATATTGTAATCATATTCAATTTTGAATGGCCATTTGTGTTACAAGCATAAATTTTCTTTAAGGTCTTTTAATTCTAGACATGAATTTTATTCTGAAGCTTTTCTATGACAACCCACTCAATGCATATATTGTTGTTCCACATTATGCTGATTTGACTTTCATTGGTTTATTTGGGCCTAGACATGACGTTTTTCACTACCTTTTTTATATATTATTTTTTTGTAGTGAGGTTCTAGCCTGAATGAATATATTAATCATCGAAGTTTTGAACCTTGGTCGAGATCCTACAAATATATTTCAAATTGGACCTCAAATAGTTTTCTCAGTCACCCCCTGTACACAAATACTAAAATTGTAGTTAATTACAAAATTAATACTGAATTAACACAAGTTTAATTGAGAAGTATTATGTACCTCAATAGGCTAGATTATTATTGACCGGGAAGCTTTATCTTAGAGCAGTTGGTTTCCTAAATCTTTAGCGCAATGACACTCTTATGGAATGTGGAATTAGGTATGCTAGCTAAGGAACATTCTTTAAAAGGCAGAGGAAACTCAAGACTCACATGTTTCTAATCAATATAAATGTTTAAATCGCTTCTCTAATTTTTTCTATTTATGATCTTCTTAAAACTTAACTTTCTAAATGCATTGATGGGGAAATAAAGATCTTCTAGGAACTAAAGGCTAATCATGTTTAATACTTACAATTCTTTGTTTATATCTAATAATTTAAAAAAGATTATACAAGTGTTTTCAAAGAGCAACACTTGTCACTAACATCATAAGAAGGAATATCCAAGGAGAATTATGACTAATCCCCCACCACCAAATTCAAGAGATAGTAACAACAATCGTCTCTAGTCTCTCCCTTATCACAAAATGATTACCATCAAAATTTTCATTTCCAATTGTGTCGTGTGCGTTGAAGCGATAGTAACATTTTCGCTCTCTTACCTAATGTCTCCCATTTTTTAAACTCCTGGGGAAGGGTAAGGCCATCTTCTTAGTACTTCAAAATACAATGAGTTCCATTTTTTCCCCTATTGATAATCGTTGACTTAAAGTATAGTCAAAGTATTGACAGCCCATAGGAACTCAACCTTTGAACATCCCATCTGTAAATGACCTCATAAAGAAAGTTCAATAAACCCGCATGAAATAGTGAAACAAAAGTTGCATACTTGTGAAGATGATTAGACTGCAGGTGATCAATATGTCTCAAATCTATATTCAGTTCTTTTACTATGCATATAAATGGTTTGTTATATAAAAGACTTATATCCACCAGATAAATAATCATTTTCTTACTATGCTATCCTTATCCTTGGATGATCTTTGGTCTTTGCAACATGGTCCTGTAGGAACTGGAATCTCATCCATATCTTGCACGAGCTCCAAGATATGCCCCGTCAAAGATTGCAGCCCTGTGGCATTTAGTGACCCTTAGGGACATTCCGGTTGAGCGTGCCTGAGAATGTTTGAGCACTGAAGGGGACAAGATGAGGTTGGGGATAGGGTTTACTCGTCCACCCAGAGCTAATCGAGCAAACAGTTTGATCCCACGACGAAAGATGAGAGAGATTTGGCAGTTGGCAACTTTGTACTGGCCAACACTGCAAGTTTCAACATCACCCGAGATGGCATTGTAGAATGAAAATGGAATGCGATCTCCAAAAAGTGAGAGAGGTTATTGTAGGTCTCTACAACATGGTCCTATAGGAACTATAATCTCATCCATATCTCGCACGAGCTCCGAGATATGCCCCATCAAAGATTGCACCCCTGTGGCATTTAGTGACCCTTAGGGACATTCCAGTTTAGCGTGCCTGAGAACGTTTGAGCACTGAACAAGACAAGAAGAGGTTGGGGATAGGGTTTACCTGACCACAGGGAGCTAATGGAGTAGACGGTTTGATCCCACGACGAAAGATGACAGAGATTTGGCAGTTGGCAACTTTGTACTGGCCAACACTGCAAGTTTCAGCATCACCTGAGATGGCATTGTAGAATGAAAATGGAACGTGATCTACAAAAAGTGAGAGAGGTTATTGTAGGTCTCTACAACATGATCTTGTAGGAATTGGAATCTCATCCATATCTTGTACGAGCTCTGAGATATGCCCCGTCAAAAATTGCAGCCCTGTGGCATTTAGTGACCCTTAGGGACATTCTGATTCAGCGTGCCTGAGAATGTTCGAGCACTAAAGGGGACAAGATGAGATTTGGGATAGGGTTTAACCAACCACCCAAAGCTAATGAACTAGATAGTTTGATCCCACGATGAAAGATGAGAGAGATTTGGCAGTTGGCAACTTTGTACTAGCCAACACTGCAAGTTTCAACATCACCCGAGATGGCATTATAGAATGAAAATGGAATGCAATCTCCAAAAAGTGAGAGAGGTTATTGTAGGTCTCTACAACATGATCTTTTAGGAATTGGAATCTCATCCATATCTCACACGAGCTCCGAGATATTCCCCGTCAAAGATTGCAGCCCTGTGGCATTTAGTGACCCTTAGGGACATTCTAGTTCAACATGCCTGAGAATGTTCAAGCATTGAAGGGGATAAGATGAGGTTGGGGATAGGGTTTAATCGGCCACCTAAAGCTAATGGAGCAGACAGTTTGATCCCATGATGAAAGATGAGAGAGATTTGGTAGTTGGCAACTTTGTACTGGCCAACACTGCAAGTTTCAACATCACCTGAGATGGCATTGTAGAATGAAAATGGAATGTGATCTCCAAAAAGTGAGAGATGTTATTGTAGGTCTCTGCAACATGGTCCTGTAGGAACTAAAATCTTATCCATATCTTGCACGAGCTTTGAGATATGCCCCGTCAAAGATTGTAGCCCTATGGGATTTAGTGACCCTTAGGGACATTCCAGTTCAGTGTGCTTGAGAATGTTCAAGCACTGAAGGGGACAAGAAGAGGTTGGGGATAGGGTTTACTCAGCCAACCAAAGCTAATGGAGCAGACATTTTGATCCCATGATAAAAGATGAGAGAGATTTGGCAGTTGGCAACTTTGTACTAGCCAACACTGCAAGTTTCAGCATCACCTGAGATGGTGTTGTAGAATGAAAATGGAATGCGATCTCCAAAAAGTGAGAGAGGTATTTTAGTTCTCTGCTACATGGTCCTATAGGAATTGGAATCTCATTATATCTTGCATGAGCTCCGAGATATGCCCCATCAAAGATTGCAGCCCTGGGCATTTAGTGACCCTTAGGGACATTCTGGTTCAGCTTACCTGAGAATGTTCGAGCACTAAAGGGGACAAGATGAGGTTGGAGATAGGGTTTACCTAGCCACCTGGAGCTAATGGAGTAGACAGTTTGATCCCACGACGAAAGATGAGAGAGATTTGGTAGTTGGCAACTTTGTACTGGCCAACACTGCAAGTTTCAACATCACCTGAGATGGCATTGTAGAATGAAAACAAAATGCGATCTCCAAAAAGTGAGAGAGTTTATTGTAGGTCTCTGCAACACAGTCTTGTAGGAATTGGAATCTCATCCATATCTCACACGAGCTCTGAGATATGCCCCGTCAAAGATTGCAGCCCTGTGGGATTTAGTGACCCTTAGGGACATTCTGCTTCAGCGTGCCTGAGAACGTTTGAGCACTGAAGGGGACAAGATGAGGTTGGGGATAGGGTTTACCCAGCCACCCAGAGCTAATGGAGTAGACAGTTTGATCCCACAATGAAAGATGAGAGAGATTTGGCAGTTGGCAACTTTGTACTGGCCAACACTACAAGTTTCAGCATCACTCGAGATGGCATTGTAGAATGAAAATGGAATGCGATCTCCAAAAAGAGAGAGAGGTTATTGTAGGTCTCTATAACACGGTCTTGTAGGAACTAGAATCTCATCCATATCTCGCATGAGCTCTAAGATATGCCCCGTCAAAGATTGCAGCCCTGTGACATTTAGTGACCCTTAGGGACATTTCGGTTCAGCGTGCCTGAGAATGTTCGAGCATTGAAGGGGATGATATGAGGTTGGGGATAGGGATTACTTGGCCACTCGGAGCTAATGGAGTAGATAGTTTGATCCCATGATGAAAGATGAGAGAGATTTGGCAGTTGGCAACTTTGTACTGGCCAACACTGCAAGTTTCAGCATCACCTGAGATGGCATTGTAGAATGAAAGTAGAATGTGATCTCCGAAAAGTGAGAGAGGTTATGGTAGGTCTCTGTAACACGGTCTTGTAGGAACTAGAATCTCATCCATATCTTGCACAAGCTCTGAGATATGCCCTGTCAAAGATTGCAGCCCTGTGTCATTTAGTGACCCTTAGGGTCTACCCAGCCACCTGGAGCTAATGGAGTAGATAGTTTGATCCCACGATGAAAGATGAGAGAGATTTGGCAGTTGGAAACTTTGTACTCGCCAACACTGCAAGTTTCAACATCACCTGAGATTGCGTTGTAGAATGAAAACGGAATGCAATCTCCAAAAAGAAAGAGAGGTTATTGTAGGTCTCTACAACAGAGTCCTATAGGAACTAGAACCTCATCCATATCTTGCACGAGCTCCGAGATATGCTCCACCAAAGATATTTGAATTCACGGTGATTAATGAGAATATAGTTGAGGCTTGCTTTACTTTTCTATGTTAAGTTTGGCTTTCAATTTTGGTTTCCCTACTTATCTATGTGAAAGTTCCACTTTCATAAGTAATATGGATGCAATAATACTAAATTAAGTATAGGTCCATGGTTCTAGAAGCTTCACATAGCTTCTCTTCAACTATGGATCTTGTAAGCATTGTACCATGACTATTGGTGTTGTGAGAATATACAAAGCATATATATTGTTTGACCAAATGTCTTCAATTAACATGAACTATATGGAAGAAGAGAAGACATGTTGCAAAGTCTTTGAAAATTTTCTTCAAGAAATGTAAAGATCCATGGGTGATTCATCCAAATTATTTGGTAAAATAAGAGGAGGAATGAATCAACCTTGATGATAGAGGTAAATGCTAAATAATATTTATTTAATCACATTGTTTGAAAAAACTTTAATGACCTTTAAATACAATTGAAAGAAATGGAATTGATCTCCCTTACTCATGTAGATGAATAAAATTGGAATTTAAAAAAGAGAGGGACATCCACCATAAAACCATGCAATCATGCATTTCTTGATGGGAGTATCATAAGTTCATTGTTAGATGGATATGCCAAATGTGGAAGAATTAAAAGGAAAATATGTTGATTGATTGAATACCCATAAATAAGCTTTTATACCATTATACAAATTACAAATTATAAGACTATGCCTTTCATGATAGTCGCATTTTCATATTGGCAAATGAAGAATGACTTTTGCAACAAACATAATAAATACTTCCAAATAAAAATGAAGCCAATATATTGTATTATACACTCGAATGGTAAAGACCAAGCCCAAACATTTATTAAGGTGTAGCATTTATAATTATCAGGTTCATGTGAAGAAGTCATCATTTATATTCTCATTGTTGTGTAATTTGATGATAAGAAGAATACAATGATATAGAGGTTGATAGTGACTTAAAACTTTACAAAATGCAATCAATGAGAATTTTACTTTGAGGGGGGAGTAATAATCAATGTTTCATTCTCATTGTTTGACAAACTCTTATATAAAGAGAGAGTAGATAGATGATATGGTTTAGTCTTCTTCCGAGAATCTTAGTCATATTGGTTCAAAAGGATTCATGATACAACTACTATACTTAGCGTGACCAATTGATGCTAAAAACCTTAGTATTGACATAATTTAACCTATGCAATTCCAGGCATAAGATGATTATCATACAATGGTACTTGAACAAATAACACTAATAAATATTGAGGATGTGAATTGATAATACCATTTCGCAAATGATTTTGGCATCTCACCCTTTATCACTTGTGCGTCAACTTTATTAGCCCTCTTCTTTGGTGACCTACAAATGAAGAATTAGCACAGTAACAAATCTAAGATAAGATTAAAAAAATGGGTCCTATTAAAGAATCTAATATAAATTCAAATAATGTATCTATATTCTAAACAAATCAAAGCTAAATCTCATCACTTACACATCATAACAATACAGTCCACCTTAGTCATGTGATAGTTTTGGGGAAGAGGTTGTAACATTGTATTTGGGTCCAATTGATCACTTTTTCTCTCTCTCCCAATTCAATCTAATGAGCCAACTGGATCTGCTTGACATTTTAATGTCTCAAGTATTGCCTCATGGTCTGACTCACGAAATTTCCAAAGAATCTTATTATGTGGTTTTCCACCATATTTTATCAAGTGGACATTTGATGCGACAACAAGGTTTGAATAATGAAGAATCTTCCTCTCTGTTTGCCAATCCTCAAATAACCACAAGTTAGGATTCTTCATAGGATATCGTCTAATCCATGTGCCTGTTACAACCACTGCACTAACATGGTACTCTAAACCTTCACCATCTATAGCCGAGTGATCCAATTTTTTTTTGGCTTCAACACAATGACACAAATAATAATCTATCCCTTCTTCATTGTCTTCAGGTGCAATAATAGCAAAAACATGGCCTGCAGTGACAAATGTACAAAATGCGGTCATTAATTTAGAAAATACTTTTGTAAAAGTTATAAAGTTACATATTGAAATTACAAAGATATATAAATATAAATATAAATATATATATATATTAATAGGTTGCACTAAATCTAACAAGCGGTCAAAGTCAATAGATGAATCCATCTCTACCATTTCCAGTGCTTGTGGGGGACGATAGGTGTCAATTGGGTCCAAAACCCGTATATCCCATTTGTCCACCCATTCAGTTGACTCACAGTCATCCCAATTTTCCTCTGCACATGATGGACAATAGCATGCCATTTTTCGTGTGTGGATACTCCATGAACCTGCATCAAAGCTTCTAAAAGAGTGTAACTCACTAGGTCCTGTGAGTGTGCAACAATCTTGATATGGTGCAATGTTAGTATTATCTATCAACCAAAAAAATCTATGAACTGTAGACTCAGCTTCCTTACCTGGACCCATTATAGCTTTACACCATTGGACGATGGATTTTGCATCTATCAATATTGCTCCATCTTTGTACTTTAGTTCTTCATGAGCCAAGGCTCTTTTAATGCATGCGCCTGCACCATCGTGCTCTCCTTTACCATGACCAGCCTCTGTGAAATTCCACATATATTGAATTCTACACAACTTGTGCATCCTGTTCAACCAATAGAACATCCATGCATTCTTGAATTGAGATGCACAATTGTCTGACCAAATAATGTGTTGATGATATGATATGCCCCTGTTAGCCAAATCTCCATAAAATAGTTGAACACAACCATGTACAAACTCCGTAGAATGTGATCGATCATCACTGATGTAAAAATGGTACTCCCTCAAAATCTTCCTGTCATCCTCTGTACTTGTAGGTGAATGCATGAATGTTATGTGAACAAATATAGAAACCTGTTGAGATGTATAATACTTTTCTTGCACCTCATTTTGTGGTTGTAGTGTGTAGTTCTCTACAAAATCTACAATTGAAACAATGGTATCTAATGGAAACATATCCTTGCACAACTTGAATTGTAAATCCAACCATCGAGCTCTATGGGTATGCCTTGCATAGTCATAAATAATCTTTTCATGAAAAATCTTCATGAACTCATACACTAGAATCTTTTCAATGACTAGATCACATCTTTTACCATGTTTTCCATCTTTTAGAGCATATGTCACTATCTTGAATTTTCTGTAATCTACTACTTCATTTTCAATTGCATTTGTACTATCCATATGTTGACAAGTTGATAAAAGTTGCAAAGAACCACAAAATAAGCACGTACCATCCAAGCATTATGTCTTGTAAAATTTTTGGTCGTCCCCTATTTCACATAAAATGTTGGATATGAATTCCCTTGAAGATCTTGGTGGCTCTTTTATGTCACAATCCTGCAAAACAAACTGAGAATGCAAAACTACGCATATGTGCCTAAAAACATCAAAATGGTTAGAAAATTCAATATGTATCCTACAACAACAAGTTGTGCGTGTATGATTTATTTTCACATAAAAAGGTTTACCCATCTCAAAAAATCTTTGACTTATTCGAATTTGAGGATACATACCAATAAATTTTGCAAAAAATTGTGCCTGAGTTGAGTCCAAAAAATGTTTCACATGTGGCTCGCGATTTCGGCTACCAATCCTCCTTCTTACAACATCTCTTTGATTAGGAGAAACACGTGTGTTATTTTTCCAAAAATCTTCGATCAATGATTTCAAGGCTTCACTAATTTCTTTATCCTTTCATGGTAGTCTACCGCTAAATGTCCATAACTCATTTTTTGTTGGATCTTCTAATCTCTCACGCATTAGCATGTCTCTCCTTAAGGTACCTCTACCAATTTTTAATATTTTTCTTGTCTTTCTCATGAGTCAAGCTTTCTTCATTTGGCTACTTACTATTGTTGATGTGAGTACTTGTCTTGTGATATTACTATCTTTGGTGCATGATTTAGAACCCACTTTGTCATAAGCACTCATTAGATTCTTTACAATATTTCTTTCATTGAATCATCCATCGTTCTTAGCCCAAGAATCTTCATGATAGGCCTAAATTTCAAATTCCTCATCATTTCAACAAATAATTGGCATTGACCTGTAATATTTAATTCTTCAAAAAATAATCTCCACATATGATTCACTTTTCTTTGACAAGTACGCTTGCTAATCTTGTCAGGCATTGATTTCAAAATGTTAGTATCAATATCAATCAAATATTTTGGTTTTCTAAAATGAATTCTAGAAGGTGTTCTAATCTCTTCAATTCTCTCAACATTTTGAACATTAATATAAGGTTGAGTGTATTGCGTACCTTGAACTAAAGATGATGTGCCTTGGCAATAAGATATAAAAGATGGAATATCACCTACTTGATGTGTTGATGTTGTGTTTTCAACATGACATGATGGAGTGTGTATATCGTCGTATCTATAAATTAGTGTCTCTTCAACATGAGAGGATGATATGACTTCAACATTGGAAGATGGTGTAGTGGATGATATGACTCCAACATTCAAAGATGGTGTAGCAGACGATATGACTCCAATATTGGAGGATGGTGTAGCTTCACAATTCAATTGTCTTCTTGAGCGTAACAATCTCATTCATTCTCTTTGTCTTTCTAATTCTTCCTCCTTGTTTCTTTGTACTGGTGGTTCTTGATCCTCTTCGAAAGTTAATTCTTCATCATTGCTTTGCAATTTTCTTTGTTCACGTAGTAATTTCATTTTATCTCTTTTAATTGTCAAATCTCTCTCCCTATCTGCATTTGTTTGAATCTTTGGTTTCTTCCTTGGCATGATGATGATTTCTACATGTCAAATTATTCAAACATCCAAATTACTTAAAATGTGTAAATTACAAATTATTCAATTACATATAAAAATTATAATTATTTGAATGAATACACAATATATATCAAACGACTTGTCCAATTTCTAACCATTTCGAAATAACATTTCATTCAAACATATAAATTTTAATGAATTCACTATATATTACATAACATATCAAATTATAATCAAATTTGTATCTATATATCGACAAACAATATTTAAAATGGATTGCACTAACCTTTTCTATTAAAAGAATATTCAAAAATTCTTCAAATCACGTATCCAATGATTGAATTTGGTGTTTGCTAGCTTCCAAAAGTGTTGAAATAGTGCTTGCTAGGTGTTGAAACTCGTGTTTTCTATCGGAATACTAGAGAGCATAACAGACCAAAAGTTAAAAATGGATGAAATGGGCCCCAAGGTTGGTTTTTGACCATTTTTTGGTGATTTGAGATAGCGCGTATGCACTATAGATCACGTACGCACTATAAAGTGCGTACGCACTATTTCAAAACACATCACTCCCCATCCTCCCTACTCTCTATCCTCCCTACTCTCTCTCCCATCCCCTCCCTCTCTCTCTTCCTACTCTCTCCCATCCTTTACTCTCTCTCACCCTCCCTCTCCCACCACCTACTCTCTCTACCTCTCTCACCCCCTCTCCTCTCCTATCCCCGACTCTTCAGATCTCACACACACACTCTTATCCCCCCTATCTCTCTCCCTCTCCCTCTCCTACCACCTAATTTCTCTCCCCCATCCCCTACTCTCTCTCTTCTCTTCCATCCCCTACTTTATCTCTCTTACACACATTCTCATTCCCCCTCTCTCTCCCTCTCCCACTGCCTAATTTCTCTCCCCCATCGTCGTACTCTCTCTACCACCCCCTACTCTCTCTCATCCTCACACTACTACTACCTACTATCTCTCTCTTTCAAGTTCTCTCTCTCCCTCTCTACTCTCTCTCCCCCATCTTGTACAAGCTCTCTCTATCTCTCCCACACTCTCTCCCATTGCCTACTTTCTCTCTCCCATCCCCTACTCTCTCTCTCTCATCTCCCATCCCCTACTCTCTCACACTCTCACACTCTCCCCCATCCCCTACTCTCTCTCTTCTCTCCCATCCCCTACTCTCTCACACTCTCACTCTCTCCCATCCCCTACTCTATCTCTCTTACACATACACCCCCATCCCCCCCTCTCTCTTTCCCTCTCCCATCACCTACTTTCTCTCCCCCATCATCATACTCTCTCTACCACCCCCTACTCTCACACTCTCACACTTTGTCCCATCCCCTGCTCTGTCTCTCTTACACACACACTCTCATCCCCCCTCTCTCTTTTCCTCTCCCACTGCCTACTTTCTCTCCCCCATCGTCGTACTCTCTCTGCCACCCCCTACTTTCTCAAAACACATCACTCCCCATCCTCCCTACTCTCTCTCCCATCCCCTCCCTCTCTCTTCCTACTCTCTCCCATCCTTTACTCTCTCTCACTCTCCCTCTCCCACCACCTACTCTCTCTACCTCTCTCACCCCCTCTCCTCTCCCATCCCTGGCTCTTTAGATCTCTCACACACACTCTTATCTCCCCTATTTCTCTCCCTCTCCTACCACCTAATTTCTCTCCCCCATCCCCTACTCTCTCTCTTCTCTTCCATCCCCTAATTTGTCACTCTTACACACATTCCCATTCCCCCTCTCTCTCCCTCTCCCACTGCCTACTTTCTCTCCCCCATCGTCATACTCTCTCTACCACCCCCTAATCTCTCTCACACTCACACTACTACTACCTACTATCTCTCTCTCTCAAGTTCTCTCTCTCCCTCTCTACTCTCTCTCTCTCCCATCTTGTACAAGCTCTCTCTACCTCTCCCACTCTCTCTCCCACCGCCTACTTTATCTCCCCCTTCCCTTGCTCTCTCTCTTGTCTCCCATCCCCTACTCTCTCACACTCTCACACTCTCCCCCATACCCTACTCTCTCTCCTCTCCCATCCCCTACTCTCTCACACTCTCACTCTCTCCCATCCCCTACTCTATCTCTCTTACATTTACACCCCCATCCCCCCTCTCTCTTTCCCTCTCCCACCACCTACTTTCTCTCCCCCATCGTCATACTCTCTCTCTCATCCACCCCCTACTCTCACACTCTCACACTCTCTCCCATCCCCTGCTCTATCTCTCTTACACACACACACACACTCCCATCCCCCCTCTCTCTTTTCCTCTCCCATCACCTACTTTCTCTCCCCCATCATCGTACTCTCTCTCTGTCACCCCCTACTTTCACACTTTCACACTCTCTCCCATCCCCTACTCTCTCACTTTCATAGATACACACACTCTTATCCCCCCACTCTTCTTCTTCTCTCCCATCCCCTACTCTCTACATCTATCACACACACTCCCATCCCCCCTATTTCTCTCCCTCTCCCTCTCCCTCTCCCTCTCCCACTCCCTCTCCTACTACCTACTATCTATCTCTCTCAAGTTCTCTTTCTTCCTCTCTACTCTCTCTCTCTCTCTCTCTCTCTCTCTCTCCCTCTCTCTCTCCCATCCCTTACTCTCACTCTCTCTCCCATCCCCTACTACTTTCTCTCAAACTCTCACACTCTCTTCCATCCTTTACTCTATCTCTCTTATAAATAAATACACATTCCCATTCCCCCCCCCCCTCTCTCTCTCTCTCATAGTCTTTGCCCCACTGCCTACTCTCTCCCATTCCCTACTCTATCTCTCTTAAATGCTTCCATTCCACCTCTCTCTCCCTCCCACTCCCTCTCCCACCGCCTTCTCTTTCTCTCTCTCTCTCACTCTCTCCCTCTCTCTCCCATCCCTCTACCATTGCCTACTCTCTCTATCTCTCTCTCCCCTCTCTCATTCTTGACTCTCTCTCTTTGACACACACACACCCATCCCCCCTCTCTCCTCTTCCATCCCCTACTTTTTGTCTCACTTTCTCTCCCTCTCCCACTCCCTCTCCCACTGCCTACTCTCTCTCTCACTCTCACTCTTACTCTCTCCCTCTCCACTCTCTCTCTCTACTACCCTCTAGTCTCTCTTAAATTTTCACACTCTCTCCTATCCCCTCCTCTCTCTCTCTCTCTCTCTCTCTCTCTCTCTCTCTCTCTCTCTCTCTCTCTCTCTCATACACACATTTCTATTCCCCCTGTCTGCCCCTCTCCCACTCCCTCTCCCATCGCCTACTCTCTCTTCCATCCCCTAATCTCTCTTGAGCTACTTTTTCTTCCCCCTCTCCCATTCCATACTCTCTCTCTTTCACACACATGCACTCCCATCCTCCTCTCTCTCAAGTTCTTCCTCTCCCACTCTATCTCCCATCACCTACTCTCTCTCTCCTCCATCCTGTACTCTTAATCTTTCTCTCCCAACCTGTACTCTCTCTCACACTTCCTCTCTCTCCCATCCCCTACTTTAAATCTCTTCCCCCCATCTTGCACTCTCTCTTTTCCACCCGTACTCTCTCTCAGACTTCCTCTCTTTGCCACCCCTACTCTCTCTCTCACATCCTATACTCTCTTTGCCACCCCTACTCTTTCTCACTTTCTCTCTCCCATCCTATAATCTCTCCCCTCTCCTATCCCATACTTTCTCTCTATCTCTTTCATGCACACACATAGTCATTCCCCTATCCCCCCCCACCTAGTTCTCTTTTGCAACTTACATCTTAATAGTGTGTGTGCACTATAGTGCTTACGCCCTATAGCATGCATGCGCTATTTAGAGTTGAGGTTTAAATAGCGCGTGCACGCTATAGCGCGTGCGCACTATAAGGTGCATGCGCTATTTAAACCTTAATCAAACCCAAGCCTAAGGCTTGGTTTTGCCTTGGAGATCCAACCCAAAGGTTTGGATTTGATGAATAGGCCTGAGATGTGTTTTCTAGCAAACATACAAAAAATGATTATTTTTTCTTCTGTGCTCCCCTTCAAGATTTCTCGTGGTTGGGTATCAATAAGATCAGGTTACATAGCATTATAGGTCTCTGTGTTAGCTATCTAACCATATAATTTATTTTTAATTTGAACTATTTCAAGCCTTTCATCTATAATTTCTTTTGAATGTATGTTCATTTTTTGTCAAAAACCACCATGTACTAATTGGGCTATAGATTTTAGCTCGTTCATCAAATTTTGTAACAACTTAGTTTTTTAGAAACTAGACTCCATTCTGCAGACTTTGAAAAAAAAAAGTTTTTATTTTAGATTAGTTTTCAATTATTTCTAGGGGGAGCACACAGATATTTCACGTTTTTGGGATGCCTCTAGTTAAAAAATTCACTAAAAAAAAAATAGACATTATAAAATTACTCAAAAAATTTGGTATAAACTACATAGTGTTAAGTAACTTTTGACCAAAGCGATTAAAAAATTTCAAAAAAAAAGTTAAAATTTTAGGGGGGCCACACTTTGTACTGTGCTATGTCTTTTTGGAATAAACAGTACCACTTTTTGTGGCCCCCTTTTTTGAGGACCTAAAACTAATCCATTTTGAAAAAAAATTAGTAGTTTAGAAACTAGATTCAAAGGACTACGACTTTTTTTTTTGTCATATCTGAAAATTTTGAGCGTAACTATCTTCAAATTCTTGTTGAAGTTCAAAATTTGCAAATTTCAGGAAAAAGGTGTCCACTTATACCCCCCTTTTGGCACCACAACTTTGTGCACTTAACCTGACATAACATTTTTTTATTTTTTAAAAATCAATTTTAGTATAAATTTAACAAATTTAATCATAAATTTATTAGTTTTAGTTGAATTTGTTAGAATTTAGGGTTTTTTGATAGAAATTGTTAAAATTAAGTTTTTTAAAAATATAAATTATGTTTTGCAAATTAATAGGAATGGTTGATCAAAATGATGACACTAAGGCAAGGAATACTATTCCTTGTAACCCCCCACCAAAAAATCTAGTGCCCCCACAAAACCATCCACCAAATGATCCTTTAACCCGTCAAAACCCTCCTCAAATCAAAGATTTGATAATTGAAAATCTCACTGAATTGAGGGCCTTGTGAACAACATATAATAATGTACCCGCATTGGCTCCTATGTTATCCATGTTAAACACCATAGTGGATAACATTGAAACCCTTTCCAACAAAAGAAATGTCAAGATTCATTGGTGTGAGGAAATGCATGAGATGTTTGATGATGGCTTGGACTATGATGAGGTTGTAACCCTCAATATAACCAAAGATGATTTGGCTCGCCTTTTTACGAACCTAAAAAATGGTTTGCCAGTCAATTGCAAAAAAATCTAAACTATTTATTGAATAGTGCACAAATGATGCCATACATGCAAACTTTTGGGATCGTTAGTGGATGGTTTTTGATATCCCTCAACATAGAAATTTAGAGGTGCCATTTTATTTTCTTAGAAAATTATATGCAAAATTTGTGTTGGGCCTCAAAGTGAACTATTGTAGCATGAAGCCTAACATGGGTGTAGGGTTAGGAGCTCCTCAAAATAGACCCTCTTCCCAATGGAACAAAGCTAGCACTTTTGTCCCCCCTACTAATGTCTCCCCCCTCCTCGAGTGTAGCATTCTAATATAATCACAGAGGCTAGCTCTTTGACCATTAGAGCCATTCATAGACTGAGTAGCCTATTGATATCTTAGACTAGGTTAGTCCTACCTCCCTGTGTTGATGATGCTAGCATTAGTTCATCATCGACTAGCTCATCACATGTTTGTGTGCCTCACACTTGCATTACATGCTAGAATATTTTCCTAGGTCCCATAGGTGATCTTCTTGATTATCATTTTGTATTAGATGAGGATACACTAGATGCATGTGTAGATGCTACAAACCCTGATGCAAGAGAGGAGGGGAATGTAGAGGCATGGACTCCTTCTGTGTTGGTACGTGTATACATTTTTTTTTTATGACATATGCAATTTAAAGTTAATTTTTATAATAGAGATTTTAATTTTTAAGCCATATTGACTTATACATGTATGTGATCTTCATTCATGTTTAGTTGATGACCAAGGAGGAGTTAAGATAGGTTGATGATACCATGCTCTCAGCCATTTCATTTGGCCTTGAGACATCTATGATACATTATGTTGTGTTCTCATTTTTTTTTTTGTTTGATATTGTAGCATGTATGGTTTCTAATCTTTCTTTTATCTTGCAGGTATCACCTATCCCTTGGGTACAAAATGTAGGGGATGAGCGAGCACCCATTAACAAAGGAAAGTTAATTAGGTGCTTTCTATTTGATTAAATATCAATGCATTCTTGTAAAATGTTTATGGTAATGAGATTTAATTACATTCTTTATTTTATATAGGGCATGGCTACTGGCGATGAGCCCATATAGATTTTGCATTGTAGACACTCAGGGATTTCCATTCACACTAAGAGCCCCATTGTATGTATCAGTATCATTTATTTTTCATTTTCCTTATCTTCATAAATAAATTCAAAACTAAATTTTGTGATATTAACAACTACTCTTTTCTATCTCATAGGAAACTTTTAGTGCACATGAGGTTCGACAAGAGAGTTTTGTAGATTTGATGATGCAACCACTATATCTTGAGGAGGATTTCTACACTAGTAAGTTGTAGTTTGAATTCATGATTAAATATGGTATAAATTTAGCATGCTATGGATTATAATGTTATATTTTAAGTTGTAGATTCATCTGACAAACATATTTGAACATACACAGGCCATAATCAGCAAGGTACAAGCATTGTTGAGGGCATACGAGAGGACTCCTAACCAACATATGAGGTCAATTCAAGAGAGGTATTTAAAATGACAATTTAATCATATAAATCCTCATTAAAAAAAAGATCATTATGCATTTGAGTAATTTAATGTTAGATACAAAGAATCATGTAAATTTAGTAGTCTAACTTTGGGTTTTCCTTTTTTGTTTATGTAGGAGGCATATGATCCACCTAGAGTAGTGAAGAAGTTGCATTTTGATCATCCACCAGCACCCTAGGATAGTATAGTTTTCATAGGATGCATCATGAGACATTTTGAGATGGCATATGCCACATTGTTCACAAAAACATTGATATTATACACATTCTGATGGCATGATTAGCCACATTTTATATATGGATCTATGTATTTTGATATATATTTGTGCACTTTGTCTTGGATACATGATCTTTGATATATATATTTGTGTAATTTGTTTATGGATACATGCATTTTGATATATATTTTTGTCATTTATGTGCACAATTTACTATCTAGTATTATTCAATTTATCATGGATCATGTGTATCATTCATGTTTATGGAATATCATTAATTTTGATCATGTTTGTTATATTCAATTCAAGTGCAATAATTTTTTAATAACATTTAAACAATTTTTATTATCAAATTTGGATTCAATGTTTAATTTGAAGTGCTATCATGACATAAACACACTTGTCAACCTCCTACACAAGGTTCACATAACCCATACTGATCCACTTGACAAAACTGGCTTCATTAATGCATGCTATCATTTCACACCTTATATAGGTGTTTCCAACCTTGTATAGTCATGCCCAAAACCCTAAGTAACTCTTTGCACTCATTTGCACTTTAAAAGAAAATGTTGCAAAAGTTGCAAAATTGCAATTTTGCAACTTTTGCAATTTTGAACAATTTTTGTTATAACTTTAAATTCTTAATTAGAGAATTTCACCAAACTTGGTAAGGGGTTATTGATATCCCTCACAAGCTTTGAGTTACAACCCTCAGAAGATCAACCTCAAAACGCACTTAGAGCACCTTGGAGACTCCTTGGTATAGGGTGGTTGCAGATGATGGATGCTCTGCATGACTAGAACAAGGGTGTTACTAGGGTTCACCCACCCATCTAAAGCTAATGCTACTGACGATTTGATGCCAAGATCAGGAGTTTTAAAGTTAAGTCGTGGTGCACCTATGAACTGAGGAACACTATGAGTTCTGGCATCGAGCAAGATTACTGTGTTGAATCCAAACAAAATGTGATCTCTCAAAAATGAGATAAGTTATCTTAGGCATCGACAGCATTTTCCTATAGAATTTAACATTTCATCGATAGCCCTCATGAGATTTGAGTTATGACCTTGGGAAGATTAACCTTGAAATGCACTTGGAGCGCCTTGGAGACTACTCATTACAGGGTGGCTACAGACGATGGATGCTCTCCATGGTTGGAACAAGGGTGTCACTTGGGTTCACCCACACATCCATAGCTAATGGTGTTGATGATTTGATGCCAAGATTAGCGATTTCAAAGTTATGCTATGGTGCACCTATGAACTGAGGCACACTATGAGTTTTGATATCAAGTGAGATCGCAATGCCAAATCCAAATAAAATGTGATCTCTTGAAAGCAAGATAGGTTATTTTAGGCCTCAACATTACTATCTTGTAGAATTTGATGTTTCATTGATAGCCCTCATGAGGTCCGAGTGATGACCCTCAAAAGATTGACCTTGAAATGCACTTAGAGCACCTTGGAGACTACTTGGTACAGGGTGGCCGTGGATGATGGATGGTCTTTTTGGCTAGAAAAAGGGTGTCACTATGGTTCAACTACCCATCCAAAGCTAATGGTGTTGATGATTCAATGCCAAGATTAATGGTTTCAAAGTTACATTGTGGTGCACCTATGAACTGAGGTACACTGCAAGTTTTGGCATCAAGCGAGATCGTTGTACCAAATCCAAATGGAATGTGATCTCTCAAAAATGAGATAATTTATTTTAGGCCTTGGCATCATTGTCCTATAGAATTTGATGTTTCATCAATAGCCCTCACAAGCTTTGATTCATGACCCTTAGAAGATCGACCTCGAAATGCACTTAGAGCACCTTGGAGACTACTTGATACGGGGTGATTATGGATGATGGATGATCTCTATGGCTGGAACAAGGGTGTCACTAGGGTTCACTCACTTATTTAGAGTTAATGGTGCTGATGATTCAATGCCAAGACCAATAGTTTCAAAGTTATGCTGTGGTGCACCTATGAACTAAGGCACTCTATGAGTTTTGGCATTGAGTGAGATCATTGTGCCAAATCTAGAAAGAATGTGATCTCTTGAAAATGAGATAGCTTATTTTAGGCCTCAGCATAACCATCATAAAGAATTCAACGTTTCATCAATAGCCCTCATGAGCTCTGAGTTACAACCCTCAGAAGATCGACCTTGAAATGCACTTAGAGCACCTTGGAGACTACTGAGTATGGGGTGGCCATTGATGATGGAGGGTCTCCATAGCTAGAACAAGGGTGTCACTAGGGTTCACTCACCCATCCAAACCTAATGGTGCTGACGATTCGATGCCAAGATCAATAGTTTCAAAGTTACGCTATGGTGCACCTATGAACTGAGGCACATTGCGAGTTTTAGCATTGAGAGACATCATTTTGCCAAATCCAAATGGAATGTGATCTCCCAAAAATGAGATAGATCATTTTAGGCCTTGGTATTACCATCTTGTAGAATTTTAAATTTCATCAATAACCCTCACGAGCTTCGAGTTATGACCCTCAGAAGATCAACCTCAAAATGCACTTAGAACACCTTGGTGACTACTCGGTATGGGGTGGCCGTGGATGATGGATGGTTTCTGTGGATGGAACAAGGGTGTCACTAGGGTTCACCCATCCATCTAGAGCTAATGGAATTAACAATTTGATGCCAAGATTAGAGGTTTCAAAGTTACATTGTAGTGCACCTATGAGCTAAGGTACACTGCAAGTTTTGGCATCAAGCGAGATCGCTATGCCAAATTCAAATGGAATGTGATCTCTCAAAAATTAGATAGGTTATTTTAGGCCTTGACATCACTATTTTGTAGAATTTGATATTTTATGATATCATTCATGAGCTCTGAGTTGCAACCCTCAAAAGATCAACCTTGAAATGTACTTAGAGCACCTTGGAGACTACTTTGCATGGGGTGGCCGTGGATGATGGAGGGTCTCCATGGCTAGAACAAGAGTGTCACTAGGGTTCACCCACCTATCCAGAGCTAATGGCACTGACAAATCGATGCAAAGATTAGAAGTTCCAAAGTTACGTTGTGGTGCACCTATGAACTGAGGCACACTATGAGTTTTGGCATCAAGCAAGATCATTGTGCCAAATCCAAATAAAATTTGATCTGTCAAAAATGAGATAGGTTATTTTATGCCTCTTTATCACTATCCTGTAGAATTTGACATTTCATCAATATCCCTCACGAGCTCTGAGTTATGACCCTCAGAAGATTGACCTCAAAATGCA
This sequence comes from Cupressus sempervirens, assembly GCA_028749045.1. Taxonomy (NCBI): domain Eukaryota; kingdom Viridiplantae; phylum Streptophyta; class Pinopsida; order Cupressales; family Cupressaceae; genus Cupressus; species Cupressus sempervirens. The sequence continues at coordinate 589,739,785 of CM053787.1, forward strand.
CTTAGAGCACCTTGGAGACTAACCAGTACCATAGAAAAAGGATGCCCTCTATGGCTAGAAAAATGGTGTCACTAGGGTTCACCCACCCATCTAGAGCTAATGGCACTTGCAATTCAATGCCAAGATCAATGGTTTCAAAGTTACACTATGGTGCACCTATGAATTGAGGCACACTGTGAGTTTTGACATCGAGTGAGATCACTATGCTGAATCCAAACCAAATGTGATCATTGTCTTGTATAATTTGACATTTCATTGATAGCCCTCATGAGCTCCAAGTTACGACCCTCAGAAGCTCAACCTAGAAATGCACTTAAAGCACCTTGGAGACTACTCAATATGGGGTGGCCACAGACAATGGATGATCTTCATGGCTTGAATAGGGGTGTCACTAGGGTTCACCCACCCATCTGAAGCTAATGGCACTAACAATTCGATGTCAAGATCAACGGTTTCAAAGTTATGCTGTGGTGCACCTATGAACGAAGGCACACTAGGAGTTTTGGCATCTAGCGAGATTGCTATGCCAAATCCAAATAGAATGTGATCTCTCAAAAATGAGATAGGTTATTTTAGGTCTTGGCATGACCATCTTGTAGAATTTGATATTTTTATAATAGACCTCACGAGCTCCAAGTTATGACCCTCAGAAGATCGACCTCAAAATGCACTCAGAGCAATTTGGAGAATACTCAATACGGGGTGGCCATGGACAATGGATGGCCTTTGTGGTTGAAACAAGGGTGTAACTAGGGTTTTCCCACCTATCCAAAGCTAATGGCCCTAATTATTTGATGCCAAGATCAACAGTTTCAAAGTTACACTATGGTGCACCTATGAATTGAGGTACAATACGAGTTTTGGCACTGAGCGAGATTGCTGTGCTAAATCCAACTAGAATGTGATCTCTTGAAAATGAAATAAGTTATTTTAGGCCTCGGCATCACCATCCTATAGAATTTGGCATTTCATTGATAGATCTCATGAGCTCTGAGTTACAATCCTTGAAAGATCGACCTCAAAATGCACTTAGAGCACCTTCGAGACTACTCAGTATGGGGTGGTTGTGGATGATGGAGGGTATCTGTGGCTAGAACAAGGGTGTCACTAGTGTTCACCCACCCATTTGGAGCTAATGGCACTAATGAATCAATGCCAAGATCAACAGTTTCAAAGTTACATTGTGGTACACCTATGAACTGAGGCACACTATAGGTTTCGGCATTGAGCTAGATCGTTGTGCCAAATCCAAATGAAATGTGATCTCTCAAAAATGAGATAGGTTATTTTAGGCCTCAACATCACCATTCTATATAATTTTATGTTTCGTTGATAGCCCTCATGAGCTCCAAGTTACAACCCTCGAAAGATTGACCTTGAAATGCACTTAGAGCACCTTGGAAAATACTCGATACGGGGTGGTCACGGATGATGGATGGTCTCTATGGCTAGAACAAGGGTGTCACTAGGGTTCACCCACTCATCCAAAGCTAATGGTGCTGATTATTCAATGCCAAGATCAGCAGTTTTAAAGTTACACTATGGTACACCTATGAACTAATGTATACTGTGAGGTAATACTAAGATTGTGTCTCATTTCGAGGTTGTAATGTGTAGTTCTCAGTAAAATTAGCAACTAATATAATAGTGCCAATGGGAAAAGTCTCCTTACACATTGTAAATTTTTGATCCAACAACCACTGAGACCTGTGACTATGTCTTGCATACTTGTAGAAAATATTTGCCTTGAAATTTGAAATGAAACTAGCCACGCTGATTTCTTTTGCAACCAATTCACATCTAAAGCCCTCATCCCCACTCTTCAATGTGTATTTCACCGTTTCATATACCCTTTTTTTACTATTGTCTTTCCAAGATCTTGTTTGCACCCCTCATGTAAACATGTGTCAAACTTGAATAAGCGACCACATTCTGAACACTTCTCATTTAAGCAAGAATTTTTATAAAGGAAACAACCATCAACTCTATGATATAAAAATTGATCTAGTAAGTCTCTTGATGAGTTTGGAAGCCCACTAGCACCAAAATTCTCCAACATTTCTTTACTATGCAAAGTGGAATAGATGGAGCATAATAGTTCATGGTGCATAGAAAACTCAACATGATATTTGTAACAACATGTATTTCAAATTTTAAGTGGCACACAATAAAATGGATTCAAAGATTCAAAAGTCCTTTGTGATATATGAAGATTTGGATGACTCTCTCTAAATTTTTTGAACAATGTAGTTTGAATTACCTCCAAATAGTGTTTAAAATGTGGCATGGGGTCTCTGATGCCAATTCTCAACTTTAACACGTCTTTGGATTTGGGTGATACTTGTGAGCTAGAGTGCCAAAATTGTATAATTTCTTTCTTCACATCATCAGATAGCTTCTTATCAAAAAATGGAAGTCTCCCACCAAAAGCTCATGTTTCATTTTGAAGAGGATCATCAATTCTCTTTTGTCTACTAAGTGCTCTTCTCAAATTAGTATGATTTTAGGTTCAAGTCAATACAATTTTGTCTCATATATCTACCCTTTCTCAAATGATGACTTACCAAAGAGGTTGTAATAACCCTTTGAGCAGCTCTCTTATCCTTCTCCCTATGCTTTTTCTCAATGCTTTTGAGAGCACTAAAAAGATTCTTCACAATAATAGCATTTCTTTCCAATTTTTTATTGACATGAATCTTCAATTTGAAAAGCATAGGTCTCATCTTTTGCATCTCTAATAAGTGCATAAAAAGTTAACGTTGCTCCACCACTGTCTTGTTGCCAAAAATCATCTTATATAGTCTTAAAGCCCATAACCGAATGTTTCTTTCTGATTTTTTCCCTTCCAAATTTGTAATAATTGTTTCATCAATTTCAATTATCCATTTTGGTGTTCTAGAACCTTCATGTTGATTAAAATTAGGAGATATGTAAGGTTCCTATGCATTAGGTTCCTGTGCACTGTCATGTTCGGCATGGTCAATCATGCAATTTACATTATGATCTAGTAGCATTTCATCCTCCAAATTTTCATTCTCTAAATTTTCAATCCCGACATTATCATTTTCAATTAGTACATTTTCATTTCCCAACTGCACATATTCATTATCTGACTCTATGATTTCACCTTTGACTAATTCATCGTCAACTTGACTCACATTTAACATACCTTGTCTTTTCCTTCAATAATTTACTTTTTCCCTTTCCCTATATGCCATAATGTCTTCATTGGATACCTTCCTTTTGCATTTAGCCTTTTGACGACTACTGCTCCCCATTCAGATGACAATATCAAACACCTAGGGATATATTATCAAACTTTTTTTGATGGTTTGGGCCCCAAAACATGACTTTTCCCAAAACTCGTGAAAATGGCCCACAAAAAGAGATGTTGTCGAGTTTGCAGTCACAAGGAATATTTTGGGAAAATCTTGTGAATAAAATCGGGTATTCGATTTGAAATTGGATACCTAATAGTAAATTAGATATCCGATTTTATATCAGATATTCGTTATTGAGCCCAAAATATTGGAGGGAAATAAGAATTAAGATAAAGATTATAATGTATCTAATGAGTTATGAGTTATGTATTAGATTATAATGTATTATTATATCATATTATTATTAAATATAATATATTATGTTATTATTATTATCTATAAATATAATATATACTAATATATATATGACCATGAAATCTAAAATATATATATATATGAAATTATCATACTATATTATATTATGATATATATATGACCTTGAAATCTGAAATATATATAAATATATATAATTGTTATATTATATTATTATTATTAGTAAGTATAATAACGTAATATATGTTATTATTATTATGACCTATGTTAACTATTAATATATAATAATATATTATGTTACAACTATTATTATAAATATAATATATATTTATTTATATATACATATGATTATTATATATTATTATTATTATTTTTACTATATTAATATTAAATATAATACCGTAATATATTATATATGTGATTAATATATATATATAACAACATATAATATTATTGTTATTATTATTATTATTATTATGACCTATGATCCATTTCGTTGGTTCTAAAATGTGTCGAGAGGGGTCATTGATTAACCTATGACCCCTCTCAACGCATTTCATGATAATGTATGTCCCTAGGGTCCCTAGCACACCTAAGGATGCATGTGGTTGGTTCCAATGCATCGAGAGGCCCTCTCGAGGCATTTCATAACAACGTATGTCCCCCTAGGGATGCATGTGATTGGTTCTAATGCATCGAGAGGTGTCATTGTTTAACCTATGACCCCTCTCAACACATCTCATGACAACCTATGTCCTTAGGTGTCTTAGGGCTCCTAGGGATGCATTTGGTTGGTTCTAATGCATCGAGAGGTGTCATAGATTAACCTATGACCCCTATCAATGCATTTTATGACAATATATGTCCCTAGGGGCCCTAGGACCCCTAGGGATGCATGTGATTGGTTCTAATACATCGAAAGGCATCATAGGTTCACCTATGACCCCTCTTGATGCATTTCATGACAACGTATGTCCCTAGTGGCCCTAGCACCCATAGGAATGCATGCAGTTGGTTCTAATACATTGAGAGGCATCATAGGTTAACCTATGACCCCTCTCAAGGTATTTCATGACAACGTATGTCCCTAGGGGACCTAGGACCCCTAGGGATGCATGTGGTTGGTTCTAATTTATTGAGAGACATCATAGGTTAACCTATGATGCCTCTCGAATCATGACAATGTATGTCCCTAGGGGTCCTAAGGCCCTTAGGGATGCATTTGGTTGGTTCCAATGCATCGAGAGGTGTCATAGGTTAACCTGTGACCCCTTGCTGCATTTCATGATAACGTATCTCCCTCAAGGCCCTTGGACCCCTAGGCATGCATGTGGTTCATTCTAATGCATCAAGAGGCATCATAGGTTAACCTATGACCCCTCTTGATGCATTTCATAATAACATATGTCCCTAGAGGCCCTGAGACCCCTTGAGATGCATATGATGGTTCTAATGCATTGACAAGTGTCATAGGTTAACATATGACCCCTCTCAATGTATTTCACGATAACTTATGTCTCTAGAGGTCATAGGACCCCTAGGGACACATTTGGTTGGTTCTAATGCATCGAGAGGGATCATAGCTAATAGATTAACCTGTGACCCCTCTCAACGCATTTTATGAAATGTGTGTCCCTAGGGGCACTAGGACCCCTAGGGACATATGTGATTGGTTCTAATGCATCCAAAGGCATCATAGGTTAATCTATAACCCCTTTGGATGCATTTCATGACAATGTAGGTCCCTAGGGGCCCTAGGACCCCTAGGAACACATGTTGTTGGTTCTAATGCATCAAGAGGCATCATAGGTTAACCTATGACCCCTCTCAAGGCATTTCATGAAAACACATGTCCCTAGGGGCCCTAGGACCCCTAGGCATGCATTTGGTTGGCTCTAATTCATCAAGCAGTGTCATAGGTCAACCTATGACCCCTATTGACATATTTCATGACAATGTATGTCCCTAGGGGTCCTAGGGCCCCTACAGACACATTTGGTTGGTTCCAATGTGTCAAGCAGCATAATAGGTTAAGCTATGACCTCTCTGATGCATTTCATGAAAATATATGTCCCTTGGGGCCTTAGGACCCCTAGGGACGCATGTGATTGGTTCTAATGTGTCAAGAGGCATCATAGGTTAACCAATAACGTCTTTCGATGCATTTCATGACCACGTATGTCCCTAGAGACCCTAGGACCCCTAGAGATGCATATGGATGGTTCTAATGCATCGAGAGGCATCATAGGTTAACATATGACACCTCTCAACACATTTTATGATAGCTTATGTCCCTAGGGGTCCTAGGGCCCCTAGGGGCACATTTGGTTGGTTCCAATGCATCAAGAGGAGTCATAGGTTAACCTATAACCCCACTCAACACATTTCATGAAAACGTATGTCCCTAGGGGCACTAGGACCCCTAGCAATGTATGTGGTTGCTTCTAATGCATCGAGAGGACTAATAAGTTAACCTATGACCCCTCTTGATGCATTTTATGATAACGTATGTCCCTAGGGGTCCTAGAACCATTAGGGACACATGTGGTCAGTTCTAATGCTTTGAAAGGCATCATAGGTTAACCTATGACCCCTCTCGATGCATTTCATGACAATATATGTCCCTAAGGGCATTAGGACCCCTACGTATGTATGTGGTTGGTTTTAATACATCGAGAGGCATCATAGGTTAACATATGACCCCTCTTAACACATTTCATGATAGCTTATGTCCCTAGGCATCCTAAGGCCCCTAGGGATACATTTGGTTGGTTCTAATGCATCAAGAGGGGTCATAGGTTAACCTATGACCTCTTGATGCATTTCATGACAATGTATGTCCCTAGGTGCCCTAGGAACCCCAAGAATGCATGTGGTTGGTTCTAATACATCGAGAGGCATCACAGGTTAACCTATGACCCCTCTCGATGCATTTCATGACAACCTATATCCCTAAGGGTCCTAGGGCCCCTAAGGATGAATTTGGTTGGTTCCAATGCATTGAGAGGTGTCATAGGTTAACCTATAACCTTGATCGACACATTTCATGACAATGTATGTCCATAGGGGCCCTAGGGCCCGTAGGGATGCATTTTATTGGTTATAATATGTTGAGAGGGGTCATAGGTTAACCTATGACCCCTCTCGATGCATTTTATGACAACATATGTCCCTAGGGGCCCTCGAACCTCTAGTGATGCATGTGATTGGTACTAAAGCATCAAGAGGCATCATAGATTAACCTATGATCCCTCTCGATGCATTTCATGACAACCTATGTCCCTAGGAGTCCCAGGGCCCATAGGGATGCATTTGGTTGGTTCCAATACATCAAGAGGTGTCATAAGTTAACCTATAACCCTAATCAATGCATTTTATTACAATGTATGTCCCTAAGGGCCCTAGGACTCCTATGGATGCATTTGGTTGGTTATAATGCATCCAAAAGGGTCATAGGTTAACCTATGACCCCTCTCTATGCATTTCATGACAACATATGTCCCTAGGGGCCCTAGGACCCCTAGGGATGCATGTGGTTGGTTCTAATACATCGAGAGGTGTCATAGGTTAACCTATGACCCTTGTCGACACATTTCATGAAAACCTATGTCTATAGGGGTCCTAGTGCCCCTGGGAACGCATTTCGTTGGTTCCAATGCATCAAGAGGGGTCATTGGTTAACATATGACCCCTCTCGACACATTTCATGATAATATATGTCCCTAGGGGCCTTAAGACCCCTAGGAACACAGGTGGTTGGTTCTAATGCATCGAGAGGTGTCATAGGTTAACCTATGACCCCTCTTGATGCATTTCATGACAATGTATGTCCCTAGGGGTCCTAGGGCCCCTAGGGATGCATTGGTTGGTTCCACTGCATTGAGAGGCATCATAGGTAAACCTATGACCCCTCTCGATGCATTACATCACAACATATGTCCCTAGGGGCCCAAGGACCCCTAGGGATGCATATGGTTGGTCCTATTGTGTCGAGAGGTGTCATAGGTTAACCTATGACCCCTCTTGATGCATTTCATGATAACGTATGTCCATAGGGGCCCTAGGACCCCTACGGATGCATGTGGTTGGTTCTAATGCATCTAGAGGTGTCATAGATTAACCGATGACCCATCTCAATGTATTTCATGACAACCTATCTCCCTAGTGGTCCTAAGGCCCCTAGGGACACATTTGGTTGGTTTGAATGCATTGAGATGGCTCATAGGTTAACCTATGACCCCTCTCGATGCATTTCATGACAACATATGTCCTTACGGGTACTAGGACCCCTAAGGACACATGTGGTTAGTTCTAATGCATCAAGAGGCCTCATAAGTTAGTTCTTATGGCCCCTCTTGATGCATTTCATGAGAACGTTTGTCCCTAGGGGCATTAGGACCCCTAAGGACACATGTGGCTAGTTCTAATGCTTTGAGAGGCATCATAGGTTAACCTATGACCCCTCTAGACATATTTGATGACAATGTATGTCCCTAGGGGCCTTAGCACCCCTAAGGATACATGTGGTTGGTTCTAATGTGTCTAGAGGCATCATAGGTTAACCTATGACCCCTCTTGACACATTTCATGACAACCTATGTCCCTACTTTTGAATGTCTTAAGGAATGAATAAGTTTTTCATTAGAATCAATGTGTAGAGTAGCAAGATGAAATCTTGAGTGCCTTAAGGAATTGACATATTTTTCATTAGAATGAATGGATAGATGAAAAATACACTCTTGAATGGTTAAGGATCAAAGAAGAATGCAATGAAATATATGGATTTTTATTTAAAACATGCTTATACAATCTTGAATGCTTAAGGGACAATGAAGCTTTCTATGAAACATTTGGACTTGGCACTTAAAATGAATACACTCAATCTTGAATTAGTTCAAGGAATTTGTTCTACTTTCATCAATTTTCTTATGTTAACGATGATTGATTTACTTTTGTTGATGACTTTTTGCTTTTATTATGTTGACAACACTATCAAGTTGGAAAGAACAATGTATTCTTAAACACATGTGTCTTTAATAGTAGATAGAAAATCTAAAGCTTCATTAGAAAAGAATAAGTATCTTTTAAACCCCAAGGCTGATTATGTATTCTCTCCTCTTAAGCCTTCAAGTGATCTTAAGTGCACAAGAAATAACTGGTCTTTTTTTTAATTTTTAGGAGGTCTACTTGGGGATTTTATCACCCCTTAGGATGACCTCAACTCCATTTTTTTGGTATCAGGAGGTAAATCTAAAGAAACCTCTCTTAGAAGTAAAATTTTGTCACTCTTAGCTAAGCCCCAAAGAACCTTATACCTTTATGAAGTGAAGGTGGAAATTTTGGTTACCATCTCCTGCTAGTAGTATGACACTATTTTCTTTCATCTATAGATTTGGGCCTCATGTACCCTATGTATATTGAGAACACCCTCTAGTTGATCTTTGTACATCCTAGTTGCAACCTTGTTAATGTGCTTAGCGTGCTTGTGTGTTTAAACATCCAAAAACAATAACACACATCAAATAGATCTAAAAATGAGTGAAATGGTGAGCTAAATATTCAATGAGAAAAATGGTTGTAAGTGGCTCCTCTTAACCTATAATTATTTCCATGAGTCGTTATACTTGTTCTAGCATTTGAAATTCATTGGGTCTTATTATTCAAAATATTTTTTGTAAGGTTCTTGTGCTTGGTCTTGTAATTTGGGTTATTTTGTTCTTTCCATGCTTGACAAAGTCAAACTTAAGAAATTGAGACTATCCAAATCATTTGTCTACAAGCAAAGAAAAAGCCTAGCACATAGTGATAAAAAATTCTAATATTCTATCAAAGACATCAAGAAGGAAGAAGCTAAACAAGATCGTTATGACAAAATCTTGTATAATGGTAAACTTCAAAATTGGTTTATTTTCCCTGGAGTAAACCTAAGATTTTTGTTTCTAGTGAGAGAGGATTAAGTTATCTACATAGTGACCACATCACCCTCATTTTCCACATCAATCCATTTTCAAAATTTCTACTCTTCCATTTACAAAATTTCCTCTAGAGAGCTTGATCATTTGAACCTTAATCTTTGGCCTAAGAACATCTTAGTTACAAGACTTCCAAAATTACAACACTAGACCTTTATCCAAAAGAAAAAATTTATCATACTTGCACTCACTCATTTAGGGATCACAAGTCCATCTCCAAATATTGAGTTATCTATTTGGTGTCCTATCTTGCCCAAAGATCACTTGTCCACATTTGGCAAGAGAAAGATACTTTTATACTATATCACACTTGGTTTACCAAATCAACAAGGCCTTTTGTTTACATTTAGCTTGTTTTCCCTTTTATCACATAAGGTTCGAATTCTCTCTTACATATCCTTCTTCTAAAATCTTGCACCCATTTATTTGTTCACAATTTATGGTACAAACACGATTCAATAGACTCACATTTAATCCTATGTCACATTTATTGGAATCGCTAAGACAAAAAGAGATGGAAAATATTTTTCCTTGATGATCAGCCTCATTGGGGAATACATTTCCCCCTAATACAAAATTTGGTATGCCTAGCTCAACATCTACACAAGAACCAAGGAATCCTTTTTGAAAGACCACTTTAGGGAGTAACACACATGATGAAAAAGAATTGTACCAAGATGAAGATCCCATGGACAATAATAACATCCCTAGTGATGTCCAAATATTTCTTGTAGAATCATATAGCTTGGAAATATTGGAAAAATCTATTAGGGAAAACAAGACTAAGATCTTCTTAAACTTGGTTAAAGATGGTGTTAATGTCTGTATGAGTTTTGATGAGAGCACTTTGTTTAAACAAATTACCAAAGATGATGTTCCTATATTGCCAAATTCCAACATAGCACAAACATCTAGCAAGGGAAAAGAATTGATGGTGAGAACTAGTTCTATACTTACATCAACTTTGACACAACCAAAATTCAACATTAAGTGCAGAACATATTCAACAAATCATTAGTGCTATGCCCAAAACAACTACACATGCTAGTATTCCATAATAATCCTTGATAGGTCCTACTGTAGGATGCTTAAACATTGGGAAAGTACCTATACAACAAATTGAAATCTTGGCATAACTAATATACTCCCCTTATTTATAAATGCCAACAAATATGATGAAAACTTCTATGTCAATTCCAAGGAATGCAAATCAATACATTGACCAAAGTGACACACCACTACCTCCACCACCTCATAATACATTTTAGAATCCATACAAATTTCAAGGTGGTTTCATCAATCCCCAACCACCACAAATGCAACCAGACCAAGATCTAGCCCTTCAATTGCATGAACTTCAAAAAAATTTCCACAATATGAAAAAAAAAGGGGTGAAGGATTTCTCTTTTGAGGAAATTTGTCCCTTTTCATTTGATAGATCCATCAACATAATACTATTTCCACTAAACTTTGAGATTCCTAAATTCAAAAAAAAAACATGGGAGAAACATGTGCCATCACACATCTCAAGGAATTTTTTGTCTTATGTTAAGGAGTGACCTATAGTGAGGATTATCTCAAGAGGCTCTTCACAAGAAGCCTTGGTGGCTCCACACTTCAATGGCTATTGAAATTTCCTAGAGGTTCCATCACATCTTTTGATAACATGATAGGGAAATTTTTAGCACAATATTCTTACAACATTGAAAATCACACCTCATTGAGTGATTTGTGTAACACAGAACAATGAAATAGTGAGAGTTTTGTCAGTTTTCTACAACACTTGCAACATATTGGTAATTACATGCCATACAAAATTGAAGATTTTCACCTTGTAGACATATTTACTAAGAATTTGATCTCAAAGATGTCTTTCCAAATGAAGATGGTTAGTCTTCAGGACATTTCCACATTAGTCAAGAAAGGAAACAATATTGAAAATGTACACTTGGATTAGGGTTCCATTAAACATTATAGCTCATCATCCTCAAACAATGACATGAACAACAATAGTAAACCCAAATTATGGTCTACAAACAAAGGTGTTACCCATGATGGTTCACTGATGTCAAAAGTCTACAAAACCTTCAAGGTGGGAACAACAACAACAACAACTATAGCAACTAAAATAACAACAATTTAAACCCTGACTATTAGAATCAAAATCAAAACAACAATTAGGACAACCAACAATCTTGCGATCAAACACAATTCTTTCCTTGCAATAATATTAATAACAAATACAATTGTGATTATGACTGAAATTGAAAGTTCTATAGCTTTAGTGAACCTTAAGATTCCATATTCCAGAAGGTAGTGGATCACCATTTGATGATTTTTCCCAATACATGGTCTTTTGATAAAAATTAACCCAAATAAAAATAATATTAGGGAAAATGAATATTGCAAGTAATACTGCATCAAAGGACATGACACTAATAAGTGTATCAAACTCAAAGTCTTCATTCAAAATCTCATTGATGATGGGGAAATTAAGGTTGAAGGAGGACCACCCTCTAGAAATGTTAAGTTAAAGATATTTCAAAAGTAATTCTTCAACCACAACAATGACAATAACAACAATGTAAACAAAGATATGAACAATGTCAATCAAGCTTCCACATCTAACATTCTAACATATTCTATGGTAAAATAGAAACAAATAACATATGTGGTTTTGACTCCATGTGTGGCCACATTAAAGAAGTGCGTACTCATGCAAATATTATTTTCCTACAAGTAATTGATTGTGGTGCAACCACTCAATCAAGAAGAATTACTTTGCAAGCTGCCACTCCCAATCCCACTAATCCATTAGTTTCACATGTGCCTGATGTGCCATCAACTTTACAAAGACCCTCTTTTCACTATGATGTCCTCTCTTAGGGAAGACTCCTGCACAAATATCCATTCTCGACCTTCTCACCACCTCACCTATCCACAAGGAAATTCTTGAGACTTCTATTCTAGAGTCTCATGTTCCCAAAAAAATTAATGCATCTGAATTCATTTCCATGATTAATAAACAACACCTTGTCTTCATAGACAAAGATTTCCAAGGTCCTGTTCTTCACCACAATTTGTTTCTCCACATTGAATTCCTTATATACTGACATAAAATAAAATGAGTCCTTATAGATAATGGATCTAGTTTGAAATTTTGTACATTGAAGATGATTGACTTCTTGGGGTTCCCAAAAGATCTCCTAGATATTAATAAAAGGATAAAAATTAAAGCATATGATTAAAGAGAAAGAGAATTAAAAGGAGTTATTATGCTACCACTAAAGGTTTGATCAACCATAATCAACACTGAATGTCATGTCCTAGATTTGGATTTTCCAGATACCATCTTGCTTGGTTGACCCTGGATACATACATCAAAAGTGGTTTGTAATGCCCCGCCCAGAGATCCTTGGAAACAAGGATGAAATACAAGCCAAGAATTTTTTTTTAACAAGTATGAATGCACATGACAACATCATACAGGAATCACAATGATCGCAATAGAAGACTTGACCACCATCCCAACAACCAACGAATCTCCAAACACCACTACCAAACTGACACACACAAACAAAGCCAACAACGACAATGCACATGATGAGGGCACAAGAAACAACCACTCATCAAGAAAACACCAAGCTGGGGTAAAATGCAGAAACCTAAAATTTGGCTAAGCTTGAAATCCTAAATCCCTAAAAATTGGCTAAGTCTTGATTTTTGAAGCCCTAAAATTTCCTAGAATCCATAACTTATTTCTGAGAGGTTTGAAACCTATCTCAAAAGATTTGTCGCATATATTACAATATATCTTAACTATAAGAAATTAAATATACGTCAACTTATACTTATAGAATTCAAAATGCAACAACACAGGGTCAAAGAATGCCCAAAAGGGTATCCAAAACAACTCTCAGAAAGTTTGGTTCATGAAGAAAAGTGCCCACTAATGGCATGCGCAGGTTTTTTACAAAAACCATGCAAAAATTTTTACTAAGGGAGGGCGAAACTTCTCCTTAAGGCGTGTGACACTCTTCTAGTGTCATACAACATTTCTCAAGAAGGCATGCGACACTCTTCCAGTGTCGTACGACATTTATCAAGAAGGCGTGCGACACTTTACAGTGTCATACGACATTTCTCAAGAAGGCGTGTGACACTTTACAGTGTCGTACGACATAGTTTGTATGGGCGTGTGATACATTTTTATGTCACACAATGCTGACAAAATGTCACCCATAGAAACATGAAAACACTCCCAAAAGAAAAAGGGACCAAAAAAAAGAGCAAAGAACCTCCACACCAGGGAGTACCAAATCCACAAAGGCTTAAGGAATAAACACTCGAGTGCAAGAACAACATAGAAAGAAGAACATCAATCCATCTAAACTATAGCAGCAAAGAACACACTGAAATAAACATCACAGTGAACTGAACAACCAAACTAAGTGTGCGGTTCCTCCCATCCTTCAATAGCATCATAAGACCATCGTGGGTCCTAGCCATCCCCCATGCATAACATCCCAAGCCACTGACTAGATCATCGATACTGTCATAATAGGGATGTCACTACTAAAAACATGCAACAGTATAAGCATAAGGAAATCTAACATGCTAGTAGAAAAGCATACGATAATCCTACAGTAGATAACATCACCTATCACATGCTAAACAACAATAAGCAACAGATATGCTAATACAACAATTCACAGCATCTAATCATATGCTAAACATCATAATAAGGGAATTCGTCAAATAAAATAACATCATCTAAACATGATATACAATAATCCCAATGAAATTATAAATCACAAGAAAGCATACTCTGAAACCCGAAGTACCAAGTGAAGATATCCATCAATGATCACACTAGGACAAAAGATCATCTCTATACACTGATCCCTATTAGTGGTGAAGGTAGCTATGCCTCCCAACCATGTGGAACCCATAGGTCCACACCCACCATTCTGATGGAGATAAAGATCCAACCACAAACACACATAAACAACATCCATGGCTAATACTCATGCCAGACAGTATGATGGCTGCAACCAAGAACCTAAGATAATGCAAGGAGTACAGGTCCTGGTCAGACAATCAATAGGCTACTAAGTAGGGGCTAACATCATGGAGAGTCACTTGGCATCCAAAAGCCCAAGCTAGTATAGGTAGCTACTCTTCTCAACAGAAGGCACACAACCTAGGGCAGCAACTCTTCTACACAGAAGGTGCACAACCCCAGGAAGGAACTCTTCTCGACGGAAGGCACACAACCCACACATGTTATTAAGTTATCACTTAATCATAGCTCCTCTCATCCATGCCTGTGGCGTCATGATTGCCAGGCTACGAGATAGAAGCCCCCTCCATATGCTACCCTACCCTACCCATGCTCATCCTACAAAAAGTGCCTATGGGCATGCATACTCCCATCCTGACCCCAATGATCATAACTTCTAGAAGTACCATAGAAGATCAGGCATTGCAAGTCACCCAAAAAATGTACGCGCACGTACTTGTGTGTTGTGCACCACCATCATGAAGATCAAAACACAAGGACAGGAATGAGAACACAATGCAAAGAAAACACCCAATTGAAAGCAACACAAGAAGGATAGATTCTACATGAATCCCAAAGCCAATAAAATCATACATCATGAAATCACTCAATCAACCTCAATCCAAGAGTATGGATTCTACACGAATTCCAATGATGTAACAAGACCAAATATCATGAACTCACTCAATCGGCCTCAATCCGAGAGTATGAATTCTACACGAATCCTAGCATTCACAAAACAAAAGCGAAGGTCTAAAAGAAACCATAATAGGTAACAGATCACTCAACCGAACACAATGTTGGGAGTACGGGTGCAACATGCATCCCAATGCAACAAAAGATGTTGTAGTGGTTTGACTAATATCCAAATGGATCATCCAAGTCCATGACCCACATTGTGCCAAGAAAACTCAAAAAAATAGGGCGGCATGCAAAATGAGGTAAAAACTCCAAATTTTAGAAAAATTCCAAAATAAAAACCCATTTGACCTTTGGGTTCAAAAACATCAAAAATCCAAAAATAAATAGAATCAGACACCGTATGAAAAAATGGCCAACATAACGGCATAAAATCCCAAACCCTCATCCTAAAAAATAGAGAAATTTTCATACTCGCCCAACCAAGTAGAACTAGCATACAGAAATGGAGGGGAACACTAGTTCTTAGGCTCCAAACAAATGGCTACCAAAAATAGAAGTAGAAACAAAGCAGAAATAATAAAACAGGAAAGCCCTACCTTATAACCAAAAGGGCAAAATGAGAATCTAAACCATAAAATAAATATCCTGCAGAAGTAGCTGAAAATCACGGCAATCCAAGGTTTCCCTGAGCTGGATCCAATGAGCCTAACCTCGCAATGATCCCACGCCCATAGCTCCCACAACGAACAAAATAGTAAATCCTCATGAAGAGGATTTTGGGTTTTACTCTCCAACTTTCCAATTTGAAAGTGAGAAGTGAGGAATTAATTTCCTCTTTGGATACTTATTCACTTTTCGAATGAATAATCGATTAGGGCAAATAACCAACCAACCTAGTTAAACCCCAAATCGACCCAAATGAAAATAGGCTATTCCTATAAATAGGAATTCATCTATGGCAAAGCTACCAGAAATTAAAATAAATCAATTAAAAAGCCCCAAAACCCAAAAACACATAAATCTCCTTAATAACTTTCGTGACAATGGGAACCTCTAAATGCACAGACACGCTTACTGGTCTAATCACATAATGCAAATGAGTTCAGATTTAATAATCACTGAAAGGTTTAATTTAAACACTTAATTAAAGATATGTCGACCATACCAAGACGACATTGGTAAAATATGAGAGGATGAATCACTAACTCCATGTGCTACTTCCAGGGATATAAATCCTGCACACTAAACAACATGATCAAGTGCAATTGCATATAATACCATAGCCGAAGCAATAATGCGTAAATCACCTAATTTAACCATTTATTTAATTATATTAAAATAATCTATTTACATCACTCACGTTCACATAAAGCATAACAACGCAGGAATGAAGTAAATAACCATAGCATTAATTCCATCATATAACAAAATTAGAGGTATGTCCAAATACTAGATAACCATATATCATCATACAATATGATTAACTGAACAACATAGTAGTCTAAAATCCATGATATTGGAATCAAAGTGTAACATCTGACCTTCAAGTCCTCTCAAATGTAAACATAACATGAGTAACAAATATCTCCCTAATTAGAAATATAACAAGGTAAATTTCCGTAGCACATAACCAAATAATCCCACATGAACAATCCATTTCTAATCATTAATGCATTTAATAAAGAATTATTGCTTTGCATTAAAAAGCCATTTAAAACACATAAGCAAACACAGTCATAAACATGACTAACCACTGCTATAGGAACCTAGTCCAGTGTAGCATGGTAATAGAACATAGTGCAATCTCTACACACATCTTAGGGTAATCACGGAACAACCTCATGATACCACATCGATCTTGGTAACCACTGGCACAAATCTCAGTGAACCAAAAATCACACCATAATCTCAAAGATCAGTCAAAAGCATAATCAAAGTAGCTGATAAAGAAACATAAATCCAAACACTTCAACGGTGTAGACCACTCAAGGTCACAATCATGATCCCATTACAGTAAAAGATCAGCAAGGTTGCATCCATTAGGATGACTTACAGAAGTCAAACGGGAGAGGCACTACATGGTTCCATCTACATATCATTAGTGCTTGAAATTTCCCCACCAGGGAAGAGAGTTCACAATTCTAGTGATTCCTTTTCCTTTTTCTTTTTGTAAGAAATTGGAAGGTGCCCCAAATTTTTTTTGTCCAATCAATGAGTTTGCTAAGGTTATACCTAGATCTCTCACCATAATAGAAACACCTTACACAAAAATTCTAGGGTCATCCAATGTTGATTCCAGTTCCCGTAAAAAAAAAGAGAAGGCCGAAGATATCAAGATCAATACTATAGTGAAGAAGGTTACCTCTACCAATCAAGGAATGGGAGAGTATAAATTTGAAAATGCCTTGTGTGTTGGACAAATACCACTCTCCCCCTGATCCTTTGGAAAACCTTCCTAAATACCATATTCCACAAATAAGGATACTATGCATGTTAATAAAACAACCTTTAAACATTAGGGTTCATTTAGTGATAAACACATGGAATCTAATATCTTAGATTGGCTATATTTTGATGGAAAACATGATCTTGTGAAATTCCCTAAGGATAAGTATATCAAGGTTTCTCCCATCATTGGAAACATGAGATATCATGACACTGGCCTTGAACATAAACAAGATGGAATTAGACAACCCCTTAAGGCTAATAGCTATCTTAAAGAACATGGTTTGGGCTCTACTAAACCCAAGGTTTGCTTTGATAACAACTATTATATGGTCAAACCTAATTCTGAGGATGAGGAGGAGGAATTCTTCAAAACTCCCTTTCAATACATTGAATATGACCTAGATAACTACATCCATGCCATCACCATATCTAGCATTTCATCCACAAAACTACCCCTCACTAACCTTGATATGATAGATTGGGACCTTCAAGACACACCACTAGCGCTTGATGTTTATAACTCTAATGAAGTAGTGATGACACTCTTTGGCCTTAAGAATCTCCAAGATTATGAACATGAGATTCAATATAATGAGGAAGCCTACTTTTGTAGCCAAGTCAACTCTCTTAGTCGTAAAAGTGGAAAAAGATAAAAAATAAAAAATAGAAGAAGCATCCTTTAGCAAAAACTCTTTTAGAGCACTCTTGGATGAAGAAAAAGACAAAATAAAGGATGTATCTTTTTGTGAAAACCTTCTATAGGTGCCAAAAGAGGGAGATATTGACATGCCCTTCAAATCTTTACCACTAGACAATTCATCTATATTGAATAAGGACACAATTCTAGATAACTTAGGGAACTAACCGATGGGGAACCTGTTGTTACCAAGTCATTTCTTTTGGCTTAAAAAATGCTAGCACCTTGTATCAACATCAATGAACACAATCTTCCATGATCTTCTACATGTCATAATGGAGGACTATGTTGATGACATTCTAGGAAAATATAAGATGCGCAATTCCTACATTGCTATTCTTACCACCATATTTGAGAGATTCAACAAATACAAAGTGAGCCTTAATCCAAAGAAGTGTGCTATTAGAGTCTAATCAAGAATTTTTTTAGCTTACATAGTGTCAAGAGGACATATTGGGGTAGACCCCCCAAAAGTGAAAGCCATAATGGAAATGCCTTCACTTGCTACATTGAAACAACTCCATAGTTTTCAAGGGAGGTTATAGTCCATTAGATGATTTGTGTCCTAGTTGGAAAATAAAGTTCATCCCTTCCAACACTTTCTTCAAAAGGACAACAAGTTTCAATGGGATTGTCTATGTCAAAAATAATTTGAGCAAGTTAAAGTATACTTAGCTAATCCACTAGTACTAGTCCCTCCAATCATAGGATGACCATTGATTCTCTACATTTCTACCACTTTAGTTGCCCTAGGTGCTCTTTTAGCACAACTAGATGACAATGGTAATGAGAAAGCTATCTCCTATCTTAGTCAAACATTAGTTGGCTATGAGTTGAACTACACTACTATAGAGCAAGCTTGTTTATTAGTAGTGTTTTGCAGATAGAAATTGTCATTACATGCTTAATCACACTACACACCTCATTGCTAAGATAGATTTCCTCAATTATTTGCTATAAAAAGATTCCCTCTATGTCTATGCTACAAAATGGGTCTTGAATTTAAGTGAATTTTTCATTGGCTATAAAAATCACAAGGTCATTAAGGGACAAGTCATTGTAGACCAACTTGCTGAAGCTCCTCTTAAGAGACCATCCTGTCATAACAAATTTTCTAGATCACACAATTATGACTGTTACCCTTGGTACACAATGGAAATTATATTTTTATGGTTCCTTTATATGAAAGGTATTGGGGGCAAGAATTTTGTTTGTTACTCTGCAGGGAAACCTTATTCCTAAATCTGAAAAAATTGCATTTCCTTGCACAAACAACATAGCTGAGTATGAAGGATTAGTAATAGGGCTTTGTCAAGCTATCATATGGAACATTAAGAGCCTACTTGTCCTTAGAGACTCCTAATTAGACATTAGACAAGTAATATATGAATACCAAACAAAGGATCAAAAGTTGTTGCCATATTGCCAGATGGTTGAAGATCTTAAACAACACTTCACTGAGATAGTCTTTTCGCAGATACTAAGGACTAATAACAAAGTACCATGCTCGAATACAATCCTATGTGTGAGTTTCTTGTTTAGAATCCTTTCCTTCCTGCTTATGAGCAACCTAAATCAAAGCTAGTATGTGATATTGTCAATCTTGAGTCTTCATGGTACTCCAAAAAAATTTCCTACCTTCATCACAAAAAAATCCCCATAGACCTTTCCATGAACCAAAGAAAAACTTTCATTCATCACATTACTTGATCCACTATCCTCGGTAATACACTTTTTCTGAAAACACTTGGATGGAACCCTGCTCCGTTGCCTCAGTTCAGATGAAGCTAGAATGGCCTTAGAAGAGGTTCACCAAGGGATTTGTGGTGACCATTCCAATGGCCTTATGTTAGAAAAAAATATCCTTAGAATGAGTTATTATTGGCCTACTATGGAGGTTGATGTCTATCATTCTATGAAACAATGTCTTCATTGTCAGCAACATGGAGATTTGATATGTGCTCCTATTCAAGACCTTCAACCCACCATCACACCATGGCCCTTTTCACATTGGGGATTCAATCTCATTGGAAAAATATTTACAAATTTTGTAAATGGCCATAAGTATATTATTGCCACCATCTAGTAATTCACCAAGTGGGTTGAGGCTATCCCTTTTACCTACACCACTAGAAAGCAAGTTTCAAAGTTCATCTTGAACTACATTATTTATCATTTTGGTATCTCTCAACACATCATGAATGATAATGGAACTCCTTTCAAAAATTAGGAAGTTTCCAGATTGTGTAGGAAATTTAGAATCACCTAGCATTTTTCCACCAAATACTTCCCCCAGGGCAATGGCCAAGCTAAAGCAACTAATAAAACCATTTTGAAAACCCTAAAGAAAACCATTGATGTAGCTAGCCATGAATGACACCTCCAAATTACTCCCACCCTTAAGGCCCAACACACCTCCATCTATAACCCCATGGGAGCCACTCTATTTTCCCTTATTTATGGTTTTGAGGCTATTTTACCCATCAAAATTAAGCTCCCTTCTCTTAGAATCTCTCTCAAGAATCTGATGTCTGAAGAAGAATACTGAGTTGCTCACTTGCAAGAGCCATAACTCCTTGATGAGAAATGCCTCAATTCCATAAACCACCTCCATATGTATCAAAATCACCTTCAACTCCAATTTAACAAAAATGACAAACCTAAAGAATTTGAGGTGGTTGACCTAGTTTTGAAGTATAACATGAGAAACCTCTAGAACTGTGAAAAGAAAGGAAAATTTGAAGCTAATTGGCTTGGTCCATTTATCATTACAACCAAATATGGTTCTAGGGCATATCAGATTGACACTTTAGAGGGATATATGCTCCCTAAGCCTCTAAATATCCAACACCTCAAGTGGTTTTGTGCTTGATTTCTATAGTTACTGTATAGTGTCATTAAAGCTCCACAAAAATCCAAAAAAAAAATCTAAAAATTAGAAAACTCCAAAAACATTTGTAAAATGTTCATGAAAAAAGGACTAAAAAGAGAAAGGAGTTCCTAAAAAAACTTATTGTCATAAAATTTCATTAGCTATAAGGCTCATCTCACTTCACCACATTTCTGCCATTTTATCCCATCTTTGTTTAGAAGTCCTACTTGACTTGCACTTTTAATATATCCAATAAAAGACCTCTTATTTATGAGGTATCCATTCACTTTCATTTCTCAAAAGACCTCTAGTAAATAGGGCATCTTACCATTGAATGTTTGTCCTACTCCTATTACACTAAGATTTGTATGACAACAATGACTATAAAAAAACTTAAATAAATGACCATTGGAGACTTAATGATTCGAGAAAATGTTTCTTTTCATAGCCCTTGCCAATGAACACTTGAATCAACAATATAGACAAAAAAAATTTCATAGGATGAATCCTTCCTACACATGGTACTACAACCTTCACTCTTGGACTAGAATTCCTATTAAGAAATGTGGGTTGAATGACTAGTTGGTCACGAGGTCCCTTTTGTTTGATTTCATCTTTCTCTACTAGTAATGGCCTTTTATTTTGTGCATCAATCTTCCATATCTTGGTATCACCTGAATGTTTCCAACTAACTACATGTATCATCTATGGTGTGATCTATTTTCATGATTCTTTAGTACATCTATGTCTCTTCCAAGTTATGGTTATGCATGTCTCACTAGGGGCAATAGGTTAGCACACTTTCCTCCAAGATCTCTAAAAAGAATTTGGATGTGCCTAGACCTCTCTAGTGCAAATATGGAATTTATTCCATCATGACTAAAAAATCTAAATCTATTGTCCTAAGGTATCTATTTTTGAGAGTCTAGTCTACACAAAGGAATATTGTCATTTATGCTTCTATAGCATTAGGTGCATAATTCCTTTTGCAAAATTAAACTAGGGTGTGCTCTTCCATATAAAGAATACTAAATCCCTTAGTATCATGTAGCTACGATTCATGAAATCTAGGATTTCATTAGACTCTACTTGAGATAAAGGTTCTATTTATTTCCCTATCCTATGCTAGTCTACTTGATTCCTATGAGTTAATGAGTTTGACACATGTCTACCATTTAGGTCTCATTCATTTTTTCATTTTCATTTACAATTTATTCTTAAATCATTTCATTTTCATTTTTAGCTCATTCATGATTAGTATGTTATTGACATTTTCATTTAGGATACATTCATTGTTCATATTAATATATTCATTACATATTACCTTATGCATCTCATTCATTATTTATCATTAGGTCACATTATTTTTTCATTACATTAATCCATTAGATATCATAGTCATTACATTTAGTGACATATACATCATGACATATCTAAAGAAATGTATATAGTAAATCTATACATGTGAAATAACAAAATCCATACATCTCATATGTCACCAAAGGAACTACATCATCCACACATTAGTCATCATAGGAAACATAACATCACACACATCCTACATCACAGTGTCACTAACAATATCATAACATCATGCATCACATATAGTACTCATAAGACTATCATAAACAACATAATCATCACATCATATGTTTCAGACATCATCATGCATACACATATAGACTCATCAAATCATGTCATATATATCAAAAGAATAAGTGTCCATGTATAGTTCATATACAAAAAACAATAATGTAGTACATCATGCATAATGCATCATCAAAAGCTTGCCGCATCTACATATACATCATTGTGTCAAAATTGATCAAAATCTAAGGATCTTGAGCCTAGTTATGAGGGCCATGCCACTCCTATACCCCCTCTTCACAGAGGCCTATCCTATCCAGTTGATGGCTCTGATCTATGTTGGTCACCTATGATCCACGAGCTTAATGTCTCAGAAAAATCTATCTATCATTGCTCTACTAGCATGGCCTCAAGATATAGGGACCAATAGTAAGATGCATCTCGTATGAATCACGCCTCATCCTAGTGTGCAATCAAGTCCTCCTGCATCACTGTCACAATACCCCCAACCTATACCATTTTCCTAGTGATATCACATTGGTAATTATAATGCGAGTACACATATTATCTATCATAGTTGAAATATAGGGCATATTATCAATTCTTATATGACACCTAAGTCTTTCTATACATTTTGGATCTATTGGTGGTTGTAATTCATATAATGATAACTTAAAATTAAATTGGTAAAAAAATGATATTATGGACATTTGATTATGCTACAATATTCCTATTGTAAACCTCTCTTAGACTATTTTGGCAATGGTATCAAATTTAAACATGATATTTAGTATTAGAATACTGCATATATGTATAAGGTACAAGGTCAAATTTAATGTATCATGGTGGCTTTAATAAACACAGTACAAAAGGTAGAGTTGCATGTATATTGTTACTATATAAGTTGATAATCAACATCCAAATTTTGATATAAATAAAAAGTGCCAACAATATATAGTCAATATAGGTAATTTCATGCCAAAATGTAAGAGGTGACAATATTTCAGCAAAACTCACAAAGAAGGAATGCTACTTTCCAAAAGTGACTTTGAAAAATCTATAAATCACTAGATACAAATATTGGAGTGAGATACAGAGCCAAAACTACATTAAGTAATCAAGTACTAGAGCAATTGTGCTACAAAAATTCTTTTTCCATAATCAATAACATGGAAGAAAAGATAAAATACAAAGACTGATAAATTTAGTGCTTGTTGGGAAAATATCTTGTCTTGCAACCATAGGATTCCTCCCTATCTCATAACACTTGTATCTTTCCTATTGGGAAAAAAAAAATATATACAATGTTATCCCAGGTAACTTCATTGAAATTCATTGATGATGCTCATAAATTGAGAACTAGAGAAAGCTTTTTTATTGTGAGAACCTTATTAAAAGTTATTCCAAGGATAGATCAATCTAGGCTCTTCATTGACAAAATCTACATTGTGACATCAAAATTGAGCCATGTTTAGGAATATTAGATAGAGAGGTAGCTATGGAGAAGGAAATTTTTTTATAACTTATCACAAAGCTTCATTCCAAGGGAGAAAATTCCTTCATGCTCTTGGATATTAGATATTGAAAACAAAATGTTATTTTGAAAGTAATGTACAAATAGTACTTCCATCTCTCTTCTTATTAGATAGAATATTTATGGAGGATCAAATCAAATAGATACTAGAGGAACAACAAGAAGATTGATAATTTTACAAAATATGAGCTTTTCTTCAAGTAAAAGTAAGTGTTTAACATGAAATATTTGTTAGTAGTATTAATGCAAAGGCTAGAAGGTAAAGATAGTTCCTCCTAGCTACCCTTGCTTAGAGTTGCACACAAAATCCATTAAATAGAGAAAATACACCCTAATATAGAAAATGCAATGTTGAAATGAACAAATAATATTCATTCAAAATTCCAAGTATAAGGCCTACCTAGTTGCATCCAAATACATCCCAATTACAATTATTGTGCTCAAGATCTTGAGCTTACAGAGACAAATATTTGTGTTTTACTCCTATCTAACTTTATTATGTTTTTCCTAATCCTAAACCTCTATTTTTATAGCCAATAAGACCACAAGTCAGCCTATTAGGAAATTAATTATAGATCTTTCCCCAAAGGATAAATTCATGGGGACATGGATACATTGACATGTGTCTCAACAAGGGAATCCCAAGTATTCAAAATTCCAAGATTTCATATGTAACTACACCAAAGCCAAACCTACATGTTACCCTAACTACCAAGAAATCATCATGCCTCAAACAAGGGAAGGATAACTCCCACAAATAATGGAATTATATTCTGCACTCTTAGATCAAGGATCCATGATAGGTCTACATTAAGGGATTAACTACATAGGCAGATCAACCATGAACAACAATGACCATTATCCAAAAAATGAATAGGAACAAAATGAAGGAAATATTTTTTGGTGATGCAATATTGTAAAATTATCCAAGATGCTCTTACATTAAAAATGCGAGGTAACACAATAATTGATGTCCACATCAGGAAGCCCTAATGCTCTAGGAAGTATATTAAAAATCCAAATCAACCTCTATGATCCAGGAACTATCTTCAACAAACATATTTTTCCACTAAATGAAGTATTCTTTGTAGTTCTTATCTCTAGTTCTCTTACTAATTCTAGATTCCAAAATCTTTTCAAGCCATTTCATCTTCTTCTTAGGAAAATCAAGTGTAATAGTTTCCTCTTCATCTCACTCATGGTATTCAAAGATGTCTAAAATATTAAACACATGTGAAATATCCATATCTTTGGGAAACCACTTCAAATGCAATACCATTGTCATGTTTCCTCAAGATCTTACAAGGATCAAACTTTTTCATCTTTAGCTTCTTGTATGTGCCAATGAGAAATATGTTTTTCTTCAAGTGTACCATTACCTCATCTCCAACTTCAAAATACTTATGTCTTCTCCTTTTATCTATTTTTCCTTTATATCCTTGATTATTGTCATGTAGATAAATTTTAACTTCATGTAAATTATTCATAACACAAATTCCTCAGCTTCAACACTATTCTTTATCTCAACATTGAATTTTCTTAGGGCCTATTTGGTTGTTGGAAAATGATTTAGGAATTAGAATTTGGAATTGTGGATTTGGAGTCCTCAAAATTGAAATCCAGATTATGGTTTTTGGCATTTTGTTTGGTACCATTTGGTTCAAATCCAAAAATATTTGATATCCCAAATTTGTCATTCCCAACTCATTTGGTTCAAACCAAAAAATATGACATGAACCAAACTTCCACACTTTAAATACATGTAAATAAGATTATTATGAAAATATGTGGAAAGAGTGGACACAATTCACCTATAAGTGATGAAAGAGTTAACATTTTTTCCATGTGAAAGTGCATTCTTGAGAATACAAGTTTGCAATATATGAAGACTTGTGGTCTTTAGGGGAGTTTTGTGTAGTAAGAAGAATGTATAGTGTATCCTTCAATTGAATTTCTATACACATTGAAGTGCAATAGAGAGGAGTAGTGGAATATTTTGTATCGTGGGAGATTACAAAGACAAAGGAAGTGGAGGCATACTAGTAGAAGGTTCCTTTGGTGGTGAGTTGAATAGTGCTAGTTTACTGACACAAATGTGGGCTCATGCTAAAAGGCACCATGAAATCATAGGGGAATGAAATCCTTTCTATCTTGGGAATTCTCTATGTTCCCTCAAGAATCATTTTTTTAATGAATTAAATAATCCCAACTAACCTTCAAGCTCTTTTTATCTTCAAGATGGAAAGTACAAACCTAAATCTTGGAAGAAAAGCCATAGCAAGATGAAAAATATTCTAAGCTCTATATTTTCCAGATTGCCTAAAGTCATCAACTATTTTGATTACTCAAATAAAATATAAAAAACCCCATGGGTATTCCATAGACAAATCTCTTTGCAAGCCTCATATAGGTAATTGCATGTGTTACTTAATGAATTCTCCTGAATCCTCCGATAGAACTAGTTCAAGTGTAACATTAGACATAGTAGATTGGCAAACAATCAGAGGAAAATGTGAACAAATCATGTAATGAGGACCTCAAAATTTGTTGATTTCAATTAATATTCAATTCTCATTTTTTTCAACTTGTAATTAGAATGGAATTGGAGAAATTCCACATATTTAAATGGAAGACCAAATTCTAGATTTTAGGGTAAATAAGGATACCAAATTCTATTTTTTCTGATTCCAATTTTGATTTTTCTCACTCAAGCAATATATTAGACTTTTTTAAGAAACATAAATGCCAATTCTTATCCAATTTTGGCAAACAAATGAATGATTAATTCAATATTTATTATAGGACTTATGTCATTTAAAATTACAAAAGGAATCTTCATAGTACTTCTATTCACATAATTATTATATGCAAACTCAACTTGTGCCAAAATCAAATACCAATTAGAAGGTCTATCTCCAATCAAACATCCACCTATCTATGGATGAAAAGTAGAACTAAAATTGATATTAGTAGTCAAATTTCTCCAAGTTGTCCTCTACAAAATAGCTAGTAAACTTAGTATATTTATTTGAAACAAAGTCTTAGGAAATCCATGAAGTCTCACAATTTCTCAAAAAAATGAGTTCCCTATGTGCACTTGATCTGATGTCTTCTTGAAAATTATGAAATATACCATTTTGGAAAATATGTCAACCACCATAAATATAGAATCATTACCTCTCTAAGATCTAAGCAATTCCAAAACAAAATCTATGTAGATATCTTTGCAAGGTCTACAAGGAATAGCTAAAGGTGTGTATAAATCAATATTTTGACTACTTCCCTTAGCAACTTGACATGTTCTATAGCTCCTTACCATCTTTTAAATATCCTCATATATCTATGGCCAAAAGTGCCTTTCTAAAATCATCTGTAGTGTCTTGTCAATCCCAAAATGTCCTAAAAATCCACCACTACATTTCTCTAAAATAATGTTCTCTCTCATAGATCTTCTAGGTATGCATAACTAGATTCCTTTAAACATGTCTTCTTAAATGAAATAATCAATCCAATGTATTGTTCATTAGACATAAGGTTAATACAAGCTTTCCAAGATTCTATAAAATTAGAGTTAGTTTCATACAAGTTCTTTCAATCCTCAAAGCCAAGCACTTCACCTCAAAATTCTACTTCTACTCAAAGTGTCTACCACCTTATTAAATTGTCCACTCTTATGTTTCAATACAAAAGAAAATTTTTGCATATACTCAATCCATTACATATACCTTTTATTCAAGTTATTTTGATTTCCCAAATATTGTAATTATTTATTATTAGTGGATAGCACAAATTTCGTAAGCATTAGATAATGTCTTCATTTCTTTAAAGCTTGAATAATTGCATAAAATCCTTGGTCATAGACTGAACCTTTCCTCTTTGTTAATCAATATAGTTTGTTGTCTATTAGTGTCAAACACTAAGTCATTTATTTTGCAGAGTTGGTTAGTCATCATTATAACTAAGCTATGCACCGGAAGCTGAGCAATATATTTAGAATTGTTTATATTTTAGTTAAGTCCAAACAATTATTATTGCCAAGAAATTCTATGGTCACTAAGTGCTTCTTTACATACTGAGTACAAAAAAAGTTAGTTTGTGCCAAGAAACACATAGTTCATGCCAAGTTAAATAGTGAGTGTCGAGCACTCGGAAGCTAAGGGACAACATGAAGATTACTCATGACTGAGCATCAGAATGTTCATGTGTTGAGCAAGTTAGTATTAACATATTTTTTTGGAATTGCACAAACATTAAGGTAAACCATCTTTCGATGATTTAATGCATATTTTAAATATTGAATAGTAATTTATGGAGTTGATTGTGCATTTTTACATGGATCATTAATCCCTATGCAAGATGTTTAACCAATCAAGAAAATAGAAGGTCTAAGTAGAAATAGAAGGTCTAAGTAGCAAAAGGGAGAAATCTGGATTGTTGATCTTGATCTAGAACCTTCTTTAGTTGGTTATATAAGGAGTATTTGAACCCTATTTCTAGAATGGAAAGAGTGTTTGTGTGTGCAAGGTTTGGATTCCAAAGAAAAGTTTGAAGGTGAAACAAGGTACACTGACCAAGTAGAGTAGTGAAGTGTAGAAAAAAGTTATATCAAATCAGAGAAGGATCGAATAGTAGTAAGAGAAGATCCGTAATCAAGCATTATAGTGCTAACCGAAGGATTAATTAGGTACTAATAAATCTTTTAGTAGAGTGGATCTAGGTAAAAATCTTAACATAGTGGTGTTAATAGGCCTATGTAAATCTCTTAATAGAGTGATTACTTTGTTCTAAGTTTTGAATCCTTCAATTAAGGTAGACTACTTAAGTCTTGTAGCTCTTAATAGGGAAAACCTTTCATAGGGTAAATCATTGGAAGTGATCAAAATTATAGCCCTAACAAGTAAACTTTGTTACTACACTAGCAAAGATTTTTGGGTCTCATCTCCACTCCAATTTTACCTTCACCTTGGAGGGTTTTTGTGTTACCAAATATTTGTGTTATGTGTTGATCATTTACTTTTATATATATGGTTGTGATCAGTAGATTAGATCTAATACACCATTGTAGTATATATATGTGATTTTTGATATTAATGAGATAAGGGTTAGTGGTGAAAGATATTAGTTTGATAATTGTTTAAAAGGTAAATAGTTTTATAGATCCTAATTCACCCCCCCTCTTAGTATCTTTATTTCCCAATAGATTTCTAAAAATTTGTATCAGAGCTTAGTTCCCCTAACAAAAGTCTAATCACTTTAGTGTCAAGATCTTGGAGATGGAGGCCTACAAGCTAGGAAAGATCATTGAAAACCAAAAACTAGATATATAGCTGGCATTATAATAGCATGAAGCAGTAAGAGAGGAATTGATCAAATCCTTAGAGAAAAGAAAGCAGTTGGAAATTTTAAAAAATGATAGACAATATCAAGAGGAAGACATTCAAGGATTACTTGATGATGAAAATTTGAGTGAAAGTGAGGTAGAATTAGTAGATCCATTGGCAAGGAACAAAACATTGAATGATGAGATAAAATGATTAAAAAGAGAGTATGAAATCCAATCAATAAGACTATGAGAAGTGACTGAACAAAAAAAGAAAGTTGAGGAAGATAAGAAAATAGTTGATGAAGATAAGATATAAATGGTGACAAGACTTGATGAAAGAACATCTAAAGTGTAGAAACTCATAGATAGACAATTTGATATGCTCAATCAATTTCTATGTACAAATCAAGAACTCAATAGAAAATATGCAGGGATTGTAAATATGAAATTTGAGAATGATTGTCTAAGGAATGAGTTGAGATCTAAAAAGTAATTTACTAAAACGTTAAACAAATCCAAAGAAGATGTGACATAATATGAAGAATTGATGAGATCAAAAAGAAGAGCCCATGATACATCTAGTCTAGGCTATGCCAAGCACATATCATCTATCGAGGAGGGAGAGTCACCAAAAAGTAGAGAATAAAGGAACAACAAACCTACATGTTATCATTGTGCGAAATTAGATCATACATCAAATGTTTTTAGGAAAAAATTAGGTAAACAAAACACCAAGCCCAAATTTAATGGATATTATTTTAATTGCAAGAAGAAAGGACATCAAGCACATGAGTTTAGATTCAAAGCTATCCATACACCATTTGCACATAGATTTGAAGGTTATTGCTACAATTGACAAAAATATGGACATAGAGCTTAATAATGCATATCAAAGGAAAAACCCAATTAGACAACCAAGAAGCAAGAAAATACATCTAAGTAAGGAAACTCCTATAACTGGGATTAGACCACATGGCACAATTTTCATTATTGTGGTGAATATAGTCATATTGCATAAAATTGTATCAAAATGTTGCAATTCAAAGGCAAATCCAAGTGTTGGATGGATGGAAGGTAGTTTACTATAGTTGTCCTAAGATTGGACATTTGAGTAGGAACTATAGGCTCCAAGAACTAGTACCTAGCAATGAACAAAAGAAAGGAAAAGACAAATTTGATGTAGAACATACAAGAAATTAAATGAATCAAACATAGAGAAAGTAGGATGAAGGAAACAATAGTGAAAATAGTGTAGCTGAGTGATGTGGCTAATTATTGGCTCTATTTTATGATAGTTTTAAACACTTTGTTGAACACTCTATTTTATTTTCATCAAGACATTTGTGAACTAATGTTTACCTAAACCAATGATTAACCTATGGGTAGATATTATGTCATCTTTTTCCAATATTATATATATGATCCAGTATTTCATATAATCATCTGAATGTGTGTTCTTATATTTTAATTTAATTTGATAATGCTTGTTTGCAAATATCTCTGCATTATAACTAACCTAATAGCAATGAAGTTGAAGATGATTGGAGGAATTCAAAGATGAATGTTAAAGATAGCCAATAGAATTCAAGGACAAAAGGACATTGAGGTTTAGCCATGGTGGAGAAAAATCATAATAGTATCAAAGGACATGGCTATGAGTATGGATGAGCTATGAAGACTTACTACATTCTCTACATTTATTATCAGGTCAAAGCAGTTTTTTAGACTTTATTATTCCCACCTTGAGCTGTTATCTTTCCTTCTTTCTTGCCTACAGATTTATAGCTAGTTTGTTTGTTCTTTTATTTTAGAATAAGCATCAATATTCTATTTATAGGGATTATACCAATTGTTTTATGGGTTAGAAGAAGAAAGTTTATAAAAACAAATTGTTAACTTTTGCAATGCATTGTTTTTTTTAAAGTTCTATATATTGTTTCCATCTAATGAATTTTTGAAATGTAATGAAATAATTTTTGGCTTATATCTTATGTTAGTAGATTAGCAAAAGACAAACAAGGGGGCCCACTTGGAAGGTGGATTAGATTAGAGAAGTATAAATTTATTTTCAAGCATTAATAGTATTGCAAGTAGAATTTGTAAGTTCCTTCCTATAGCATCTATGAGAATAGTTATAGTACATGAATTGAATTGGAATATATGTTAGTATTTCATTGCAATTCTAGTATTCATTTTAGTAAAGAGTTAAGCATGTTAGTTTCCTATAGAAATAGTGTAGGTTCTTTTGCTTGCATTTTAATTTCCTACAACATAAGCATAATGACTCATTAAGAGACCTAGTGCACATACTATGTCAACCATTTCAAGTATATGTCCCTGGGTTGACAAGATTAAATGCACCTCATAGTGGGAAGAATAATCCTTAGATTGAATACACTATTCCTAAGAATTGCCTTTAGCATGATTATTATACACCTATTATGAGGCAAACCATTTTTTGGCACTATTGTCAGGGATGGTGTCAAGCTAGGAGCATTCTTGAGTCATAGTTCTTAGATAAACTTTTTATAAATTTCTAGTTTTAAAGCTTTCTTCACCAGTGTGAAGAATTCAATTGCATGCATCAAAGAGGAAGATGATGAGATGAATATGGTAGATTTCTTCCATAGGAGTCTATTAATTTGAACAAACAAATTGAAGAAGAAGAAGTTGAGTTGCCTTTTGAAGATGCAAGCCCTATTTTTCCTACAAAATCATCCTTAAGAGAAAAACCTATAGATACAAGTGGTCTTCAACCTTTTGCTGAAATTTTGGCCAGTTTCCTTGATAAAACTACTTTAAATCTACTAGTTGTTAATAATCTAGTACCCAATGTTCCTTTTTAGTACCAACCTCATAATCTATTACCTCTAGTAATGGTACAACCTACTTTTCCATTTCCTCTCCCAAGCCTCATAAATATTGATAATCTCAAGAATATACCTATAGCTACTCTTCCAATGTTCTATGGCCTTGCAACTGAAGACCCTAATACTTTCTTGTTTTGAATCTGACATACTCTATCATAGTTTTGACTACAATATTGATGCCCATAAGCTCAAATTATTTACAACAACATTGAAAGAGTTAGCTCTATGATGGTTCATGGGCTTAGGAGTCAATGTTGTAGGAACTTGGGATGAAATGCAAACTTTGTTTCTAGATAAATATAAAGAGTATTGCAAAGCATTTGGTTCAAGAGGAGATGATTTCTTCAGGATATCATAGAAGGAGGAAGAAACATTGGAAGACTATGTTTCACATTGTTGGAATTAAGAAGTGGGAAGATTTACTTCTAAGAGAGAGGGGGGGGGGGGGGGGGGGGGGGGGGGGGGGGGGGGGCGCGGGGCGGGGGGGTTTGAACCAGAAGTAACTAACTTTAACCTTTTCAAATCCTTTTAATTGATATCATCCACATGCATCTAATTCAATTAATAAACATGGAAGTAAAGACATGCACAAAAATAGACAAACAAAAATTTGGTAACCTGGAGACTCTCCAAATGAGAAGGTAAAATTGGGGTGGGGATGACACCCACAAAATATCACTGCACCAATGTGTAACTATTCAAGGTTACAATGTTTGACCACTTCCAATGGTCTGCCTTGTGAAAGACTTGTCCTATTAAAGACTTTATACCCTATAAAAAGTGACCTGGTTAAAGGATTTAACTACCCTACTAAAAGTAGGCTTGGTTAAAGGACTTTTGTAGATTCACTTGGAATGTCACCATATTAAAGGATTTACAAATGGCTACTAGGCCAAACTAAGTCCATAGGATTTGTACAACATGAAACAATGAAATAGTGAAACCTTTGTCAATTTTCTACAACAGTGGTGACATCTTGCTAATTACATGCCATACAAAATTAAATATTCTCACCTTATAGACATATTTATTTAGAATTTGATCTCAAAGATGTCTTTGCAAATGAAGATGGATAGTCTTGAGGACTTTTCCACATTAATCAAGAAAGGCAAGAACATTGAAAATGAACACTTGGATAAGGGTTCCATTAAACATTATAGCTCATCATCCTCAACCAATGACATGAATAACAATAGTAAAACCAAATGTTGGTCTAAAAAAAAGGTGTTACCCATGATGGTTTCACCGATGTCAAAAGTGTACAAAACCTTCAAGGTGGAAATAACAACAACAACTATCAAAACTAAAATAACAACATTTAGGACAACCAATAATCTCACAATCAAACACAATTATTTCCTTGCAATAATAGTAATAACAAATACAATCATGATTATGATTGAAATTGAAAGTTCACTAGCTTTAGTGAACCCTAAGATGCCATATTCTAGAAGGTAGTGGATCACCATTTGATGATTTTTCCCAACACATGGAATTTTGATAAAAATTAACCCAAATCAAAATGGTATTATGAAAAATAAATATTTCAAGTAATATTGCATCAAAGGACATGACACTGATAAGTGTATCAAACTCAAAGTCTTCATTCAAAATCTCATTGATGATGGGGAAATTGAGGTTGAAGGAGGACAAACCTCAACAAATGTTAAACTAAAGATATTTCAAAAGTCATTCTTTGACCACAAAAATAACAATAACAACAACAACAAAAAAAATGAACAATGTCAATCAAGCTTCCATGTCTAAAATGCTACATTATGACTATTCTACTAACCATTTATTAAGATTTGACATGTTGTGTGGTAAAATAGAAACAAATAACATATGTGGTTTTGACTCCATGTGTGGCCACATTGAATAAGTGGACACTCATGAAAATATCTTTTTCCTACAAGTAGTTGATAGTGGTGCAACCACTCAGTGGGGAAGAATTACTTTGCAAGCTACCACTCCCAATCCCAATAATCTGTTAGTTCCACATGAACTTGATGCACCATCAACTTCACAAAGACCCTCTTCTCACTATGATGTCCTCTCTCAATTAGGGAAGACTCTTGCAAAAATATCCATTCTTGACCTTCTCACCACCTCACCTATCCACAAGGAAATTATTGAGACTACTCTTCTAGAGTCTCATGTTTACAAAAACATTAATGCATCCCATTTCATTGCCATGATTAAAAAACAACACCTTGTCTTCATAGACAAAGATTTCCAAGGTCCTGATCAACACCACAATTTGTTGCTCCACATTGAAGTCCTTATATAGTGACATAAAATAAAATGAGTCCTTATAAATAATGGATCTAGTTTGAACTTTTGTACATTGAAGATGATCGACTTCATGGGGTTCCCAAAAGATCTCCTAGATACCAATAAAAGGATAACAATTAAAGTGTATGATGAAAGAGAAAGAGAATCAAAAGGAGATATTATGCTACCACTAAAGGTTTGATCAGCCATAATCAACACCGAATGTCATGTCCTAGATTTTGAATTACCATATACCATCTCTCTTGGTTGACCCTGGATACATACATCAAAAGTGGTTCCATCTACATATCATTAGTGCTTGAAATTTTGCCACTAGGGAAGAGAGTTCACAATTCTAGGCATTCCTTTTCCTTTTTCTTTTTGTAAGACATTGGAAGGTGCCCCAACAAATTTTTGTCCAATCAGTGAGTTTCCTAAGGTTATACCTAGATCACTCACCATA
The DNA here is from genome assembly GCA_028749045.1 of Cupressus sempervirens. Taxonomy (NCBI): domain Eukaryota; kingdom Viridiplantae; phylum Streptophyta; class Pinopsida; order Cupressales; family Cupressaceae; genus Cupressus; species Cupressus sempervirens. Next base: position 589,775,122 of record CM053787.1, read on the forward strand.
ATGGAAACACCTTACACAAAAATTATAGGTTCATCCAATGTTGATTCCAATTCTTGTAAAGGAAAAGAGAAGGTTGAAGATATTAAGATCAATACTATAGTGAAGAAGGTTACCTCTAAAGGTTACCTCTATCGATCAAGGAATGGGAGAGTATAAGTTTGCAAATTCCTTGTGTGTTGGACAACTACCACTCTCCCCTTAATCCTTTGGGAAACCTTCCTAAATACCACATTCTACAAATAAGGATACTATGCATGTTAATAAAACAACCTTTAAACATTGGGGTTCATTTAGTGATAAACATATGGAATATAATATCTTAAATTGGCTATATTTTGATGGAAAACATGATTTGTCAAATTCCCTAAAGATAAGTATATCAAGGTTCCTCCCATCATTTAAAACATGAGATATAATGACATTGGCCTTGGATGTAAAGAATATGGAATTAGACAACCCCTTCAGGCTAATAGCTATCTTAAAGAGCATTGTTTGGGCTCCACTAAATCAAAGGTGTCCTTTTCTGACAACTATTGTATGGTCAAACCTAATTATGAGACTGAAGAGGGGGAATTATTCAAAACTCCCTTTCAATACATTGAATATGACCTAGATAACTATGTCCATGCCATCACCATATCTGACCTTTCATCCACCAAACTACCCCTCACTATCCCAGATATGATAGATCCGGACCATCAAGACACACCACTAGCTCTTGATGTTTATAACTCTAATAAAGCAGTGATGACACTCTTTGTCTTTAAGAATCTCCAAGATTATGAACATGAGATTCAATACAATGAGGAAGCCTACTTTGGTAGCCAAGTCAACTCTCTTAGTCATAAAAGTGGAAAAAAGTGATGACTAATTTCCTATAGAAAGGCTAAATCAATTTTGCATGGACATACAAAGACATGCCTACTTTAGATAGATTTGGTTGTGAATCACTAGCAATGGATCCAAAGATTAAACCTGTTAAGAAAAATTTGTGCAAGATGCATCTTAAGGTAGCACTTTTGGTCAAACAAGAACTATAGAAAATTTTAGAGGTCAAATTCATCTGACCTATTGATTATCTTGAGTGGGTTTCTAACATTGTTCCTATAGGCAAAGCATCTGGGAGCATCCACATTATTTTAGATTATGGAGATCTAAATATTGCTTTACCTAAGAATGATTTTCCACTTCCTAACATAGACATTATAGTGGATTTGATTACTAGTGAATTTAATAGATGGTTTCTCTGGTTACAATTAGATAAAAATTGTAGAATAAGATCAACACAAAATGACATTTACTAACCCATGGGAAACCTTTTGTTACCAAGTCATTCCTTTTGGCTTGAAAAATGATTTGCCACGTATCAACATGAATGAACACAATCTTCCATAATCTTCTACATTTTATAATGGAGGACTATGTTGATGACATTCTAGGAAAATCTAAGATGTGTAATTCCCACATTGCTATTCTTACCACCATATTTGAGAGATTGGACAAATACAAAGTGAGCCTTAATCCAAAGAAGTGTGTTTTTGGAGTCTAATTAGGAGAATTGTTAGGTTACATAGTGTCAAGAAGAGTTATTGGGGTAGACCCCCCAAAAGTGAAAGCCATCATGGAAATGCCTCCACTTGCTACATTGAAACAACTCCATAGTTTTCAAGGGAATTTATAGTCCATTAGATGATTTGTGTCCTAGTTAGCAAATAAATTTCATCCCCTCCAACACTTTCTTCAAAAGGACAACAAGTTTCAATGGGATTGTCTATGATAGAAAGCATTTGAGCAAGTTAAAGTATACTTGGCTAATCCACTACTACTAATACCTCCAATCATATGATGACCATTGATTCTCTACATTTCTACCACTTTAGTTGCCCTAGGTGCTCTTTTAGCACAACTAGATGACAATGGTAATGAGCAAGCTATCTACTATCTCAATCAAACATTAGTTGGCTATGAGTTGAACTACACTATTATAGAGCGAGCTTTTTTAGTAGTAGTCTTTTGTAGATAGAAACTATGCCATTACATCCTCAATCATGCTACACACCTCATTTCTAAGATATATTCCCACATTTATTTGCTATAAAAAGCTTCCTTCTATGGCTATGCTACAAAATTGGTCTTGATTTTAAGTGAATTTGACATTGGCTATAAAAATCGCAAGGCCATTATGGGACAAGTTGTTGCAAACCAACTTGTCGAAGGTCCTCTTAAGAGACCATCCTATCATAGTAGATTTTATAGATGACACAATTAAGACTGTTACCCTTGCTACACAATGGAAACTACATTTTGATGGTTCCTTTATACAAAAGGGATTGGGGGCAAGAATTTTGTTTGTTACACCACAAGGATACCTTATTCCTAAATCTTATAAAATTTCATTTTCTTTCACAAACAACATAGATAAGTATGAAGGATTAGTAACAGGGCTCTATTAAGCTATTAGATGGAACATTAAGAGCCTAATTGTCCTTAGAGACTCTCAATTAGTCATTAGAAAAGTAATAGATGAATACTAAAAAAAGGATGAAATTTGTTGCCATATTGCCAAATAGTTGAAGATCTTAAACAACACTTCCCTAAGATAGTCTTTCAACAGATACTAAGGACTAATAACAAAGTACCAGATGCTATGGCCATGGTTTTCTCCATGATCACCATGCTCAAATACAATCCTATGTGTGAATTTCTTATTGAGAATCTTTTTCTTCTTGCTTACGAGCAACTTGAATGAAAGCTAGTGTGAGAGATTATTGATCTTGAGTCTCCATCGTACTCCAACATTTTTTCCTACCTTCATCACACAACAATCCCCATAGCCCTTTCCATGAACCAAAGAAAAACCTTCATCCATCATAGTACTCGATCCACTATCCTAGGCAATACACTTGGATGGAACCCTCCTCCAATGCCTCAATTCAGATGAAGCTAGAATGGAATTAGTAGAGGTTCACCAAGGGATTTGTGGTGACTATTCCAAAGGACTTATGTTAGCAAAAAGATCCTTACAATGAGTTATTATTGGCCTACTATGGAGGTTGATGCCTATCATTTTGTGAAATAATTTCTTGTTAGAACTCAAGACCTTCAACCCTCCATCACACCATGGCCCTTTTTACACTGGGGATTTGATCTTGTTGGTCAAATATATCCAAATTCTACAAATGGCCACAAGTATATTCTTTCCACCATTGAGTACTTCACGAAGTGGGTCGAGGCTATCCCTTTTACCTACACCACTAGAAAATAGGTTTCAAAGTTCATCTTAAACTACATTATTTGTCGTTTTGGTATCTCTCAAGACATCATGACTGATAATGTAACTCCTTTCAAAAATTAGGAAGTTGCCACATTGTGTAGGAAATTTAGAATCACCTAGCATTTTTCTACCAAGTACTTCCGCCAGGGAAATAGCCAAGCTAAAGCCACTAATAAAACCATTTTGAAAATGCTAAAGAAAACTATTGATGCAACTAGCTATGGCTGACACCTCCAAATTAATCCCACCCTTTAGGCGCACCACACCTCCACCTATACCCCCATAGGAGCCACTCTATTTTCCCTTATTTATGGTTTTGAGGCTATTTTACCCATTGAATTTGAGCTCCCTTCCCTTAGAATCTCTCTCAAGAATCTAATGTCTGAAGAAGAATACCAAGTTGCTCACTTGGAAGAGTTGTAACTCCTTGATGAGAGATGCCTCAATTCCCTAAATCACCTCCACATGTATCAAAATCACCTTCAATTCTAGTTTAACAAATAAGTCAAACCTGGAGACTTTGAGGTGGGTGACCTAGTTGTGTAGCATAAATTGAGAAATCTCCAAAACCATAAAAAAAAGGGAAAATTTGGAGCTAATTGGCTTGGTCCATTTATCATTAGACACAAATATGCTTCTAGGGCATATTAGATTGACACTTTAAAGGGAGATATGCTCACTAAGCCTCTAAATATCCAACACCTCGAGCAGTTTTATGGTTGAGTTCTGTAGTTCTTATATAGTGTTGTCAAAGCTACATGAAAATTCAAAAAAAAAATCAGAAAATTAGAAAGCTCCAAAAACATTTGTCAAATTTTCGTGAAAAAAAGACTAAAAAGAGAAAGGAGTTCCTAAAATAAACTTATTGTCATAAAAGTCCATTATCTATAAGGCTCATCTTACTTCACCACATTTCCCCCAGTTTATCCCATCTTTGTGTAGAAGTCCTATGTGACTTGCACTTTTCATATATCCAATAAAAGACCTCTTGCCTATGAGGCATCCATTCACTTTCATCCCTCAAAAGACCTCTAGTCCACAAGGAACTTTCCCATCGAATGTTTTTCCTACTCCTATTACACTAAGATTTTTACCACAATAGTAATTGCAACAAAACTTTAAAAAATCACCATTTGAGACTTAATGATTCAAGAAAATTGCTCTTTTCACAGCCCTTGCCAATGAACACTTGCAACAACAATATAAACAAACAAACTTTCATAGGATCAATCCTTCCTACACATGGTACTACAATCTTCACTCTTGGACTAGCATTCCTAGCAATAAATGTGGGTCAAATGACTACTTGGTCATGAGTTCTCTTTTATTTTATTTCATGTTTGTGTATTAGTAATGACCTTTTATGTTGTGCATAAATCTTCCATATCTTGGTATCACCTGAATGTCTCCAATTGACTACATGTATCATCTATGGTATGATCTATTTTCATGATTCTTTAGTACATCTATGTCAGTTCCAAGTTATGGTTATGCATTGCTCACTAGGGGCAATAGCTTAGCACACTTTCCTCCAGGATCCCTAAAAAGAATTTGGATGTGTCCAGACCTCTCTAGTGCAAAAATGACATTTTTTCCGTCATCCATTGTCCTAATGTCTCTATTTTTGAGAGTCTAGTCTACACAAAGGAATCTTCTTATCTATTCTTCTATAGCATTAGGTGAATAATTCCTTTTGCACAATTAAACTAGGGTGTGCTCTCCCATATAAACAAAATTGAATCCCTCAGTATCATGTAGCTATGATTCATGTAGTATAGGATTTCATTGGACTTTGCTTGAGACAATGGTTCTACTTATTTCCCCCTCCTATGCTAGGCTAATTGATTCCTACAAGTTTAAAAGTTTGACATATCTACCATTTAGGTCTCATTCATTTTTGCATTTTCATTGAAACTTTATTCCTACATCATTTCATTTTTCATTTTTAGCTCATTTATGATTAGTATGTTATTGAAATTTTTTGTTTAGGATACATTCATTGTTCATACTATTGATTTCATTACATATTACCTTATGCATCTCATTCATTCTTTATCATTAGGTCACATTAGTTGCTCATTACATTAATTCATTATATATCATAATCATTAAATTTAATTGCATACACATCATTGCACATCTAAAGAAAAGTATATAGTAAATCTATACATGTGAAATAACAAAATACATACATCACCATAGGACCTACATTATTCACACATTAGTCATCATAGGAAACATAGCATCACACACATCCTACATCAAAATGTCACTAACAATATCATAACATCATGCATCACATATAGTACTCATAAGACCATCATAAACATCATAAACATCACATCATATACATCAAACATCAACATGTACACACATATAGACTCATCAAATCATGTTGTATATATCAAAAGAATAAGTGTCCATGTACAGTTTGTGTACAAAAAATAATCATGTAGTACATTGTGTGTAATGCATCATCAAAAACTTGTCGCATCTACATATACATCTCTATGTCAAAATTGATTAGAATCTAGACATCTTGAGCCTAGCTATAAGGGCCCTGGCCCTTCTCATGGAGGCCTACCCTGTCCAGTTGATGGCTTTGATCTCTATTGGCCACCTGTGACCCATGACCTTAATGCCTCCTAAAAATCTATCTATCACTACTCTACTAGCATGGCCTCAAGATATAGGGATCAATAGTAGGCTACATCTTTTATGAATCATTCCTCATGCTAGTGTGCAATTAGAGCTACCTACATCACCATCACAATACCCCCAACCTATACCATTTACCTAGTGATATCACATTGGGTATGATACTCATTCACTTGCCTCTAAAGTGTCTCTCTATCAGCTCAAAGGGAGGCCACATCCCATCACAAAGTGTCTAACTCTACCTACCCTATCACATTAGTATGCATTGTAAGATCACTGAACTCACCAACATCTACCCTCACCTATAGTGCTACTAGGTCCTCTTATGTGTTATCTTCCTTGGTCCACTCTACCTATATGTCAGCCTATAATTTGGTAATCTCTTTCCATGCACTTGTAGCCCTTGCACTCTTAGCCACTACCTCTGCCTATAGATAGGAAACCTTGGTTTGGAGGCTATCTCACTCAACCCTCACAATATTTTCATCCCCCTACTAAGGTGGCCCATGTGGTACCTATAATGTTGCCCCCATACTTTTGGACCTAGCTACGATCCCTACTCTAGTGGTGGCCCTACTGGCACTAACACTCTTCGCTAACACACTCACCATCCCTCTAGACCTTGCTATGGCCCCTTTACTAGTAGTGGCTCTGCTAGTACCTATACACCATCTCCCCCTCCAACCCCATATCTCTTGCCTTGTGGCTACTCTATTGGTGGAGATGCTACTAGCACTATAAGTCTCAATGGTTGATGTACTGCCCACCACTATGTATATGCTTGTGTCATACCTACATCACCCTGATCCTACCCATGTACCCATGGCATTAGCTACATGCTACACCATGATGCCCTCACTAATCTCAAAGTGGTCCCATGTCCCCATAACCTACCATACTCCTAGAATACCATTGGATATAGGAAATTGTTTGGTACAACATCTTGAATCTGATCAAACTATCATTTTATCTTAGAGGGCATATATTGCATGACTATGTGTACTATCCATCCCATCAACCAATAGTCTAAGTGTACCATAGATAGAGTTTATCCTTAGTGTCATTTTCCCCTACTGGCAATATGGCTCCCCAATGCTCACCACATGCATATGGTGTCTAATCAAACATCATGATCTCATCTAGGCATCTCCAAAATCATACCAACTTGGTAGATGTATACTAAATAGGTGGCCTATACTTGACATGCATATGGCTCACTAGTAAGAAGTGTCTCTCATCTCATAATAGGCCATGTAATGCCTATATGCTCCCATGACCATACCATGAGTAGAGTTATCCCTAGACATATGGTCCATTGTGTCCTATATGCACACATATGGAGATCATAATATAGTTGGAGCAAGATGGTGTGACCCCAATAGAAAATTATGCCATCATTCAATAAAATAATGCTCAGCGCTTGCATCCATCTAACTAGAAATCCATGCCCAACATGGTCCAGTACCATGCTCCTTATGAATGAGACCAAGTATAGAGCAAGTCATGGCAACCCCTGGTCTAATGCCTCCCTGCATACTAGCCATGATTGATGAATTGGTAACCTTCGTTGTCACTACCTAAAGTACTCCCATAGATAGGGATGTACACCTATAACACATACTTTTCATATCTACCATGGATTGGTACTCTCAATATTTTCCATGCATTTAGCAAAGTGACTGTTGCCTCTCCTATAGGTAGATGGAAAATAGAATTCAACGTATGTCATTTCTCTATCAGTGCTAAGAACTATGTTGAGTGCACCCTCAAATCTTTCCACTCATGCATGTGCTCAATTCCACATAGCCAGATGTGTCCCCATTCTATCTTGGTGGGTCTCTCTACTAGCAACATCATTGGTGGGTAGTGCTCCTATGACTAAAATGTCACCGTCACCATCTATAGGATAAAAATGCAATAGTGAGTTTTCCATTTGCTTCCTACTCTTTTTACTTATCTAAGCATGGGGAATCTTTCTCTGTTCCCCCTAGTCATCCTCATCACTTGAATTTTCCAATTAGTCCAAATCGATAGAGACACCAATCCACATAGAAATGGATTTACAAAGATGACAAACTATGGAGATGCTTATTTTGCATCTCTAATAGCTACACATATACTGGCTTTCCCACTGACAGCATCCATATTATCATCTATGGAGACAATGACATGGAGATTATCATCTTTGACCCTATCTCTAACCTATTTTTCACCCTTTTTTTCATCTACATAGACAACAAGATGAATCCTATCATCTCTGTAGAGATGTGTGCCCTAGTTTGTTGTCTACAAAGACAATGGAGAAGAGAGCTATCATCTCTTCCCTAATCCCATTTTTTCCCTATTTCCCACTAAATAAATGCACTTTTCAGAAACATAATTGAAAAATCAACAAGATGGGATAGTCAACTTACTAGTGGTCCCATGTTAGCTAGTCTTCGGTGCTCCCAAATGAGCTCTCCAAGCTATAGTCTCTTGATTGGATCCATCCTTCACTCTAGTTCTATGCTCTCTAGGTGTGCAAATAACTCTTCCATGTGCCCCTTAGATGCTTATATAGGCCCTCCAAGGTCTCCTTTTGAGCCTGTACCCATTCTTTGGCCACGTCTACCTCTTTTTATCCCCAAGTCATGCAAAATATCCATCTATGCCTTTTTCCTACCCTTTCTTTTATTCTAGAGTTATTTTCATGACGATTGCCCAAAATTTATTTTTTTCTTTATTTTCACAAGGGGACACCCTCCTCCCTTGTCATCACTATGGCACAACTCCTAGGAATCCTATCCCCTCAGGGGAAACCTATATTTTCTTCTCTTTGATATAATGTCATCTAAACATCACATCAAAGAGGGGCAAAATGTAGATGCTTAAAATTTTCCCAAATTATATATTAATTTTTTAAATATTTCCTTTGAAATTATAATTGATTATTTAATAATTAATTATATTTTTCATATTCTTTTACTTATTTATTTAAATTTATTTAATTAAATAGGTTCACTTCCCCTAATATATTTAAATTTAATTTAAATGCATTCCCTCTAATGTATTAAATTTATTTAATGCATAATGCTCTATAAATTCTCTTTTAAATAAATTTAATTTTATTTAATTTTCTCCACTTTATCAAGTTCTTTAATCCTATGGCTAAGCTAAATTCTATTTAATTTAATCCTAATCCTATCCTAAAATCTAGTCTACACCAATCACTCTCATCCTTCTAAGCCTACCCATTAATTTATCCTACTTAACTAATCTTAAACGCCTTTCTAAACACATCTTAGTCCCTAAGTATTTTCTCACACATGTGTGAGAAACTCAGGATCCAAGAAAGCTTCCATTTTATTATTTTATTCAAAGTCTCTTATAACAATTACACACTTATCCCCCTTTCCTTTCTCCATGGTTTCTCACACATGTGTGAGCGAACCTTGAGCCATCCTTTTCACCAAAAAGGCTTATGTTGACCTTTGCATGGCTTGTCCCCTTAGCCCATGTGTCTTCCTTTCAACACCTATGTGGATGCCACATAGATGCCACCTCCCCAAGGCCTCTCTCAAGCCTATAATGAAAGCTCTTGTCTCAAGCATTTCTCATCTCCTCCATTTGCATTTTTATCATGCTAGTATAGTATTAGAGCTTTCTTAGAGATTTTCATGCTAACCCTTTGTAAGATGGTAGATTTGTTGCATTTGTGCTTGCATGTTTCATGATAGCTTATCATTGTTAGTTTACTTCATTTCCATATTCACATCTTTAGAATCCTTTGAGGTTGGCTTACTCATAGCCATTTCTTGAAGGTATTTTACACTCATCTTAGTTTACATTCATATTTCATATTGCATTTTCATCTATCATTCTGGGATTCATTCAATAATTGTGTTTGGGAGAGCACATTAAGAAGGCCTCTTGTGGGCACCCTTGTTGAGCTACTCCAAGGTTACGAGGGGAGTCTTTTCTTTTGGTTCTATTAATATAGTAAAATGAAAGGATAGTAGTGTTTTGTTTGATTTAAATCTTGATAAACATACATGTTGCTAATGTTTTCTTGTTTATGCATGCTCTCGACATATTAGGTTTTCATGTATACACTAGTGTATAAAAGAAACTATACTGATGCAACCTAATATTAAACTTCTACGATATGCAAATATGAGAGTGAGGCCACAAGATCTTCCAAAGCTCCAAGGGTACCTACAAAAACTTGAAGCATAATAATGGTGCAAAAGAGTGGATCCTTACATGAGGAGAGAGCTCCCCCTTTTAAAGAAGTACAAATGGTGGAGGTCATGAGACAAGAGGATCTAATCAAGGGTAGGGAGTTGACTCTTACATGACCCATGTGCCCAATAATTTCTACCAATCACAAAGAGTTGACTTTTGTATCTCCATGTGAGACAAATAACTTTATTTATTTATTTATAATGGGAAAATGATTTTAGGTGTGAAACTTACAATAGGAGACAAATGGGGTCTTTAATTTAATTAAAGGGGGGACATGTTCCTTTTAATTAAATAAAAAATTAGGATAAAGTGGTCAAACTATAGAATAGAATCAAATAAATAATTTTTTTAAGATTTGATAAAAAATAAGTGATTTAATAATTTTAACAAAAATATTGAGAAGGGGCCTAATAGTCTAGCTGACCATTTTTGAGTGATTACAAATGTTACCTGAGCTTCCAAGAAATTGACACCCTTCAAACAAGGAAATGATATATCTTGCAAATGATTTAATTATGTTCTATGCTTTTAGACCAAGGATCCATGGTATATTTGTTGATCCCTAAGTCCTATTGTCTATTAGTGTTAAACATTTAGTCATTCATAAGGCATGATTATTAGGTAATCATAATGACCAAGTCATCTTATATAGGCCAATACAAGGAATGGAGAATACTATATATTCCAAGTCATGTGCCAAGAAATAGTTACTGTTAAGAAAGCAAATGATCACTGAGTACTCCAATAATTTATGATCTTGTTAAAGACTTATCAGAGATAAAAATGATTATCAATTTAGTCAAAGTTAAGAGTGGAAGTTGAGTGTTATAGAGGATGAGTTATTCAATTCATTGAAAGAATAGTTAAGTCTATGGGACATAAGGAAGAAATAATTTATGCTAAGCACCAATTTGATGTAAGTGTCAAATAACACATTTTAACATTTTTTTTTTGGAACTAAATCTTATGTCAACCATTTTTATTGAGTTGAGAGTGTGTTTTGAAGATCAATGGTGTAGGGCACCTCCCTCAACTTGATTTTTTGGTATGATTAATGGTTATTTAGGTGTGAGTGTGTGTTCAATAACTTCCACATGTCCTAGGAAGACAACTACTCCAATTGTACGAGCTCAAATGCTCACTAGGCCTTAATTGTTTACAAACTTGCTCATTGAGCCAAAGTTGCTCAATAGGGAAATTTTGGGAATAGGTGAGAAAATAGGGCCTTTGATTAGCCAATTATGTCCTTGGTATTCTATCTAAAGTCCTAGGTTGGTTCTAGGTAGATCCATTTGGCAATAAAGTCTTGTGACCAAAAAGTTGCTTGAGCAACTTTTGCAATTTTTGCAAAAAACTGATTTTATCAATTTTGGTCGTTGTAACTACCCATGCTCAGTTATATGAGCAAGTTAGATCATATTTTTAAGGTTGGAATAATTACCAATAAGATTTGGTACATGAGAGAATTCTGTATAGACTTCTTTGCAGGTTTTCTTATGTTCTTAGGTAGGTGCATGGCCTTGTATAAATTGGTACAATAGATCCATCCTACATCTTTAACAGCTTAGATTTTCTAGTTCTATTTCATATTAATTTAGGTTTTGGAGTGTTATGGTTTGGAAAATTCTAGTTTTTGTTTACTAACTAGTTTAGGCACTAGTTTCTAGGATTGTGGGCACAAAATGCCCCTAACCTAATCAACCAATGGTGAAAAATGCATGAAACCAAAGGGGGTGATACGTTAGATGATGTATATACTATTTTCTTTTTTTTTTCTTTTTTTTGAAGGAATTTGAAGACAAATGTTCAAGCCCTAGGTTGATTTTTGGGAATCAGTGAGCTTAGACAATGTGACAAATAACAATGCAGGGAAACACCCATGATCATGTTGGGGAGAACCAATGCCTTCCTAGAAGCCCTAGGATGTTAGAGTGAATATTTAAAAGGAATAGAATTTTTTTGATAAGTTTGAAGTGTTGGGGAGATTTCAGTTTTTTGACTCAACTAGAGGCCTAATATTGAAGCTAAAAACTAGGGTTTATTTCTAATTAGGATTGTGGGTATCATAGAACCTTGCGAGTTTGGATTCTTGGTGTGCTAGGAGATAGCTACTAGATTCCTAAGTTGGTTTTAGGAATTTTTTGGAGAAAAGAGAGGAAGGAAGGAAAAAATAGGGTTAGTAGATGTAAAAGAAAATAGGCCTATCTATCCTAGGTGGAGTGTTAGAACATTCTTACTATTTTGTTGGGACCAAAAGTGAAAAGGGAGATTAGGAAGACTAAGGGGAGTATCTACATGGTTAGTAGACTCTAGGGGAGGTTAAGGTCCTAAGTAGGGGTTAGGGTTCTAGGAGTAGGACTAGTTGGACTAGTGCCTAAGGAGAGAGTTGACTCCTCATCAAATCAACTATACTTAGGAGGCAAGTTGGTAGAGTAGCCTTGGAGGCTAGTAGTGGTGAAGGGAAAAGTACATGAATCTTGGAGGATTCAAGATTGAACCTTAAGTGAATTTTGTTTGATTGGAACCTTAGGCCTCTCTATATTAGAGTGATATCAGAGCCAACTCTCAAGTCGGTAGATGTTTTACAAGGAAGGAAGTCAAGGAAGTGAAGAAGCTGATAGTATGCCACCAAGGGCAATGAGCAAGGGTGCTATAGTGGACTTGGTCAAGGACCTACTAGCCAAGGAAAATTAGATAGAATCTAAAAGCAAGAAAAATATCATGGAATGGTGAGATGAAAGTGATGAGGAAGATGAAACCCTTATAGGGGAGATAACAAAAAATAAAGAGGAGGTGGATTAGGACAAGAAGGTTTTTTTGGAAGCCTTCAAGTCCCTTAGAAAGGACATTATGGAGCACATTCCTTAGTATAGTCATAGTTTGAATGGGGATGAATTGCTAGATTAGTTAGAAGCCATTAACAACCAATTTGACTATAAAGAGGTACAAGAGGAGAAGATGGTCAGTTATGCTAAAGCTAGACTCAAGGGATCAACATCGGTTTGGTAGAATATGATGCAGGATGATAGTATAGCAATAGGGAAGAAGAATATAGTGTCATGGGAGAGAATGAAAATCAGAATCAAAGCTCAATTCTTTCCCACTGACTTTGAGATCCAAATGTATAAAAAGTTTTAGAATCTAAGACAATGGGATATGATAGTAAGTGCTTACATAGAAGAGTTTCATAGGTTGAGCCTTCAGGTTAGAAGAGAAGAGGAAGAGGTGGAAAGGGTAGCAAGATACCTTAATGGATTGAGGTAGGGGATCCAAGATGAGATCATTGTGATGGATCTACATAGTATACAAATGTGGGAACAACCAATATAAAGGTTCATCTCAAAGGGGTGGATTTAGAGGAAAGTGATCACCAAGAGGTAGATCTTAGTCACATGGTAGTGGTAACATTGATTTTATTGAAATATGTTACAATTGTAATCAAGTGGGTCATATGATGGGTAGGTGTCTACAAAAGGCCCCTTCTTCATCCACGGGAGAAAGGAGGAATTAATTAGTGCAAGAAGAAGATACTCAAAGTGTCACATCACTTATCTCTAAGGCAAGGGCAAAGGTAGTTGGTGAAAATCTAATGTTGAGGAGAATCTTGCTGAAGGTACCTAGTGCGATTGAGCCACCAAAATGGAAAAGCTTATTTAGGACAAATTGTAGCTCACATGGCAATATTTGCAAGGTAATAGTAGATTTAGGCTCCACTAAAAACAAAGTCTCTACTGAAATGGTGGAAAAGTTGAAACTTAGAAGAGTACCCCATATCACACTATACAAGGTGTCTTAGTTGAGTAAAGGTCAACAAGTCATGGTGGATGAGCAAGCCTTAGTTGAGTTTAAGATTGGGGAATATAAGGATAAGGTCCTATGTGACATTATGCCTATTGTTGGCGCTCAAAAATTGCATTCCCATTTTGAGCATCCATTTGATATTTTGAGAAAGTCAAGCCCTATGAATGCCCATAATTGAATGTGCACTCGGCTGTCCATTTGAGATCCTTAAGGTGTTCAATGTCTCTGACACTTTTCATTCAGTTTGCCTAAGCCTTCCATGAGGATAATTTGTCATTCTAAGTTATATGACAAAGTCTTATTTTGAACAAATCCTAAATCTGCTTTCTACCCCATTTAATATGTAGAATTCAGTCAAGAACCTATTACTTTATACAAATCCACCACCTCCTTTGAAATCCTTTAGCCCCTTCTCATTTTCTTGCTTAGGGCATGCCTCTTTAAACCTTAGGCAAACTTGAAATAATGTTTTGATTAAATCTATTTTAAGTTTAAGGTAATCAGGGTTTAAACATTTTTAAATCCAAAAAGTTGCTTTTCAAACTTACAATGCAAGTCTTGGCAATTGAAGATCTTGTTCAGATCGATGGAGGGTGCTGGCCCGCATTTTCAAAATGTGAGGAAGTTACAAAATGTGGGCAAGTGCATAAGTGATATCTGTCCCTTATGAAGACACAAGGAGATGTTCGTACGAGTGAAGAAGACAAGTTATGAACATCGTCGATCTATGTGAGATTGACGAATGAGGCATACCTGCATTGTCAAGATGAGAGGCAAATAAATATTGTGGGTGTGCCACTTTGCGATGCGTGGCACAGTTGGACCAAAATGTCAGGAAGTAACGATGTCATGGGCGTCGAAGTTTTGAATGCCGCGGTCAGGTTTGTTAGAACACGTGCAATAAAAGGTATTTTCTCATTGGTCAGTATCATTGTGATGGGCTGCCTATTATTGAAATTTTGAATCACCGTCGATCTAAGCCAGCATCATGGGCTAACGTTTGCCCACATTGTTTTATCTCTGTATGATTTTATAATGCAGGTAAAAGGATTGTGGACCCATATCACAATTAACCAAATCATGCCATTTTGAAGTGTCACGTGTTTTGCGATAAAGGAACAGTGCAATGGTTATTCAAGAATTTCTTCATCAACCATTGATCTTCTTTAGATCAATAGAGGGCGTTGGCCTGCTATATCAACATGCTCACCAGATAAGAAGTGCAGGAATGCACAAGCCTGAAATGTGGGGCAAACTCAGGTCATTGATTCAATTCAAATTTGCGGTTTTTGCATGTTTGCATTTCTTAGAAGCAAGAAGCACCCACTAAAAGATAAATTGCACACATGGCTAATTATGATTGGGTTATTCCAGACCAGCTTGCCTAGTGGATTTCAAAGACGTCATGCTCACATTTTCAACTTATAAGATCTTCAAGATCGATGGTGCATATTAATGAGACATGAAAACCTTCGCGTGTGAAAGTAAAGAATAGGGTGTAACAAGTGAGATTTTCCCAATATCAACTTGTGTGAGTAAAAATTCGTGAGTCATCTCTGAATGAAAAAAATTACTGCTGGGATTGAGATAAATTTGGCACGAGGATCAAGTAGTTGGCTCAAGGATAAAATGCCGAAGTTATAGAGATAAAAGAAAAGGCTTCAGGTAAGTTTGTATAGCATAGTCTCTGCATTTTCAGTCCTGGTGATTTATTCAAAAGATGTTTCTAAAGATTTCACTAAGTCTGAGGGTATGGATAGCGAAAGGATTGTTCGTTAAGAGTAGTTGGTTCTAGGGCACTGATACTTTGAAAAATGATTTATTTATTTTCAGAGGATGGTTTAGAAAAGGAAAATGGTTAGCTTTGTATGCCTGTGTATGGTTTTTTGAGAGAGGAAAGCTAGTAATTAGGTGTCGTAGTAAAGTCACCAAGGTGGTAAGAAGAACAACGAATAGACTGTGTAAGCTAACAACCTTTTCAGTAGAAACATCATCTGTTAAAAAAAATTTCAAAGCATCTTAGTTTGATGCTAGGGTAGCAGAAATATTTGAGACCCTATGCATAGTTTTGGAAGAGGGTGAGGAAGAATTTATACCCTTGGGTATAGTCTTTTTCACTTTTTGTGCATGTCCCCCCTTTTTGTGTCAGTAGATGGCAAATTTTGGCAAGAAGTTGGTTAAGGAAGAAGATGTGGCTGGGGATCAGAGCATCCTTATTTTGTTATTTTTAATAACCACATTATTTTTTGGCTTCTGTACTGCATGCTAAGTAATGATTCTATTATTTCTAAAGCCTGGCATGATCAGTAAAGAGTGGGAAGTAAAGATGATTCTCATTCAGTAGTCATCTTGACAAAACCCATGGGCCTAGGTTGGTGCGTATTTTTCAGAGTTGATTTTGTCATTGATAGGGCTGTCTTAGCAATTGCGCACACAACAAATCAGTGGTAGAGTCGAATCAGCAAAAAGTGGTAACAGAAAAGGAGCTTACAAGAGAATATTTGATCTACATGATGTTCTGTTAATCATTTTTCTTCTTTCTTCTGTTACAAACTTGTGATATCTTTTGTAAGGGACACTTGTCAGTTCTCTATGCCTGAAGCTTGTTGCATCTCACAGTATTTAAGTGAGATCCCAAGGCTAGAGAAGGGGTTGTTGGTTGGTTTTCTATTTTTCCAGTTCCTAGAGCTCTGCTCAGGCTGTGAAAGCCACATACCTAGCATGTCTTGTATGAACAGCATATGGATTTCATAGATAGTTTTGATACAATAGTGTGATCTTGTATCTTGTTTTATGCATTCCTAATGTACTTATTTGAAGGAGATAAATACAGTGTGCAGAAGGTTTTGAATTTCAATATAATTCTATCTCCTTTCTTGTTGAGTTTGTAATGTTATATGTTCAAGAACAAAGATCTTGAACCTATTTGCAATTGTCCAATTGTATGTTTGAATTTTGCTTTCCTTTAACTCAAGGAGTCATATAATTGCTTGTGGTTTCAGACAAGGTTGCAGATTCAATTAAGAAGGATGTGAGAAAGTATGGGGTTATATTGGATATTGTTGTCTAATTCATAAGGTGAATAGATTGAACATGAATGTATTAACGTATGCCATATGTTGATTGATGTTCAAGGATGCATAATTTTGGAGTGTAGGATTGCCCTAATGGATAAGGCACTGGTTGTTTGTAGGATCATTAAAGTTTTTGCTGCATATTGAACATGCTATCTTTTCTCATTATAAATCAATCTTTTTCCCTTCATGTTGAAGTGGACATAAAATTTTTAAACCCTCACTTAGTTTATGAATAATATCGGTTTGCACCTAGCTATTGTAGAATCTATGTTGTTTCATAAACCATTAGGAGAAGTAAGGGTTTTATCTGCTTCTTAATAGATTCAGCGTATGCTTTGACAACTAGTACCATATAAAGAATCTGTAGGTCCACCCGCCTAGGTTTTGCAGAGCCTGAAGAAGAAGAAGGGTCATGCCTTATAGTTGGCCCTGTGTCTAAAATGATATGTTTAAAAATGGGAGTTAGCTACCCCTAGATATGTCAGTTTCTCATGGGGATAATTGGAAATGGGTAACATTTTCAAACACCAACACCTATGAATGCATGTCATCTCTTATTGGGGCATCTATATCAGTATGATGTAAAGGCCATCCATGATGGTGAGAGGAATAATTATGTTATGACCAAATAGGGTAGGAAGTATCAAATGGATCCTTTGGTAGAACCTAGTGAAGAGAAGTAGGTTGGGAGCAGTGTTATGTTATTGAGTGTCAAATATTTTTTAAAATTCATGACGAAGGAGAAAGGGGTCTATTGTGTAGTGATTGTGAAGCCAAAGGAAGAGACCAAGGAAAAGGTTAGTATTCCTCAAGAAGTGTTGTATTTGTTGGAGAGGTATCATGAGATAGTGGATAGTGGGATGCCTAGTGAACTACTACCTCTAAGGGAAGTGAGTCACCAAATAGACCTTGTAGTAGGGGCCAACTTACCTAACATGACTATCTACAAAATGATACCAATCCAAAATGTAGAAATAACAAAACAAATTCAAGATTTGTTGGAGAAAGGGCTCATAAGGAAGAGTTTGAGTCCTTGTGCAGTCCCTATAGCCCTTACACCCAAGAAATATGGTAAGTAGAGGATGTTTATCACCTCTAGAGAAATAAATTAAACCACTATCAGATATAGGTTCCCTATGCCAAGGGTTGAGGACCTATTGAACAACCTAGGAGGCTCATACTACTTCTCCAAAGTGGATTTAAAGTTAGGATATCATAAAATAAGAATGAGACCTAGTGATGAGAGGAAGAAAACCTTCAACACAAATGAAGGGTTGTATGAGTGGCTAGTAATTCCATTTGGCATATCTAATGCTACAAGTACCTTTATGAGAATCATGAACAAGGTACTAGCTAAAATTAAAAGTAAGTTTTTAATTGTGTATTTAGATGGCATTCTTATCTTTAGTAGGTCTGAGGAGGAGTATATGAAGCACTTGGAGACAGTACTGAGAAGGCTACACCAAGAGAAGTTGATCAATTAAGAAAAATGTGAGTTCCTAAAGACTTAATTAGTGTACTGTAGTTTTGTTGTTGCTAATGGATATATCAAGATGGATCTTGATAATGTCAAGTCCATCCTAGAATGAGAAATTCCCAAGTATATAGGGGATGATAGAAGTTTCCATGGGTTAGCATCCTACTATAGGAATTTTGTAAGAGGTTTTAGCCATATATGTGCACCTATACTAAACAGCATGAAAGGGGGATGAAGTGCCAATTCAAGTGGACAGAAGTAGAAAATAGGGGATTTGAAATGTTAAAGAAGAGGATAGTAGAATTTCCTACTTTAAGGTTGCTTAATTTCAATTCATTGTTTGTAGTAGAATGTGATGCTAGTAAGCTAGTCATTGGGGAAATTCTAAGCCTAGAATGATGTCATGTGGCTTTCTTCTTCAAAAAGCTAAATGAAGCTAAATAGGGATACTCTACCTATGATTTGGAATTATATGAAATGGTGTAGGCCTTGATGAAGTGGAGGCATTGCCTCCTCCCAAAGGAGTTTGTGGTCTATACAAATAACCATGGCATTAGTTTCTTGAATGGGAAAGATAAATTGAATCAAAGGCATCTCAACTGGCTGGAATATCTACAAGAATTCACTTTTGTAATCAAACATAAGAAAGGAATGAGAAACAAGGTTGCTAATGCTCTTAGCAGAAGAGTTCTAGCCATCCCATACATTTAGTTGTAGAGTGTGGAGATGAATAATCAAGATTTCAAAGAAGAATATGAGGTATGTGTGAAATTTCAATAAGGTTTTAAAATTGATTTCACTAAGTATATGTTGCAGGAAGAATTATTATTTAATGGAAATCTATTGTATATTCCCTAATTTTCTATGAGGGAGAATATCCTCTAGAAAAATCATGAAGGTAGCTTGGAAGGCAATTTTGGAATAGACAAGATATTAGAGTAGGTTTCTAGGTACTATCATTGGCCTAGATTATAAATTGATGTGAGGAAATTTGTGGAGCAGTGCCATGTGTGTTAGAGAGCTAAAGGGCATAGTAGTAATGTAGGATTATATCAACTACTCACCATACCACAATGACCATGGGATTGCTTTAGTATGGACTTTGTTTTAGGACTTCCTAGAACACCTAGAGGACATGATTGTGTGTTTGTGGTTGTGAATTTTTTTAGCAAGATGTCACACTTCATTCCATGCAAAAAAAATGATGCTTCACATATTGCAAGACTATTCTTCAGGGAAATAGTGAGGATTCATGGCTTTCCGCTTAATATTATAAGTGATAGAGACACTAAGTTCATAGGGAACTTTTGGAGGACCCTTTGGAAAATTTTGGGGACTAATTTTTCATTCTCTTTAGCCTACCAGCCTCAATATGATGGGCAAAAAAAGGTGGTGAATAGATCTTGTGGCAATCTCTTAAGCTATTTGACAAAACAACATGGTTAGTCTTTGGATCATGTTATAGGGTATGTAGAATTTTCTTATAATGCCTTGATCAATAGGATCACTGGAAACAATGCATTTGAAGTGGTATATGGAGCTCTCCCTAGGGGAATCTTGGAGTTGAGGGATCTTAGCCTACATGACAAAAGGATTTCCCAAGGGGAGTCTTTTGCTAAACAAATGATGGAGGTACAGACCAAGTGAGGAAGAACTTATTAAGACAAGTGGAGAAGTATAAATCAAGGGTAGATAAGACAAGAAGTGATTCATAGTTCAAAGTGGTCGATTTAGTACTTGCCTACCTCAAAAAGGAGAGACTACCCAAAGGCAATCCAACTAAATTGTTGATGCAAAAGATAGGACCTTTAAGGATCCTTCACAAATATGGTACTAATGCCTATTAAGTATAACCTCCTCCAAACATTGGAATATCTCTTATTTTCAATTTGTGTGGTTTTTTTTCCATATAAAGGCACTCATGAGGATCAACATACACTTACAGATGTGGAAGGGGCTAATTGGGTACAAGATTTATCCACACCCCAACCTTTACATTTAGAATGTATTGTGGATTCCAAAGTGATCAAGAAGACCAAGAAGGATACCTATAAGGACTACTTGCTAAAATGGAAGGGACTACCAGATGCTATAGCCACTTGGATGACTGAGGTAGGCATTCTAAAGAATGGGGTAACTATAGAAAGACCTCCTAACTCAAAGGACTTGAGTTCTTTGTCCAAGGGGAGTATGGTTCTGGGAACATCCCTAAACTTGAGTTTTTGTTATGATTAATGGTTTGATAGGTGTAAACATGTGTTCAATAACTTCCACATGTTGTAGGAAGACAACTAGTCCAATTGTAAGAGTTCAAATGCTCACTAGGCCTTAATTGTTCACAAACTTGCTCATTGAACCAAAGTTGCTCAATAGGGAAAATTTGGGAAGAGGTGAGAAAATAGGGTCTTTGATTAGCCAAGTAGGTCCTAGCTATTCTATCTAAGGTCCTAGGATGATCCTAGGTGGACCCATTTGGCCACAAAGTCTTGTGAATAACAAGTTGCTCCAAAGTTGCAAAATTGCAAAAAGTTGCTTGAGCAACTTTTGCAATTTTTCTAAGAAAATGCATTTTATCAGTTTTGGTGGTTGTAACTACCCATGCTTGGGTATATGAGCAAGGTAGATGATATTTTAAGGGTTGAAATAATTACCAATAAGATTTGGCACATGGGAGAATTCTATATGGACTTCACTACAAGTTTTCTTATGTTCTTAGGCAGGTGTACAACCTTGTACAGATTCACACAGTAGCTCCATCTTATGTTTTCAATAGATTATATTTTTTTATTTATATTTCATATTAATTTAGGTTTTGGAGTGTTAGGGTTTTCAATATTCTAGTATTTGTTTGCTGACTGGTTTAGGCACTAGTTTATAGGGTTGTTGGCATAAAATGCCCCTAACATGATCACCCCGTTGCGAAAAATGCATGAAACCAAAGGGGTTCATAGGCTAGAAGATTTATATAATATTTCCTTTTGTTTTTACATTTTTTTGAAGGAATTTTAAGTCAAATGGTAAAGCTTTAGGCTGACTATTAGGAATGAGAGAGCTTGGATAGTGTGACAAATGGCAATGCAGGGCAACACCCATGATCATGCTAGGGCAATGCCTTCCTAGAGTCACTAGGATGATAGAATGAATATTCAAAAGGAATGGAGGCTTGTTGATAGTTTTGAAGTGTTGGGGATATTTTAGTTTGCTAACTAGACTGGAAGCCTAATGTTAAGGCTAAAAACTATGGCGTGTTTCTAATTAGGATTGTGGGTTTCATAGAACCTTGAAAGTTTAGATTATTGGTATGAGAGGAGATGGCTACTAGATTCCTAATTTTTTTTTGGGGATTGTTTGGAGAAAATAGAATAAGGAAGGAAAAATAGGGTCACTATACCTAAAAGACAATAGGCCTATCTAGCATAGGTGGAGTGTTAGAATATTCTCAGTGTTTTGTTTTGACCAGAAGTGACTAGTGTAATTAGGAAGACTAAGGGGAGTATCTATATGGTTAGTAGACTCCAAGGGAGGTTAAGATCCTAAGCAAGGATTAGTGTTCTAGGAGTAGGACTAGTTGGAATAGAGCCTAAGGAGGGAGTTGAGTTCTCATCAAATCAACTATACCTAGGAGGCAAGTTGGTAGAGTAGCCTTTGAGGCTAGTAGTGGTGAAGGGACAAGTACATGAATCTTGGAGGATTCAAGATTGAACCTTAAGTGAATTTTGTTTGAGTGGAGCCTTAAGCTTCTCTACATCAATCAAGGAGGTAATTAAGGAGGTGATTATGCATTCAAATGGAGATCATTGATCCCTACACAAGGAAATCCACCAATCAAAAAAATAGAAAGACCAAATGGAAAAAAGAGTGATTCTAGATCATTGGTTTGGATATAGAAGGTTCATCTAGTCATCTATTTAAGGAGGGTCTATCATCTAATTCATAATGAATGAGATGTATGCACATCAATAGGTGAAGAGAAATTTTTTACATGTGAATTAGAGTGTAGAGACCGAGTAGTGTAGTGAAGACTTTTTGAGCAGAGACAGAGGAGATCTATCACAATCAGGTGATATTATATTGCATAGAGGAGATTTGTTATCAAGCATCAAATTATTAACTGAATGATCAAGTACTAAACATTTTAATAGGTGTTTGAAGGTTTAAATCTCTTAATAGAGTAGCTTTAACATACTTTTGTAAATTTCCTAATAAATTACTCACTTCATTGTGATGTAAAAAATCTCTAACCAAGGTAGAACCTACTATTTCTTTTAGCATTTAACAGAGCAGGCCCCTCATAGGGTAGATCTCTAGAAGTGATCAAATCATTGTAGCCTTAATAGGAAAAACTTTATTGATCTTTAGTAGTGAAGATTTTATGGGTTTCATACCCACCATAGTTTGACCTCCACCTTGGAGGGTTTCTACATTACCAAATCTATGTATTAATGTGTTATATATTTATGAGTTTATATTTATGTAGTGAGAAGGTAGATATGATATTATGTTGATGTAAAATGGTTTCATTGATATGATATGGATGTTTAAATGAGATTTTTATATGGTTATATCAAATATGTTTCATGTCAAGAAATAAAGAAATTTTATAGATCCTAATTCACCCCCATCTTAGTATCGTACTTTTCTTATTTGATTTCCAACAATGTCCACATTAAGGGGTTAACTACCAAAAAAATCAATAACCATTTTCCAAATAGAAAAAATTAACAAAATAAAGTAAATTTTTTTGGTGATACAAGATTTCCAAAGTACCCAAGATGGTCTTGCATAAAGTACTAAGTGACATCTCCTTTAGAGAGATGTTTGAGCTTGATTAGACCATTACAAACTTTTAGGAAATTGCAAAACCATCAGATGTTTAATAAACCATGTTTTAGTCCATCCTCAAAAAGCTATAAATGAAAATCACATATCATTTATTGCAAATATTTGTTCTTGTTCTAAAGATCTTGAGTCCGGGTTACCATAGCCAAAGGCCTTACATAGTTACCAAGCTATAGAGGTAATCTACTAGAATAAGTTTTTTAATTCATGTAGCTTAAAAATGCCTCCAACTTAATTTAATTTTTTTAAATTATGCTAACAAGAGTTTCCTCCTTTCTCCTATGCATTTTCTTACTTGGATATCCCTATGTATCATAGGAGCATGCCATTTTTGGTCTTTCTTTCGAGGAAGGCCCACAATTATGAGACTTGAATTTCTTTCTTTCCTATCATGTTGGTAAAGTTTCCCCTTTTCTATTTATGGGACATTTTTGGAAATCTCTTAACATATTTTATAAATACAATCTTTAGACTATTTCAATAACTAGTTATTTTCAAGTATGCTCACATTATACATATGCATCACATACTTGATTCACATGCATTTTACATGAACATATTTTACATTTTTTCATTATTTGACATAGGATTTGAGTCATTATTTTGATCCTAAATCTTATTTAGCCAACAATTGTAAAGAGCTCATCCTTGAATTTCTTTTCTTAGAGTATGAAAAAACTAAGGGGAAATATCTTCTTGAACATGTGGTATATTTCGGTTGGATAGATGATGATCTATTTGATTAATTTTAACCATATTCTTATGTATGGTAGAAGGAAGTTAGAAGATCTCTCTAGATATTTTTTAAAGTATAAGTTTAAATTTGAGCTCTTTTTTATTCAAGTTAATTTTGACATTATATTTGGAAGACCTAAAAAGAATTTCAGTAGTAATACTAGTTGATTTTCTCTAATCTTAGTTTACTATGTTAAATTCTTAATAGAGATTGATAGATTGGACCATATTATCAATGTTTTCATTATATTTTTGTTTGTTTTTATCATATTTAAAATTATTCTCTATATATTTTAAAGACATACATTTTTGTTTTGATAAAGTAAAAATAGGTTTTGATAGGACTCGAAACCTTTTACAAAGAGTGAAATAGTTAAGCCTTAAGTGACCAAAAGAAGTTATGCATCAACAGCCTTAGAAGAAACAACCAAAAACAAAGAACCCTTCAATAAAAGGGGTGAACAATAGAGATAGAAAAAAGATAGAGGAAAGACAAGAGACCAACTAGAAAGCCTTCAATAGGTCTACCACTTGATCAACCAGAATGTTCATTTTAGTTGTAGAAGCTCTTAAATCATCAACCTCCTTATCTTCCATAGCCTTATATTTCTTAGAGTTTTCCCCAATTCATTTACTAGGTCCCCTATCATCCCCCAAATCCTCATTGCCTTGGTCTTTTCTACCCTACTCCAACTTTTCCAAAAAAATCTAGATATTTTCAACAGTAGCCTTTAAAATCAAGCAACCTTGTTCAACAATATTTTTCAAAGTGTTTTCAACCCCTATGACTCTAATTCCTAGCTTATCAAACCTATTTTGTAGATCTTTCACCATTTTTTTCATCCTTTTGATTCTCTCCTCTAGGGGTGGAACTCTTTTCATCATATTAGTGACATCTTCAAAAGTACCAATAAGATCCATAAGTTTGTCTAGATGTTGACCCAGGGTTCTCTCCCCCTTGTTAATTTTACTAGGATTCTCATATTCTATCCAAATATCCTTAATTAGATCAATATCCCTTATCATCACTCCTACGTTACCGAACACACCAGCCACATTCCCATGATCCTTAGTCTCAAAGCTTTGTTTTAGACTTTCCTCCCCTAGGTTCACATTAACATTCTTAGGATTACCCTCTAGGTTCAAATCCATATCCCCTTTGTACATCTTTTTCTTACCCTTAGTATCCATAGTCGCCATAGAGAACAAAGGTTCCACATAAAGTTTTTACCCCTTACCCTTCTTACAATTTTTTTCCACAATCTTCTCACTAGACCCCCAATTGGTATCATCATCCACTCATTATTTTTCTTCTTCCTTTTCTTAGAAGATGAGTAATGGGTGGTAGATATATTCTTCTTTTTTTTCACTAGTTGATACTCCTCCTCATCTATCTCACCCTCATAGTCTTCATCAAACTCACTTCCTTCCATATCATGTTCCTCCAAAGACTTTCTGTCTGTACAAGCCTTCCCCACTTTCTCCATTCTCAAAAAAATCATAATCAATGGCATAAGCCCTTCATGAAAAGCATGCTCCCCATCTCAGTCACTTTGAAAACTTAGAATAGTGTTATTCAAAGATTGCATGAGGTAGAAAGGGAAATTAACCCTAATCCCATGCCTAAAATGGTTCACAAGCATGAAAAGATGACCATAGATTTTGGAATAGCATTCATCTAGGGTAATATAATCAAAAAATAAAAAAGGGATGGATCCCCAAGGTCTAGAAATGATTTTAGAACTAAAGTAGGAGTTATTAATTTTAACCAATCTCTTTCTTTCCTGGTCTAAATCAGTAAAAACATCTTCAACTTTGTCTGAAATCTTTATGTCTTTGAAAAACTTGATACCTTCCATATGCAACCCCATATCTTTAGCAATAACCTCCTCTATAACCTCCATGCATTGATTCCCCATAAGAGTACTACTATTCTTCCATGTTTTTATGATTTGTTTGGTTATAGAAGGGTTACTTCCCTTCATCTTCTCAAGGTAGCCTGTAATCCTGTCTCTTTCAAGTAAACTCTAAACCTTAGGTTTTTTCCTCCACTCCAAGAAATTCTTAGGCTTCCATATCTTCTTATTACTATTGATATCTTTGAACCTATTGAAAATACCAATCTCATCCAAAGAAATAATGGTATTTGTAGTCTTGGCCTCAAAGAAAAAGAAACTTTTGTTCTCTAAAAAAACCCACAATCTGTGTCGCATAAAGTGACTGATCACATCATAAATGTACCACATCAAGAAAATTCATTTCCAACTTACGTCATAATTATACCCTAGAGTGAAATTAATCATAGTTTAAGTTGGTTTGTTTGCTACCAAGCTGATCATACTCCATCAAAGATAAGTGTTCAATAGGAATGTAATTACCATTATGCCACATAATCTTCATATGATTCTTGCAAGCCACATTAGCAACTTAGTCAACCATAATATTAGCTTTTCTATAGTTGTGGGTATTAATACAAACATCAAATGAATTAATGAATTTTATTTCTTTGAAGACAATACTATGAGTAGTCCAAGAAGGGGTGGTAACCTTATTAAGGCATAGAATCCCCCTCAAGCCAAATTTTCTCTAGATTCTTTCTCTGAGCAAACAAGAGGCCATGAAGAGAAGCACTATCCTTTGCAACATGATTATATTTCTTACTTATAGGAATCACCATAACCCCAATACTATAGCCATTTTCATCCTTGATAATGATACCAGATCTTGCAATCCTAGGGCTACCCTTTTAAATGCCATCAAAATTGATTTTATACCATCCCTTAAGAGGAAAATCCCATTTGGCATTGTTTTTGAGGTTGTTCTGTATGTGAGAATGATGAAATCCATCCATCTTCTATTTTTTAATAATTGTACTCTCCCATTCCCCTTTATGCTCTTCATTTACCACTAATCCCAACATTCTCAATCACCACCCTCTTGATCTTGTAGTAAATTTGGTTAGAGTTTGACTCCTTACCTCTAAAGACACTATCACTCCTTTCATTCCAAAGAACCCAAAAAAAATGAGGTAGGAGAAAATTCCAAATATTGGTAATCATAATATTGTGAAAAGGAAGCTTCCATGAAGGAAAAAAACCTCTTGGATATTGTTAGGAAAAACCCATGAAATACCCATAAGTCTAAGAAACTTGTCTCATAACATTCTAACATACTAGGAATGTAAAAAAATATAATCCATCAATTCCTTTTCTTCCTTGCAAAAGTAGCATCTTTTGACAAGGCATAACCCTTTTTAAAAAAAATTATCTGTGGTTAGAATTTTACCCTTCAGCAAAATCCAAAAAAAGAGGTTATTTTTAGGGGTCATGCCCCTATACTAGGATTCACCCCAGCATGGTTCATGACAATATTCAAAATTTTGAACATAAAGAGAAGAAACTAAGAAAAATCCATTGGGGTTGAGCTTCCAAATGAGGGAATCCTCTTTTTCAATTAAAAAGGCAAAATTCAACATTGCATTCAAATCCTTTAGAGATGAGTCTACTCTAGAAAAGTCTACCCATTTACCATCTTCCCAATAATAAGCAACATAATAGCCAAAAGCCAACTTGCACTGCATCATATAGTCAGTCCAAGATGGGTCATTACTTAGAGGGTGATCCAACACCCAAATGTCATCCCAAAAAGGGACATTCTCCCCATTGCCCACTTTCCATCTCACCCTCTTGTTAATCATTTGTTTATCTTTTTAGGCTTTTTTCCAAATCATGTATCCACCTTGAATATTATCATTGCTAAGAAAATGATGAAGACTCCATTTATCCATGTTATACTTGTTATTCCAAATATTCTTCCATTCTCCATGATCATTAAAAAATCTCCAAATTAGTTTAGATAGAAAATAATCATTCATATTACTAATTCTTCTCAACCCAAGCCTCCTTTTCTAATAGGCTTGCATAACTTCTCCCAAGCTATGAGAGCCAATCTTTTCTTTCTTTCCATGCCTGTTCATAGGAAATTATTTTTAATTCTCTCAATAATATTAGCATATTTCCTAGAAATTTTGAACACACTCAGGGCATACAGAGGAATGTCTTGAGTTGTAGTCTTTAACATAATAATCTTACTTGTCTAGCTAAGGAGAGATCCTTTCCATACTACAAGCTTTTTATACATTTTATCTATTAGGGATCTCCAAAAGGAGTTAGGGGGATCAAGGAAAATTGGAAAACCAAGATAATACCCCAAGAGACTACCAACCTAACAGCCCATGATTCTCTATATCATTGCTTTCTTATTCTTATTAACATTTATGAAATAAATAGAGCTTTTGAACCAATTAATAAGCTAACTAGTAGCATTCCCATAATTATCAAGAGCCTTCCTAATATTTCTAGAACTTTTTATTGTAGCTTCTCCCATCACAATAGAATCGTCCACAAATTGCCTATGGGAACAAATTTTATCCTTAGATAAAGGTCTAAGATTGACAAAGTCACATTTTTGAACCATTTTATCAATGAATCTACCAAATAATTCTGCCATTAAAATAAAAAGAATAGGTGATAAAGGGTCACCTTGTGTTGAACCACAAGAGGCATAAAAAAGGGGTTGGGGACCCATTAACCAACATTGAGAAAGAAGTAGAAGAGACCAAAATATGAATAATTTCCAAGACTATGTTGTTGAAATGAAAAGATTTTAGGCCTCAACACAAAAAAATTGCAATCCACCCTATCATATGCTTTACATAAGTCTAATTTCAATAGGAACCCTTCTTTATTTGATTTTGTGAAAGAGTAGATTATCTCATGTACAAAAATAATAAAATCCATAATTTTTATTCCTAGCACAAAGCCATTTTGTTGTCTCGAGATCAAGAAAGGAAGAAGAGTCAAAACCATTAAGGTAAGAACTTTAGAAATGATCTTATAAAAAGAGTTACAAAAAATGATAGGTTCAACTAATCCAAGATATCAACTCCTTTTTTTTTTTGGTATCAAAGAAATGAAAGTGTCATTCAACTCTTTCAAAATCTTCCTAGACCCAAAAAAATCCTTAACTCCATTAATAACATCTTCTTGAATGATATGCTAGTAGGAATGAAAAAATAGAAAAGGAAAGCCATCCAAACCTGGTGCTTTGTCCCCCTTAAAAGGAAAGACAACCTTCTAAATTTCCTCCTTGGAAGGAATAGTACTGAGAACTCTATTCTGATCTTCATTCAACATGTTAGGAATACAATAAAGGAAGTATTTCTGCTTAACCTTATCAAGATGGATATTCTTTTTCAATATCTCACTAAAATACCTCATAGATTCACCTTTGAAATCTTCCTCCTCCTCATTTATAACCTCAACCACCTTCAGTCTAGAAATTATGTTAGCCATTCTATGTTTCATAGAAGTCATGTGAAAGTACTTCATATTTCTATCCCCTTCTTTGAAAAAAAGATTTCTCGAATGCTATCTCCAAAAAGTCTCTTATTTAGTGATTATGTCATGTAAAATCACCAATTTCACATCCTCCTCCTCCTTTGCCACATTCTCATAACCATTCCTCTAGATAATATCCTATATGTCTTTTGTCTCCTCCAGAATCTTCCTCTTTCAGTAAAAAATGTTACCAAAAGTTTCTTTATTCCATCTTTTAATGTTGTCTTTAATATTCCTCAACTTATTAGAAACTTTAAACATTGTTTTCCCCTCGACCTTAATCATCCACCATTATTGAATAAGATTTTCTAGGCTAGGATGTAGGGTCCACATCTTTTCAAAATGAAAGAGGAGATTCCTTTTCATAGAACCAGAATCAGCTACAAGAGAAATAGGAAAATGATCAGACCCTTCTCTCACAAAAGTTGATAAGGAGAAATTTTAGTTTTGAAACCAAACATTGCTTATTAGAGTCATATCAAGTCTAGCTTAAATTAAATCTTTTCTAGATCTTCTATTTTTCTAGGTATAGTTTATTCCTATTAAATCATTATCATGAAGTTGATGCTCATCAATGAAGTCCATCAGATCAATTTTGTTGTCCAAATTAGGCTGGCTTCCCTTCATTTTCTCATTCTCTTTCAAAGGAGTATTGAAATCTCCTATAATGATCCATCCCTCTTTAGAAAAGTCCCTCCTTTGATTAGATATTTCAGCCTGGAAAGATTTTCTTCCCCTCTTAATATTAGGAGCATATACACTAGTTTGGACCTAGGAAGTACCATCCTTGGTATTCCAAAATCTGATATTCACCATATTTTTACTCTAAGATATAATTTCCCCTTTATTGTTAGTACAATTCTAGATCACCGCTATTCCTCTAGAAGTGCCATCAGCATCAACCCCTATGATTTTACCATTACTTAAAAAAGACAAAATCTCAACTTTATCTTTAGAAATATTAGTGTATTTCAAAAGTACAATATTTGGTTTATTATCTCTTATCATATTCCTAACCATACCCTCCTTATGTGGATTATTCAACCCTCTAACATTCCATGAGATGATCTTCATTTCTTTTGGAATGATCCTAACTCTAGGATGGTTCTTTGACTCCCATCCACTATATTCCTGTTAGCCTCCATAGTTCTTTTATCCTAATTTGAATGCTTTCTAGACATAGTATGAATATAACCAAAATCTCTTGTCTATTTCCCTTGGTATTGCTAACAAACATCACACTCTCCTTGTTGCTCTTTGGATTGTCCTCTTTCCTCTTATTTTTATTTCTTTTGATAATCAATAACAATTGTCCAATCATTTTCAGTACTTTCATCCTCTCCCTGTAAAGCCAAGACAATATCTTTTACATCCCCCATTTAGGGGTGCAAACCTAATTTATTTTTAGTGTTCCCATCTTTTGGGGTGACTTCATTTACATCATAGAGGTATTCTAAGAATACTTAGAGAGACTAGTTCCAAGAACAATACACTTTTGGGCTTTCTGAAACTACATCTCATTAATGGTGATAGGGCTTTCACATCTAGAACCTGATGTTTCTCTTATTGGATACAATTCTTCAAATTGTGTGTTGTCTTTGATGTCACAAAAATGTCATATCAGTCATCAGATAGTGTCTGCCAAGCTTAGAAGGTTAGCAAGGCAAATGATAGTCTCTACCGAGCTCAGAAGGTCAGCAAGGCAATAGATAGTGCCTACTGAGCCCAAAAGGTTAGTAAAGATAGTTTGCAATGTCTACCGAGTAGACAATTGATTACTGAGCTTTCAAGGTAATCAAAGAAATTTAGTTCTTTTTTGACAATTTGCTTCTGGATTTGATTGTGTTTGTTATTTTTTAGCATCAAATAACAAACACAATCAAATCTAGAAGCAAATTGTCAAAAAAGTCGAATGGATTGTGGAAATCTATTTAGATTAATTTAGTTCTTACTGAGCTCACTCAGTAATCGAAGAAAATGTGATAGAAGTAGTTCTTACCGAGCTAACTCGATCATCAAAGAAAATATGGCAAAAATAGTTCTTACCAAGCTCTTATGAAGGAATTCAGTTCTTACCGAGTAAACTTGGTAGCCAAAGTAATTTAAGTATATCAAATTTTAACCGAGTCAAGAAGGTTAACTAAAGAAATTTTTGGAAGCAGGGTCGACCAGTAAAGGATTTCACTATTTTATGAAATAACATTTATTTATTCAGAATAATATCTGTAGTCGATTGATGTATGGTTTATTGGTAAATGTAACATTTGAATGAGCTAACTTGACAATCTGAATGGTATAAGTAAAAGGTCAAGTTGTGAATTCTAAGAATGTGGAAGATGCAAAGAAAAAAGGTAGAATTAATGAGATATGAAGACTGATTATTGTGGAAACAAATTTGAAGGATGATCAGAGATCATTGAGGAGTAGCAGAGTCATATTTGATCAAGGAAGATCTAATGATGCTTAACAGAGACCTATATCCAACAAATTCAATTGCATCTTGTTCAGTTCAATTCATTGTTTCTTTCTAAGCATTGTAGTAGTGATTTCAAATCTCTTAACAGAGTTGGTTTAACAACTATTTTGTAAACCATCTAACAAGGTGACAGTTTAGTTAAATTTTTCTAAAGACCTCTAGCAAGGCCACTCTTAACAGGGTGATTAAATCCTCTAATAGGGTCACACCTAATAGTGTGTATTGTAACCTTTAATAGGTTTGGCTCCTAACAGGGCTCACTTTAGAAGAGTAAAAAATTGGTGACTATTTATTGGTGGTTTTTCTCATATTGGGTTTCCACATTAAATCTGGTGTCTCTTGTGTTCACTTTATTTTTAGTTACATGCATGAATGCTTGAAAAGAAAGTAATAGTTTAATTTATCGAGTTACAGTATTTTTTTATTGAGTATAAGTAGTAACTAGATCTTTAATACATATAAGGGATCTGTAGATTAATTTTTGTGAGTAACTAATTCACCCCCCTCTCAATTACTCTATCTTTAATCCCAACAATTGGAATCAGAGCTATTGGTGCTTATAGGAAAAGATTTCAAGGATCTACGCTAAAGATCAGGATGTCTTACAAAAGATAAATTCCAAGACTTAATAGGGACAACTTCTTAGCATGGAAAGGATTGATGAGGCTTCATCTGACTTCTATTGGTGATATAGGGCTGAAGTACCTTGATGAAAAATATGAAGAACCTTCTGGTACATTATCTATCAATGATATTGCTGAAAAGAAGACCTACAATGACATGATGATAGATATAGCGTCTACTCTAAGTTATGAAGAATTTGATGACATCAAGGATTGCAAAACTACCTTTAAAATGTGGAACAAGCTGAAAGAAATCGATGGAGGAGATGATAATGTGAGAAGAGCCAAAGCAAAAAGTTTGAGAGCATAATTTGATCAAATGAAGATGAGAGAGGATGAAAACATTGCAAAGTATGTTGAAAGAGTTAAAGCATGTGTTAGTACAATAAAAGCATCTGGAGGAGACATTAGTGAGGAGACATTTATAAGTAAAGTTCTTAGAACTCTACTTCCCATTTATGCAATCAGAGTCTCTGCAATTCAAGAAAGGGGATGTGAGGCAAATCATAAAATAAATTTAGAGGCCATAGTTGGAAGATTGACTACATTTGAGCTAGACAACTATGAAAATTATGTTCCAGCTACCAAGAACGTTGAATCAGCATTTGAAGCCAAGCTTTCACTCAAAGAAAAAGGGAAAAAGATGAAGGATCCTCAATCAAATAGTGATGAAGAATCAAAACAGAGTTTAGACAGTAATATTGAAGTGGTTGATGCTCTACTAGCAAGAAAATATTCAAGAGGCAAAGGAAAATACAAAGGTGAGGTTCCTCTAATCTATTTTTCTTGTGAAAAAATTGGACATATTGCTGCCAGGTGCCCAAATAAGCAGAACAAAGATGAGAAAAAAGGTCACAAGTACAATGGAAAGAAAGACTTCAAATCATTCAAGGATAAAGGTAAGAAAATATGTTTTATGGCTAAAGATTCTAATGATTCTAATGATGAAGAAGAAGATGAAATTATCTACATTGCTGTGAAAGATGAGTAAGATAATGATGAGGAAATGGAACTCATTTCTCATATGAGCATAAACGATACATGGATCATAGATAGTGGTTTTTCTCATCACATGACTGGTGATAAAACTAAATTTGAATAATTTGAAGAATATGATGGTGGCAGTGTAAGATTTGGTAACAATGAACCTTGTTGTATAAGAGGAAAAGGAAGAATCTCACTAACCAAGGAACTTGTATGTGATAATGCATACTGGGTAGAAGGACTAAAGCATAATTTTTTGAGTGTGGGACAACTACTCAATAATGGATTTGAAGTAGAATTTATGCATGGAAAAGAAATATTTTTGGATGGCAAAGGAAAACTGATTGGATCAGGCACTCAAACAAAAGGTAACTTATTTTATCTTAAACTTGGTGAATGTTCATGTTTCATTGCTCAAATTGAAGAAAGTTGGATATGGCATAGGAGGTTGTGTCATGTAAACTTTGACAACTAAATAAAAATCAGTAAATTCAGAAAAGTAAGAGGTATTCCTAACATAAAGAAACCTGAGGTTGGTCTATGCAAGAATTGTCAAATTGGTAAAATGGGAAAGACTAGTTTTAAAAGCAAGAACTATCAACCTAAAGAAGTTCTAGAAATTGTGCATACTGATTTGTGTGGACCTTTGGCATTGAAAGTTATACTGGTAAAAAAAAATTCATTCTATTTGTTGATGATTATTCAAGAATGATGACTGTCATGTACCTTAGAAAAAAATCAGAAGCATTTGAAAAGTTCAAATGGTATTTGGCCAAACTAGAAAAGGAAACAGGCAAAAGAATAAAATGTTTAAGGCCTGACAAAGGTGGTGAATTCATTTCACATGAGTTCAATAAATTTTGCATTGAAAGGGGAATCAAAAGACAGGTTTCAGCACTTGGAACTCTTGAACAAAATGGAATAGCAGAAAGAAGGAACAAATCTATAATGGATTGTGCAAGAACCTTAATGATTGAGAAAGGAATTGCTATCAAATATTGGAAGGAAGCTATCAGCATTGTAGTTCATACTTTGAACTGAGTACAGCTAAAAAATGACTCATTCAAAACACCCTATGAGTTGTGGTATGGCTACAAACCCAATGCAAGTTATCTAAAAGTATTTGGAAGCAAATGTTACATTTTGAAAGAATCTAGAAAAGGTAAATTTGATATAAAAAGTGATGAAGGAATATTTTTGGGATACTCTTGCAAAATAAAAGAATATAGATGTTTGAACTTATCTACTCAAAAAGTCATAGAAAGTGTACATGTGAAAGTTGATGAGTTTGCAGAAAGAACAGAAAAAGAAAGCAAGAAGGAACCTAAAGACTACATAAGATTTGTTTACATTGAGCCTGATACAATGCCAAGTATACCTATTAATTAGGAATCCTCAAATCTAAAGTATTCATTAACTGAGTCACAAGAATTTCAAACCAAGTCAGCATCTACCAAGTTGTAAGAGCCTGAGTTGCAAACAGAAGCTACTAAGTTAGCATCTACCGAGCCTGAGCAACCAAAATCAGAACCAGAAGTTGAGACATAGAAGGATAACAATGCAAGTCATTCAAAAGGAAAGGAGCTTGTGTTAGCTAAGTACGTCAAAAAGCATCATGCACCAGATTAGATCATTGGTGATAAATCAGAAGGAACAATGACAAGAAGTTGAAAAGAACTTGTTTACTTACTAATTTTGAACCTAGAAATGTCAAAGATGCACTAGAAAATAAAAGTTGGATTGAAGCTATGAATGAAGAGATAGAATAGATAGAGAAAAATAAAACATGGACTCTTGTACCTGTACCAAGACCCAAAGACAAAAATGTGATTGGAATAAAGTGGGTATTCAGAAACAAACTAAATGAAGATGGTAAGGTATCAAGGAACAAAGCTAGACTAGTATGCAAAGGATACTCTCAAGCAGAAGGTGTAGACTATGGAGAAACTTTTTCTCCTATTGCAAGATTGGAAGGTGTCAGAACCTTACTTGCATATGCTGCATTCAAAGGATACAAATTTTATTAGATGGATGTCAAGTCAGCATTTCTCAATGGCATATTGGATGAAGAGGTTTATATTGAATAGCCTAAAGGTTTTGTTGATCTAGAGAAGAAGGACATGGTCTACAAATTGCATAAAGGATTATATGGTTTGAAACAACCCCCTAGAGCATGGTATGAAATATTGCATATCTATCTTATTCTGATTGGTTTTCAAAGAACTAATGACAACAATAGTTTGTACATAAAGGAAGGATTGGATAATAAGATTGTTTTGGCATAAATATTTGTAGATGATACTTTGTTCATAGGAAATGATGATCTTTGCAAAAAAATTTCAGAACAAATGAACAAAGAATTTGAAATGTCAATGTTTTGTGAAATAAAATTCTTTGTTGGTCTTTGTAGTGCCTGCTCCTGGATCACATTTTGTTATCGTTGTTGAACTCTTTTAGAACTAGTTTTATGTTGTTGGTTAGCAGCATTCTTTTGAGATTATCAGATATTCTACTATGGATTCAATTTATTATGTGATGAGATTACTTAGACTCTACATTTCATGTATGTATGATGATTATTTTTAGTGTTCACAATTATTGATGATGATTATTACATTGCTTTCAATTATTAATGATGATTAGTAAGATGATTTATTATCATATGTGCTTTCTTATGGATACTTACCCCATACTTGCATGTGTATGGTGTGCGTATTTTTCTTGCGTGTTTGCTTTTGTATGGCGTGTCTGATGTGGTTAAGGGAGTCGTAGTCACCTGCCAGTCGGGATCTACATGATGCACCACTTCCTACCATTGTCTGTTTAGTTTAATATATATTGTGTTTGTACATGCATGGTTTTCATGCAGGTTGTAGGTACCAAGTATCGACTTTCTTGAATTTCCAGGATGAGCGTACCCTATCACATTATCTCAATGATAAGAGAGGGGAGATAAATTCTCAAGTCCAAATCCCAACCCTTTGAGCCATTTGTCCTAATTGGAAAATTAGGAAAAGTATCTGAGTTGAATACCTACTGAATGTGTCGGATGGCATATTTCGTGATTTTTAACCCTTTAGATTTATTTTGTATGATTTGTTCTAGATGATGGGTTTTCATATTTTATCTTGGAGGTCTATGGTGAATTTTTCATTAATTAAGTCTTAATAAATAGATTTAATTAATAAATTATTTATTTGAGAAAATTAATAAAATATCACGATCTTTGATATTTTGATTGTAATTAATTAAATGTGAATTATTGAGGAAAAATAATTAAATAAAAGAAAACTAGAAATTAAAATTATTAATAATTATAAAATAATAATAAAGTAATAAATAAAATAATAATAATAAAAGTTATAAAAATTAAAATGAAAGTTATAAAATTTAAATAGAAATTATTTAAAAAGTAAATTGGAGTTATAAGCTTGCATGGGAATTAACATGTGTCAACAACATGGAGGTTAGTGCATCAATTAAGCACAAGGTGTCTACAATTCTATGACTCATCAAAAAAAATTGGAAAAGACCCATGCTTAGTTGGTGACACTTTTCAGCTGTTTCAAGAAGCATTCCAAAAGTTTCTTGAGAGCTCTTGATATTCAGGCATTCATAGAAGCTTAAATGAAAAGCTTAATGGAAGCTACAAGCTTAATGGAAGCCACGAGCTACAAGGAAAAATAGAAGCTTCAAAGCTTACATGCATGGGAGAAGATTCATATGCTCATATATTTTCTACTTGCTTCTATGTTCCTTCTAGCACTTCTAATCATTTGGAGGATTCAATCAGCTTGGATTCTTGGAAGAATTGTGAATGATGGAGAAGGAAGGGATTTTCTATGGACTTCTGAGGCATGGAAAATTAGCATCAGTGTCCAAGTGCACTCGTGATATTCTCATATTCCCTTTGCACTCTTTCTCTTTCTGTCTTCATCATATCTGTTTTATGTGTCTGAATACTCTCTGTATTTGGAATTGGAATCTAGATATTTTATTTGGATGAGAAGAAAACAATAGAAAAATCTTAGATCCAATTAAGGAGAAATAATTAGATCTTAATCGGGTTTGAGTTCGAATTTATATTGTGAAATTAGATAGACAAGATTTGAAATTAAAATAGAAATTCTAAGTTAAAAATTCGTATGATTAGATGTAATCTTTCTATCAAATTATATTTTCAGATGTGTATGGACAAACCTATTAGATGGATGAATGGGTAAATTTAGAGAACAATTACATTTTAAGAGGAAATTCTTAATTCATCACAGATTGTCCTGTCGCTGCCCCTTGGATAGACCTGAACTCAGTCATTCATAACTTTTTATCGGGATCAAATTTATTCGATCGCTCCAGTCGAAATTGGCCCAACTTGGCCTTCTCCAACATATTTAAATTTCAGCTCGATCCAACAATTCATTAGGGAGATATGGTCGTCGTACTGGGACTATTTTATTCAAGGACAAATATTTTTCCATTTCCCATAACCAAGAGTTCTTTATTCTTAAACTTCACAAAAATAATATATCAAAGCATGGAATGAATTAGAGATATTATTGCAATCTTCCCTTATTAGAATATTTTTAATATGCATTAGTTTTATATGATTTATTATCTAATCTAATTAAGTCAAATTTAATTAAGATTAATTAATAATAGAAGTAGTGTAATTAATTACTAGTCAATCTAAGTAAATGGATGAGAGAAAATTAAAAGAAAAGAGATTTTAATATAGTTTATATAGTGGAATTTTTATAATGTATATTGAATACTATTTAATATATATTAAACAATTTTAGAGTTGTTTAATGAAGATGATAATGTTAAGAATTTGGAGATTATTCATGTTAAAATCTACAATGAGTCTTATTGGTTTGTGATAGGGATCTCTTTCAAACAATCTTTATATAGACAAAATATTATTAGAACAATTAGAAAATGGAGTCTAATGGTTATTTTTAATATTGATTAAATAATTGTAAGATGATAATTTATATTATGTTGATTTAAATTTAGAAACTCGGAATGATATTGGATTAAGACTGAATTATTATGTTATTGGTTAATATGTTTGAATACCTTAATGGAGTTAAGAGTTAGACAAATATTAACTAATGAGTTTATGGAAGGATTCTATAGATCGAGTATTTATAGTTTGAGGAGTTATTATTTATTAATATTTGTAAGGACTAGCAAACTATTAATAAATAATGGTTTAAATAGATATCAACAAATTTTATTAGAGTTAATCTAGTGGAGATTATTTAATGATTAAAGTTTTGTAAAAAGATATTAGTTTTTGGTTTGAAGTATTATAGATTTTTAATCAATATTCATTGAGTTGTCAATATAATTATGTGATTGAGATTTATCTTGAGATGACTATCATTAATATGAATTAATTAAGGAAACATTAGTATTCATAAAGAATGATGAATGGGATCTATTAATAAAATTTTCAATATAGCTTGTCATTGAATATTAGGAAGTTATTATTATTGAACTATGAACATGAATATTTGTGTTTGGCTGACTTTTAGTTATTAGTCAATTAATATTCATTGGGTTGATGGTTCGGTTGTGAAATTATTAATTAAATCAGTTAACTAAAGTTAGTTAGATTTAATTAATATTTAAGTTATGTAATGGAGATTTAATTCTTTTAATAAGATTGTAGAAATATTGATATCAAGTTGATAGGTCTTATTCTTATGACTTGAATGATGACCTTAGATATTTGATGACGAAGACTTAGTAATATTTAATTGAGGACTATTAGAATATGGAGCTATGTTAATTGATTGATGTAATTGATCATTTTAATAAACTTATAATCTCTTATTCGAAGAATGATAACTGGACCTTCTATAATATAACGAATAATGATCCTAAAAAAGTTGAAAGGTTAATCAATTAGAATATGGATCATGGTTAAATATAAAAGACAATTTAATTAAGGTCAATGATGACCAGTTTAGTGAATATTTATCCTTAAGTTATTCTTAGAATGTAATTCTTAATAATGGAAGGATAATGCTATCGGGGAACAGATGGGTTGACTTGTAGGTCAAATGATGAAACTTAAGACAGTTGAAAATATACTTGCAAACAGAAAACTGGAAACCTCTACACTTTATCCAACTATGCAAGATAGAAAAACCAAAACATGTGTCTGCATTGTGTATTCTATATGCTTCTTGTTTTGGATTTTGGGGTTAACTAGTGTTGACCAGTCCTAGGCTGTTACCAGAGGCTCGGGGGTTATGAGATGTGATAGCATGTTGATCTTATTTGGTCTCAATCTTTCTAAACCCAACCATGGTAATGTGATCGTATGCTCTATGAAATCTTTGTATTTACTGATTGTTATGTTCATCAGTCTTCATGTGTGAAGATGAGATGTATGTGTATGAGAGACTTGAGGTAATCATTTTTGAGTCATCGATCAGTTATCCTTGGATTATTTTCTAGTCACCATGATGAGACTAAAATGTGGATTTATTTCTTGATGATGTCATGTTGTGACATGTTTGACTCAACCATTTTGGAGTCTTTGATCAGTATGATTTTGAGATATTCTTGGTTGCTTGTTGAGAATCATTTATCTTAAGATATATTTTTGTTATTGAGAACCGATTGATACTTATGATTATTAGTGATGCCTTCAGTTGCCAATAGAGAATTGTTGTGGTCATGATTTTCTATGGATTTTTTTTCAGATGCTCATGGAGATTTGATGATTCTTATCTTGAAGATTTGATGATTCTTATTATGGATATTTGATGCTTTTATGCATATTTGATGATTTTTATTATGGATTATCTTTTATGATTTTGAGATTTATGATTCCATGAGCTTAGGGTAGGTAGTCTACTTGTAGTGTCAGAAAGTGGCTTGCAATGGGGGTCGGGGCCCTAAGTGGCTGCCAGGGTAACTCATTATAAGTTTGGTTAATAAGTGATAACATTTACACAATAAGTGGGGATTAAATGAACCTAAAAAGATAATTGTTTTGATGTTCTCGCCCATGCCTTGAGTGCTTGTACAGGCTAGGATGAGAGTAGTGAGAATGCATGGTTGCGATCGTGCATTCTGTAGTATGCCTCGTCAGTATGAGAGGATGCTAGTGGCCGCATGAGATTAGTATGGACCCATGGAGATTAGCTAACTGCCAATGTAACTTGTATTTGATAATTGCGATGACACTTTCCTGCTTACAGAGTAGGTTTCCTACATGTCTTTGTGTGCCTCTAAGAATTAGATGTCAGTTTTGTGTGATGGAACCTTTGAGTTAGTATACTTTTAGGATTCCTGGACTTATAGAGATTTGTGCTTCATGAATTGATATCTTGTTTGGGACTTGAGATTATCTCTTCAGCATGGTGGGAGTGGACCACTCAGGTTTCGCGCGGTCGGGTGGTAGTGTATTTTCACTCTTATCATTTGAGATCTGTCTGGGACACCGTGGCTGGAGTATCCTTGGTTGGTAATTATTCTTCATTATGTTCTTGGAGCATTATGATGGATAATATACCTTATGATCAATGTATTTACTGGTATGTTTCTTATATTGATGATTTGCTTTACTTTGCATATGTTAGTTGATGATTTATTATGCTTTACTTTGCATGTTAGTAGGATGTTTTAGGGGTGACATTCCTACTATGTTAATACCGATGATCTTCTCGGTGCTTTGGAATGTTACGCATGGAGGGATGGCTAGGATCAACGATGGTCTAATGATGCTATTTACGGTTGGGAGGAACCGTGCACTTAGTTATTTATGTTTGTGATATATGGTTTTCTTTTGTGATGGATGTTTATATCTTTTGTGATGATGTATCATGTGTGATATGTGGTTTCATTTATGTTATTGCATCATGGATTAATATTAGATGATGATGATGTACTTTATTTACTTGGATGTTTATACTTTTAAGCTTGTCATATCCTGTGATATGTACAGTGGATGATTGAGCTAAACTAAAATATAATTACAAAAAGACACTTGTATATTGTTTAAGTACATTGGATGTATCATTGCTATTTCATAAGGATGGGATGTTAGATGAATAGTTAATTTAGATGTGATACAATGTTAAGGGATCTTTAAAGAATGTAGCATGTTATGTATATATGTTATATTTATTTTCGTTTGAATTATTGCTATTGCTTCCACAAATGTTATGAATGGTTTTATCTTTCATGTTTAAAAAAAAAATTATTTGGAAAACTTAGCAAAATTCTTGGATCCCTTTGCGGGGCATTACAGTCTTTAAATTCAATAGAATAAGAATGGAATCTACATCACTCAATCTAAATACATCAAGGAAATATTGAAAAAGTTTGGTATGGAAGACTACAAATTAGTTGGGACTCCTAAGTGTACTGGATCAAAACTCACCAAGGATGATGAATCAAAGGAAGTGGATCAGACATTTTATTGATCTATGATTGGAAAGTTGTAATATGTAGTACACACAAGACTAGACATTGCCCTTACAGTAGGAATTGTAGCAAGATTCTCTACAAAACCAAAAGAAAATCACATGATGGCAATCAAAAGGATCATGAGATACTTAAAAGAAACTGAAGAATATGGATTATGCTATAAACTTGGAGGAAAATTGGATTTAAAGGTGTTCACTGATGCAAATTGGGCAGGAAATATTGTTGAAAGAAAGAGCACAAGTGGAGGAGCTTTCTTTCTTGGAAAAAGTTTGGTTTATTGGATAAGAAAAAAGTAGAATTGTACATCTCAATCCATAGCAGAGGCTGAATATGTTGTAGCAGC
This sequence comes from Cupressus sempervirens, assembly GCA_028749045.1. Lineage (NCBI taxonomy): Eukaryota > Viridiplantae > Streptophyta > Pinopsida > Cupressales > Cupressaceae > Cupressus > Cupressus sempervirens. The sequence continues at coordinate 589,817,483 of CM053787.1, forward strand.
AGTAATTTTCTCAAACATTGTGTTGTTTAAACAATTATTATAAGGTATGAAGCAAGAAATCAAAGAACTAGATGTTATGTTTTGTGATAACACAAGTACAATTAACGTCTCCAAGAACCTAGTGATGCATTCAAAAACCAAGTATATTGCCATAAAATATCACTTTGTTAGAGAATTGATGCAAGAAAAGGAAATAAGATTGGAATATGTGCATACAAAGGAACAAATTGCTGACATATTCACAAAGCCTTTACCTAAGGATGCATTCTTGTATCTAAGAGGTAAATTAGGGGTCATTCCCCTATCTAAAGCTCACTAAAATACAGTTTTACTAATGCATCAACATGAACAGAACTGAAGATTTATTAGTTGATGCAGCAAACCAATGAAGACATTGCATATGAATCAGTACATCAAGTACAATGCTATTTAGTTTTTTTGAGTTATCTTTGGCATGTGTTGTCAAAGAGGGAGAATATACTATCATATCTTTCTGAAATTTGAAAAATAATAAGAGTTTGTGTAAGAGGGAGAGATTATTATGAAAGAGGGAGTTTTGTATTCTGTCATTAAAAGACTTGTTTTCAAAATTCATTCTACTACGACATGTTGTGTTGCCATCAATGTCAAAGAGGGAGATTGTTGGATACAATTGTTCAAATTGTGTGTTGTCTTTGATGTCACAAAATTTTTATATCAATCATCAGATAGTGTCCACTGAGCTTAGAAGGTCAACAAGTAAAGGACAATGTCTACCAAGCTCAGAAGGTCAGCAAGGCAATAGACAGTGTCTACCGAGCCCAAAAGGTTAGTAAAGATAGTTTGCAGTGTCTACCAAGTAGATAGTTGATTATTGAGCTTACAAGATAATAAAAAAAAAATTAGTTCTTACTGAGCTCACTCGGTAATTGAAGAAAATATGAAAGAAGTAGTTCTTACCGAGCTAACTCAATCATCGAAGAAAATGTGGCAGAAACAATTCTTACCAAGCTCTCATGAAGGAATTCAGTTCTTACCGAGTAAACTCGGTAGCAAAAGGACTTTAAGTATATCACAATGTTAACCAAGTCAAGAACGTTAACTCGAGAAATTTCTGGAAGCAGTATCTACTGAGCAGGGTTGGCCAGTAAAGGATTTCACTATTTTATGAAATAACATTTATTTGTTTAGAGTAATATCTGTAGCTGACTGATGTATGGTTTATTGGTAAATGTAACATTTGAATGAGCTGACTTGACAATCTGAATGGTATAAGTAAAAGGTCAAGTTGCAAATTCTAAGAATGTGGATCTGTGGATTAATTTTTGTGAGTAACTGATTCACCCCCGTCTCAGTTACTCTATCTTTAATCCCAACATCTCTCTCAATGATACTCATGCCAAAGTTCCCTTGATCAACTAAAATATTTGTTTCTTTACTTTGGGCTTCCTCATCACAGGTATCTCTCACAATCTAAGAGGTTGGCATAGAGTACTCCCTATGTGACCCTAAAGCTTGTCCTATCAAGAATGGGTCACCATTATCACAATCATTATTCTCCAAATCATCCACCTTATAGTAATTTCAACTAGAATCACTCTTGTTTTCCCACATATTTCACTAATCATTGCTACTAATATCATTAGTCTTCTCATTATCCTTAGGATTAGAATCCTATTACCCATTTTGACCCATTCTCTCTTAAGATTCTCAGGAATACTGACTCTACTAGGGAAATTCTTTAACCAATGTCCTACATTTTTGTAATGTAAATATGTGAAAGGGATAGACTCGTATTCAATCTTTTGCACCCATGTTCCTAGTTTTGACTATAGTGTAATGCATTTATGAATATACACACCTTGAATAACACCAACACAAATTTGTGCATATGTCATAAATTTCCTCAACACCATGGTTGGGTCCATAGGAAGAAGCTCTCCAAAAGTGTTTGCAATGCCTCAAAAAACATCTTCCACCCAAAATTCCAGAGGCATGTCTGGTAGTTTCATCCAAACTAATGATTGAAATATCATCACATCTTGAATGCTTAGATTGAGTTGCCATTTATGTAGGGTCATAGTGTTCTTCATAATGGTCCATAGTCTACTACATAGGATATTCTTATGATCTTCATCAAATGAGAAACTAAAAGATAAGCTTCCTTTAGACATTGCAACCACATCAACTTGTCCTTTGAGAAACCATTATCTCTTGACAATGGCCTAAAAATCTCAATATTTGGTCTGGCTCCAAAGAATTGTCCAATGAGCATATTATCCATGTGAGATATACTCAAATCTATGATTTGATCTACAATATCTAACCCAAAAGAGCCTAGCTTTGATATGTTTTTAATAGGGGGTAACGTGGACTTACGAACCAAAGATGACCATTTATTTATATGGACTATTTGAAATGGATCAAGGAAAACACAACTAGGTACCCTTCCTTATCTCTAGGTACATCATCAACATCAAGATCAAAACCCTATTGATAATCCCTAGTAGTCATTCCATGTTGGCCTCCATCTCCAAATGATCCTGCTCTAGACTATACCTTCCTGCTTCCCTTTACACTCAAATTTTGAACTCCTCCTTTCCCACTCATTGCTCCTATACCTACCATTCCTCTAGTCCAACTTCCAAGGAAAAAGTTTCAAGATAAAGAAATACATTATTTTCTTGATTCAAACTTTGTGGTTACTTGGGGTAATGCAAAATTTAAATTCTAGAACAAGGAGTAGTGGTGATGGTTGCTAATGCCCTGCTTCAAGGGATCTATAGGAAAATACAAGTGGATTTGATGGTTAGAATCTTGGAGGTAGGGAATTTGGATATGATAGGGGTTTGGGTTAGGATTTAAATGGTGTGTTGGGTGAAGATGAGGGTGCAAATGGGGCCCAAGATGGGGTCTCTTCCCCAATGGAGCTTGAGGATCCACAACATGGAGTTTCACATGGTCACTAGGAAAAAAAAAACAAAATAGTCAAGTGGCTTCCCTTGGTCCCCAAAAATGGTCATCCCTTTTCAAGGTCAATTTAAATGGTAATTCCTCTCACCTACCTATGAAATGCATATATAATTTTCAAATAGGTGACTTTGAAATTCATGTCCTAAATTCCTTGATCAATCATTCTATCTCTTCTATGGATCTTATGGTGGTGGGAAACTTTCTATAGCCTAGAACCAACATTGAAGTGGTTCAAAGTATGGTTAAAACAAAATGGAAGATTACAAGAAGGTTTAAAAAATGGAAGATTACAAGAAGGTTTACATTAACACCCTCCCTTGTAGTATCATATCCTTTAGCTTTACAAACAAGGTTGATCTAGAGTATGCTCTTTATGGTGTACCCTATATGTTTGGTAAAATCCTTGGCCCTATAGAAGAGGAAAACCAATATTAATATTTATCATACTTTTTTCATATGAATATTTAGGTTAGCTTCCAAGTATTCCTTTGTAGTTCTAGCACAAATATTTTTTAAAAGGCCTAGCTTCTTCTTTTGAGAGATTCTTTCCATTGGCCCCATGACAACTTTGAAAGTGAGGCTAGTTTTTGTCAAGACTTGCAATAATGTCCACCAACTATCTAACTTTACTGAGAAGATTAACAAAATCTCTAAATTTGGTAAATGGGAGTAGGAAGTGGTATAATGAGATATTCCTTTTTCCTATTTTATTTGTAAGAAATTGGGTCATTAATATAAGAAAATCCAAAAGAATAAGGATAAAGAATATGGATCAGATGGATGAAGAATAAGGAGGCCATTAAATGGTTAAAGTATGTCAGAGGGACATTGTAATAATAGAGGATATCTTAGATATCCACTCTCACAATCTTGATCAAGAGGAATGAGAAATTAAACAAAGTCTTACTTCTCATCCATTAAGGGTGGAAGACTCTCCCACTAGTATGGATAGAATCCCTTTCTTTTAGGATGCTTAGTCTTGCCAAATCTTAGGGGAGAAGAAAATCAATCTATTAGTTGATTTGGAGGATGTGGATTTTGTCAAATCATCTTTTCTAGATGGAATTTCCTTCTCAAAAAATAGTAAGGTCAAAGCCAAGGATATTGCTCCAAAAGATTCTAATAACATTTCTCAAAGGAACAAGAAGAAGGTGGAGAAGGACCTTTAGTCTTCCACCTCTGCAAGAAGATACTTGGGAGGATTTTATAAAGATAATATGGGTTTCCCTAAGAATCCCATTGGGAGAAGAACAACTAGAAAGACTAGATAAATGAAAATTCTACAAGACATTATAGATGGTAAATAGGCTACCATCTAGGACTTTACTCCAAGTAAATAAAGATTCTATCTTGGAATATTAGAGGGTTAAACAAACTTTGCAAGAAGGATTTTTTTTAGGAACATTATAATAGAGTCACAATCTATAGATTGCTATGCTTCAAAATACTAATATACATAAGGATCATGTGGAAAAATTCAAGGTTTTTAAAAGTGAGCGTGTGCTGGGTAGTAGCACAAAAGGTTCTTTTGGGTATAGTGATATTTTGGAACCAAAATGTTATTCACATGTTCCTCTTTCTTATAATGGTAATATTATTAACATAAGTTTTCATTTCTTGAGAGATAACTTCTCTTGGGCTATTTCTAACATTTATGGTCCAAATACAAAATCTTTAAGGAATAATTTCTTGGAAAAATTTATGATGTTAAAGCCACCTTCAAGGACTCAAATTGGCTTATCAATGGAATTTTAATGAGATAAATATGGTAGTAATATTAATTCTCAAGATGGTAGATTAGACCTTTAGGGATTTATCTCTAATGAAGTATTAATGGACCTTGATTTTAGAGGAACTAAATTATATGCTCAGTCAAATAGAAGGGTGGGTGAAGATCTCATTCAAGTTAAGTTGTTAGAGCCCTCATTTCCCATGACTAGATACAAAGGTATTATTTCTCTTTCCTCTTTTTCTATTTCTAAGATTGGATCCAACCATGTAGATATTGTCTTACCATTTGATCCCATCTATAGAAATAATAATTTTCCCTTTAGATTTTAGAAAATATGGATGAACCGTGCCAATTTTGAAAATCTATTCAAGGAATGGTGGGATATCAAGGCTAATAGAATAGCTATGTAAAAGGTAGTTAAAATTCTCAACAATGTTAAGAAGTGTGTCAAAATTTTCAACAAGACTAGTTTTGGGGATTTTTTTGAGACCAAAAAGGATATCCAAAGTAAGTTGAAAGATTGTCAAGACAGGATCTAGATGGAAGGATACTCAAATAAAATTTATGATGTAGAAAATGATTCCTAGTTAAATATCATAATACTATAGCTAAGGAGGAGATTTTTTGGAGGCAAGATCTACCTAAATAGTTGATAGGGATAAGAATACAAAGTATTTTCACATTACTACCCTTAGACACAGAGCTACCAATCGAATCACTTAGTGAAACACTGGAAGAGACATACTTAATAAATATGAGGATATAGTTATAAAGAAATTATGAACCACTTCTATAGGCTTCTAATAGATGAGAAATATCTTAGTATTAATAACCAAATGAATCTTCTATCTTCCATTGTAAGAATGGTTTTTAATAGTCAAAATAAAGTCCTAATGGCTTTTGATGGAGGCAAAGTGCCAAGCTCATATAGATTTACCATTTTTATATTTCAAAAGATTTGGAATATCAATGGAAACTATGTTTTTGATGTTGTTAAGGAGTTCTTTGGTGCATTTACCCTTCTCAAAGAGATTAACTCCACCTCTCTTGTATTGATCCCCAAAAAATTGGGTATCGATACTGTTGATCACTTTAGACCACTAAGTCAACAATTATAGATAATTTTAAAAAGTTCCCACTTGTATAATATTGAAATTTCTTTAGGAGAAGATCTTTGTCAAGCAGAATGGTTTTGTTCTTGGGAGGAACATCTTGGATTCTATTATTTTGGTGCATGCTAATGTGCATTCCTTAACTAAATCACTAAATTAAAGCTTCCTTACAAAACTAGATCTATTGAAGGCTTATAATAGAGTAGTTGGGGACTTTCTTCTCAAGGTTTTAAAATATTTTAGTTTTGGTAGCCAAAGTATCTAGATTATTTTCTAGCCAATTTACACTTCCACTTTTAATGTGATTGTTAATGGCTCCTTGTCCCAATTCTTCAAGATCTCAAGGAGTTTGTGACAAGGAGTTCCAATTTTTGCAATCATTTTTTCCATCCTTTTTAACTAATTGGGTATATTTTTATCTAAGTTAGGTTTTCAAGGATCCATTCATGGTCTTAATCCTTCTTCTCATTCTCATTTATTTATCCATGAAAAATTTATGGATGATACCATCCTAATGGGGGAGTCTTCCATCTACAAAGATAAAAATATGAAAGTCACTCTCACTACCTATTCTTCTACTATGGGCCAATTGGTTAATTGGGATAAAAACTCTTCATTGTTCCTTAAAACTCCTTTTTATCATTAGTAGAGGATATCTAGAATCCTTTTCTATCATATTTCCCATATTCTAGGCTATTTTTTAGATCACTCAATTTTATTTAAACCACTGGAGTCCTTTTGGAAAATCTTTCTTGATAAATTTAATCACAATATGGCTAGTTGGAAAGGGAATATTCAGCATCAATCTGGAAAGATAACCCTTCATAAGAGTTGTTTTCAAAACCTTCCCACCTATGCTTTAAGTCTTTTCATTATGGTTGGGAGTGGCATATAAGAAGAGAATGTCTCTTATTATGTGGGTATGTAATCCAAAGAAAGTTGGAGGATTGGGTATTAGACTAATTAGAAGTATGAATAAGGCTCTATTAGCTAAGAAGATTTGGAGAAGTACTCTAAATATTGGGAGTGGAATCTAATTTTGAAAAAATAATTATTTATTTTCTTATCCATCCATAAAGGATTTTTTGAGTTCTCCTAATGTGAAAGGTGGCTCTTACATTTGGAGATCTATTCTAAATTGTAAACATGTTGCCAATAAGGGTGCAAGATAGAAGCTAGAAAATGGTCTAACACATATTTCTACATTTAAGATGATATCTGGATGGTGGATGGTCCCTTGAGGGATAATGTTGAGGATTTGGAGATGATACACCAATGTAAAAGTATCTATGGAATTTTGGTTTCAAATTATTGGGTGAAAGGTAATTAGGTGAATCTCCTGTTGATTAACCCCAACTTAAGACATATCTAATTACACCTCAATGCCTGGAAAGTATACAAAGATTCCTCTAGCTCCATCATCAAGGGAAATTGGTGCCTTGTAATCTTTCTCATTTGGTTGATTTTGGTAGTTATTATCGAGTTTATAGCATTAACCAAGTGTAGTGTTAACCGAGTTAGTGTCAACAACATATTAATTGAGTTCAATGTTAATGAGTAGTGTTAATCAATTTCTAGTGTTGAATGAGTTTTGGTGTTAACTGAGTTCTAGCATTTATCAAGTTCCAATGTTAATCAAGTTCTATTATTAACCAAGATCTAGTGTTAATTGAGTTCCAATGTTAACTAAGTTCCAATGTTGACCGAGTGTTCCTTAACTTGGATCATGAATTCAATGACATGATCTTGTCTTGGGATGACTGTAGACCATTTTAAGGTCAAACTTTTTCTTATGTAATGATCTAAAATTTTCTATAAGTCATTTTGGTAAGTATAAGTAGAGATAATTTCTTTAGGTTAGAGAAATACTTAGATAGATCAAAGAACATGTTTTTTGGAAAAGAGAATTTGAAGTTGGATCATGGATCTTGAAGTTATATTTTGTATCTAGTCATAACCTAGAAAGCCTTATAGCTAGGCATGTATACCAATAACTTGATGAATCAATAAAACTGTCTCTCTCTCTCTCTCTCTCTCTCTCTCTCTCTCTCTCTCTCTCTCTCTCTCTCTCTCTCTCTCTCTCTCTCTCTCCCTCCCTCCCTCCCTCGCTCCCTCCTTGATGTCTTTCTCTATGTGTTTTCTTCTGTTGTGTTTACTCAGCAAGTAGGTGTGCCTTTGGCCCTAGCTATTCATTGCATCATTTCATCAAAAATAATCATAGTGGTCATTATTCTATTTCTTTAAGACTATCTCTTCTCACTCCTCAGGAAGCTACCCTATATAAGGCAACATGATGGATCAAAGGTATCACCCTCAAAGTGGGCATTTTCTATTAGATTATGATTTATATATTTTTTTTCATTAGATAATCATTATAGAATGAGATTTAATTTAGTAAATATATGTTTTATTTGTAAAAAAATCAAGAGACTACTTTTCACATGTTCTTTGATTGCTCCTATTCTTGTGAGGTTTGGGATCACGTTCTTGCTGGTTGGAATCTTAACTAGATTTTTCTTGGAAATGTGTAAGACTTTGTTAAATAATGATATTTCATAGAGTTGAATGACAATGCTAATACTGTGTGGAATATTACCCCTCCTCATATTGATGAAATTTATTTAAAGAGACGAATCATCAAGTCTTTATGGACAAGGAGGACCCAAGTTGGGTGACTGCTAGAAAAGTTGTAAGAGGAATCAAGAATTTTTTTCTCATCATCAAGAAGAACATTGATCTCAACAATGAAGGTTTCTCAAAGGATGCCCCTGTACTATGTGATTTTAATTTTAAGAACATTAAACAAAGAAGTAGAGAGAATGTGATGTGGTTATGTCCTCCAAATAGTTAGTTTTAGTCCACTTGATAGTTAGTCTAGCCATCTAGCTAGAGAAAAAGGTTCACTCCTTGTTATTAAACTTTCCCAAGCCACTAATTACAATCAAGATTGGGTTGTGGGTGATTCAAAAAATAACATTAACTAACTAGATGGGGAAAACCCAACTACATGAACTATTGAACCTATCATAGAAGAGATGAGATAAGTTTTAAAAACCTTTTAGGAAAGTCATTATTTCCTATACGTATCATCGGGTTAACTCATGTGTTGATTGCATCACCAACTTAGGTATACAAGAAGAGACAATGGTTTTTTGGCAAGTTAATATTTCAAGAGATCTTATTTTAAAAGAGATAATTAATGAGGACATGACATATTGCCTTGTTGGAAACTTAAATTTATATAAATGATGAATATGTTAAAGATGTACATTGATAATTATAAGTTAATGTGAAGGAACTTGGTTGTAAAGGGCTTTGAATAATGATATGCTTTCTAGGTAATTTTGGGTCTCTTTATCATTTATCTTATAATTATTCATGATGCTCTAGTTTTCAAAGAAGTGGGTATTGAAAATAGTTATAGAGTCATGGGTAGAGAACCTAAGAGGCAAGAGACGATCTTCTTGAAGGAATGAAGGGATATGCTAGAGGTTTGGAATCAACTAAAGATGGGAGGGGTTGCCACTAATCTTAAAATACTTCATGAAATTGATCCCAAAGCCACTTTGGGATTTTCAAAGGCTAGAGGTACTATTATTATGAATGGGGTCTCTTTCCCTCTAAACACTTACTTTATTTTAGAAATCATTGGTTTGTTGAGAGAAGGTTTGAAGTTTCTTAATGAAAGAAAGAATATTGAATAGGCCTTTTAGAAATTTCCCAAGGATGATGTAGAAAGAAAAGTGTTGTTGAAGGAGGGTATTTTCTTCTCTAATAAGGAAATTAAGCCTATATGGAAGCATGTTTTGAGTTGTTTTAGGTCCTATTTTACTTTGGATAGTAGAAAGAAGAAAGTTCATTGTTTCAATTTTTACTTTCTTAACCACTTTCTCTATGGGGACAAAATTTATTTCACAAAGGTATTATCCTTCTCTTTGTTGAATATTGCAATGCCAAAACCCCCAATGTTAGTATGAAAATTAATAAGGAGAGTGGTTATTTGAGTAAAATCAAATCCCTTAGTTCTGGTAAAAAGAAAAAAATGTATGGACATTGATACTATTAGGATAGATATGAGAGATGAGGAGGATGCCACCTTGACCACCTCTTAGGATGATAGAGAATTGAAGGACTTATGGGAAGAAAATGGGGATGGAATGGAAATAGGGGATGACAATAAGGGGAAACCCCCTGTTAAAAAATTAAAAAATATCCTTCTATAGCCAAAATGAGGAAAGTGGGTTGTAAGGAAAAATAGATTTAAGACATTAAGATTAAGAATAATAACAACAGAAAGAAGAGTCTCATCATCAACATTGTTGGGTACTCTATTTTAGATTTTGAGGAGGTAAAGCATGTAGAGGAAACAAATGGTTCTAGGGATATTGACCTTTATATGTTTATGAAGCCTTGGGATACTTTCACTAAATTTAAGGAGAAAGAGGAGATAACAATTTCCTTTGATATCTAGGTATACATTGAAATAATTTCTATTAGAAATATTGTGGAAAATTTGGATAAGAGTTTGCTAAATGAAATTGAGTTAAGGATAAAGAGGGATGAAATTATCCCAAGCCAATTGAAGGAGGTGGAAAGTACACCCAATAAAATCCTAAAGAAAAATGATATTAGGATCCATTCCTCCATCCAAAAGTTCATGAGTGGTAAAAGCAAGATGGACCTTGAGGACATTGAACTAAATGTTGACCTGAACAACAAGAACAAAAACCAACAAGAGGAGGAAAATGATAACCCTAGGAAAAGAATGAGGGGGAAAAATTAATAGGAAGAAGGAGACCATGGTGCAGAACACTAAAGATAACTTAGAGGTTATTGAGATTCAAAATGCTAAGGATCTTATGGAGTTGTTTTAGGTTTGGGTATATTATGTGTCTTTGGTCTTACTCTGGTCCTTGTCACTAGTTTTTTGGGCTTTTGTTGGATCTGTTTGCTGCTTTGTTGGATTTTCTATCAAATGATCTATTTTCTAGCATACTTATTCTTTTGGACTCTACTCTTTATATCATGCAATTTTATACCTTATGGGTTTCACGTCCCTGTAACATATTAACTTGGTGAGTTACATGATCTTGTCAGTGACTCTTTCTATAATTTTCTAAAAGTGATCACATTATTCTTTAAGGATGAACTTTTTGAGGTGTTCAACACTTTATATCATGGTGTATCACCTTATATTTATTTTTAGTATATTTTCTCCGTTTTCTCCCCAAGTATAAATAGTTAAATAGTCAATAGTGGTTAAAATTGAAATGTCTCTCTCTTTAGAAGTGTCTTTAAATCATATATTGATCTCTTTCACCACTATTCTAATATCTTGGTTTGGTCATATTAGGATATGTCTTCTATTGATGAAAACATAGTGATTCACAATATTTTCCCATGTCCCAATTCCAAGTCTATCAAGAGAAAGAATCATAAAATGAATCCCAAGGTTACTTTGTTATTCAAGACTAAAATAGAAAATATTTTAATACATAATTTTATCTATTCTTTTGGCTAATCACATAAAATATATAATATTATTTTCATTAGTAAATATGATGGCTATGATCATGTTTGTATTATCTTTCATTGCATTAACAAAGTTTCTTATTTTCATTAGTAAACATGATAGCTATGTTCATGTTTACATTATCTTTCATTACCTTAACAAAGTTTCCCTTAAGGATAATTAATTCTTACTAAATATTGATATGGTCGTTCATTTGATTATAGACCACCCCTTACTATATTCATTAAGGGATTAACTTATAGTTTAAAATTAGATCCTTATTAATCCAAAATATTAGTATAAGATACACTTCACAACTCCTTTGGGTACTTTTTGTTATATAGTCATGTCATTTGGGTTCAAGAATGCAAGAGAAACCTATTAATGTGCAACAACTCTTATGCTTAATTTCTCATTCACAAGATATAATTAGATTATTATTTTGATTGTTTCTTGGATAAGCCTACAAACCATCAAGATAATGTCAATAATATTCACATCATTGTTAAAATACTTTGATTGTATAAGATGAGATTGAATTTTCTTAAGCATCTTTCCAACTTGGATGCCAACAAGTTACTAGAGCTCATTGTCCCTCATTGTGGAATAGACTTAAATGACATAAATAAAATAGAAGAAATAGTTAATATACCTCCACTTGAAACATCTCAAAACTTTGTAGTTTGGAAGGGAAGATCTAGGCATCATGTATGCTAATACCTCAATTAGTTGATCAAACCTTTCCATTCACATAATTGGTGAGGAAAGATTTATATGTTTCTAATTTGACAATGAGTGTCAATTTTATTATTATTATATCAAGAATTAGTTATCTAATTTTGTCTTGTGTAACTTTAAAGAATGATATTCTTAAACATCTCTTTTTTTTATGGCTCCTTAGGGTATTTTATCTACTATGATTGTGTGATAGAAAATCTAAGGGTTTCTACATCTCTCTAGGGAGATATTATCTCTTCCACTCATATTAATGTGGGATCCTCTCCTAAAGAGGTGGAGACAATATTTAGGGAGATGTTAAATTATCTTTCTAATGGGATTGCATCACATCTGACTATAGTTTGAGTTTGGTGGCACCCCCTTATCTCATATTTTTAGATTACAGTGGTGATCCAAATGGTATAAGATTAGAAGAAGACTTTAGAAAAATTTTACTCATTTTATTATTCCTTGGCTATTCTTTATTTCTTCAAGGGGTTCTTTATAGATGATTTTTTTTGGTTCCTTTCTAAACCCCTTTGTTCTAGATATGTAACTTTTGTCGGGTTCTAATCCCTATTCCCAAAAATTATTTCTTTGTTAAAAAGAATTTTTAATTCACTTCCCGGGAATTCCTCCCCTCTTGTCAGTTATACTTGATGTTACTTTTTACTGTAGGGTTTGAGTCATCATCACACTTGACTTAAATGAAAAAAATATTTTCTAGAGTCAATCTCTCTAGAAGATTGGTAAAGTGGGTTGTGTTTCTTTATGTGTTCAATTAAGTTTTTAACTTGAAAACTAGTCAAAGGTCAAGTTTATCCTATTAGTTAGTGGAAAATCTCCCACCTTATTTGGGATGACCTCTAAAAATAAAAAATGGGTTTCAAAATATTTTTCTCGATTTTACATTGCAACACCAACTTTTCTTCATTAAAATTGATCCTCCATATACACAAAAAATCTTGAGCATTGTACTCTAAATATTGTCTTGTTTAACTTATTTGAAATTTTGAATTTATTGTAAGTGTCATGTAGTGTTGATTAACATATTTCAAGATGTATAATAACTTAATTTTTTCAGTGCTCTATAACTCCTTTCTACTCATTAATAGTGGTTGATGGTGGTTATGACCTAGGAAAATATGGCTCCTCCCACATAGGAGGCCCACCTAGACTTATGGATGGTTTGTTCTAGTGAAAAAACCCTAGATTTTGGAAGTATCCTAGAGGGAAGGGGGAGTTGACTTATTTAGCTTCATTGGATCTGCCAAAGGATCTGGCATTTCTGCAACCTTTAGGGCCCAAGGTTTATGAGTTAGAGTGAGTAATGGTTGACCCTAAAAAAATATAGAAAGGCATGTTGGTGGGAAGCCCCACCCATGGACCCATACCTGAGGTTGTCCCCACTATCCTGCATGGGGACTCTGGGTCATAGATTTCTTTGCCTGAAGTGGTTGTGGAAAATGTTTCCAAAGGTTTTTCACTTAGCCTGGTTGGAAGGTTTCTAGGTTATTAAACTACCATAGAGATGGTTAGGAAATGTGCCTCCATTAGGTGGAATCTTAGAGGATTAGTCACAAATTCTACCATGAGAAGGGAAATGTTTCTTTTTAAGTTTTCTAATGAAGAAGATAGAAACTAGGTTCTAGCAAGATCTTAGAAGTTGGAGAAACACTAGCTAGTTGTAGAAAAATAGAAGCCTACTTTCAACCCTGGTGTTGACCTGTATAGAATGGCCTTGACTTGGATTTCTCTCTCAAGTTTAGCATTGGAATTTAGGCATGATACTTGGTCTTCCAATGGATCAAGAACTCATTCGACCATTTTATTAAGGTGGACATTGTTATGAAAAATAGATCCCAACTAAGATTTACTAGAATTTATGTTAATGTTGTTGTTAATAATATGACCCCTAGCTATATTGTTCCAAGATAAAAGTGGAGAATGTGGAGACAAGCTATCAACTATGAGAGTGCTAAACTATATTGCCAAAAATGTAAATAGTAGGGTCATGTGGTCTATAAGTGCAAAATGGATCTTAGGAAAAGGAGTGATAAAGAGTTGGAACCCACAAAATATCTAGGTACCACACATGAGAATCTAGCTAAAACCCTAGAGACATCCCAAGACCCACCCCTATGGCTAGAGGTTTTGGCTAGAAAAATGAACCAATATGGTAATAAGTCTCAGATGGGCAACAATGACTTGGAAAAACTCTTGGAGAAGGGTGAAATCTAGAAGGAGATGAAAGAGGTAGAGTTTTTTCCAATAGAAAAGGAAGGCACACAAGGTTTGACTGGTTCCTTGGAGGCTTTGGGGCCTAACATGGACACTATGGGTGAAAAGAATGACCCAAAAGGTGGGCATGCTCTAGATGAAAGTGGATGAAACTCTTTTTCATTATAAGGAAGGTACAGGGTGCATGAGTGAGAGAATTAGAAAAGAAGAGATTTATGACTCACCAACGTGAGGCACCTTTACAATTAATAGTCCATGTATTGAGCTTCAAATGACTGAGCTAAGTGCAATGCCTTCAACTTTGGGAACCCAATTTAGGAAGGAGTGGTGGGGGTTTGTGGAAGGAACCCAAATGAAAGATGTGATACCCAAATAAGGTGGATGTGGGCTCAGAAACAAGGATTGGTAGCCCCCTAAAAAAAAATTCAAGAACAAAGGCTACCTCTCGAGAAATAGAAAATGGGTCACAAAAGACCTTGGAAGATACCCAAAAAGGTAAAAAATGAAGTTAATCTCATGGAATATCATAGGATTCAATAGCCCCAAGAAAAACTTTGTTTTAAAATCTATGATCAAAGATCATAATGTTGACATAGTTCTCATTCAATAAGTCAAGATGAGTATACAAAACTTTCATAAAACAACCAGCTACCTATAGCCAAGAGCTAAATATTCTTATAGTGAAGCTGTGGGAGTGTTTAGGGGATCTCCACTATGTGGAACTACAATAATCTTGGAGGAGTGGAGATCTATTTTCACCCTTATTTTGTGGTGGTTTTCCTAAATGAGAACCATCAAAATTGGGTACTGATGAATTTATATGCTCTACACACTAGAGGTAGATGCCTCTAACTCTAAGGGGAAGCATTTAACTATATGAAGACATGGAAGGAATCTTACTTCATGTGTGGGTGATTCTAACAACCCCTTATACCTCTCAAAGAAAAAGGGTGGCCTGGATGATATCTTTGAGAGCATGCAAAACCTAGAGGGATTCTTGAGTGGAAATGACCTTGTGGATATTGAACGTCAAGGTGTCCAATTTACCTTGTCTAATAATAGGATGGGGAAGAATCCTATTTAGGTAAGACTTAATAGAGTGCTTATATTTGTTGGATGGGACATCCTACCCTACACCTCCCTCTAGGGACACCCAAGGTCTATCTCTAACCACTCAATTCTCTGTTTCACCTTTTACTCCAATAATTGCCATAGGAAGAAACATTTTTGATGAAAACATGTGGTATCCACATCCTCAATTTAGAGACCAAATAAATCATTGGTAGAATACTAGAATACATGGTTCCTCTATGTATCACATAGTGAGAAAGCCTAGGATGATTAGAAGGGGAAGTTGGTAAGTCGAGAAAAATTTTCTTTGGAATATATTTAAATAGAAAAAGGAAACAAAGTGTAAGATGGAAGAGCTACAAGGGAGGATGGTGGAAGATGACCTTTGAGTGGCTACCCATGAAGAAGAACATGAATGGATCATTGTGGTTGGAAAAGAAGAGGTGTTTTGGAAGAAAAGATCTAGATTCCAATGACTTCTGGAAGGAGATAGGAACACAACATTTTTTCACAGGTTGGCTTCCAAACATATGAAGAGAATCATGATTTGTAGGTTGTTTAGTAATGATAACATTGAACTTTAGGAGGAAGATGATTTAGAGATATGGGTAACCAACTACTTCCAAGAGATTTAAAACCCCCTAGTACTCTAGTCAATCCCAGACTAAGTTTGACTTCTTGGGAGTTATGCTCTCGATCATTGACAATGACATGAATAGGGACTTGATTAGGAAGGTGACAAAGGAGGAAATTAAGAGCATGGATTTTTCCATGGGTGCCTTCAAAGCCCCTAGATGGTTTTTCCTTGGTGTCCTTCTAGGAATTATGGGAAAATTTCAAATATGATCTTGTCCATGTGGTGGGAGACTTCATCAGGATAGGTGAGATTCTTAGAGAACTCAACAAGACTTTTCTTGTGTTGATCCCTAAAGTCAAAGAATCAACTAGATTAGAAGAATTTAGACCAATAAGACTTTTTAATACCTTCTAAAAGCTTTTCTCAAAAGTGATGGTCAATAAAATGAAACCCATGCTAGACAAACTTATTAGTCCAACTTAGAATGTATTTTTTCCTGGGAGATAGATCCTAGCACTATCATCACTTCTCACAATGTCCTGCATTCAATTGAAGAGAGCAGTAATCCTTCTATATCTCTAAAATTGGATATCTCTAAGGCTTATGACAAAGTTAGAAGAGAATTTTTTATTAAGATCCTAAAGAGACTTGGGTTTGGGGAATGATTCATCAATCTAATTGATGCGATGACCAACATTATCAAAATTTTGATGATTTTAAATGGCTCACCAAGTCCTTTTTTCTTAACGTAGAGGGGAATTAGATAGGGGGACACACTGTAACCCTATCTATTCATAATGGTTGCTGAGATTCTTGGTAGAACTCTTCTGGATTAGGTGGTGCAACATGAAACTAAAGGAATCAAGCCTACTACAACCTTACCCCCAAGGTCCTTTAATAGTTTTTTGATGACACCTTTCTTTATGGAATATCTTCAATAAGAAAGGTGAAAGTCTATAAAAGGACTCTAAAGGGATATGCTGACGTATCAGGATGTCATATAAATTATCAAAAAATTAAATTAAATATTTTTTCAATACATAGATGGCCACTTAGCAAGGAATTACTAGGGAATTATAATGCCAAGTTTCTTCCTTTTTGGATAATTATCTGGGCCTCCCCCTTACTATTAAAGATGTGTCACCCCAGTTATAGAATATAGTGGCTGAGAGGATGTAGAGGAAGCTTGCAGGTTGGAAGGGGAAGGCCTTAAGAAATGGGGGTAAGCTTCAATTACTCTCAACTTCCTTTCAAGTTATCCTTGTTTACTTCTTATCCTTATTTAAGATATCTAGTAAATTCAAAGACAATATTGAGAAGATACAACTTAATTTCCTATGGATGGAAATGGAGGAGAAGAAGAAGTTAAGTTTGGTTAGCTGGGACAATGTTTTTAAGCCTAAATCTCAAGGAGGTATGAACCTAAGAAGAATTAGAGATCTTAATAAAGCCCTCATGATGAAGGTTGGATGGAGGTTAACACAAAAATTTGTCCCTTGGTGCCATATTATGAGTACCAAATATTTGAATTCCTAACCTTTCTCCCAGACTTTGTCTAAGGAGAATCTGCCTACTAGTTCAAAGATATGGAATAACATCACTATATGGTTTCATAATATATGAAGATAATCACACCATTGTCTCTCAAGGATACTATATCTATTTTGAAGACTACCTATTCCATCATGAAAGAAACTCGAATTGTCAACCCAGGGATGTGGGAATTGAAATGGGTCAGCATGGTATGTCCACTAAGTCCCTTTAAGAATCTTAACACCTATGTTGTAGGAACATAAAATACATGAAAAGAATTTATGCTACTATTACAAAATAGTAAACACACTTGGGCTAACAATAACTATAGAAATCTTTGGAAAATAAACCTAAACTAGTTAACAACTCAAACCATCCACCATGATCATTTTCTACAAGTGTTGTAGGAACTTTCACAGTAACAATGTTATAGGACTAATAAAGTAAATCTATCTTGAAAATAGGAAATTGAAAAGAATGAATCTACTCTACCTAAATCTATTCCACCTCCCAAGTGGGTCCCCTTCATTGGTTTCAAATAACTATGAACACAACAAGCATTCCAAAATCACTTTTTCATTAAAATCCTTCTTTGATTGCATTAACTCAATAATTCATGAAGAACAGAAAAAGAGTAACTTCTAAATCTTAAAATAAAATTGTCTATAAGATGATCCAAATCCATTATATAGAGGATTTGATACTTATTAAAAACATGACATAAAAGTCTTGAGAAAACATCGCCAGAAAAGAAGGTGAAAGATCAACCATGACATAGTACATTTATTACTAACCAAAAAAATAACAACTTGTAGGAAATATAGCAAGTTGTGTCTCCTAGATTTTCTAGAACAATAACTTCTCTATAGGCATGACTTATCCATAGGAATTGAATTATGCTTTCCTTTGCCACAATCAGTCTCCATCATCCTCTTCCTTTAATGTAGTAATCACCACCCTTTACATCACTCTTCATTTTCCTATAAGTTAGAAACATCTAGAACATATATGCAAGATAAAATTCCTACTCTTATTTAGATATTAGAACATAGCTTAAGATATTTATATGATATACTCCATTCTATGTATAATTTTAAGCAAAGCATGTCATACACACTAGCTATAGGTTTAGTAAGTTCTAGCTATCTTTGGTATAAGTTAACAAGATATTTACACAAATGTTTTGGAAATGTTTTTGAAAATGCACAAAGAGTAAGCCCAAACTATGAAAAATATATCAAAATTAAGATATTAATATGCCTCATCATCTATCCCCCACTATTCAAATGCTTGTCCTCAAGCATTATACTTCCTTGCCATAGCTCTAAAGTCTCACACTGTAGGTTTCCCTTCCTTCCCACTTTTGAAAGTGTAGAAGAACCCTTTGGTGCACTTCCAATATTCACCCATGTGTTCCTTAACCAATGGATTTGGTCTAGTAGCATCATTACCATAAAGAGGCCAAGGAAGGGTAGGAGGTTGAAAAGTCAATCGCATCCATAGTTCCTTTCTAATTTTCCTTCCCAGTTGCATATACTTGGTCACCCTATTAACAATTGTGTCATAATTGACCAAGCTATGTGGTTCTACCTTTTTGAAAGCTTCTAACAATCAGTTCCATCTATTCCTAAGACCTACAATAGCTCTTTGTTTTGTAAAGTTTGGAAGTTTCTAGTAATCTCTATAAACCTTTTCTCTTTCTACAAACACTTTCTCCTTGATCTCTGGTTTTGGTTTCCCATAGGTTAGTCTAAACCAATCTCTTAGAAGGTCATTAGGCTTGCATGATTCAACCTATAGTGGTAATGGTTCAGATTTCTCAAGATAATTGCCTATCATAATTTATCTCATTGTGCTTCTAGTACATTAAAGCTCTAAGGTGAACATCCCCTATGCCAAGCAAAGGGTTCAACTCTATCTCATTTGGAATTATGAAATTATGTCAATAAAGTTCACACAACAAATTCTTCTACCATGAAGGCAAAGTCTGATACACATTGTAGAAATCTTAAGTATTTTTAAATTCATAATCAACATCCCTTATTGTCATCATTAGATGAAAAAGTAGAAACTACTACTTCAAACAATTGGAATACACCCTTGGTGGTGGCCTATAGGCCATTACCTAATCAGCTAACTTAATAGCCTTATTCATTTGTTGTTTCTATTTCTCAAGTTTCTCTTTTAGTGACTCAATTTTCTCATCTTTGTCAAATATTACTTTTTGTATCTAGTTTCTTTCTTGCCTCCACAAGGCCTTTTTAAAAAGGAAGTGATTGTATAGACCAAATAATATAGATTAAATTATAGATGAAGGGAATTCTTGAGCCAAATATCTCTTCTTTTGTTCCTTAGCAACTTGCTGGAAGTAATGGATACACTGGGAGGATCTATAAGGCATGATAGACACATTAAAATATATAGGGACTAGTGGCAAAGTAGATTGATCATTTTTAGTAGGGCGGGGGCCCTAGCTCGGTTGGCTAAATCTTCCCTGTTGCAGGGGGTTGGTCACAAGTTCTAGTCTCCCCCATCCTCATGGTACCAGTGGGTGTGTCGCGCTAGCACTACCGATCATGTTAAAAAGTTTACCAGGTGCACTATAGTTTATAGGGGGGCTATGTTGCACCGGTTCCTGCAGTCTTTAAAAAAAAAAAAAAAGATTGATCATTTTTAGGGGCCTTTTTTGAGACAACAACAAGGTTTGACTCACACATTTCCTAATTTTCCTGTGGTATTTCATTAACAGGCTCATTTTCATTTGTTTCTACATTTTGGGGTTCCAACCATATAGGTTAGTCATCTGGAATATTCTTAACCACTGATTATGTATGAGATTTTGAAATTGAAGCATCTAGGTTTTTAATGGATACTAGGGATACTTGAACTTGCATACGAGGGCTTTTATGTACAAGAACCTATTTAACTTCTATGATTTTGCGAGTCCACTTTGGTTTAGATGTTATTGGGGTAGATGTTGTAGGAGTGGTAGCTATAGGAACAAACCTTTTTCTCTTTGTCACTTTAACATAATGGTTTTGGGCTTCCTTTTCAATATTAGGGCTCTCTTTACCAACCTTATGCTTCCCTTTGTATCTAGAAGAGATAGGTATATCACCCTCTAAAATAGGCTCAACAAGTTTATCAGGAGAGGATAATGTTGGTTCATTTTATAGAATAGGGTTGGCTTGAGGCTGCAAGGTTTTAAATTCAAAAAATTCTACCTATGATATAGAGGAGGAATCCCTAAGAGACCTTTCAACTAAATTTTTGACAAGGGCATGATGAAAAATAAAATTTTCATTTCCTTTTTGAGTTTCTTCAATGCTAATACACAACATTTTATAAAGGACATTGGGGACATTAACTTGAATGTTATGTCTTAGACAATTGAGCAACTTAAAATGGTGAGTGGGTGATCCCACAATAATGGGTTCCACTTTTTGACCAATTTTGACACTGAAATCAATATTTTTGCAACAAACGTCATGTTCAAGTGACTATATCTCCAAAACTATAAATAATTTCAAGATGACATAAACTAGTGGTTTTGAGTACTTTGTTCCTACTTTGTAACCATATTTTTTAATCTAAAAAAAAAATTTATTTATGTCAATTTTTTTTATCTCCTCCAAAACGTTACATAATAAAATTCAATATTTTAAAAAGTGACAGTCTGTTTGACACACATAACTTTTTTTCTAGAAATGATAATGAAGTAATTCTTTCGGCGTTGGATTTGTAGCATCAATATCCAGTGTTTGCATTTTGTTTGATTTATTTTTGTTGAATATTGTATAGTTTATGAAGTTTTGAAGTGACATGAACCATAATTCAGACATATTTTCCATTTGACATAGATAATTTGAAGTCAATTTATTATAAACCATTTTTTTTTTTTAATAGAAAGGTATCTCAATAACCCAGTGCCTCCATATTTTTCAAAAAAAAATTGACCTAATTTACTAATTTTCTCAAGGCCTCAAAGTCGGTTGATGTTCAATCAGTAATGAACCTATAATGAGTTAAACTCATATTTGAAAGTCTTAATGATTAAATTATGTAATAAAATTACAATCGTTGGAAAGCTTGCTCCGAGTAGCACATTTTGACATTTTTTATTTTACAGTAGGAGATCATTCTTCTGCAATTATGGCAGTCAAAAGAGCAAGAAAAAAAGGTTAAAATTTTTGTGATTTTGCATGTTCGTGCAAACATGGCGTTCGCATGAACACGTTTACCATGTTTGCATGAACGTATGTTCGCGCGAACATGCAAATCATGTTTGTGCGAACATACATATCACATATTTTCATGCGAACACAATAAGTGTGTTAGCGCGAACATATGGTAAACTCAATTTCTCATTTTGCAATTTTTTTCATTTTTGTTCGTCCCACTAAAGTGGAACCCATTATTGTGGGTTCACCCAAGTGTGCAAGTTTGAAAACTTACCTTTGCAAGTCAAATACTAGATCATATGGGTTGCTAATTCTAGATACAGAGCTGGGAGAGAGAGTCTTTATACCCTTGCTTTGAAATTTCTAGTAGAGGGTCACCCAACTAAGAGAACTGTGTCTGTGATGACCTAGCATCATGTTTATTTGGATAATGCTCCCCATTAGCTCATAGTCCTATGACTTCTGTTATCTGCTCCTTAGTAGTAATTACTATTAATCCCCATACTATGGATTCCCCTTCATCAAATGTCCTCATAAACTCCATTGCTACTTCTTCATTGAGCTCAATTAAATGCAAGAAGTAGCCAAGACATCCACATGCATTAAATCATTAGACTAATTCCATGTCTACAAGTAGAATACTATGAACAACCAGCTCATGTCTCAGCAACTATCCTCCCATCTTCAAAATGCCTAGCCTCAAATTTCTCTGTTCTCACCAATCTAATAAGCTTCACCCTTTTAACACTTTTGTAAATACCCTCTTCTTAGAATTTCAAATTGATCGTTCTGAGAAATGTTGATGCCACATTCTCTTAACAAGAATCCACTATGTTTGGCATGTAAACTAATGATGCAATTAATTATGAAGGACATCAAGGTTTAACTAGAAGTGTTCTCATAATAAATCATAGTCATTTTCAATCATGTCAAACACAGGAGATCTTTTAGAAAATCGCAATGAAAAGGTAGGGTAGATACAAAAAGATTTTAGAATTAAAATTAGACTGCCACCAAAGTACAACCTATAATGTGGACATGACTAAGGTGACATGGAGATGAAATTTGAAAATTAATACACTTTCTTGGACCCCCACTCAATTTTGACAAGTGTCCACACTTTAAAATGTTGGCATAGGAATGAGAAATTGGCTTAATGCTTAGACGATATAGTTAATGTAGTATTATATATAAATATCAAAACCTATGCAATAAAAATGAATAAAGAGTAAAAATATTGTACCTAAAATTTTTAGAGTGTACTTCCACATGAAAATTGATAAGGTGGCAAAGTCTAGTGACCACAGAAAAGGTTTTGATAGTATGTTTTATTGAAAGTAGTAAAAACAAAATTTGTGGGTGATGTGGAGTGTGAGTGGATGATAGATAAATAAATGAGATGAGTTGATATGAAGAAAAATTAAAATGAATGAAAGAATGGACCTTAGATTAAATGGCATTTTATCATGAGTGCTCATTGAAGGTTTTTCATGGTACAGCTATAGGAAGAAGGTTTGCACCCTCCGCTGCAGGAACTCTATTCATAGGAGCTAGTAAAATATTTAGTTGGAACTACTATAGGAACTCATCTTTGGTCTATGATTTATGATAGAGGCACAAACTATGGCCATTGACAAGCAAGTTGAACTGGATAGGATCAATGGTTATCAGTTGGACTACTCCATTGTTGAATACATACTAAATTTCATAAGGCCCTAGCCACCAAGTTTGCAACTTTCCTAGATTCTCCTTGAAATGAGAATCATATAGGAGAGCCCAATCTCCTACTTGGAATTGTTTATTACTGATATGTGTGTCATGCCACTTCTTTTTCTGTTACTAAATGATCTCTACTCTTTCCAAAGCTATCTTTCTCATTTCATCCAGTGAGTTCAAGTGTAGAAGTCTTTCTTCTTGTATTACAGAAAGACTGATGTTTAATTTCGAAGTAGTGTGTAGTTTTTTATGTTCAAATTCAATAGGCAACATTACTACTTTTCCATACATAAGTTCAAATGTCGTGAATCTAGCTATTTTCTTCCATGTAGTTCAGTATGCCCAGACAGCTTCAATTAACCTGCTACTCCAATCCTTTTTGTGTATTTATAGTCTTGGTCAGAAATGCCTCAATTTCTCTATTTGTGACCTCTTCTTACCCATTTTCCTAAGGTTGATAAGGACTATATTTTTGGTGCCTTATGTTGTATTCTTTCATAAGTTGAGTGATCAAGTTTGATGTAAACTGGGCTCCTTGATTTATGACAAGTTCTCTAGGGACTCCGTAGCATGTGAATATTTCCTCATATTAGAATTTAGCTACTTTCTCATCTCCTGCATTTTTCATTACCCTAACTTCTACTTATTTAGTTAAATAACCTTTCCATACTAAGATATAGGATTTTCCATTTGATGGTGGGTCAATTGGACCTATGAAGTCCATACCCCACTTGTCAAAGGGTGTTGAGTGGCATCTCATCTAACTTGGTTGGTCGGCCCATCCTTCGGCATTTGTCACACTTGGTTGTATAATTTGTTGCATCCTTATGTAATGTTGGCCAATAATATCTAGTTGTAAGTACCTTTAGTGTTGTTCTTTTTTCTTCAAAATGGCCTCCACATGGTTTGTCATGACATGCATGTAGTATGTCGTATATCTCATCCTCCCTAACACATCTCCTCATGATTTGATCTAGTCCAGTATAGAAGAGATTTTTATCTATCCATGAATAATGAAAAATTTTCTTTGCTAGCTTCCTCCTATCTTTGTAAGAGAAGTGTGGGGGTATTCTATTTGTAGCAAGATAGTTTTCTATGTTTGCATAGCATGGTGTATGAGTTGCTATGTGGAATAAATGCTCATCTAGAAAGGTATCTTCATTGGAGTCAGATCTTCATCAGTAATGTGCAGTCTAGACAAATAATAAACAACTACATTGGACTTGCCTAGCTTATCAACAATGGTAATATCAAACTCCTGCAACAACAAGAGCCATCTTGCCAATCTACCAGTTATAATAGGTTTGTTCATTAAGTACTTTATAGCTGAGTGGTTAGTATGAACAAAAATAGGATATCCAGTTACTTAATGTCTAAATTTTTTTAATGCATAAACTAAAACTAAAAGTTCTTTTTCAGTTACTATGTAGTTTAGTTCAGGACCATGGAGGCTTTTACTAATATAGTAGATTGCATTTTCAAGGTTAGCAGGCTTTTATCCTAATACAACACCTACATCATAGTTTGATGCATCAGTATGAATATGAAATGGAATTTAACCAATTTGGTCCCTTCAGAATTGGTGCTATGGTGAGAAGTTTCTTAAGCTAGAGGAAGGCTTCATTACATGTAGGTGTCCAAATGAATTCAACTTCTTTAGTCAACAGTGTATACAAATGACTAGCTATTTTGTAGAAATCTTTTATGAAATGCCTATAATAGCCAACATGACCTAAAAAAGATCTTACATCCTTTGGTTTTGTAGGCAAAAGAAATGTTAGAATTACCTCTATCTTAGTTGGGTCCACTTGTATCCTTGCAACTGATATAAAATGACCAAGCACCACTCCTTCTTGCATGAGCATGAAACATTTCTCACTATTCAGTGATAAATTATGTTATTTGCATCAGATAGGAACCTTTTCAAGATTCATCAAGGCTTCCTCAAAGGTGACTCCAAACACTATGAATTGTCCATGTATATTTTCATGCAGTCATGTGATATATTAGCAAAAATATTAATTACAACTCTTTGAAATGTCACAAAAGTATTGCATAGGCCAAATGGAAAGATGAAATATGCAAAAGTACCCCATGGGCATGTAAATGTGGTTTATCCTAATCTTCTAGAGCTATACTTATCTAATTATAACCACTATACCCATCAAGAAAAGAAAAATATTTCTTACCAGCTAGAGTGTCCAAAACTTGATCAATAAACGGTAAAGGAAAGTGATCCTTCTTGATTGCCTTATTCAATTCTCTATAATCTATATAAATCCACCATTTCCATCCCTTTTTAGGTACTATAAAAAGAGGTGAGACCCATCTACTATCAGATATAGGGTATCTAAAACTAGCATCAAGCAACATTTGCAGCTCAATTTTAACTATTTCTTTGAGTGCTAGATTAATCCTCCTCTAGGGCTGATGGAGTGCCTGGCACCCTTCATTGATATATATTCTATGACTGTATAATGTAGGACTTAACCCTTTCATATCCCCATAGTCCCATGCAAATGCCTTTTCATATTTTTGAAGAAGCTTTGTTAATTGTTTCATCTGTTTGCAAGGCAATTTGTTATTGACATGGAGATTATGACCTTTTGACAACTCAATAGTAGTTGTGAGATCAACCACAATAGATTTAGAGATTGGACTTGTATCTAGTTCAAATGGTAAAAGCTAATGGACAATGTCTAGCTCCTTGGGAAGAAAATAATTCTCATTACATTCCTTATATGTAGTTAGTTCCAACATAGAATTGTCAGATGCATCTTTTTCTACCACACAAGTATTATTAAGAATACCCTAAATTATTGAATTCTCCTCCTGGGTATGTGCAGGATCATGGTGTGCCAAAAAGTGGCGATGTGAAAAAAAGAGAGTTTGAAGATGCCTAAAAGCGCTTCAAAATCCGCTCTGACTTTTTTTTACCTATCCAGGAACCAAACCTGGAAGGTTAAGCCGAGCCTTATCAGATATCCGATATCATATTGGATATCCGATTTGATATCGAATATTCAATTTTAAATCCAATATCCGACTAATAATTAAAATCATATAATAGTATGATATATTATTTAATATTATTATTATTGATATAAAATAATAATTATAATATTAAATAATATATCATACTATTATATTATAATAATATTATTATTATAATAATTATTATACTATAATATAATAATAATATTATTATTATATTATAACCGTATAATATTATACTATAATAATAATAATATTATAATAACATATTATATTATAATAATATAATATAATATATAATAAAAAAGTATAAATATATTATAAATTATAATAATATAGTATAATAATAATAATTTATATTATAATATATAGTAAATTAATATAATAAATATAAAATATAATATAAAAAATATATAAAATGTAATATATATGTTATATTATATATATTATAATATCGGATATCTGATACCTGTGCATGGATTAAACACAAAATCACAGACCCGTGGCCCTTATTTTCATGCGAATTTGGGCCAGTCAGATCGGATATCAGATAATAAATCAGATATGAGATAGCAAATCGGATATCAGATATCAAGTATGTTTCCCCCCCCCCCCCCCCCCCCCCCCCCGACTCATTTTTAACCTAAATTTAATAGATTTTAACAAGATTTTGTTTGTTTTAGTTGAATCTAGGGTTTTTTTGACAAAAATGGTTAAAATTTAGATTTTTTTTTAATATATATTACGTTTTGCAATTCAATAGGAATGGCTGATCAAAATGATGACACTGAGGCAGGGAATAATATTCCTCGCAACCCACCACCAAACGATCCAGTATCCCCACAAAACCATCCACCAAATGATCCTCTACCTCCTCAAAACCCTCCTTGAATCGAGGATTTGATAAATGAAAATCTCACTGAGTTGAGAGGTTTTCATAGAACATACAATAATGTGCCTGCACTAGCTCCTATGTTATCCACGTTAAACACCATAGTGGATAACATTGAAACTCTTACAAACCAACAAAATGCCGCTCTTCGTTGGCGTGATGAAATGCACCAGATGTTTGATGATGGTTTGGATTATGATGAGGTCACGGCCCTCAACATAACCAAAGACGATTTGGCAAGCCTTTTTGCTAACCCAAAAACGGGTATACCAGTTTACCCAAAAAAAACCAAACTATCAATTAAATGGTGCACAAATGACGCCATACGTGCAAATTTTTGGGACCACTGGTGGATGGTCTTTGATATCCCTCCACATGGAAATTTAGACATACAATTTTATTTCCTTAAAAAATTATATGCAGAATTTGTGTTGAAACTTAAAGTGAACTATTGGAGCATGAAGCCCAACATGGGCTTAGGACTAGGAGCTCCTCAGGATAGACCCTCTTCCCAGCGGAAGAAACTTGGCACTTTTGTCCCCCCCCCCCTCTGATATCTCCCCCCCTCCTCGAGTGCAGCATCCAGATATTATGGCAGAGGCTAGCTCTCAGACTATCAGAGCCATTCATAGGCTAAGTAGCCTAATGATATCTCAGGCTAGGTCAGTCTTGCCTCCTCGTGTTGATGATGTTGGTGCCAGTTCATCATCGGCGAGCTCATCACATGTTTGTGTGCCTCACACTTGCATTACATGCAAGAATATTTTCCTGGGTCCCATAGGTGATCTTCCTGAGTATCATTTTGTATTAGACGAGGATACACCAGATGCACGTGCAGAGGCTACAGACCCTAATGCGAGAGAGGAGGGGAATGTAGAGGCATGGACTCCTTTGGTGTCGGTACGTGTATACATTTTTTTGTTATGACATATGTGATTTAAAGTTAATTTTTATAATAGAGTAATTTTAATTTTTAAGCCATACTGACTTTTACATGTATGTGATCTTCATTCATGTTTAGTTGATGACCGAGGAGGAGCTCAGACAGATAGATGATGCTACACTCTCGGCCATTTCATTTGGCCTTGAGACATCTACGGTACATTATGTTGTGTTCACATTTCTTTTTTCTATTTGATATTGTAGCATATATGGTTGCTAATCTTTCTTTTATCTTGCAGATACCACCTGCCCCGAGGGGACAAAGTGCGGGGGGTGAGCCAGCATGCATTGACAAAGGAAAGGTAATTAGATGTTTTTTAATTGATTAAATATTGATGCATTCTTGTAAAATGTTTGTGGTAATCTCATTTAATTACATTATTTATTGTATATAGGGTGTGGCTACTGGCGATGAGCCTATACAGATTCGGCGTCCTAGATCATTAGGGATTTTCACTCGCACAGAGAGCCCCATTGTATGTATAAGTATCATTTATTTTTTATTTTTTTAATTGATGCAGAGGAAAGTATGATTGTTGTTCTATACAATTTCTATGATTTTTTCCGTACCAATAATGATTCATGTCTTGCATATGTTCATTACAACTTAAATAGGCTTATATGCACCTGTCCAACTGACCAAGTTGGTTACAAAGGTTTATTTAATCAAACAAATACCAAATTACTACTTTCCCTCCAAAACTAATATGACCATTTGAATTTGAAATTCAAATTTCAAACTATAGTTTTTATGCATTCCCTAACTTTCTAAACTATTCCATTGACTCAAAATTGGTCATATGGATTTATTAAATGCAACTAAATAAATTTCCAAAAAATTGAAGTTTTTATTATTTTTTCTCCAAAAAACTGTACACTCTGATCTCCCCCTTTCAACTAAGATCACATATGACATATATAAAGGTCTACATGACCATTAGAACAACCATATAGGCGTTCCCAACCATAAAACAAACAAACAAACAACCACTTTTTGCTAATACTGTTTAGACTCTAAATACCCTATTCTAAGGCCTTTTGGTCCCATGGAGTCACTTGGTTTATAACCACACCAAAATGCTTGTGGGCCTTACATGTGCCTTTATTACAAAACATAGACCAACTTGTAAAATATGGACCAAACCTTTATTCCAACTTCCTAATCTACTTGAATCCTCGCTTTCATGGAGTGGCAAGGTGTCCGGCAACAGAGATACTTGTTCCCCCCTGCCACATAGGTTAGGTGCCCTGCACCACCTTTCCTCTCTCTCATTTTGAACACTAGTCCACCAAGTGAGTGATGTTCCTCTCAGTCTTGTTGTTGCTACTTTTACCTTCTTATCTGCCTCTATGTCTTCAAGATCAAAGTAGTTCTCAAGGGCCTCTATCCACCCTAGCACTTCTTCACTATCCATTTTACCCTGGTATATTGGAAAATCAATATGGTTCTTCCCACCATTACCTTGTACTACCTTAATGATTCTCATAAATCTCCTTTCTTCAGGATCATCTGTTGTCTCATGCTCTTGCCTTGCATTACCAACCTCTTCTTCTTCATGGTTCTCTCCATGATTTCTTCCTCTAACCTCTTCTCCTCTAGGTTCTTGCCTTTCCTTTTCTAAGGATTCTATCCTTGCAATAAGCTTCAGCCTCTCTCTTCTCATCTGTCTTTCTTCCCTCACTCTAGATGCTTCAAGTTCTCTCCTCTCTCTTTTCTCTTTTGCCAAATCTTCTCTCAATTCTTCAAGTTCTCTAGCCATTTGATTTTTAGGAGGCATTTTCACAACAAGTTTTCTTCCTTCCCTAGGGCCAAATCACTGATTCTCTTTCTTTCCTCACCAAGAAATCTCTGGACACCACTTATGTACCTTTCAACTCTGGGACACACAAGGAGGAATTAGACACACCAAGGCTTCAACAAAGGGACCAACACAGTAAGGATTTTCAAGATTATAGGTCTTGGTCACACTCCTAAACACCCAAACTTCAAAACCCTCCTTAAAATGGCTTAAAAACCAAGGCCTGCTTGTTCAAACCCCAAAACTCAATTCTAGAACGTTTTGACTTGTCTAATGACAAGATATGATCATGAAAACCTACATGAACCTATCAAATGACACATCTACCATATGAAATCCTAAAATCCTATCTCATGCCCAATTACAACTTTCTTCCACATATGAGTCCAACATTATAACTTTGTATGCTTCCATGAGCCATAATTGGTGCAAGGATTGCCCAATTGACTTCAAGAGATGTTCCATGACCTCTGTAGTGCCTTGGATCTTCAATGTTCCCCCGATGAGAATGGGATGCTCTTGCATCATTTATCTTCATAAATAAATTCAAAACTAATTTCCATGATATTAACAACTACTATTTTGTATCTCATAGGAGACTCCTAGTGCACATGAGGTTCAACGGGACAGTTATGTAGATTTGATGACGCAGCCACTCACTCCTGAGGAGGAGCCTACAATAGTAAGTTGTAGTTTGAATTCATGATTAAATATGTTATAAATTTAGCATGCTATGAATTATAATGTTATAGTTTAAATTGTAGATTCATCTGACAAAGGTATTTGAACATATACAGCCCACAATCACAGAGGTACCAGCATTGCCAAGGGCATACGAGAGGACTCCTGACCGGCGCAGGAGGTCGACGAGAGAGGTATTTATTATGAAATTTTGATAGTATTAATCTCCAATACGGAAAAGATCATTATGCATTTGATTAATTCAATGTTAGATACGTAGAATCATATAAATTTAGTAGTCTAACTTTGGGTTTTCCTTTTTTGTTTATGTAGGAGGCATTCGATCCACCTAGTGCAGTGAAGAGGCTGCATTTTGATCATCCACCAGCACCCTAGGATAGTATAGTTTTCATAGGATGGATCATGAGACATTTTGAGATGGCATATGCCACATTGTATATAGAAACATTGATATTATACACATTCTGATGGCAGGATCAGCCACATTTTGTATATGGATCTATGTATTTTGATATATATATATATATTTGAGTACTTTGTCTATGGATACATGATCTTTGATATATATTTGTGTAAAATTTTGTCTATGGATACATGTATTTTGATATATATTTTTATCATTTACATGCACAATGATATAAATATTAATTTAGTATCTAGTATTGTTCAATTTATCGTGGATCATGTGTCATGCCCTAAATTTTACTAGTAAAAACACAACAATTTTTTTTTTTTTAGCTTATGAAGTCGCATAAGAAATTACATATTGTAAAACAAGGTTATCATTGAATAGGAGTTCAAGACTCATGTGAATAGTGTGAAGGTGTTAACATTTTAGTCACAGGTGGTTTTCAAATAGATTGGATGACAGTCTAGTTCAAGTTAGCATCAAGAGTCAAATGAGCAAGTTCAAGATACAACACTCATAAATTAGTGAGGTAATTCATATCCTAACAAGCCTCTAATACTAATATTCTATTAGGGTCTGTCAGTTGTATCATATGGACTAGGTCGTGATTCTAGCATGTAAGGGAAGGGGATCAGAATTACTTATTATCCTCATTACCAATGTACACACATTCATTAATCATTACAATATATATTAATGTGACAATTAGTATATTACTATATCCTCATTATCTATCAACATTGCTTCCTCACCAAATTATTGAGTGCACAACAAGATTGTAAGCAATCTACTAAGTTTTAAATTTATACAATCAATGGTATCACATAACATCTATGGATTGTTATTATCAACTAGTCATTTACAATACCACAAGGAGAAAACTTTCTTTCACATTTTCAAATGATAACAATGATGTCAAAGCAAATCTGTGACTCGTACCAATGCTTTCATAACAATACAAACTCCAAATGAAACATGCATATACAACCTTATCAATATTTTCTTCTACACGTACATTAAGTAACAATGATACAATATCCTTCCATCACAATGGGGCAACATAAGGGACTTTTCAAAATCATAAGGAACATGGACATTGAAAGATATGGATAATGAGTAGCATGAACATTGTCCAACATGATCGTTGAGAACATGAACAAGCTGGTGAATCCTCCTTCACAAATGAGGGCACAATGTCAAGTTTTCTCATCCAACATCAATCTACAAGATGATCATTCCAAGCCATTTCCATTGCTCCCTTGGACACAAATCTGCATATGCAACACAAAAAAATAACAAGGACCATGGGTGCTTTCCACCCAACCATAGGCCTCAAAGAGACCACCCCCGTGCTAGGGAACAAGGCTCAAACTGGGATACACATACAATCTTTCAATGCATAAAACATTACATTTCAAACTTGAACAATTTCCCCCCAAGACTATTTCACAATGGCTTCACAGATGGAACCATAAACATAGGGTGAAGGTGTGTTCTAAAATGGAGACTTGCCATACCAAACCATATTTGCAATAAACAATTTTCATGCCCTCTCGGGGCTATCATAATTCACCAAATTTCATGCCCTCTCGGGGCTATCATAAATGAACCATTTAATGCCCTCTCGGCGCCTCCACATTTCCTCCTCCAAACCCACTACCATCAATTGTAACTCCTCAAACTTCCTTTGTACACCATACTTTCCTTATCACCCCCAGCAAGATATGAAATGTTATGGCATACAATGGAGCCCATACTCCAAGGTTCTCAATATATTTTTCAAACCCAACTTAAGCCCTTCACCCTGGACTTCTCTTCCCTTCCCACAAGGGTGAGTGTAAGTCCCAATCCCATAACAATACTCAAGCACAAAACAAGAAAACAAAACCAAGTAGAAATAAAACAAGAAATTTTGGCAAACACCCCACTAGTTTGGCCAAGACCCTCTAATAAAGCCTTCCCACTAACTTATTTTAGCAAAAACACTAAGCCACTCCATCCTTATGAACTTGTCTCCTCTAACAGTTCATTGATAGCCCTCATGAGCTCTGAGTTATGACCCTCGAAGGATCGACCTCAAAATGCACTTAGAGCACCTTGAAGACTCCTCGATATGGGGTGGCCGCAAATGATGGATGGTCTTTGTGGCCAGAACAAAGATGTGACTAGAGTTCACCCGCTCATCTGGAGCTAATGGGACTGATGATTCGATGCCAAGATCAGCAGTTTCAAAGTTACGCTATGGTGCACCTATGAACTGAGGCACACTGCGAGTTTTGGCATCGAGCGAGATCGTTGTGCTGAATCCAAATGGAATGTGATCTCTCAAAAATGAGATAGGTTATTTTAGGCCTCAGGATCACTGTCCTATAGCATTTGGCAGTTTTTTGATAGCCCTCACGAGCTCTGAGTTATGACCCTCGAAGGATCGACCTCAAAATGCACTTAGAGCACCTTGAAGACTCCTCGGTATGGGGTGGCCGCAAATGATGGATGGTCTTCGTGGCCAAAACAAGGGTGTAACTAGGGTTCAACCGCCCATCCGAAGCTAATGGCACTGACGATTCGATGCCAAGATCAGTGGTTTCAAAGTTACGCTGTGGTGCACCTATGAACTGAGGCACACTGCGAGTTTTGGCATCGAGCGAGATCGCTGTGCTGAATCCAAATGGAATGTGATCTCTCAAAAATGAGATAGGTTATTTTAGGCCTCATGATCACCGTCCTGTAGCATTTAACATTTCATTGATAGCCCTCACGAGCTCTGAGTTATGACCCTCGAAAGATCGACCTCAAAATGCACTTAGAGCACCTTGGAGACTCCTCGGTACGGGGTGGCCGCAAATGATGGATGCTCTTCGTGGCTAGAATAAGGGTGTAACTAGGGTTCACCCGCCCATCTGGAGCTAATGGCACTGACGATTCGATGCCAAGATCAGCGATTTCAAAGTTACGCTGTGGTGCACCTATGAACTGAGGCACACTGCGAGTTTTGGCATCGAGCGAGATCGCTGTGCTGAATCCAAACAGAATGTGATCTCTTGAAAATGAGATAGGTTATTTTAGTCCTTAGGATCATCATCCTGTAGCATTTTACAGTTCATCAATAGCCCTCATGAGCTCTGAGTTATGACCCTCGAAATATCGACCTCCAAATGCACTTAGAGCACCTTGGAGACTCCTCGGTACGGGGTGGCCGCAAATGATGGATGATTGTTTGAAGACTACTCCATGTGTCACTATCTTTCTTGGAAAAAAAATTTCTTTTGAACATCAAGCTTGCAATATTATCAATTATTGTCAAACTTTTTCAACCAAGTCAAAATGTCAAATGCAAATATTTGTTTGCATTTTTTGCTAAGGGGAGTTTCATAAATTGACTTTGATTTTCTATGTCTCTAGTGCTTGAACATACTTAAAATGGCTCTTTGGTCTTAGAGCTATTGGTATTTTCTAACTTCATGGTCTATGATATGCATACTAAGAATTTCTTTCACTAAATGGTTTCCTTGATCTATTGACTACACTTAAATTTTTTCACTTGTCATCTCTCTTTCTATATGTTCAATACAAAGAACTAGAAGAGACAAATAATATTTCTTACCTTCATCTCTCTAAGAACATGATAGAAATCAATTCTAAACTTGAGAAAAGGTTAGAGGAGAATATTGCATTCTTAAATTAATCTCCCTTAAGACCTTTACATACACACGGGGCATTCTTAAATTAATCTCCATGGAAGAAAATTTCATAAAACTAAAGATTCCATAGTGTTGAAACATAAAATCCAAGATCTCATTTATGATGGGATTGTTGATACCTCTAATGACTCATCCACTCATAGCCTTCATATCCAACTTCATATCATGTCAGTATGCATGTGCAATCTTGCTTATTGGCTTTAATTGCTTATCCTACATGTTATCTTCTTTCATGGATTTTATGGCTTATCCCAAATGTGCTTCATACAACTTTTCAATATGAAAGTCTTTCAAAACATTATACAATATTATGAATCTTTATGCTTTCAAATGCTATGATTGGTTGTAAAATGGAACAAATCAATTATTCTAATTATTCATCCGTACTTTATGGATTTTTCTTATTTGATTAGTTTGATAAAAATAGTTTTAATAATCATAATGTCAGCTTTATGTCAAATAAGGAAAAAACCAAATTTGTAATAAGATATCCGCATGCAATTATCTTTCATATAGTTATAAATGATCTTAAAATTGTCTTTGTAGCCTTGTATCACATGCAAATATGATTTGGAAGAACTTGTTCAATATCTTCCTCTTATAATTCCTTACAAAGAACCTACCAAAATACAAAAACCATATACAAAAAACTACACATTTTACATCATAATACATCATAAATTTTAGAAATTCTCCCCAATACCACCCCCCTCCAACTCTTCATGATGTACCTACATTCCAATATCATACAAAAATTAGTAACTTATTGTATTAAACAAGATAATCATCAATTCATTAAATCATTATGAAGAAAATAACATAAGAAGTATATATACCTAGTCAAGTATTCCAATAGGGTCCTCTCTCTGTTTTAGGGTCTCCAACAAGGCTTCATGATCAGCATTAGCAATAGTAAAAAGTTCTTTTACTTTTGGTCTTCCTTGATGCTTCAATAAATTTACATTTGTTGCTATAATAAGATGTGAATATATGAGAATTACTTTGTGCTTCTGATAGTCTTCGAATGCAGGAATTTCGTTCCTTCTAAGCATGTATGTCCGCAGCCATGTTCCAGCAACAACCACTGAACCAGTAGGATACGTGAATCCATCATCATCTGTGATCAATTGTGCAAGTTTTTGTTTTCCTCTTACACAACGTGCTAACCAATAATAGGATTTCTCATCATTCCCCTGTGGTGCAACCAATGCAAAGACATGTCCTGGCTGAAGTAGATCTGATAGATGATTATGCTCAAGTGAACTTTCCATGTCATCATTTTTGATAGAGGGTATGATAGAAAATGGAGTAAGATAATGTGGAGCCCATGTGTCCACCCACTCACTTGACTCACAGTGATCCTAATCACACTGAAAACAAGTACGACAAAAACAAGCTAGTTGTCGTGTCCAAATGGTCCATGTACTAGAATTAGAGCTCCGAAATGAATGCATTTTTGATGAGTCTGTCACTGTAGCACAATCTGATCTATCACCTATGGACCATTCCTCAACTAACCAAAAGAACCTGCGTACCACTGAATTAAGAGTCCCCCCCTGTGATAATGCTAAACTACACCAATCAACAATGCTACGAGCATCAAGAAGCTCTGTTGTTGAAATCTTCAGTTGCTCCTTAACTAGAGCTCTCTTCACACATGCCCCTACTCCATCATGTTCCCCTTTTCCATGGCCGGACTCAAAAAAACTCCAAATATGAGGCACCCCTCTCTCTACGTGCATCCTACACAACCAATAAAACATGCGAGCATTCTTGAATTGACCTGTACAGTTATCTGACCAAATGATATGTCTATCCATAACAATTGCATGCTCGTGTAAGAAATAAAAAAAAATTCTTGAAACAATGTTGCACAAACTCGTGAGAGTGAGATCTATCATCACTCATATAAAAATGATACTCTCTAATAATCTTTCAATTATCTTCCGCACTATCAGGGGCATGTCTATATGTTATGTGAACAAAAATTGCAATCTGAATAGAGTTGTAATACTGAGATTGTGTCTCATTTTGAGGTTGCAATGTGTAGTTCTCAGCAAAATCAACAACTGATATAATAGTGCTAATGGAAAAAGTCTCCTTACACGTTCTAAATTGTTGATCCAACCACTTAGACCTGTGACTATGTCTTGCATACTTGTAAAAAAGATTTTCCTTGAAATCTGAAATAAAATTAGCCACATTGATATCTTTTCCAACCAATTCACATCTAGAGCTCTCACTCCCACTCTTCAATGTGTATTTCAACATTTCATAGGCCCTTTTTTTCACTATTGTCTTTCCAAGATCTTGTTTACACCCCTCATGGAAACATGTGTCAAACTTGGATAAGCCACCACATTTTGAACACTTCTCATTTAAGCAAGCATTTTTATAAAAGGAACAACCATCAACTCTATGACATAAGAGTTGATCTAACAAGTCTCTTGATGATTTTGGAAGCCCACTAGCCCCACAATCCTCCAACATTTCTTTACTATGCAAAGTAGAACGGATGGACCATAATAGTTCATGGTGCATAGAAAACTCAACATGATATTTGCAACAACATGTATTTCGAATTTTGAGTGGCACACAATAAAATGGCTTCAAAGATTCAAAAGCCCTTTGTGATATATGAACACTTGGATGACTCTCTCTAAATTGTTTGAACAACATAGTTTGACTTACCTCCAAATAGTGTTTAGGATGTGGCGTGCGGTCTCTGATGCCAATTCTCAACTTTAAGACATCTTTAGCATTGGGTGATACTCGTGAGTTAGAGTCCCAAAATTGTATAATTTCTTCCTTCACATCGTCGGATAGCTTCTTATCAAAACATGGAAGTCTCCCACCAAATGCCCATGTTTCATTTTGAAGAGGATCATCAATTTTCTCTCGTTGACTAAGTGCTCTTCTCAAAGTAGTATGATTTAGATTCAAATCAATACAAGTTTGTATCATATATCTACCCTTTCTCAAATGATGACTTACCAAAGAGGTTGTAATAACCCTTCGAGCAGCTCTATTATCCTTCTCTCTGCTATTTTTCCCAACACTATTGAGAGCACTGAAAAGATTCTTCACAATAATAGAATTTCTTTCCAAATTTTTATTGACACAAATTTTCAATTTGGAAAGCATAGGTCTCATCTTTTGCATCTTTAATAAGTGCATGAAAAGCTGACATTGCTCTACCACTGTCTTGTTGCCGAAAAACATCTGATATAGTCTTGAAGCCCATAACCGAATGGTTCTTTCTGATTTTTTTCCTTCCAAACTAGTCATAATCGTTTCATCAATTTCAATTATCCATTTTGGTGTTTTAGAACCTTCATGTCGATTATAATTAGGAGATATGTAAGGTTCTTGTGCATTAAGTTCCTGTGCATTGTCATCTTCGACATGGTCAATTATGCAATTTGGATTATGACTTGGTGGCATTTCTTCTTCAAAATTTTCAATCTCTACATTTTCAATTTCCGCATTATCATTTTCAATAGGTACATTTTCATTCCCCAACTGTACATTTTCATTATCTGACTCTATGATTTCACCTTCTATTAATTCATCGTCAACTTGATTGATATTTAGCATACCTTGTCTTTTTTTTTCGGTGTTTCATTTTGTCCTTTTCCCTATATGTTGCAATGTCTTCATTGGATATATTCTTTTTACATTTATTCTTTCGACGACTGCTGCTCTCCATTCAGATGACAAATTCGAACACCTAAGGTTATATTTTCGAATTCTTTTCGATTGGTTGGGCCCCAAAACACGACTTTTTACAAATCCCGTCAAAAAAGAGGTAAAAAAGTAATGTTGTCGGGTCTGTAGGGACAGTCAAATATTTGAAATTGATTCCAGTATAATCGGATATCCAATAATAGATCGGATATCCAATCCAGGATCGGATATCCGATATAGGAAAAGGACTTTTGGGGGGAAAACTTGCTAAGGTTTCCCTCCTTTGCCATAATAATATTAATATTATGAAAATATTTGGAGGCAAACGACTTTAATTTATAACTAAGTTAATAGTATATTAGTATTAGTATAAAATATCAATAATATTAATATAAAATAGTATTAATATACCTATAGTATCAATATTATTATTATACCTATAATAGTATTAATATTATTAATATAGATATAATAGTGTAAATATATAGTGTTTATTTATATTAAGCTACAATATATAGTATTAATATATATTATTATTATAGCTATAATAGTATTATTATTATTACTATACATATAAAAATATTAATATTTAGTGTTTATTTATATTATAATTATTATCCTAAAATAGTATAAATAGTATATTCTAAAATATTATGTTATATATACTAAAATATAACGTTATTATATAGATATATTAATAACATATATATTAATATAATAATATTTATAATATATATTATATTTAATAAAAATATTAGGTTGTTATATATATATATATATTATATTATTATACATATTAATATAATAATATATAATACAAAGAGGGTCGTCATTTAATGGGTCAAAGGGGGTCATAGGTCACCCTATGACCCCCTTGGACCCATATGAACGACTCAACTATGTCCCTAGGGGTCCTAGGACCAATAGGGACATATGTAGCCATTTAATGGATCCAATGGGGTCATAGGTCAACCTATGACCCCCTTTGACTCATATGAACGATTCAAATATGTCCCTAAGGGTCCTAGGACCCCTAGGGACATATGTAATCATTTAATGGGTCAAAGAGGGTCATAGGTCACCCTATGACCCCCTTTGACCCATATTACCCATTCAAATATGTCCCTTGGGGTCCAAGGACCCCTAGGGACATATGTCGTCGTTTAATGGGTCAAACAGGGTCATAGGGTGACCTATGACCCCCTTTGACCCATAATACCCATTCGAATATGTCCCTAGGGGTCCTAGGACCCTTAGAGACATATGTCGTCGTTTAATGGGTCAAAGGGGGTCATAGGGTGACCTATGACCCCCTTTGACCCATTAAACGACGACATATGTCTCTAAGGGTCCTAGGACCCCTAGTGACATATCTCATCGTTTAATGGGTCAGAGAGGGTCATAGGTCACCCTATGACCCCCTTTGACCCATATTACCCATTCGAATATGTCCCTAGGGGTCCTAGGACTCCTAGAGACATATATCGTCGTTTAATGGGTCAAAGAGGGTCATAGGTCACCCTATGACCCACTTTGACCCATATTACCCATTCGAATTCCTAGGACCCCTAGAGACATATATCGTCGTTTAATGGGTCAAGAGGGTCATAGGTCACCCTATGACCCCCTTTGACCCATATGAACGATTCGAATATGACCCTAGGGGTCCTAGGACATCTAGAGACATATGTCATCATTTAATGGGTCAAAGAGGGTCATAGGTTACCCTATGACCCCATTTGACCCATATTACCCATTCGAATATGTCCCTAGGGGTCCTAGGACCCCTAGGGACATATGTCGTCGTTTAATGGGTCAAAGGGAGTCATAACTCACCCTATGACCCCCTTTGAATCATATGAACGATTCAAATATGTCCCTGGAGGTCCTAGGACCCCAAGGGGCATATGTCGTCGTTTAATGGGTCAAAGGGGGTCATAGGTCACCCTATGACCCCCTTTGACCCATATGAACCATTCGAATATGTCCCTAGGGTCCTAGGACCCCTAGGGACATATGTCGTCGTTTAATGGGTCAAAGGGGGTCATAGGTCATCCTATGACCCCCTTTGACCCATATGAACCATTCGAATATGTCCCTAGGGTCCTAGAACCCCTAGGGACATATGTCTTCGTTTAATGGGTCAAAGAGGGTCATAGGTCACCCTATGACCCCCTTTGACCCATATTATCCATTCGAATATGTCCCTAGGGGTCCTAGGACCCCTAGGGACATATGTCGTCGTTTAATGGGTCAAAGAGGGTCATAGGTCATCCTATGACCCCCTTTGACCCATATTACCCATTCGAATATGTCCCTAGGGGTCCTAGGACCCCTAGAGACATATATCGTCATTTAATAGGTCAAGAGGATCATAGGTCACCCTATGAACCCCTTTGACCCATATGAACGATTCGAATATGTCCCTAGGGGTCCTAGAGACATATGTCGTCATTTAATGGGTCAAAGAGGGTCATAGGTTACCCTATGACCCCATTTCACCCATATTACTCATTTAAATATGTCCCTAGGGGTCCTAGGACCCCTAGGGACATATGTCGTCGTTTAATGGGTCAAAGGGGGTCATAGGTCACCCTACGACCCCTTTTGACTCATATGAACGATTCGATTATGTCCCTAGGGGTCCTAGGGACATATGTCGTCGTTTAATGAGTCAAAGGGGGTCATAGGTCACCCTATGACCCCCTTTGACCCATATGAACGATTCAAATATGTCCCTAGGGTCCTAGGATCCTTAGGGACATATGTCGTTGTTTAATGGGTCAAAGAGGGTCATAGGTCACCCTATGACCCCCTTTGACCCATATTACCCATTCGAATAAGTCCCTAGGGGTCTTAGGACCCCTAGAGACATATATCGTCATTTAATGGGTCAAGAGGGTCATAGGCCACCCTATGACCCCCTTTGACCCAAATGAACGATTCGAATATGTGGCTAGGGGTCCTAGGACCTCTAGAGACATATGTCATCGTCTAATGGGTCAAAGAGGGTCATAGGTTACACTATGACCCCATTTGACCCATATTACCCATTTGAATATGTCCCTAGGGGTACTAGGACCCCAAGGGCCATATGTCGTCGTTTAATGGGTCAAAGGAATTTGAATATGTCCCTAGAGTCCTAGGACCCCTAGGGACATATGTCGTCGTTTAATGGGTCAAAGAGGGTCATAGGTCACCCTATGACCACCTTTGACCCATACTACCCATTCAAATATGTCCCTAGGGGCCCTAGGACCCCTAGAGACATATATCGTCGTTTAATGGGTCAAGAGGGTCATAGGTCACACTATGACCCCCTTTGACCCATATGAATGATTCGAATATGTCCCTAGGGGTACTAGGACCTCTAGAGACATATGTCATCGTTTAATAGATCAAAGAGGGCCATAAGTTACCCTATGACCCCATTTGACCCATATTACCCATTCGAATATGTGCCTAGGGGTCCTAGGACCCCTAAGGACATATGTCATCGTTTAATGGGTCAAAGGGGGTCATAGGTCACCCTATTACCCCCTTTGACCCATATGAACAATTCGAATATGTCCCTACAGTCCTAGGACCCCTAGGTACATATGTCTTTATTTAATGGGTCAAAGAGGGTCATAGGTCACCCTATGACACCCTTTGACCCATATTACCCATTCGAATATGTCTCTTGGGGTCCAAGGACCCCTAGGGACATATGTCATCGTTTAATGGGTCAAAGATGGTCATAGGTCACCCTATGACCTCCTTTGACCCATAATACTCATTCGAATATGTCCTTAGGGGTCTTAGTACCCCTAGAGACATATGTCGTCGTTTAATGGGTCAAAGGGGGTCATAGGTCACCCTATGACCCCGTTTGACCCATATGTACAATTCTAATATGTCCCTAGGGGTCCTAGGACCCCTATGGACATATGTCATCGTTTAATGGGTCAAAGAGGCTCATAGGTCACCGTATGACCCCCTTTGACTCATTTGAATGGTTCGAATATGTCCGTAGGGGTCCGAAGACCACTAGGGACATATGTCATCGTTTAATGTGTCAAAGAGAGTCATAGGTCACCCTATGACCCTCTTTGACCCATATGAATGATTCGAATATGTCCCTAGGGGTCTGAGGACCCCTAGGGACATTTGTCGTCGTTTAATGGGTCAAAAAGGGTCATGTGTTACCCTATGACCCCATTTGACCCATATTACCCATTCGAATATGTCCCTAGGGGTCTTAAGACCCCTAGGGACATATGTCATCGTTTAATGGGTTAAATGGTGTCATAGGTCACCCTATGACCCCCTTTGACCCATATGAACAATTCAAATATGTCCCTAGGGGTCCAAGGATCCCTAGAGAAATATGTCATCATTTAATGAGTCAGAGAGGGTCATAGGTCACCCTATAACCCCCTTTGACCCATATTACCTATTCGAATATGTCCCTAGGGGTCCTAGGACCCTAGAAATATATATTGTCGTTTAATGGGTCAAAGAGGGTCATACGTCACCCTATGACCCCCTTTGACCCATATGAACGATTGGAATATGTCCCTAGGGGTCCTAGGACCCCTAGGGACATATGTCATCATTTAATGGGTCAAAGAGGATCATAGGTCACCCTATGACCCCCTTTGACCCACATTACCCA
This sequence comes from Cupressus sempervirens, assembly GCA_028749045.1. NCBI lineage: Eukaryota > Viridiplantae > Streptophyta > Pinopsida > Cupressales > Cupressaceae > Cupressus > Cupressus sempervirens. The sequence continues at coordinate 589,860,610 of CM053787.1, forward strand.
TTTGAATATGTCCCTAGAGGTCCTAGGACCCTTAGGGACATATGTCATCGTTTAATGGGTCAAAGAGGGTCATAGGTCACGCTATGAACCCATTTGACCCATATTACAGATTCAAATATGTCCCTTGGGGTCTGAGGACCCCTAGGGACATATGTCGTCGTTTAATAGGTCAAAGAGGGTCATAGGTCACCTATGACCCCCTTTGACCCATAATACCTATTCAAATATGTCCCTAGGGGTCCTAGGACCCCTAGAGACATATGTTGTCGTTTAATGGGTCAAAGGGGCTCATAGGTCACCCTATGACCCCCTTTGACCCATATTACTTATTCGAATATGTCCTTTGGGGTCCTAGGACCCCTAGCGACATATCTCGTCGTTTAATGGGTCATGACCTATGGCCCCCTTTGACCCATATTACCCATTCGAATATGTCACTACTGGTCCTAGGACCCCTAGAGACATATATCATCGTTTAATGGGTCAAAGAGGGTCATAGGTCACCTTATGACCCCCTTTGACCCATATGTATGATTCGAATAAGTCGCTAGGTGTCTTAAGACCCCTAGAGACATATGTCATCATTTAAAGTGTCAAAGAGGGTCATAGGTTACCCTATGACCCCATTTTACCCATATTACCCATTCGAATGTCCCTAGGCGTCCTAGGACCCCTAGGGACATATGTCATCATTTAATGCATCAAAGGGGGTCATAGGTCACCCTATGACCCCCTTTGACTCATATGAACGATTCAAATATGTCCCTAGGGGTCCTAGGACTCCTAGGGACATATGTTGTCGTTTAATGGCTCAAAGGGGGTCATAGGTCACCCTATGACACCCTTCGAGCGATATGAATGGTTGGAATATGTCCCTAGGGTCCTAGGACCCCTAAGGAAATATGTCGTCGTTTAATGGGTCAAAGAGGGTCATAGGTCACCCTATGACCCCATTTGACCCATATTAGGGACATATGTCATCTTTTAATGGGTCAAAGAGGGTCATAGGTCACCTTATGACCACCTTTGACCCATATTACCCATTCAAATATGTCCCTAGGGGTCCTAGCACCCCTAGAGACATATATCGTCGTTTAATGCATCAAGAGGGTCATAGGTCACTCTATGACCCCCTTTGACCCATATGAACGATTCGAATATGTCCCTAGTGGTCCTAGGACCCTTAGAGACATATGTCATCGCTTAATGGGTCAAAGAGGGTCATAGGTTACCCTATGACCCCATTTGACCCATATTACCCATTCGAATATGTCCCTAGGGGCCCTAGGACCCCTAGAGACATATGTCATCGTTTAAAGGGTCAAAGAGGGTCATAGGTTACCCTATGACCCCGTTTGACCCATATTACCCGTTCGAATATGTCCCTAGGGGTCCTAGGACCCCTAGGGACATATGTCGTCATTTAATGGGTCAAAGGGGGTCATAGGTCACCCTATGACCCCCTTTGACTCATATGAACGATTCAAATATGTCCCTAGGGGTCTTAGGAACACTAGGGACATATGTCTTCGTTTAATGAGTCAAAGGGGGTCATAGGTTGACCCATATGAACCATTCGAATATGTCTCTAGGGTCCTAGGACCCCTAGGGACATATGTCATCATTTAATGGGTCAAAGGGGGTCATAGGTCACCCTATGACCCCCTTTGACTCATATGAATCATTCAAATATGTCCCTAGGGGTCCTAGGACCCCAAGAGACATATGTCATCGTTTAATGGGTCAAAGGGGGTCATCGGTCACCCTATGACCCCCTTTGACCCATATGAACCATTCGAATATGTCCCTAGGGTCCTAGGAAACCTACGGACATATGTCTTTGTTTTATGGGTCAAAGAGGGTCATAAGGTGACCTATGACCCCCTTTGACCCATATTACCCATTCGAATATGTCCCTAGGGACATATGTCGTCGTTTAATGGGTCAAAGAGGTTCACAAGTCACCCTATGACCCCTTTGACCCATATTACTCATTCGAATATGTCCCTAGGGGTCCTATGACCCCTTTGACCCATATTACTCATTCGAATATGTCCCTAGGGGTCCTAGGACCCCTAGGGACATATGTCGTCGTTTAATGGGTCAAAGGGGGTCATAGGTCACCCTACGACCCCCTTTGACTCATATGAATGATTCAAATATGTCCCTACGGGTCCTAGGACCCCTAGGCACATATGTCGTCGTTAAATGAGTCAAAGGGGGGCATAGGTCACCCTATGACCCCCTTTGACCCATATGAACAATTCGAATATGTCTCTAGCGTCTTAGGACCCCTAGGGACATATGTCGTCGTTTAATGGGTCAAAGAGGGTCATAGGTCACCATATGACCCCCTTTGACCCATATTACCCATTTGAATATGTCCCTAGGGGTCCTAGGACCCCTCAAGACATATATCATCGTTTAATGCATCAAGAAGGTCATAGGTCACCCTATGACCCCCTTTGACCCATATGAACGATTCGAATATGTCCCTAGGGGTCCTAGAACCCCTAGAGACATATGTCATCATTTAATGGGTCAAAGAGGGTCATAGGTTACCTTATGACCCCATTTGACCCATATTACCCATTCGAATATGTCCCTAGGGGTCCTAGGACCCTTAGGGACATATGTCGTCGTTTAATGGGTCAAAGAGGGTCATAGGTCACTCTATGACCCCATTTGACCTATATTACCCATTCAAATATGTCCCCAGGGGTCCGAGGACCCCTAGAGACATATATCATCGTTTAATGGGTCAAGAGGGTCATAGGTCACCCTGTGACCCCCTTTGACCTATATAAACTATTCGAATATGTCCCTAGGGGTCCTAGGACACCTAGAGACATATGTCATCGTTTAATGGGTCAGCGAGGGTCATAGGTTACCCTATGACCCCGTTTGACGCATATTACCCATTCGAATATGTCCCTAAGGGTCCTAAGACCCCTAAGGACATATGTCGTCGTTTAATGGGTCAAAAAAGGGTCATAGGTCACCCTATGACCCCCTTTGACTCATATGAACGATTCAAATATATCCCTAGGGGTCCTAGGACCCCTATGGACATATGTCGTCGTTTAATGGGACAAAGGGGGTTATAGGTCACCCTATGACCCCTTTTGACCCATATGAAACATTCGAATATGTCCCTAGGGTCCTATGACCCCTAAGGACATATGTCTTCGTTTAATGGGTCAAAGAGGGTCATAGGTCACCCTATGACCCCCTTTGACCCATATTACCTATTCGAATATGTCCCTAGGGGTTCTAGGACCCCTAGAGACATATATCGTCGTTTAATGGGTCAAGAGGGTCATAGGTCACACTATGACCCCCTTTGTCCCATATGAATGATTCGAATATGTCCTTAGGGGTACTAGGACCTCTAGAGACATATGTCATCATTTAATGGATCAAAGAGGGTCATAAGTTACCCTATGACCCCATTTGACGCATATTACGCATTCGAATATGTGCCTAGGGGTCCAAGGACCCCTAGGGACATATGTCATCGTTTAATGGGTCAAAGGGGGTCATAGGTCACCCTATGACCCCCTTTGACCCATATGAACAATTCAAATATGTCCCTACGGTCTTAGGACCCCTAGGGACATATGTCCTTGTTTAATGGGTCAAAGAGGGTCATAGGTCACCCTATGACTCCCTTTCACCCATACTACCCATTCGAATACGTCTCTTGGGGTCCAAGGACCCCTACGGACATATGTCATCGTTTAATGGGTCAAAGAGGGTCATAGGTTACCATATGACCCCATTTGACCCATATTACCCATTCGAATATGTCCCTAGGGGTCCTAGGACCCTTAGGGACATATGTCGTCGTTTAATGGGTCAAAGAGGGTCATAGGTCACCCTATGACCCCGTTTGACCCATATTACCCATTCGAATATGTCTTAGGCGTTCGAGGACCCCTAGAGACATATATCATCATTTAATGGGTCAAGAGGGTCATAGGTCACCCTCTGACCACCTTTGACCCTTATGAATGATTCGAATATGTCCCTAGGGGTCCTAGGACCCCTAGAGACATATGTCATCGTTTAAAGGGTCAAAGAGGGTCATAGGTTACCCTATGACCCCGTTTGACCCATATTACCCATTCGAATATGTCCTTAGGGGTCCTAGGAGCCCTAGGGACATATGTCGTCGTTTAATGGGTCAAAGGGGGTCATAGGTCACCCTATGACCCCCTTTGACTCATATGAACTATTCAAATATGTCCCTAGGGGTCTTAGGACCCATAGGGACATATGTCTTCGTTTAATGGGTCAAAGGGGGTCATAGGTTGACCCATATGAACCATTCGAATATGTCCCTAGGGTCCTAGGACCCCTAGGGACATATGTCGTCATTTAATGGGCCAAAGGGGGTCATAGGTCACCCTATGACCCCCTTTGACTCATATGAACGATTCAAATATGTCCCTAGGGGTCCTAGGACCCCAAGGGACATATGTCATCGTTTAATGGGTCAAAGGGGGTCATAGGTCACCCTATGACCCCCTTTGACCCATATGAACCATTCGAATATGTCCGTAGGGTCCTAAGAACCCTACGAACATATGTCTTCATTTTATTGGTCAAAGAGGGTCATAGAGTGACTTATGACCCCCTTTGACCCATATTACCCATTCGAATATGTCCCTAGGGACATATGTCTTCGTTTAATGGGTCAAAGAGGGTCATAAGTCACCCTATGACCCCTTTGACCCAGATTACCCATTCGAATATGTCCCTAGGGGTCCTAGGACCCCTAGGAACATATGTCGTCGTTTAATGGGTCAAAGGGGGTCATAGGTCACCCTACGACCCCCTTTGACTCATATGAATGATTCAAATATGTCCCTACGGGTGCTAGGATCCCTAGAGACATATGTCGTCGTTAAATGAGTCAAAGTGGGTCATAGGTCACCCTATGACCCCCTTTGACCCATATGAACGATTCGAATATGTCTCTAGGGTCCTAGGACCCCTAGGGACATATGTCATCGTTTAATGGGTCAAAGAGGGTCATAAGTCACCATATGACCCCCTTTGACCCATATTATCCATTCGAATATGTGCCTAGGGGTCCTAGGACCCCTCGAGACATATATTATCGTTTAATGCGTCAAGAGGGTCATAGGTCACCCTATGACCCCATTTGACCCATATTACCCATTCGAATATGTCCCTAGGGGTCTTAGGACCTTTAAGGACATATGTCAACATTTAATGGGTCAAAGAGGGTCATAGGTCACTCTATGACCCCATTTGACCTATATTACCCATTCGAATATGTCCCTAGGGGTCCGAGGACCCCTAGAGACATATATCATCGTTTAATGGGTCAAGAGGGTCATAGGTCACCCTGTGACCCCCTTTGACCCATATAAACTATTTGAATATGTCCCTAGGGGTCCTAGGACCCCTAGAGACATATGTCATCATTTAATGGGTCAGAGAGGGTCATAGGTTACCCTATGACCCCGTTTGACCCATATTACCCATTCGAATATGTCCCTAAGGGTCCTAAGGCCCCTAGGGACATATGTCATCGTTTAATGGGTCAAAGGGGGTCATAGGTCACCCTATAACCCCCTTTGACTCATATGAACGATTCAAATATATCCCTAGGGGTCCTAGGACCCCTATGGACATATGTCGTCATTTAATGGGTCAAAGGGGGTTATAGGTCACCCTATAACCGCCTTTGACCCATATGAAACATTCGAATATGTCCCTAGGGTCCTAGGACCCCTAAGGACATATGTCTTCGTTTAATGGGTCAAAGAGGGTCATAGGTCACCCTATGACCCCCTTTGACCTATATTATCCATTCGAATATGTCCCTAGGGGTCCTAGGACCCCGAGGGACATATGTCGTCGTTTAATGAGTCAAAGAGGGTCATAAGTCACCCTATAACCCCATTTGACCTATATTACCCATTCGAATATGTCCCTAGGGGTCCTAAGACCCCTAGGGACATATGTCGTCGTTTAATGAGTCAAAGAGGGTCATAAGTCACCCTATGACCCCCTTTGATCCATATTACCCATTCGAATATGTCCCTAGGGGTCCTAGGACCCCTAGGGATACATGTCGTCATTTAATGGGTCAAAGGGGGTCATAGGTCACTCGTCGACCCCCTTTGACTCATATGAATGATTCAAATATGTCCCTACGGGTCCTAGGACCCCTTGGGACATATGTCGTCGCTTAATGAGTCAAAGGGGGTCATATGTCACCCTATGACCCCCTTTGACCTATATGAACGATTCAAATATGTCCCGAGGGTCCTAGGACCCCTAGGGAAATATGTCATCATTTAATGGGTCAAAGAGGGTCATAGGTCACCCTATGTCCCCCTTTGACCCATATTACCCATTCGAATATGTCCCTAGGGGTCCTAGGACCCCTCGAGACATATATCGTCGTTTAATGCCTCAAGAGGTTCATAGGTCACCCTATGACCTCCTTTGACCCATATGAATGATTCGAATATGTCCCTAGGGGTCCTAGGACCCCTAAAGACACATGTCATCGTTTAATGGGTCAAAGAGGGTCATAGGTTACCCTATGACCCCTTTTGACCCATATTACCCATTCGAATATGTCCCTAGGGGTCCTAGGACCCTTAGGGACATATGTCATCGTTTAATGGGTCAAAGAGGGTCATAGGTCACCCTATGACCCCCTTTGACCCATATTACCCATTTGAATATGTCCCTAGGGGTCTGAGGACCCCTAGAGACATATATCATCGTTTAATGGGTCAGGACCCATATGAACGATTCGAATATGTCCCTAGGGGTCCTAGGACCCCTAGAGACATATGTCATCATTTAATGGGTCAAAGAGGGTCATAGGTTACCCTATGACCCCGTTTGACCCATATTACCCATTCGAATATGTCCCTAGGGGTCCTAGGACCCCTAGGGACATATGTCGTCATTTAATGGGTCAAAGGGGGTCATAGGTCACCCTATGACCCCCTTTGACTCATATGAACGATTCAAATATGTCCATAGGGGTCCTAGGATCCCTAGGGACATATGTCGTCGTTTAATGGGTCAAAGGGGGTCATAGGTCACCCTATGACCCCCTTTGACCCATATGAACTATTCGAATATTTACCAAGGTGTAAGGACCCCTAGGGACATGTCGTCGTTTAATGGGTCAAAGAGGGTCATAGGGTGACCTATGAGCCCCTTTGACCCATATTACTCATTCGAATATGTCCCTAGGGGTCCGAGGAACCTTAGAGACATATATCATCATTTAATGGGTCAAGAGGGTCATAGGTCACCTATGACCCTCTTTGACCCATTAAACAAGAAATATGTCCCTAGGGGTCCTAGGACCCTAGGGACATATTCGAATGGTTCATATGGGTCAAAGGGGGTCATAGGGTGACCTATGACCCCGTTTGACCCATTAAACGACGACATATGTCACCTCAAATGGGGTCATAGGTCACCCTATGATCCCTTTGACCCATATGAACCATTCGAATATGTCCCTAGGGTCCTAGGACCCCTAGGGACATATGTCTTTGTTTAATGTGACAAAGAGGGTCATAGGTCACCCTATGACCCCCTTTGATCCATATTACCCATTCGAATATGTCCCTAGGGGTCCTAGGACCCCTAGGGACATATGTCGTTGTTTAATGGGTCAAAGAGGGTCATAGGTCACCCTATGACCCCCTTTGACCTATATTACCCATTCGAATATGTCCTTAGGGGTCCTAGGACCCCTAGAGACATATATTGTCGTTTAATGGGTCAAGAGGGTCATAGGACACCCTATGACCCCCTTTGACACATATGAACGATTTGAATATGTCCCTAGGGGTCCTAGGACCCCTAGAGACATATGTCGTCATTTAATAGGTCAAAGAGGGTCATGGGTTACCCTATGACCCCATTTGACACATATTACCCATTCGAATATGTCCCTAGGGGTCGTAGGACCCCTAGGGACATATGTCATTGTTTAATGGGTCAAAGGGGGTCATAGGTCACCCTATGACCCCCTTTGACTCATATGAATGGTTTAAATATGTCCCTAGGGGTCCTAGGATCCCTAGGGACATATGTCATCGTTTAATGAGTCAAAGGGGGTCATAGGGTGCCCTGTGACCCCCTTTGACCCATATAAACGATTCGAATATGTCCCTATGGTCCTAGGACCCCTAGGGACATATGTCATCGTTTAATGGGTCAAAGAGGGCCATAGGTCACCCTATGACCCCCTTTGACCCATATTACCCATTCGAATATGTACCTAGGGACGTATGTCGTCGTTTAATGGGTCAAAGAGGGTCATAGGTCACCCTATGACCCCCTCTGACCCATATTACCCATTCGAATATGTCCCTAGGGTTCCTTGGACCCCTAGAGACATATATCGTCGTTTAATGTGTCAAGACCTATGACCCCCTTTGACCCATATAAACGATTTGAATATGTCCCTAGGGGTCCTAGGACCTCTAGAGACATATGTCATCGTTTAATGGGTCAAAGAGGGTCATAGGTTACCCTATGACCCCATTTGACCCATATTACCCATTCGAATATGTCGCTAGGGGTACTACGACCCCTAGGGACATATGTTGTCGTTTAATGGGTCAAAGGGGTTCATAGGTCACCTTATGACCCCCTTTGACCCATATGAACAATTCGAATATGTCCCTAGGGTCCTAGGACCCCTAGGGACATATGTCGTCGTTTAATGGGTCAAAGAGGGTCATAGGTCACCCTATGACTTCCTTTGACCCATATTACCCTTTCGAATATGTCTCTTGGGGTCCAAGGACCCCTAGGGACGTATGTCATTGTTTAATGGGTCAAAAAGGGTCATAGGTCACCCTATGACCCCCTTTGACCCATAATACCCATTCGAATATGTCCCTAGGGTTCCTAGGATCCCTAGAGACATATGTCGTCATTTAATGGGTCAAAGGGGGTCATAGGTCACCCTATGACCCCCTTTGAGCCATATGTACGATTCGAATATGTCCCTAGGGGTCCTTGGATCCCTAGGGACATATGTCGTCGTTTAATGGGCCCCTTTGACCCATATGAACGATTCGAATATGTCCCTAGGGGTCCGAGGACCCTTAGGGACATATGTCATCGTTTAATGCGTCAAAGAGGGTCATAAGTCACCCTATGACCCTCTTTGACCCATATGAAAGATTCGAATATGTCCTTAGGGGTTTGAGGACCCCTAGGGACATATGTCGTCGTTTAATGGGTCAAAGAGGGTCATAGGTTATCCTATGACCCCATTTGACCCATATTACCCATTCGAATATGTCCCTAGGGGTCCTAGGACCCCTAGGGACATTATTCGTCGTTTAATGGGTCAAAGGGGGTCATAGGTCACCCTTTGACCTCCTTTGACCCATATGAACAATTTGAATATGTCCCTAGGGGTCCAAGGACCCCTAGAGAAATATGTCGTCATTTAATGAGTCAGAGATGGTCATAGGTCACCCTATTACCCCCTTTGACCCATATTACCCATTCGAATATGTCCTTAGGGGTCCTAGGTCCCCTAGAGACATATATCGTCGTTTAATGGGTCAAAGAGGGTCATAGGTCACCCTATGACCCCCTTTGACCCATATGAACGATTGGAATATGTCCCTAGGGGTCCTAGGATCCCTAGGGACATATGTCGTCATTTAATGGGTCAAAGAGGGTCATAGGTCAGCCTATGACCCCCTTTGACCCATATTACCCATTCGAATATGTCCCTAGAGGTCCTAGGACCCCTAGGGACATATGTCGTCGTTTAATGGGTCAAAGGTGGTCATAGGTCACCCTATGACCCCCTTTGACCCATATGAATGATTCGACTATGTCCCTGGGGGTCCTAGGACCCCTAGGGACATATGTCGTCATTTAATGGGTCAAAGGGGGTCATAGGTCACCCGATGACCCCCTTTGACCCATATGAACGATTCAACTATGTCCCTAGGGGTGCTAGGACCCCTAGGGACATATGTCATCGTTTAATGGGTCAAAGAGGGTCATAGGTCACCCTATGACCTTCTTTGACCTATAATACCCATTCGAATATGTCCCTAGGGTTCCTAGGACCCCTAGAGACATATGTCGTCGTTTAATGGGTCAAAGGGGGTCATAGGTCAACCTATGACTCTCTTTGACCGATATGAACGATTCGGCTATGTCCCTGGGGGTCCTAGGGACATATGTCGTCATTTAATGGGTCAAAGGGACCCCCTTTGACCCATTAAAGGACGACATATGTCCCTAGTGGTCCTAGGACCCCTAGAGACATATATCGTCATTTAATGGGTCAAAGAGGGTTATAGGTCACCCTATGACCCCCTTTGACTCTTATATATTAATAATATACATATATATTAATAATATACATATCAATATAATAATATATATATATATATATACATATACATATTACATTATTATATTTAATGAAAATATTACGTTATTATATAAATATATTAATAACATACATATTAATATAATAATATTTATAATATATATTATATTTAATAAAAATATTACGTTGTTATATAAATATTATATTATTATAGATATTAATATAATAATATATAATACATATTACATTTAATGAAAATATTACGTTATTGTATATATTAATAACATACATATTAATATAATAATATATAATACGTATTTTATATATATATAAATTACGTTATTATATTTAGTAAAAATAATAATAATATATATTATATTTATAGATTGTAATAAGATTAACATAAGATATTATTATATATTACTAGATTATATCTTGTATGTTTACATTACGTTATTATATATATATATATATAATATTAAAATATGCCTTTACATATTATTATGAGTGAAATAATTTAAAAATAAAAAACTAGAACGTTTAAATCGAATTTCCCTCCAAAATTTGAAGATTTTTGGAATTTGACTACCGAGCCATATCGGATATCCAATGTCAAATCGGATATCCGATTTTGAATCGGATATCTGATCAGGTCAACCCCAAAGACGTGTTTATAGAGAGTGTTAGTGATACTCAGACTTCGGGTAGCCGTCTGACAATGTTATTTTGATCAAAATTGAATGAAACGAAATGGGTTTTTTAATATCACTCTCTAGATTCCATCAATATAATTTCTATCAAATTTTGAGTTCGATAAGTATTTATTAGTTAATTATCAATGAAGATTATTGTAAAGTGCTGATTGACATACTAAATGAAAAATAGCTATAACTTTCAAACGGTATAACATTTTTTAAATCTAAAAGTTGCGTCACATTCTATACTTCGCCTAGTATAAGAAAAAAACAAAAAAAGAAAAATTTGATCAAATTTTCTATTAGTTAGGGTGGTCAGACACGGGACTTTTTTTAATCCGAAAAAGTTTTGGTAGAAAGTTCATATTTAATTATTTATTTGGAATAAAAATATCAAAAAATATGCGTCACATCCGGGCATGAATCTAGTTTTCATATCTATAATTATATTTAAAAAAATTATGATTTGATTTTGATTAAGGTGGTTAGACATACACCTACTTTTTATTTTCGCCCTGAAATTTTCTTATTACTGCATTAAAATTCAAACTTTTGACCAATCAATTATTTTTTTCTCCTGATAAGGCCTAGTAGTTTAGAAACACATTCAATTTTCTACAAATTATTTTCTTACAACTTTTTGATATAAAGTCCATAACCACTTCAAAATTATGTGTCAAGTTGACATAAACCTGATTTGCTGATTTTTCACTACCACTTAAGGCCATAGTTTGGTACACCATGATCTTGCACATACCCTCCTATAGCTTTAGAAAAGATTTTCTAAATTACATCATAAGTTGTGCTATAGATTTTAACTCTTCCTCTCCATCCCCTAAATATGGCCATATGAGTGTTTAAATCTAGTTGGGGTTGTGTTGGAGGATACAAGGTAAATTTCTTTGTTGCTTGCCCATCTGATATGGTCATATTTCCTAACCTACAAATTATATTTGCATTGGCTATAGCTAACCATGGTCATCCTAAAATGATAGGGTAACTAGTTAAGTTGAATTTTGGAGATAGAATCATGAAATATGTAGGATACTCTAGAGAGTTTAGGGTTACTACTATGTCTTCTATCATCCCATTAGGAATGATAGTAGAACTATCTGCAAGTTGCAAAATTGTTGGGGTAGCCCTTAATCCTTCTATATTTATCTTTTTCATAGTATCCTTGGTCATAATATTTATAGCAACACCAAGATCAATCAAGGCATTTTTAAGAGACTAACCATTTATAATCACATTCACAACTGGACTTCTGGATCAAAATATTTAGGAATAACTAATTTTCCTAATATAATATTGGCCAATTGTCCTATAACATGGACTATAGTTGGCTCCTTTTTCTTTCTCCTAGGCTTTCTCGGATGGGCTTCTCTGATAGCTTTTCCATAAATAGGAACATCTTTAATAGCTTGGAATAAAGAAATCTGGACATGCATGTTCTTTAGCTAATCAATGATGTCAAAGGATTGTTCCTTTGTTTGTGTAGGTTTATTTTGTATGAGCTTTTGTTAGAAAGGAGGCTCAACTATTGTTTGAGTTTGAGATGAGCTAGTTACATTGGTTGGGTCAACCATTTATGGTAGAGAAGTTGTTGGTATTGATGCTATAGGAGTATCTAGTATTTCAATTATGAGACATGGTTCAAGTGTTGGTAGTGTTGTAATAGATCTCAAATGTATATTTGCAACATTTAGAGCATAAGAAGGATATTACTGAGCATTAGCAAAATACATGGGTTGTTGTGGTTATTGGTTATTTGCATTTGGTTGAGCTTGTGCAGGCAACTAGGTTGGCTTAAGTTTGGCATTGTTTGCTGTAGGAGGTGGCATTATTATAGGTTGTTGGACTAGAGGCAGTAATTGTGGGTTACTAGGATTTTGGTTAGGCCATTTTTGAGGTCCTTTCCATTAGTTTGTAGATTGCCAATTCCCTTGGGGTGGTTGCCATTGGTTCTGCTAATTTTGCCATTGGTTATTTTTCTAGTTAGGCAATTGGTTATTTTGCTAGTTTTTTCGGGAAGGTTGGGAGTACTGAGGCCATTAAGGCTATTGTGGATTATTTTTCCAGGCACTATTCCAAATAGGTTGACTATATTGTGGATGAATTTGGACACTATAGTTTTTCCATTGATTACCATATGGATTTGAATTTTGTAAAGGGTCTTGAGGCATACCTTGATGTGGGGCCCATGGATAGCATTGAGAAACAAAGAATAATTTCTCATCTTCTCCTTCTATCTTGAGGTACTCAATTGGAAGATGTTGGTTCTCTACACTAGCAACCAATTTGCATTGACATTCTTTCTTTTGCTTCCAACAGTGTGGATAGTACTTAGCTAGCTGCACCTCAGCCTCTGCATGCTTTTTCTTTGCAGTTATTGTGTTGAGATGTGTAGTGACATCATTTATGATGTCTTTCTTGAAATTTAAGAGTAGATTAGATATCTCAAGCTTTGAAATACCCTAACTGATCCCGTTAGTGGTTGTAGACTAGTATCTTCTGCCTTTCTTCATAGTTGACCTTGAGTACTTAAGATAGATTTTCTTGAGGTCATCCCAAGAGGATTGATATACATCACCACTAGCCATCAAGTCTAGTGCCTCTAGAAAATTATCATTTACCCCTCTCAAGAAGACTAGTTTCTATGAATCCTCTACCAATACACGCTAGGGGTTCTTCTGCAATGTATACAAGAATCGTGAAACATAGTCTTCAAATGTTTCATCCTCCTTTTGTGATATTCTAAAGATATCATCTCCTCTTTGATCATTCCCCTTGCAATACTCTTTGAATTTCTCTAGAAATAGAGTTTGCATTTCATCCTAGGTACCTATTGCATTGGCTCCTAAGTCCATGAACCATCATAAGGTTTATTCTTTTAGTGTTGCTAGAAATAACTTGAGCTTATAGGTACTAGTGTTATAGTCAAAGCTATGATAGAGTATGTCAAAATCAAATGAGAAAGTATCAAGATCCTCAGTTATAAGGCCATAAAACTTTGGAAGAGTAGCTATGGGTATATTCTTGAGATTAGCATTGGTTATGAGGCTCAGGAGAGGAAATGGAAAAGTAGGTTGTGCCATTACTGGAGGTATTTGATTATGGGGTTTTTTTCTATAAAGGAGCGTTGGCTACAAGATTATTAACAATAGGTGGATTTGGACCAGAACTATCAAGAAAGCTAGCCAAAATTTCAGCAAAATTTTGAAGACCACTTGTGTCCAATGTTTCTGCTCTAGAGGAAGATCTTGCAAGAAAATTAGGGCTTGTATCCTCAAAAGGCAACTCAACTTCTTCTTCAATTTCTTTGTTCAAATTAATAGACTCCCATGGAAGAAATCTTTTATATTCATCTCGTTGTCTTCCTCTTTGATGCATGAAATTGAATTTGTGACTTGTTAATCAAGCCCACAACTCTGTAGTTTTTAGCTAACAAACTAATTTGAAAAAAAAAGGACTTGTAAAGGTTCCTAGTTTGACACCATCCTTGGCAACGATGCCAAAAATGTATAGTTTTATAATAGATGAAGATGATCACACCATTGTCTCTCAAGGATACTATATCTATTATGAAGAATACATATTCCATCATGAAATACACTTGAATTGTCAACCCAAGGACATAGGAATTGCAATGGGTCAGCATGGTATGTGCACTAAGTTCCTTTAAGAGTCTTAGCACCTATGCTATAGGAAAGTAAAATGCATGAAAGTAATCTATACTACTGTTACAAAATAGTAAACACAGTTGGGCTAACAACATATAACTATAGAAAGCTTTGGAAAATGAACATAAACTAGTTAACAACTCAAAACATCCACCATGATCATTTTCTACAAGTGCTGCAAGAACTTTCACAAGAACAATGTTGCAAGACTAATACAGTAAATCTATGTTGAAAACAAGAAATTGCAAAGAATGAATCTACTCTACCTAAAACTATTCCACCTCCCAAGTGGCCCCCCTTGGTTGGTTTCAAATAACTATGAACACAACAAGTATTCCAAAATCACTCTTTCATTAAAATCCTTCTTGTATTACATCAACTAAATAATTCATGAAGAAAAGAAAAAGAGTAACTTTTGAATCTTAAACCAGCATTGTCTATTTTCTCCTTAGCTTACTAAGACAATCCAAATCCATTATATAGAGGATTGGATACTTATTAAAAGCATGAAATAAAAGTCTTGAAAAAACATAGCCAAAAAAGAAGGCGGAAGATCAACCATGACATAGTACATTTATTACTAAGCAATAGAATAACAACTTGTAGGAAATATAGCAAGTTGTGTCTCCTAGATTTTTTGGAATAGTAACTCCATTGTAGGCATGGCTTATCCATAGGAACTGAATTGTGCTTTCCCCTGCCACAATCAATCTCCATCATCCTCTTCCTTTAATGCAATAATCACCACCCTTTGTGTCATTCTTCATTTTCTGGAAAGTTAGAAACATTCAGAACATATATGCAAGATAACATTCCTACTCTTATTTAGATATTAGAACATAGCTTAAGATATTTATATGAAATACTACATTCTATGTATAATATTAAGCAAATGATGTCATACACATTATCCATAGGTTTAGTAAGTTCTAGTTGTCTCTAGCATAAGTTCACAAGATATTTACACAAATGTTTTGGAAATTTTTTTGACAAAGCATAGAGTAAGTCTAAACTATGAAAACTATATCAAAATTAAGAAATTAATATGTTTCATCGATCACTAAGATAAGAAAATAATTGAAAGGGGGAGTGAGATGGAACCAAGGAGATATCAACTAGATCATATTTTGGAAGGACAAAAGGTGGGAAGAAGGTCCCTTGGAAGAAACTACATTTGTGGTGCTAAAAGGTAAGGGGTAAATAGGGATAAGAGAAATAGTGAAACACTATGTCCAACATAATCAATGGAAGACTTTCAACTCATATAATTTAGATGGAAGGAATAAAGCTTAGTTGAAGAACTCAACACCAAGCTGATGGGGACACACATCCCCTCCTTGCCAATGGAGGACAATATTTTATGGGATAAAACTCAAATGGGGATTTTAGTGTTAAATCTACTTACAATTCCCTAGTGGGCAATGGGGGAAATCTGAAGTGGAAATATGTCTAGAGCCCTCACATTGTTCCTAAAATAAATTTCTTCTAGTGTTCAGTCATGCACAATAGTGTTCTAAATATTGATAACCTCAAAAAATGTAGTTTCCAAATGTGCAATAAATGTGTGCTATGCTATAAGGAGGAAGAGTCCATCCCCCATCTCTTTATCCACCACCCTTACTCTACCCATGTTTGGCAAAGTATTCTGGCAGAGATTTTAGTTTGATAGGTTTTCCACCATTCGATCTCTCAATTTATTCTCAGGTGGTAGTGCCCTCTACAACATCTCCTTATCAAAATGATTTGGAAGGCTATTCCCCCGTATGTAAGTTGGAGTTTATGGAAAGAATGAAACAATCATGTATTTAGAGATACAAGTACGCCTCTAGGGGTGGCCTTCCACAATTATATGAGAGGAAGAAATGAGGGGGCCCTAATATGGAAGTGAAAACTTTCCCCCTACCAGCCGACCTATGGTGAGAAGGCTTGGGTGAGAGTGTGGGGTGTTAATGAAATTATAGATAGAATAGACAATTTGAAGACTATCTAGAGGACACAAACTAAATGGAAACTACCCCCCCATAATTAGTTGAAGCTAAACTTTAATGGATCTAAAAAGGTGGTACGAGTTGTTGCAGGAGGAATAGTTCAAAATTTTCTAGGTGACAATATCATAAGTTACTCTAGGAAATGTGATAATGTCTTCAGCAATGAAGCTAAGGCCCTTGGACTCCTATGGGGGGCTAAGTTAACTAAGACCATGGGAATTCAAAATTTTATTGTGGAGGGAGATTCCACGATAGTCATTGAAGTGGCTAAGGGGGAGAATAAGATGAGCCAGAATGCCACATTGATTATTAGGGACACCCAATGTATCATTAATAGTCTTAGTGTTGTCAAAGTACAAAACATTTATAGGGAATTAGCAAACCAAGTGGTGGACAACCTGGTAGGATATGGACATAGAATCATTAATGATCAAGTTTGGTGCAACACGCAAGATCTCTTGATGGTGATCAAATCACTTGTTCATAAAGAGGCATTTAAACTATGATGAACAACTTGGCATACGACTAAGGTTGTCCTTTCATGATGGGTTTAGCTAAGATTTTTAACTATCCTACCATTCTTATTGAGTGTACCATAATGGCAATAATTTTAGAAGTGGCTTCTATTTTTGTTGTTACTTCTAATGAGATGATGAAAATCATTATATGTAATGGTCAGGGGAAAGTTGATATTCCAAACCTAATTTGGGGAAATTTTTCATGCCACCCAAGATGAGATTCCAAATCTTGAGACAGGGAGTTATGGATATGTCACAAGGATTTGGTGACCTGGCCTCTTGATTGTAACTTAATTTTTATGTTTCCCAAAAGACTATTATTCATTTGTAGTACCTTTAGTTGCAAACACTACTAGATAGCTTGCAAGGGTTTTTCTTTAGCCTTTTTTGATAATTTGATCACTTGGGTTGAGGATATGGCAGCCGAGATTAATGAGGGAGACACGAAGTTGGTGGTCAACTTGGATGATGAGGTCATGGAAGGGGTGGATTCACAACTAGAATAGTCAAGAATTGAGAAGATTTTTAAGAACAACAAAGTGGCATGGTCCTATCTAGAAGAGGGTAGATTTATCCCTTTTATGGAGAGTATAGAGGGCCATGATGAGATGGTCACCTAGAAATTTGTGGATTCCTAGAAGAAGCATTGGGTCACCATTGATGGGGTGACTTTTGAAGTCATGGAAGATGTGATAGCTAATGCCACTAGCCTATCATTGGAACAAAAATCATGGACAAAGTAGTCAAGAGTTGAAGATGAAGTGATCCTTAAAGGTTTCTTCCACTCTGACAAAGCCCCTATTCAATTCCATGAAGGGTTTTCCTAGGAGAAGCTCCTAGAGCCAGGGAATATGGCCTACTATGAAATCATGCACTACATCACCTTGAAGACACAATTAAGGTTTTTTGTTGTTACCACTTCCCTATCCTAAATCATTTTTGTAACAAAGAGTGCATTTCCTTTCCTTTTCTCTTGCTCCATTCTATGGAGGACTTTGTTTGGAATATAAGAACAAAATATGAAGAGAGCAAAAATTACACTATCACCAAGCCTTGATGTTCTACTTGTTCAAATTTTATAGAGGCCTCCACCCCTAAATTATGACCATTAGCCCTCCTCTAAAAATTTCTTCTCAATGCTCAACCCCCCTCCTAAACCCACATCTAGAGAGGACCTCATGCCCATGGCCAAGAAAATTAAGGAAGAAAAAATATAAATTATGGATGTTGAAAATTTTGGAACCACGAATAGGGTCAGTAATTAAGGGTGCAAGCTATTGAGAGAGAAAATTCCCCCCAACAAACCTACCATACCTAACTAGACACCTTTAGGAAAAAATTTGGGCCTCATCCCAAACAGAAGGCTACCAAAAGGAATTCTGGTGAATAGGAGGAAGAAGAAACAAAAAGTGAGGAGAAAACTGATAATATGGAGGATCAAAACTATTACTCTAGATTTTGGAAAGTCTGACAACATTGAGCATGGAATGATAACCTCTCTAGTTAATGTTGGCACGATGGATAGTCATGCACAAGTGGAAAGCATAGGGGGAGAACATGAGGCCAGCGATGACCAAGGGGAGATCACACGTAGCAGAAAGACATCATAACCAAAAATGAGATCACTGAGTAGGGGAACTAGGTGGTGGGGAAACTTGAAAGATCTATTGCAAAGTTAGTTAAATGGAAAGAGGACTTGGAGGACAAGTTTGACAGGGTGGCCAACTTCTCAGTTTGCATCATGCACTTGGCGGCCACAATGCTCCATCTTATGCAAACTAACCAAGATTGGGGAACTAGTGATAAGAAGGTGGGTGGAGATGAATCATGCCCTGTATGGCTTCTTGGCTAATGATTGGCTCCGATTGCCATTGGAAAAGCCAAGGAACTACTGATGGTTCCCGTATTAAAGTGGTTAGATTTTGTTTTGTTTTATGATGCTCGGTTCTACTCCGTGCCTTCGGACTTTTGTTAGCTTTTATATCTAGACTGATATTAGGGCCAATATGGCCATGATTTTGTATATTGATAAGACTCTCAATGCTTATGGTAGTATTTTCATTTTGATTATGTTTATGGGTAGTTTTTTGAAATTTTGATAAGAGGCGAGGTAATCTTGTGGTAGTTACTACCAACTAATCTCTGGATAGTTGCTCTTCTATTTTTGGGTCAGCCCCCATTTTGGCTGCTTCTTAATTGCAAAAACATCTTTCAAGAAAAAATTATGCTCTCTTTATTCAAACATTTAGAAGAGTCAATTCAATATTTTATACTTAATAATAATGACCAAAGATAGAAGACAATATTGCAATGTGAATGTTTTTGACAATATGTATACAAATAATAAAGTTGATGTTGATGTGAAACATGCCAAATGATCCATCTTGATGGCTTCAGGTATAAATTTGACATCCTAGAACACAATTCCCAATATTTCATGCTCGAATTAATAGACAAAAACCAGTTGAAAGGGAATAATGAGAACCCATTAAATTAAATTTGATATTTAATATGTAGATATAGATTTTGTTCAATTTTTTTTAATCTCTATGCAATTTTATTTCGTGAGATCAAATCAGGATCAATTTTATACCAAGTAATTATTGGAAAAAACTAACCCAGTTAACAGAATATCAATATACAATGTATGCAATATGCAATTTTTTTAGGGACATTTTCATATTACTGTTTTGATTTTTTTCAGCTTTAAGAATGAAGATGATTTATAGACCATTGTTTCTATTTCAAGTTGTGTAAAAGGTTTTATCTCAGCGAATTTGCAGAGACACCAGATAAAACTGGAGCAATAACTTTATAAGGTGTTGATTGGAAAGGACAACAGAATACCACCCGTTCCGTTTCTCATTACACCGACATGTGACTACTGTTCAAATATACCTTGCTTGCTGGATGTAGAAAGAAATATGTTATGGACTTTCCTATTTAAAATGAAAAAGAAATAAAGTCAGAGATGATAGTTCTGGATGAATAAGTGTCTATATTATCATGTCACTTCTTTTTAACTTTACTTTAAGAAGAGAAGAAGACAGATTTTAAAAAAGTACTCCTGATCAGTAAACAATTTTCACCCTTACACTCAGTAAAAACTTTAGTAATCTTATATAGACAAGATTTAAAACTAGTAATAGCATACGTACATTCTCTGTAGAGTGCCGATGGGGGAAAGACATCATAATACAGCCCCCTCCCTTCCTCATTAGCTACTTGATCACGTTCTTTTTTTTATATGGCAAAGAAATCAGGTCAAAAAAAGATATGTTGCAGATGACATCAAATCAGATGTAGTAGGTCATTCCAACTTGTAACAAATTCTTGTTTGGAGTCTCCAAAGCTGCCGTCATCTGCCTTGAATTTCTCTTGAGGAAATCATAGGCATAGTTAACCACAAATCTTTTGATCAGTGAAGAATCCTTACTTGCCGTCACCTCACTGTGTCCAAGCAAGTACACCACGCCAGCTGCCCTTGCCCTTTCTACAAACTCCAACTCCTCCTCTACACTCTCTTTACTAAAACATCCATCTTCCTCATCAAAACTAGTATCAACACACAAGCCCTCAGTCCCTATAAACTCCTTCAATGATTCCACCAAGAGGTTTTCAAACTCTAAACTATTACCAGTTCTAGTATCAGTATACCCATATCTTACAATACTCCTATACATCTTACATTGCTTATCACCAACCCTTCTAAAGAGAAAACGTTCTTCTGCTGGAACAGTATTCACGGGTAGAAACTTAAAACACACAAATACAACCACAGAATGTAAGGCAGGGAGGTTTGTAATGAAGTGTGAAAATATAGCAGGAACTCCTTGTGCTAATTCCGTGTAGAGAAACCCCATTCCCGGTGTTCTAGTAACACCCACACTTTTACTAAGGCTTGTTACGTAATCAGCTGACATTTTCTGCTCCACCTCATATGCATATCTCCTTGCATGCACATAGTGCCATACGTACATTACGAACAACAATACAGCTGCAAAAGATAAAGGCAGGTATCCTCCTTCGGTAAACTTCCACAACACCGCTGAGAAGAAGATAAACTCCACTGCCCCAAATATGACCACGTAGGCGCCCACCACTAACATCCGCGTCTGCCATATCATCAGCATTATCAGGGCAAGGAAGGCTGACGTCACTATCATCACTGCCACTACAGCTATGCCTGCACCAACGGGCAAATATTAGAAACTTGTTTGTTACTTTCTTTGATGCATGTAATTGATCTTTATCTTTATCTTTATTATGGTTAGGGTTATTGTATCTTGAAAGTGATTGTAATTAATCTTATCTTTATCTTTGTTATTCTGCTATGTTGAAATGATTGTGTACCGTATGCATTGCCGATGTTGGTTGTGTCTTTGAATGAAGCGGTGACAATCAAACATGCCACCATGAGAATATAGTTGATCTCTGGAATGTACGCTGACTTGAGGAAAGCACCCCATACACATGGATTGCTTTACTATGGTAAATGTGGCCGATATCATTGCTTGACTTGCGATGATTGAAGACGAAATGGCGACCACAAACATGGGGTAGTATAGAGAATCTGAATCATAGAAAAAACACATTTTTAGTGCCACGTTTATCATATTGTTCATTAGTTGTTTGTTCTACTAGTTTATTGCTTTACCTGGAATTGACTTGTAAAAGGTGTACGATACATTTTGTGGAAACCTCCGAAGGTATGCAGCTTGACCCACATAGGCACAGATCAAACAGGGATAAACTACTCCAGTAAATGCAATCTTTACAAATTCATCACAAGTGTGAGTTAGTTTAGGTGAACTTTTAAGTTCAGTTCTCCAACAGAGCTTCTATGTCGGTTAAAAGTTAGACGGTTTAAATATTATGTTTTGATTCTTAGATTAGAAGTGTTAAATAGTCAAAATTTAATAATTTTTCCAAACTTAATTTCTTCCTTGATGTTTAAAAATGACCCTAAAACTGAAACCCACCTGAATTGAACGAACAGAAAAATGACCCAAATCTGCAAACATGGCCTCAGTTCCTGCAGGACAATAAAATTGCAATCAATTAACTCAGTACTCACGATCAGAGTTATTGAGAAAAGAAAACATGGGTATGTAATAGTGGGTAAGATATTGCACAATCAAATTACTCTGTGTACCAGATCAAGGAAATTTGGAAAAGAAAAAGTGAATATTAAGTTATATTATATACCTGTAATGCAGAGAACTATTCCTCCTAGTGAGAGCCAGCCTTGTTTAGAATTTCTTTTAAAGTAGTCGATGATGTACATGGGATTAAAGGCACGAAGAACAGTAGTGTCATGTTTAGCCAAGTTGTAGATGCCGATGGAACCAATAAGCAAAAACCATACTAATATGTCAGGGCCAAACATACACCCAACTTTGTTGGTTCCGCAGCTCTGGACAGAGAAGAGAAGAACTAAAATGACCAGAGAGATTATCACCACCACATCTGCAAACAAATCATAAAGTCAGATTCTTTTGGAAGGTATGAGCAATTGTTATCCAATTTGTCTAATGTCTAGGATGCACTAATATACAATTAACTTTTATACACCAAATTTATACGTTGGGTGCTTTCTATTTCAATAAATGACCCAATCTTCCTACCCATCTCAAATATTATACTGTGAGAAAATCCCGAAAACTCACCTTGGTTGAGCGACTTGTCCACCCTTTTGATTCCCTCCACCGCTGAGAGAACTAAAATATATCAACAAATTAAGTGTTAGTGAAATTACGTGAACAAATGAAAGGGAAAAGTTGACAAATTTTGTACTAAGGGATTTATTGTGAATTAAGTAGAGTTCGAGATCATTTGATTTCTAACATAATAGATTGCACTATTGAAATATTGATATAACAAGCATACAATATATTGGAAAATAACAACAAAAAGCATTACATATTGAAAAAACAATAATATGTACCAGAGATGCAAGGGGTGAGGACGCCATCTCCTATAACCATACAAGTCCCCACAAGGGCTAGTATTAACAAACATCTCTTGGCAAAGTTACTTTGTTCAAGAGCTTCCTTTATTTTGATGGCTCTATTGGGCTGTCTACCTGCAACTTCAAGTTTATATGAGGAGAGTTTCCTATCTTCTTCCTGGTGATTAGGTATCATGCTGACATTTGCATGGCGGCAAATTAAAGAATAAAGAGCAAACGTTCCACCTGCAAAAGAAACCGTCTCTTTAAACTTAGAACACATGTTTTCACATCAAAAACATCAAACTTTGACCTAAAAACAAAATGAAACTAGAGCTGTTATAATCTTACCATCTCCATTATCATTGGCCCACAATACAATGAAGACGTATTTGATGAGGGGCAAAAGAGTGAGAGAATATATGATCAAAGACAAAGCCCCAAGAACGTCATCAGGATTTTTGATGCCATGAGGAAAAGTACTTGCATACACATAAAGTGGTGATGTTCCTATGTCCCCATAAACCACACCAATACTCTGAAACGCCAATTGCACAACTGCAGCCATGCTCAACATCTGAGAAACACCACAACCACAAACATCATCAGAAAATGCTTTACAATTCTAAAAGCTTGGACACAATCCCACTTCAAATTTTTAGCTGATACGGCTACTACCCACTTTAACATATTTAGTCTATACTGCTACAACCCCACTTTTTTAGTTTATATTTACAAAATGACTATCTACTTTCTTATAGGATGCACCAATGGTTAGATTATCTTCACATATCATAACTTACTTTACTATTATGCATGGCTGTGTCCTAAGAAAATTATAGTTGTTTCCTATACCTACTACAAGGATGTTAGACATAACCAAATTAACTAACAAAAAAACTCACAAGTCAATAGAAACAAATTTTACTAGTAGACAAATATGAAGGTCTAATTGGAGACAAGTATGTAAATTTTATTGCTACCTGAGTATGACCCATTCCTGTAACTCTGTTGGACTCCACATCTAAAGAATCAACCCTAGAGAAGCGCTTCTCTTTGAGTCTGCCATGAGAAGTGTGCTCCACTGTTTCAATCATTTCTTCATCCCCATTAACCATTTCTCTCTCACCACTTTCCTCCACAACTACCTCCTCTGTGGAACTGGATGCCATCATGCCCACAAATCCAAATAGCTAAATAAAAATATAGCTATAAACTTGAGAAAAAACCTTCAACTTGGACAAGGCATGGAGGAAGAGAGAAATTTATAGGTGTTTTCCTGATATACAAGAACTCATACAAAATGACCAGGCCATTTTATAGTACTTCATGGTAGTCCATGGCATATGTCATTCAAACTCTTTCTTCCTATTGGACGGCCTAAATTTGATGGTTTTTTTTGGGGATCTCTTCATAAAATATAATTAAGATTATGAGAGAATTGTGTTGTATAAAGGGGAAGGTTTTGTATGAAATGTTAAAAATTATATGAAAGTTATTTTAAATGAATGTCAATGACTGTCAAATAAAGATTTCAACTATATGGTCAGGTCATAAATGATTGTCATATGTTAGATTCAATACGTGTTAAGTGTTTTATTCATTCTTATGAAAGATGGGTTTGATGAGAAAGTTTATTGACCAACAATTTAATATTTAATTAAAATTATAATATAACAGTCTCATAATTTCTAAATAGCCAATTAATATCACAATATATGAAAGAATACACAATGTGGAAAATTATATGACAAGAACGGCCGACCGTCAAATTTTGATAAACTTCTACTAGGGTTTGTATTCTACAAAGGCGGCTATGTCGGTGGCTACACTTCCACATTGAAAACAAACGCCCTGTGGCATTTACTGAGTGCATAAGATTTGGTTTTCTCTACTTCACAGGCACGATGAAAACCTGCCAGACATTGTAGTTCTAAATAGAACGAACGAGAAACATTTTTCGCACCTACAAAGTCACGTCAGGGGAAAGTAGAACGAAAGTCATTCAATCTTTTTGTTATAAAATTAGGATTCATATGAAAGATATTTGGCATCTTTGAGATCACGGCTTACGTCCGTCATTAGATTCTGGAATATTCACACATAACAATCCAACATGTGCATCATTATATTTTAAACAGTCTAACATGTACATTTTCACTTGCAAAACAGTCTATCATATGCATTGATTTTTATAATGGAGTCCAGATCCAGTGAAACTATGTTTTCTTCAGCATAACAATTGTTGCATCTCACGTTTCCCTAATAGAGAAATGAATGGACTTCAGAGCGAACTGGTCCAAAGCATATTTGAAATAGATAGCATTCCCATTCTAAAATGGCTGTATATTCTAATTTATTAATCATTTAAAATTTACAAATTAGTTAACTTACAATTTAATTTAATATTAAACAATAAATACCCATTCTGTCGGCTGACTAGACCTTCAGAAATTTACAAAACAGTCAACTTGAAATTTTAATTTAATATTAAATAATAAATAAATACCCATTCAAGTCGGCTTCCTTCCCATTCCACTACCTCTCCTAATATCATATTTTTCTCATTGTCTTTGTGCAAATATGCTTGATCTCTCTAGACTATGTAATGATTATATTGCTTATTTTCCTTTTTCAATAAATCAAACATTTTTAGTCATGTGGTTAGATCATCTTTTTCTTTTCCTTTTTAGTCTAGGAATTACAAATATTCTAGATACATTTGAACTCTCTAGATTATTTCTTTTTTTCTAGCAATGGGAAAAACTTGTCAAAATTTATACTTATTGGATTATTCAACACTCATATTTATGATAGTTAGTTGTTAACATATAATTATTTTCACAATAGATAGTAATTTTTTTTTGAGTATTTACGTTTGTAAGAATATATCATTATAATGTAAGGTAAGGCTCTTAAATTTGATTTTAAGTGTATGAATATATAAATTATACTATAAGAAAATAAATAATAAATAAATATTATGTTAACAAATAAAAATGTAATGCATTTAAATTTGATTTTTTTAAATTTGTATGAATTCAATGTAGTATTCAAGTTTGTTGAGTTAATATGTCTAAAAAATTAAGTTGTGAGTTAATAATAATTTAAATATGTACTATAAATGGTATGTTTTACAAGCATATATATACTCAACAACATGTGCATTTGTTCTTATATCCCTGAATTCATCTCAAAGCTACCTTATGTGAGTTCATTATCAAGAGTTGAGTAAAGATACCTTTGAAATATGACTAACCTAATGTGCATTGTAAAAGATATGGCTAGCTTAATGTACATTATAAAAATTTGAAGAGCATGTGAAAATCCAAATGTCATAGCATGCCAACCTTTATTTACATTGCCTATTCTTAATATATTTTCATGCAATAGGAATTTGACTAATTCTAGGATGTGATTCAATGTCCAAAACTATAATTCTCACCTATGAACTCCTGACAATGTGAGCTAAAAAGGTGCAAGTAAACATGATTTTTTTAATTTGAAAAATAAAAGACAAACATTGACAACTTGAATATGTTCAATACCCCAAACCTAAAAATTAAGGCAACTTGTCAACATGCAACAACACAAATAGGATAATTAATCACTACATGTCCATCAAACACGAGGAAAGTCCCAATACACATTAATCATGGTCTATCAATTTATTTATATCATACTAGACCCCTCAAGATGTTAGAAGACTCCATTAGGTAAACTAAGCCTTCTCATGGTCCCTTAATGTTATGATTAACACTTGACAAGCATATAAATAAAAATTGGTGTCATTGAATCCCTCAAACTCACTCAAGACACATGGGTCACCTCAAAGGCTCCCTAAACACTAAAATCCCTAAAAGAAATTTTTTATTAGGTCAAGCAACCTCATGAGTGCTACAAAACTCTATCAAACACTTTCTCAACATTAGGGCACTCATAGTGGACTTGGGTGTCAAATCAAGACATAAGAACACCTAGAGGATGTGATGACATCACCTAGGATCACTAGTGTCCATTTTGGCACTAGAGTCCCTAGAAACCTTATTCCTATTATCATCCTCTAAAATCAGATTTGACTAGGCTACTTAGCAAACCAAAGGTATGCTATAATAAATTACATGTTATAGACTTAATGGAGCAGAAAAATGACCCTAGGAATGCATAAGGAACATAAAATAATTAAAAAGATTAGGGGACACAATATAATTATTGATAAATATATAATTTCTAATATCACATGTTGTAATATTTAGTTTGTATCCAAGTAATCAATCACAAGATGAGATAATAGGCTTAATTTACTATATGTAAGAAATACTCATGAAAATATGAATTTAAGTTCCTTTACTATAGAGTTATTGTAGTTAGATTCAACATTTATTATGATGATCTAAAAAGTAGCCTTTATATCATGATTATTAAAATATTAATTTATGCAAAATCATATAACAATAAATAAGTATTCGTAACAAATTTGCTTCTATGCTAGATTGTGATATTTCCAATTAACCTTCTACCTATTTAGGTACGCCCATATCTTTTGGTAAAATGGAGAATGCAATTTGGGCCAATCTTTTAGAAAGGGTCCAAGTTAAGCTAGCATCCTTGAAAGTGGCTTTTATTAGTAATACAAGGAAGCTCTAGATGCTTATTGAAGTCATTCAGAGTACCTTCATATATGTCATGTGACTTTTCCATTTTGCTAACATATGGGTCAAGTGTCTTTTCCATGTTCTTATTGATTCTTATATGCTATGTGTATTTTCCATATGCCTCTTACGTGGGTCAATAAACATGAGGCGATTAGAAGAAGATTTCTCGAGTCTAATTGTTGAAGATATAAAGAGATTATTTCATGTCTAGCAGGATAAAGTATGAAATCAAAATAATCTTGGGGATTAAATATGTGTAATAATTATAACCTAAATTTGGTCCTCCTTTATAAAGTTAGTTGGAATCTTATTATTTAATGATTCTTCATTTGTTTGCAGAATCCTATAGCCAAAATATTTGTAGAATAGGGAAGGAATAAGGTGGTTAGATATTTCTTCTCCCTCAAGCTTCAACTTTTGTATAATGGGCAATTGCACCAAGATGGTGTGCAAAAGGGAGGTGTAAGTGGACATCTTTTTTCTAAATTAGGTAAACCTAATCTTGGAAGAGTCATATGAGTGCACTCAAAATGAGAAGATGCGTAAAACAAAAAAATTGTAGTACACTAAATCTACTTTCTAAACTACTAAAATTGATAAAATTAAGAGGGTTAAACTTTGCATGCACATAAAAATCTAGTGATGCATACCAAGATCAAGTACATTGCAATAAAATATCTCTTCTTGAGAGAATTGGTACAAGACAAGGAAGTAAGGTTGGAATATGTGAATACTAAAGAACAGATTGCAAACATATTCACCAAACCATTACCTAAGGATGCATTTTTGTATCTAAGAGGTAAGCTAGGGGTCATTCCCCTATCTAAAGATCACTAAATAAAATTTAGTGATGCATCAACTAGAACCTATTGAAGCTCAATCAAGTTGATGTAGCAATTAAAGGACATATTGTATATGAATCTGTACTTAAGGTACATTGGAAGCTACATTGTTTACAATCTTTGGCATTAGATTTGAAAGAGAGAGTTCTAATGTCATAATTCTATGGAAAGGGAGAGAGTAATTGGAATTAACAAAGAGGGGGAAAAGTTGAAATTGTATGAAGAACTTGGTCTAATATCAAAGAGGAAGAGTTTGCTATGAGAAGAAGATGTTGAAGATAGTAGTTTTTGCTGATAGAGGGAGAAGACTAAAGTAAGAGGGAGTTCACACTGATAGAGGGAGTTCTCATGGATGAGAATCAGAATGAAACTAAGGATATTTTCCTTACTTTATTTTGCTCTATAATTTCATTGTATTATGACATATTGTGTTGCCATCAATGCCAAAAAGGTAGATTGTTGAAAACAATTGATCAATTGTATATTGTCTTTAATGTTACATAAAATGTCATGCATTCACTAGTCAATGTCTGTCAAGCTCACTCAGGTGATGAGGACAATTCTGTGTGTTTGCTGAGCATTCCTATTTATGCCAAGTTCAAAAGATAGTGTCTACCAATTTTACTTGAGAGATAAAGGAAAGTTGAAAGGTAACGAGTGTTAACTGAGCTCACTCAATTACCAAAGAGGATTCATAGATGGAAATTTCTACCGAGTTCACTTAGGATATAAAGCAAGTTGGCATGAAAACCAGTGTTAATCGAGCTCACTTGGTTAACAAAGGAAAATCTATTTTGGCTAGTGTCTACCGAGTAGGGTCAACTAATGAAGGATTTTCTTGTTTTGGTTTATTGAGTTAAATAATTTTTTTTGATGGTTTAATCTGATGGAGGAGATGAATATTAATTATTCTAAGTTGTATTCAAGCTGACTTGACAATGTGTAAGATATAAATGTAAAGTCAAGTTGTGGGATTGAATGTGAATGAGTGTGTGAAGAAAAAAAATTCTTAGAGGAAGATAATTTGAAGGATAAGAAGAATATCCTTATGGAGTTGCAACTTGATACATTTGATCAAGAAGCATAAAGTATTGAAGCCAAAATTGAGATCTGTAATCAGTAATTAAGCTACATCAGAAATCAGGTATTCTCATTGTTACTATCTAACCATAGTAGCAGTGATCTAAATCTCTTAACAGAGTTGGTTTAATAGCTATTTGTAGATCCTCTAACAAGGTGGAATTTCTACTTGGAGTGTCTTGAAGACCTCTAACAAGGCCACTCCTAACAAGGTGATTAAATCCTTTAATAGGATCACACCTAATATTGTGTTTTGTAACCTTTAATAGGGTTGGATCCTAATAGGGCTCACTTCATAAGAGTGAAAAATGGTATCTAGTTGCAATTGGTGGTTTTTCCCAAATTATGTTTCCACATTAAATCTTTGTGTCACTTGTGTTCATGCTATTTTCTTTATATGTATGCAACTAAGTTAAATTAAGGTTAATCATAGTTAACATTTTAAAGATCAATATATTCAGTTATTGCCAAGTAATAGTTGATTTTTAGTTCTTATTGAATTACAAAATTTGTTAGTGTAAACCAAGTGCCTAGTTACAATAGAATTTATCTTAACAGAGTTTATGTTTTGATGTGTGTTAACATCTAAGGGATCTGGGATTTATTATTGTGGTAATTGATTCATGCCTCCCCTCTCAGTTACTCCTCTTATATTTCCAATAGACATAAGTCTGAGAGGACTATGAAAGCACTGATATATAAAAATTAACTTCACAATGCTAATATTTTCCAAAAATAATAAAAGCTATATGGTTAGAATGGTAAGAATACTCATGGTGGTAATTTTAGAGATACCCACTTCATGATTTGCAAGCCTGATGAAGTCAAAGATGAGAATTGATCTTAGAAGATGAAAAATATCCAAAGGAAAAAAAATAGAGGGAAAACATCAACCCAAGCCTTTGGATAGGTTACCAAGTCTATTATTAAACCTAAACATGACCATGGTTCAATGTTTAAATAATACAATCATGTTATGAATAGTAAAACTCAATTCTCATAATATCCATAACTTGATTGCATTATATGTGTATAAAACTAAAGTCAAGTGCCACTTCCCATCAACATTATCTATAAACACTTAAATATCAATATTTAATTTATTTTAAATATATATAAATATCTACTTATATTAATATATATGTAATATGTCTCTAGACATATACGTAAAAAATATGTTTGTATCATCTATCTCTCTCTCTCTCTCTATATATATATATATATATCTTCTTATCCACTAGCCTCTCTACATAATATCCCCTCTCTCTCTCTCTCTCTCTCTCTCTCTCTCTCTCTCTCTCTCTCTCTCTCTCTCTCTCTCTATTCATCCCCCCCCACTCTCTCTCTCTCTCTCTCTCTATATATATATATATATATATATATATATATATCTTCTTATCCACTAGCCTCTCTACATACTATCCCCTCTCTTTTCCTCTCTCTCTCACTCTCTCTTTCTCTATTCATCCCCCCCCACCCTCTCTCTCTCTCTCTCTCGCGTGCACTCCCTCCCTCCCTCCGTCCCTCCCTATTCCCTCCTCTCCTTTGGTCTCTCACAATCCCTCCCTTTTTCTCTCCATCCTATCCCCTCTCTCTTCCTATCCCCTTCTCTTACTCCCTCCATCTTATATCCCCTCTCTCCCTCTATCTATCCCCTTCTCTCCATTGGTTCCTTATTCTCTCCATCCTATCCCCTCTCTCTTCCTATCCCCTTCTCTTACTCCCTCCATTTCTCTCTCCATCTTATATCCTCTCTCTCTCTCTCTCTCTCTCTCTCTCTCTCTCTATCCACTCTCTCCCCATCCAATCCCCCTCTCTCATCCCATCACCTTCTCTCTCTCTCTCTCTCTCTCTCTCTCTCTCTCTCTCTCTCTCTCTCTCCTATCCCCTCTCTCTTCGTCTCTCTATCCTTTCCCCTCTCTATCATCTTATCCCCTTTTCTCCATTACTCCCTCTCACTCCATCCCTTTGTATCTCCATCCTATCCCCCCCCTCTCTCTCTCTCTCTCCATCCCTCCCTCTTCCTATCTCCTTCTCTCTATTGGTCCCTCACACTCCCTCCCTTTATCCCTCCATCATTTCCCTTCTCTCTTCCTATCCCCTTCTCTCCATTACTCCCTCCATTTTTCTCTCCATCTTATATCCTCTCTCTCTCTCTTCATACCCTCTCTCTCTCTCTCTCTCTCTCTCTCTCTCTCTCTCACACACACACACACACACACACACACACACACACACACACATCCCATCAAGCCTTCTCTCCATTACTCCATCTCACTCCCTCCCTTTTCCTCTCCATCCTATCCCCTCTCTCTATCAATTTGGAATGCATGATGCACAAAAAAGCCCTATAAAACACCAATTGAGTGTACATATTTATTATGAATTAATATTTTAAAACCAACAAGTATTATTCTATTCCAGTGAATACTTTTTGCTCACGTTAGGTGTTTGAGCTACCCATGTACATCCACTCAAAAAAATATTGTGGGGTGTACTCCTATCACCCAATGCACCCTACAATATGGGTTTGTGAAGGATCATGGTCAACCAAACTATGCCCTTAAGTGACAATGAAAAATCAACAAATCAGGGTTATGTCAACTTGATGAGCAATGTTCAACTTGTTATGAACTTTATATGAAAATTTTGACAAAAAAAATCTCTAGGAAGTTGAATTTAGTTTATAAACTACTAGGCCTTATCAAAAATTAAATAAAATTGATTGGTTGAAAATTTGAATTTTAGTGCAATACTACAAAATTTTTAGGAAAAAATAAGTTGTCAATGTATGTTTGACCACCTTAATCAAAATCAAATGATAATATTTTTTAATAAGATTCTAGGTATAAGAAGTAGAATCATGTCTAGATGTGACATATATTTGTTGGTATTTTTATTCTAAATAAATAATTAATTATGAATTTTCTACTATAGTATTTTTGGAATAGAAAAAGTCTTGTGCTTGACCACCTTAACTAATTCAAAACTTTACAAAATTAATTTTTTCTTTATTTTTTCCTTATATTAGAAGAAGCATAGAATGTGATGCAACTTTTGTATTTTTAAAATGTTGTATTGTTTGAAAGTTATAGTCATTTTTCAATAAGTGTTTCAATTGGCATTCTATACATAACTCCATTAGAAAATAACTAATAATTACTTACAAAAATCATAAGTTGATGGACATTAATTTAATAGAAAGCTAAGAACATTCTTACAAAACCCTTTTCATTTCATTAAATTTGGGTGAAAAAATATATCGTCAAATACATGTTTGATGTAAAAAACACACAAGAACAGGCAAAAAACATGTTTTTAGGGCATTTTAAAAGTTGACCATGTAGGGCTTCTATCCAAAGATATACTCGGCCTTATAAAGGTATTCATTTTTTGTTTTGGTATCAGAATGGATGGGGAAAAAGTTGGAATAGATTTTGAAATGCTTTGAGGCATTTCAAAATTACATATTTTTCAGATTGCTACTTTTTGGCACACCATGATCCTGTAGATACCCATATGCATAAATCAAAACATGTCAAATATATCAATATTATGTATCAATATAAAATTTCTTCTTTAAATAAAATCTATTTAATTTTATTAAGTTTAGGTAAAATAAATTAATAACATGTCAAAAAAAATTAAACAATCCTCTATCGCCCCTTCAGAAAACACCATTGTCATCAGATCATCCATAATGGAAATTTCCTCAATAGTAGATGCCTGACATCTTCTCATGCAATGTATACATGAATGAGATGTTGATCCATCCTTATTCACATCAATATCTAGCCCATCACACAAACCATGGCAACTGAGACCCATATGCTGAATGGGTTGGGGGGTAGAGCCAAATGGAATATCTGATGATGAAGGAGGTGGCATGGGGTGCAATGACTCTGGTAGAGAATTTTTTGATGATGGAGTTTATGTACCTCCTATTGGGGCTAGTTGTGCCCCATGATCAATGATGATATCAATAAATGATGCATTTGCTTGAAGAGTTTGTAATTCCATAGACTCCTTCATGACTGTGGGGAGCACAACATGAATCTAAAGTTTTTTTTTTCTATATGCACTTCCTTTTCTTTGTGTAGGTGACTCTACAAGCACTAGGTCTATCTTGTGCAGATATCCTCCCTTTACTTTGGAACCAACATAAGTCAAAGTAATTCAGCTCCTTGCCAAGGATAAATTCACAATATAATTTTATCAAAAAATATAAGGGCACCTCATTACTATTACAAGGTGGTTGGTCAAACACATATACTACCTATCCCAAAAAGATGATACAAGCCCCCTATGAGCACATTAATGAATAGGAAATCAAGGGTTGGTTTCCTCTAGGCTGAGGCTAGTATAAAAAATGGTCGAAATAGCACATATATCACCTTTTTTTTTATGTTTTTATCTTTCTTTTGATCATAGGATAACCAATTTGCATAATATGTGTGATTTCTATCCCTGCATGAACCCCTTTTAGTCACCTCATTGGCACTAGTGGTCATTTTTTCTGATGTGTTAGCTAGAGTGGAGTAGTGTCCATGATTATAAGACCTCAACCTACCAAAAAAAATAGTTATCTTGACACAATTTTCTGTGATACATATAACAAGGTATTGTTAACTATAGTTCACATGATATAGTGAGATTAGCAGAGGCCTTGTACATGGTGGTGGTTGTTTGGGGGGCAGCCATTTGAGGTTTTTGTGTGTTTGGGGCTACAACTTGAGGGTTTTGTGGTTCATTTTGAGGTGTTTTCTTAGGGTTAATATTTGCTTCTTCAATAGGAGTAGTCTTTGGTTTTGTTTGTGTCTATTGGGTATAGATATTGTATCTAATTATCAAATGGTTATAAAAATACATATCAATATAAAAAAACCTAAAAAAATAAAACATACAATACAAAAAAAAAAAAAAAAGATAACTAACCTTTTTTGTGGAGACAAAATCAAAGATTTCCAACAAACAAGATGAATTCAAGGTCGAGTGGGCCAAACTTGATCACATTTGTACTTCTTTTTTCACTTGGACCTGTACTATTTATAGATTTGGGTGTGAAAAATGGCCCAACCCGCAAGAAAAGTAAAATTTATTTTCACTAGTAAAAATGTAATTGTATTATTAGTAAGTAAAAAGACAATCATGTTATGTTTATTTTGATATATATTTTTTCATACTATTTTCTTGGCTCGGTAACAAGCCAAGGCCAATCTTGAACTTTATGAAAAGTACATGTAACATCATCACATTATGTGCACTTTTCATTTATTTTTCTATGGTGGTCCCTTTTTTTACACACCATCTTGGTGCTCTTACCCTAACCTATATAGAACTACTCTAATTTTAAGATAAGGTTGTAAATGGAATATTGGAGATGAGTATTCAGTCATATTTTTGAAGGATCCTTGGATTTCTAATACCCCTCTAGAATTCTATCCTTTGTTACCTACTATACATAAGAACTTTACTAGTAGAATTAGTCTATAATGTTTGACTATTGGGATGAATCTTCCATTCCTTCCTCTTGGAAGTTTAATTACCTCTATGGTTTGATTATTCATTGAAGTCTATAACCATCGAATAGTTTCAAATCCTCTCCTCCCCTAAATTTTACAAAGTGAATTAACAAGATAAGCTAATCTATGGCCTCAATGTAAATGAGAGATATTGCAAATGTGAAATAAATATTTACATTTATTTTGAGCCCTAGTTATTCCACACCTTTAATTAGACTTTAATATGGAATCTTAAAGTGATTCCCAAAGTTCATTTCTTATAGTGGATGGATTTTCATAGAAAAATCCTTAATTTGGGAAATTTACAAAAGAAAGGAACATAATTAGTCAAAAGATATTTCCTATTTGAAAAAATTCAAAGTCTTCTTATTATTTGGAATTTTAATTGTGTAAGTGAAACCTTTCACTTCCAAATTACAAACTTATTTAACCTAAGGTTGATGGTTCTTGATTCTCTATCTTGATCTCTTCCTTGTCGCTTAATTTATTTATCTACATATTACTCATATCGTTTCTTTCTACATCCAAATTAAGAATACTCTTCCCTTTTCTTATCACCAATCGGTTAGGTGACTAGTTGTTGAACTCATAATCTCTTTCTAGACATGTCCAATCTCATGAAAAACAAAACAAATCA
This sequence comes from Cupressus sempervirens, assembly GCA_028749045.1. Taxonomy (NCBI): domain Eukaryota; kingdom Viridiplantae; phylum Streptophyta; class Pinopsida; order Cupressales; family Cupressaceae; genus Cupressus; species Cupressus sempervirens. The sequence goes on from CM053787.1 coordinate 589,896,564, forward strand.
TACTAGTTGACTTCCAAGTTCTAACATTACCTCTTAGTTTTCTCATTCTAAAATTCATTTCCATATTTCCATAGTTTCCACACACTGGACAAGTGAGATCAAATTGTCATTCTTGGCCTGAAATATTTAGCTTTGTTAACATAATTTTTGCATTAATAATAGTGATCATTAATTCTAATACTACTATATTTACTTTTTATATTGGATCTAGATTCATACTTTCCACAATTATAGAAATGATCATTAAATACTTTATTAGTAAACATTAGTCTACTCCTACAAACATTAGTAGCATGACCAAATTTTCCACAATTAAAACAAGTAGGATTTTTTGGTTTCTTAGTAGTCATGTTGGATTGTACCTTACAATTTTTCTGACTCTTTTTTGGTATTCATGATTCCCCAACTTCAAATTTTCCTTGACTCTAACCACAATGTATTGTATCCTTGTATTTCCTTTGACTATTCAGCTATTCATCAAGATTCTTTCATATTTAATTATACATCTTCATTCTTTCATTTTTTTCCTTCTCAATTTTTAGTTCCTTTTTCATCTAGTCAACTTCTTCCCTCTGGTTTTCATTTTCATTCATAACTTTTTGGTTTTCATTAGCATCTTCCTACCTTTTCCTCTATATTGATACTAATTCTTTCTTGATCTAGTTGACTTTTCCCTCTTTTGCCTTTAATTTATCTTCAACCACTTTCTTTGCATCTTCTGCAACTAATTTTTCTTGAAGGCCTCCACACACATTGATAGCTTGTCTTTCAAGTTCTCTTTTTAGATTTTTCAATTTTTCTTTCATCTTTTCATTTTTTCAATGAGTTCTTCAATGATTTTCTTAGATTCTTCAAACATGGCTCCTTTATATAAATACTCTATGTAGTCATAGATTTCTTTTATCATTTTTGTTGTCTTTCTTCTCATTACAAGATAATTTCCTTAGCTTCCCCAATAGTTCATTAATCATATTGGCTTGTTCATCAATCTTCATGAATATTGTCCTCTAGTAGTTAAGATTATCTTCTTGAAGACCTAGGATCTAATACCAATTTATCGTATGCAATGGTACCAAGAGGGAAGGGGGTTGGGGTAGGATGAATCAGTACAATAGGCAAGTCACTAATTCAAACTATCAATCTAACTTTACTATCAAAGAAATAATAATAACTATTAAAATAAAAAAACCCAATCCACCAATCAATCAATCAATTTTGGTATTATAGAAAACCTTGTTAGAGGGTGAAGGTGATGATGGGGAGGATACCCACAAGCCTTTCGTTGGAATAAGATGGTTTCCCTATTAGGAGCTTACAAATACCCCTTCTAGGTGTTCATCGTATTAGGAGTTTTTTGTACACTCTTAGGTGTACAAGAAGATTTTTTAGGATCTACCTAAGTTAGAGGATTTATAAATCCTCTTGAGAGTCCACCTTGTTAAATAATTTATAATAGAAAGATCGGTCAAGGTCCACCCAATTAAGGGATTTTCTTCATTGAAACTACTAGGAAACAACAAGTTGAATGATCTATTTGTAGCACTTCTTTCCGATTAGGTCCTTTCTACTCTACTCACACTATAGATTCTCTTTTCTAAATCTTTTCTTCATAATTCATTCACACTACTTATGATTGCATCCATAGTTTGTATTTTCTTCTCTCTATTTTTTTCATACCCATTCCTATTCTTTTCAATTATAAAACATGTTACTCTTTGTCCACTTAACTTTTACCCTTCATTAAAATTAATTTTTTTTACACTTATACCATTTTCACTTCACATATCTCTATATCCTTAACATTTTTTTGTTCACTATGTTGATCATCATTAGGTTTTCTTGTGTAATTCCCTAGTAGTCAAATAATTTTTTAACCCACACAAGCTTCATCTCAAATCTTCTCAGCAATCTTTCTTCCATTTTATAATTGATAGATAATCATTAACCCATCAAATAAGACACATCATCACTTATTTTGTAATTGAATGCATTGATCAAACCAATTATTTAATCATCCTTCTATTTTAGGTCACTTATGAATGCATTACCCAATCATATTCTAACATGTGGATTAATGCTCACTTCTCATCATTATGAATTTAAATCACACACTTTATTTGTATAGGAATAGTAGAAAATCCTCCTATAATTACTTCTAGCAAATTCATTTTAACTATTACATCTCCATAGCACAACACTCATGAATAAGTGTCATGGATCACATGCCTGTTTCATCGACTGGTTCTTCTTTCTTCTATCGTTGAATTTCCATCAATGACAACCTCTCACCTATCACAATTTGTTGTACCTCTTAGCCAATCAATCTCCTATTGTCAATTCTCGACAATGCCGAATGCCAACAACTCTTCCATGTCTATGACATCGTTACTTGATTGGCACTTTTAGATCCAAATTTTAGTTTCTAGATTTGTACATGTTTTTGTTTCTTCTCATATATTTGTGTCTATTTATTTTAAATCTTGACAATTTTCTAGCATTCCACATAGTTATTACATCATTTCTTATCATAATCATGTCTAATATTATCACTCAAAAAGGGAAAAGATGAACAATTAGTACTCAAATCTTGGAAAGGATTGATCATGGACATAACTTAACATTCTTCCAATGAAAGTAGTGTAAGAAAAATGATTCCTAGTTTTCTTTCTTAAGCTAGTGAGTTCTCACATTCTTTACCATTCGATTCCCCTTTATATCATTATATCATTATATAATAAATAATATAGATTTAGTTTAAATAAAGGCACAATTAATCTTCCTTGGAAGACAACTTAGAGAAATATAAATGCTAATTAAAGGACCAAAAAAGAAATAATCATATAATTTCAAATAAATAAAAAAATTTCTAATAATTTTTATTTATTTTTGACAAAAGGCTTAGAGCCTATATGTGTTGGAAATAATCAAGACTAGCTAGGTTACTGAGAGGGGAGGGGTGAATTAGTAACCTCAAAAACTTTTAAATTAATTCAGAAGTTAACCATATAAATCATTCATTCTTTTAATCTATTTCATGCATGAGAAAAGATAAACATTCATAACACATGAACACAGTATTTTGGTGACCTAGAAACCTTCCAAATAGAAAGTAAAAGTGGGGTGGGGATGATACCCACAAAACTTCACTACTGTAGTATAAAGTTGGCTTGTTAGGGCTGACATTGACCACTTCTGATGATCTTCCTTGTTAAGAGCAATTTGGACTGCTAGGTCCACCTTGTTAGAGGTTTGAAAAACATATAATGAAATATGTACTCTGTTAGGAGATTTATACAAAGACTATTAAGTCTTTGTACTAATTCACCTATTAGGATGAAATAGTAGACTAACTTACAACTTGATTACTGAGTAGATCTTGAAGTACAGATCACATCTTGTGACTGATATATCTTTGCTGCTCCTTAATGACCTTGCCGAATACTCTACTTAGTTACTAATTCACATTTACTCTTCTTAAACATTACATCTCCATTCCTTAACTTACTTATTATTATCTTATTGCAAGTGATACAATACATTACATATATACCATTTCAATAATTACAATTGCAAGGTCGGCTAAAACACAAGTAAACAAAACATTACTGAGTTGACCAAATAGTAGAAAACTTAGGCTCTTCAAGCTGACTTGGTGACCTTTAGATACTCAGCATCCACTACATTACTCAGCATCATCATGCACTCGATATAAGTAGAAGCATAGTCCATACTAATCACACAATGTAGCTTGGAACTTGGTAACCATTGGAGACTCAGCAGATATAGTGTCACTCGGTAAATACTGAAACCTTCATTTACCTTATTGTCACTCAATAAACACTACACATCCATCACTCAGAAGAAACTGACTTCATATCACACAAACTAATAACTCGATAGACATTGTGAAGCTTGGTAACCATTATCTATTCAGAGAACACTGTAAGCTTGGTATACACTATTGAACTGCCCATTCACTTGATAGCTTTAGGAATGCTCGATGTGAACTGCTTAACTATTTAACTTACAAGGTAACCACTGAATGCTCGATATAAACTGTAGACTCAGTGATGAGGTCAGTAAGAATTAAAAATCAAATAAGTGTTTTCACTAATGAAAAATACAACATAATGCCTACAATCTACCCCTTTGGCATTAGTGACAAAAACACTTATGAGCCAAAACTTATGTACACTGACATACTGAATTTTGATTTTTCAAAATTGATCTTTGAAAAGCTATTGTATATACATATCTTGCATATCTCCCCCATACATATGGCATAATGTATACATAGCTTTTATCTGTACATATATCAATCTATTTTCTCCCTTGATTTCTCCACAAGTCTCTTTACTCCCCTTGTTCTCCCCCCTTGTTCATCTCATACTCCCCCTTTTTGGCAATAATGACAAAGGGTATATACAATATATTCAAATAGATACATCAAAATGTGAGAGAAATTCAGAGTGTACCTTGAGAATAAGATCCAATGTCTTATCCCAATTATCTAGCAAAATTTTGCAGGTGGAGAGGTTTACTTGAACTTCTATAGAAAGTTTAATCATATGCTCTGCTACTGAAAAATTGTTATCTTGGACCAATGTTTTTGAATATGCAATATGTTTCTACATTGTGTCCATAACTAGAAGGATCATATTTTGGATGTCAATCAGTGTAGATCTGATCCTAGCTTCCTCTCTAAGTAACTCTACCTACATTTCTAACAAAAATTTCACCTTCATGTGATATGCTGAGCTTGAGCTTGGGTCAAGCTGTAACCTTTGAGCACTAGCTTTCACGTCCATATCAATCTTATTCAATTTTTCTTTTATATCCTTGGTGTACTCAGTAACATCACAAAGCTTTCCAAAAAGTGATGTTACATTTGTGAAGGATTGATCAGGTTGCTCAAAATTGTAGATAATTCTACCTAATTTATTGCAATGTGCTTAGCAATGTGCTCAAGCACCTAATTGTCAAATTTCTTCTCTACCTTTTCAATGAGCTTCTCTTGGCTAGAAGTATCCTCATGTAACTTATTCACAACCTCTTCTAATTGTAACAAAATATTTTGAGAGGAGTCAACATCAACACCTATAGCCTCAGTGATTACTTTTTTGGCATTCTCAATTATAGTAAATTCTTCGTCTCTCTCTCTCTTCTCTAAGTTGCTTTTGCATTGCCTTTTGCTCTAAAATTGACTGACTAATCTCATTTCATTAGTTGTGGCAGTGTCTAGATCTATCTTAGGAATAACAATTTCTTTGTCCAAATCTATGTCTTCATCAATTGTTTTCCTAGTATGCATAAGTTTTAGAGGAGTCTATGGTTTTACTTTTGTGCTTACTTCCTTGGACTTAGAAATAGAAACAATAGTTGAAGTAGCTAGACTAGCAGAAAAGACTTGAATGGGTCCAACTAAAGGAAAACTGAAAGAAGTACTAGTTGAATCCAAAATAGATGTGCTTCCCAAAAATGATGTACCAATAGGTAATGTACAAAATGAAGTATTTACAACTAAAGTGCTAACTAGAACAAAAATTGGTGTAGTTAAAGCTGTAGTAGACAAAATTGTAGAACAAACTAGCAAACTTACTAAACAAGGAGCAGAAGAATTTGACACAATTTGTGGATTGGCAGTTGTGCATACTGCTGAAGAAGATTGCTCGGGAGCTGATGAAGAGGGTTGCAGCTTGGTAGATGAAGTGACTGATACTTCTATTGAGGATACCTGGAGTTGTGAGGTAGCAGGTGCAAATGATATTTCTGATGTAGTTGTAATCATTCCTATTGAAGCTAATTCCAACCCTAATGATGTTGCTAGCATAGGTGGAGAGTGAGGAAGGGAAGCAATGAATTCTACTACAATTTTCATTGGATCATCTTCTTCATTTTCTTCCTTGTCTTCCTCATCAGCTTCTTCCTCTTTCTCTTCATCATCAGCCCTTACTGCCTGATAGTCTTGAACATCAACAGTAGCACATGGAGTGTTATCATCTTCTTCATCATCACTATCACCATCATCATCCTTGATTTCAACTAGATCATCACTAGGCTTATGCAAATGATAGATGTTTCTCCACATGTTTGTTGCATCTCTTACAACATGCTTAATATCTTTGATTAAAATCAAACATGTGTGGAATCTGATCATCATTTTACCTTCATCATTTTTCATGGCTACCTTTACTTCTGCATTAGTAAGGTTAGGCAATAATTTCTTCAAGGATTGTTCATAAATATCCTTGGTTGTCTATATAGTTGGATCCCATCTTGGTTGCAATTTCACTAATAATTCTTTTAGGATTTGGGGAGCAATTTGATCTAGGGAATACTTCCACTTTTCCATTTTGGTGACTACTAGCTCCTCAATCTACATCTTCTCGGCATCAGTCCTTGTTTCAAACTTTAGGGCCTTGAAGTTTGTGATGCCAACTCCTTCTTCCATCTATTTTAGCCTTTCTTGGAAGGTAAGTTGGGGCTTGCTGAACATAACTTCACCTTTGCCTTTGCCTTTGCCTTTGCCTCTCCTGGTGAAAATAGCTCTGGAGGGCTTTAGAGGTTTTGTAATGATTACCCTCCCTTTCTTCTTAGCTGGCTCTACCTCCTTCCTTGATTCTTTCTCTTCACCTTCTTCTTCTTCTTCTTCTTCTTCATCCTCTCCTTTTCCCTCAGTAAGCATTAAAGGGCCAATGACAGTTTTCATCTTTGCTATTTTCATCTTGCCTTTGCTGATCACTTGAGGTAGCTTTATCTTCAGTTCAATTCTAGCTTTTGCTTGATCATAAGTGCCAAAAATTGGTTGCTTAGGGTCTACAGGCTCATTTACCAATGCTTCAATGATGTCCCTGGTTTCTTCAAAATTGACCTCATAAGGAAGAGGTTTTACCCATGCAACTTGGGGACTAACTGCCTAAATGTATACTGTATCATAGTCTACCATAAAACATACATTATCTTTATAATCCTCAATAAGTTTAGGAGGAATCTTGAACCTACTATTCATTCTTTCCTTAAAATCTTCAAAATAATTGTCCACTATACTGTCAAAATTTACACCCATTTCTACAATAAACTCATTTATCCGGTATAAAATAGGCACATCCTTTCTCCACATAATAGAACCTTTGGATGGAAAGAATTTTTGTACATAGAAGAATAGACACGTCAACAAAGAACCAAATTTACAAGGGTTGTTCTTTGAAGTTTGGATGTTGTCCATATTCTTGTTTAATTGTTTGAGTAGTAACTCTGATAGGTCAAATTCCATGTTTTTCTTCACAACTTTAAATGCTAAGTCCACTGCCTCACATGACAGACTATTCAATTGACTAGAGCTGTAAATATTGTGGGCAATTACATGAATACCAAACCTCAACTCCACATCTAAAATGGTGCTAATTTTCAAACCTCTACCATCCCACTTGGCTAGGGTTTTCTTCTGGAGTTCATCCCGACCTAGGGTTTTGGTAGATTTTTCTTTGCTTAGCATGGGAAGGCCAGTAATCTTGTGAATCATCTTTTTGGTTATCAACACAAGCTATTCTAACCATAATTGGTCATTGTGTATGCGACTAAGAATATACCTAATCCATTTTATCTTAAAACTCCTTGGCAGGTGTGAGATATGGGTCAACCCTTTTGTTTCTAAGTGCTTGTGCTCAGGTTTCAATGAGCCATCAACACACATTTCCTCTAAAGCACTATCCATTTCTAGGGTTTCTATCACTTGAATTGAACACTTGAAATGAGTGAAGATATCATTAATTAACAATACCTTTGGTGGTGTTTGGGATTACACACCATTAGGGTCAAGTGCCTTTGCCACTGCTAGAACTAGCTTGAAATTCGGTGCTTTCCACTCTACACCCTTAACCAACATCTTTGAACCCCTTTTCACCTTGCTGTTACTGGTGCTTTTGGATGCCATTGCTAATCAGTAAGTGAAAGAAATTTTCAAACAAATTCTTCACAAGAAATTCACTTGAAATCACTTTGAATCCCTTGAGTGCACCTGGAAATCTCTTTGTTGTATGAATACTGAAGACATGGTGAAAAGTAGAGTAGAATTCTTCCCTTTTTGATGAAAATTTGTCATTAATACTAGGTACATGTACTGACGTAGTGCATGACGGACTACCATCTACTCACTAGCTTGATAAAAACTTGTGACTCGATGATCAAACAAAATTTTACTTCTCTCGACCTAGCTCGGTTGAGTCTGTGGCTAACCTTGCTTGGTATGAATTGAACTCATGTGATCCTTTTGTATCTAATATACTGATTTGGATCTTCTACTTTCTTCCATTTGGAACTACTCAAGATTCAGCTTGAAGATATAGTTCTAGTCCCTCGAAGAATCTAATTGGAAATGGTGGAGTCACCTACTTCTTGAGTGACATTTCCATCATTTGAACTGTTCAACTCAATAGATTTAGGAATCCACTGCTATCTCATCTACTTCCTGATATTATCAACTTTAGCTTTCTTTTCATCTTCAACTCTTCCTATGTTCATGGAGTTTTTAGCTATGTGACCAATTTCAATGCATGTATAACATCTTATTGTTGAATCTCTCTTTCTCAAGTGATGCCTTGTGCAGTCAATGCCAATGTGTCCATATTATCCACAATAGTGACATCTGCACCAAGTATTGTAATCCCAACCAAATATTGCTTTGACAATGTTTTTAGTTGGATTGAATGGTTTGGATTTGCATTCAGATGCCTTGTGGCCTTGTTTCTTGCATTTGTGACATTTACCTTCAAATTTTGGTTTCTCCTTGCACTCATTAGCTTTATGACCATGTTTACTGCAATTGTAGCATTTTCCATTGAATTTGTTTTTCCATTGCTCCAACATTTGTTTGATGTATGACCTAACTTACCATAGTGATTTCAAGTAGGTCTTTGATTCCTTTGGGCACCTTGTTTGGAAGATTCATCTTCTTCTTTGTAACCAAGTCCTACTTTACCTTTTTGCTTATGAAGATTCTGCTCACTTTGTTGATTTAATTAATCCATGTCTACTTGTGACTTCATCATCCTTTCATTGAGTTGCTTTTCTTAAATTAGATCAGCTTTCAGTCTTTTATTGGTTTGTCTTTTAGTGATTAGATCATTCCTTAAGTTTTCATTTTTAGATCTCAGATTCATGATTTCCTCATTTTCATTGGAGAGCTGATTGATAAAATTTTCTTGTTGAAGGGATTGGTTTTTATTTGCATTATTCCTTGCCTCCAAGTCTTCACTTGTCTTATTCCTTTGTTCCAAGATTCACACATTCTTATTGACTGAAATTCTTGTTCTCTTTTCAAATTTCTCACCTCTTCTTGCAGAGAGCCATTCTTTGCTAGGAGTTCCTTGATTGCCTCATTAGCTTTATCTAAACTGCTTGATGGAAAAAAAAATATTCAATATTTTCTTCAACATATTGATGGTCATTTGTTTGTCTTGCAAGTTCCTTCCTTCTCTTTAGGGATTGGAAAAGATGCTCTTTTTCTTCCTTGAGTTGAGTTATGGCCATTTCTAGATCTAGCTTCTCATTCTTAATAGCTTTGTCAAGTTTGAATATCTCCATTGTCCTTGATCTTTGCTCAAGCTATCAAACTTTATTCTGAGAACCACAAAGCTCTAATACCAATTGTTGGAAATAATTAAGACCAGCTCAGTTACTAAGAGGGGAGGGGTGAATCAGTAACCTCAAAAGCTTTTAAATTAATTCAGCACTTAACTATATAAATCATTCATTCTTCTAATCTACTACATGCATGAGAAATGATAAACATTCATAACACATGAACATAGTATTTTGGTGACCTAGAAACCTTCCAAATAGAAATTAAAATAGGGGTGGGGATGATACCCACAAAACTTCACTACTATAGTATAAAGTTGGCTTGTTAGGTATTACATTGACCACTTTTGATGATCTACCCTATTAAGAGCAATTTGGACTACTAGGTTCACCTTGTTAGAGGTTTTACAAACATACAATGAAGTATGCACTCTGTTAGGAGATTTATACAAAGACTATTAAGTCTACCTTATTAAAGGATTTGGAAAACTGATTCACCTGTTAAGATGAAACAATAGATCTAACTTATAACTTGATTGCTAAATAGATCTTGAAGTATAAATCACCTCTTGTGACTGATATATCTTTGTTGCTCCTTAATGACTTTGCTAAATACTCTACTTTGCTGTTGATTTGCATTTAATCTTCTCAAACATTTTATCTCCATTCCTTGACTTACTTATTATTATCTTATTGAAAATGATACAATACATTACATATATACCATTTCAATAATTATAATTGCAAGGTCAGCTAAAACAAAAGTAAACAAAACATTACTGAGTCGACCAAACAGTAGAAAGCCCAGGCTCTTCAAGCTGACTTGGTGACCTTCAGATACTCAGCATCCACTACATTATTCAACATTGTCATCGACTCAGTAGATGTAGAAGCACAGTCGATACTAATCACACAACGTAGCTTGGAACTCAATAACCATTGGAGACTCAGTGGATATAGTGTCACTCAGTAAATACTGAAACCTTCATTTACCTTACCTTCACTCAGTAAACACTACACATCCATCACTCGATAGAAATTGACTTCATATCACACAAACTGATAACTCGGTAGATACTGTGAAGCTTAGTAACCATTATCTGTTCGGAGAACACTGTACGCTTGGTATACACTACTAAACTACCATTTCTAGATCTAGCTTCTCATTCTCAATAGCTTTGTCAAATCTGAATATCTCCATTTTCCTTGATCTATGCTCAAGCTATCAAACTTTATTCTGAGAACCACAAAGCTCTGATACCAATTGTTGGAAATAATCAAGACTAGTTAGGTTACTGAGAGGGGAGGGGTGAATCGGTAACCTCAAATTTTTTAAAATTAATTCAGCACTTAACCATATAAATCATTCATTCTTCTAATCTAATGCATGCATGAGCAAAGATAAACATTCATAACATATGAACATAGTATTTTGGTGACCCAAAAACCTTCCAAATAGAAAGTAAAACTAGGGTCAGGATGATACCCACAAAACTTCACTACTATAGTATAAAGTTGGCCTATTAGGGCTTACATTGACCACTTTTAATTATCTACCCTATTAAGAGAAATTTGGACTACTAGGTCCACCTTGTTAGAGGTTTTACAAACATACAATGAAGTATGCACTCTGTTAGGAGATTTATACAAAGATTGTTAAGTCTACCCTGTTAAAGGATTTGGAAAATTGATTCACCTGTTAGGATGAAATAGTAGATTTGATTTACAACTTGATTGCTGAATAGATCTTGAAGTACAAATCACCTCTTATGACTGATATATCTTTGCTGGTCCTTAATAACCTTGTTGAATACTCTGCTCTGTTGCTGATTTGCATTTACTCTTAAATATTACATCTCCATTCCTTGACTTACTTATTATTATCTTATTGCAAATGATACAATACATTACATATATACCATTTCAATAATTACAATTGCAAGGTCAGCTAAAACACAAGAAAATAAAACATTAATGAGTCAACCAAATAGTAGAAAGCTCAAGCTCTTCAAGCTGACCTGGTGACCTTCAGATACTCGACATCCATTGCATTACTCAACATCATTATGCACTTGGTAGATGTAGAAGCACAACCCATACTAATCACACAACGTAGCTTGGAACTCAGTAACCATTGGAGACTTAGTAGATATAGTGTCACTCGATAAATACTAAAACCTTTGTTTACCTTACTATCACTCGATAAACACTACACATCTGTCACTTGGTAGAAACTGACTTCATATCACACAAACTAATAACTCGGTAGATACTGTAAAGCTCAGTAACCATTATTTTTTCGGAGAACACTATAAGCTCAGTATACACTATTAAACTGCCCATTCACTCGGTAGCTTTAGGAATGCTTGATGTGAACTACTTAATTGCTGAATTTACAAGGTAACCACTAAACACTTGGTATAAACTATAGATAGAGTGATGAGCTCGGTAAGCATTCAGAATTGAATAAGTGTTGTCACTAATGAAAATACAACATAATGCCAACAATATGAAATATATTAAAATAAATATTTTTAACAAAGGCATGGAAGCCTGGAATAGAGAAATGAAACAAAGAGAAAAGAGGTCTTTAGTAGAAGAAGAATGAATGCCCTATGGGTATATTTCACTGGAGATTATAGCTAATTACACATAACTTGTATGATCTTTATTTTTGGTTTGCATGATATCTAGGAAGTAAAAAAATTGTGGCATTGGCCCTTCAAAATGTAGTGTTCTACCATCATAGCCATGGTTTTCGAGTTTTTCAACCAATTTATTTCCCTCGCAGTATGTGTGAGTGATGTGAATAGATGGGAACAATTGCATAATACTCCATATTTGGGTCATAATTTATTTAATGTGCTCATTGGAACACTTCTGGTATTTAATGCCCTCCACAACAAGTGTAGAGTCATTGTCAATGTGAATCTTTGTGTAGCCTATCCTTAGGGTTTGTTATTAACATATTTTTAAAATAAGATATTTTTAAAATTAAAATAAAATATTCCATGTAATTTCATGAATAGTTTAATACTATTCAGATTAGAAATTTAGAGAAAATTAGTAAACAAGTATCAATCTAGCTAACTAGATTTTTTTTTAATCAAATGCATTTGAATAGTTCTAGAGCAATAAAAATGGATCCCACAAAGAACTATGTACCCACATTAAATAGTTAATTTTATCTTTATAAATTATAACTCAAGATAATATTAAATGATTTAGTGAAAAAATATCTCTAGTACATAAATTTATACATTTCAAGCTAGCGAATTCTAAAAGATTGAATTTATCAACATATACCAAAAAATTAGATAATTTATCTAGTCACTTTAATCACCTAATATAAATCACAACATATAAATTACTAACATTAATGTGAAATCAAAATTAAAGTATTGTACATCCAAAATAATCTCTGTAAAAAATCTTTGAATCTTTAAGACTTTTGACCAAATTATAAAGATGAGAATCAAGCATTTTTATTTTATAAGCATATATAAATGTATGAAAATAATCTTGGTTCACATCTATTAGGGTAGTAGTTTTCAATGAAAAACTTAAGACACAATCTTAGTTAATGAGCTGAAGTCTTTGGTCAAAGTAGTTATAGGCTTATCTCGTTTAGATCAATGCATATCATGAATGGATAGAGAAACACACATATAATATTATTTGTTCACACACATGTGTGGGCGCACATTAAAAAATAATGTCTCTCACTCTCTCTGCTTATACATATATTTATGTATGTATATATATGTATGCACATGCATCTACACACACATATATATGCATACATACATACATAGCACACATTTATATTGTACTTTTTAATATCTGACAATAGTTTTCATCAACTTTAAAACAACATACATTCATAGTAGTATAAGTGAGTGAGCCAATGCAATCAACCAAAACCACTTACTAAATTAAAAAATTAAGTATAAAAAAAAATGATTTAAACATAGGAAAAATATGGTTCATTATGAAATTGTAACATATTAATATCACTTATACAAAGACTATAATTGCGAGTGCTTGAAGATTTCTTCTCTAGTAAGATAGGCTTAAGTTTTTTTTGAAAAAATATTTTCCTAATCCTCTAAAAATGAAGGAAGAAAATATGTTATCCTCTATGAGTGTTTATATGTTCACTTAAATGTTGACAATTTACCATATATCTTGTTACTCATCAACATTTTATAATTAGTGTACATCCCAATATAAAATATAGGCAACAGATATAGAATATGATGTTTCAAGCCTTTATCACTGAGACACCCTTTTGAAAGTGGTTTACTTTCAGAGAACGTGATGATTATGGTAGTACAAGTGGTGGATCATGCTCCCTCCTGACTTATTTGAAGCTAAGGCACCAAGATGGACACGCTTTTCTATCTTCAGATGGAGAACACATGTTCACTATGATTATTGCTCCTCCCATTGAAAAGAATCTTATTCGTACATTCGTTGACGTCTATACTAAATGTGTTCGTCATCTATGAAGAAAGAGAAGGATGATTTAAATGTTCGTAAGTCAAGCACTTTGCTTTCCAAACATGAAACTCGGCATTCCCTGCTCTACTGTCATCAATTGCTTAGTTGGTGGCGTATTATTGAGTAGTATATTCTCTGTTCGGCATTCCTCGTTTGCCACTTATTCCTGCCTAGCTCCAACAAGTCTGACGTCCTCTTTATTCACGTACTATTACTGCATTTAGCCTTTGTAACTTTCAATAGTTCGATGCCCTTATTAGCAGTGGCTGCCAGACATGCTATTCCAACGTCCCGAGGTTGAAAATTCTAGAGTGGGTCTGGAAGATGCATTTATTATTATTGAAATACATAATCTACCCAGTTATCAATCGTTCAATAGTATAAATTGATAGATCATTTAGAGTAGTAATGATATTGTACAGAATATAATTTAAATTTAATTTCTATAATTTATATCAATGTATTATATTTTTTTGGGGTTTGATTGTGTTGTAATGTTTAACATCAATATTTTGGATCACACTACATGTTCTATTTTCTTTATGGAAGAGAGAGTTAAAGTAACTTAAGTAAAAAAATGTGATTGAAGTATACCCATGTATCTATATTGATTAGGTTGGATTAGGTGTTGAATTGTTATATTATAAATTTTGTAAAATATGTATGTTGATTTTTACGATTTTTATTGTTTTAAATGAAAATGTTATCTTTGACCAAAAGCACATGAGCCACTATAGGAGAGGGTTTAATACATATTTGTTATAACTTCACACTTCTCAAAATCTTGAGTGGATCTTTCTAATTTTCCATAATTTTGTACAATAATTGACTTGTCAAGTCTCATACCTAAGTTTTTTAATTTGATCCACACAATCAAATATGATGACACATCAACATGCTTTGTGTAAAGGTGTCCAGAAGGGTCCCAAATGTGAGAAGATCAATAGTTGTGTACTAATATTTAGTGGTGGGTGATATAACATGGTTGGTTACTTTTTGAGATTTAGAGATACATTTTTGGGATAAGTATGAGCATCACATTTTGAGTGTACCACTATAGAGTATATTTCTTTTCACATAATATAGCCTGTATTGCCTCCATTGTCACCTGTTGATACCTCTCCCATATTTCTTTTATGTTTTATATAACTATAAATTATCAAAAATAAATAGGATTTATAACCATTGTTACTAGTGTACATTCAAATTTGAGACCCATTAAGTAATTTCATAACATTTACAAGGAATGCGCTATTTTTATGAGCATTTGATCATAAAATCAATAAACTAATACACAATTATATAATATTTTTAGGCTCTTAGGCCACACCTTAACCTTATTTCTTAAGAAAAAATTTTAAACTTTACTTAAGACATGATGACTACAAATGACCATTAGGGTTAAGCATCTTGAGATTGTGGTGAATTTGATCTATCTTTCAAGATTTCAAAACTGTCTTCATACTTCTTTTATCACTCAAACTATATACATCATCTCTAATGGTAAGTGTTAGGGTTTTCCATCTCCATAAAATTCAAAATAGGCTTTTTTAATAACTTACTAACCCCAAAAAAAAGTGTGCACCCATAGAAATTTTAAACACTAACTACTAATATTATTTTATTCTTGTTGGATGAACAAAGAAATTGTTGATAAAGATGACATAACATAAGTATCATAGTTCACTCTTAAAGAATACACACATATATAGCTCAACTTAGTCCTTGTTCTCTCTTAGTCTTAGCTACTACACTACTAACTTTAAATGGTGGATGTTCTCCCTTTCATATCTAATGTAATTTTTAACGAGGTAACCTATAAAGGCATTAGTTATTAATTTCATAAACGTAAGTGTATTTGCTAACTCAAAGGTAGAAATATAAATTCATAATTTAGTCATATATTTTCCTAAAATATACTTTTCAAATGTGTTATTCAATTATTATTGGCAGTACACTCTAATGCATGCCCCTTTGAAAATATCAATACACCAAAAAATAGATCAAAGACATTGCTAGTGTTTTTTCCATTATTCAAAAAAATCCTCAAGCCTCTAATTTTTAAAAAAAAGTACAAATAAATAAATTTATATTTTTCAACTTAGATGAAAAATAGAAATTAAAATTAAATTAAAATTAAATTTCAAGCATAATAAAACTTATACTTCAACCTCATTATGGCCTATTCTTGCAACTGTGCAAAAAATAGTAGCAATTTTGGTGAAGCTATGGGTCTGTTTTGGGGGGTTAAATTTGCCAACCTATAGGATATTCAAAATTTGATTGTGGAGGGGGATTCAAAACTAATTATTGATGCTTTAAAAGGAAGCAATAGAATTGGTTGGAATATATCCCAAATAGTTAAAGATGGCCCTAGTTTTATATCAAGACTCTGGGACATGTCTACTCACCATATTTACCATGAAGGCAATGGCATGGAAGATGCATTGGTGATGAGGGGACATGAAACCATGGAAACATGTACTTTGAAAAATGTGAATGAGCTTACAACTTATATTCAAGAATTAATTTTAAAAGATGTCAAATGTTCATGAAACCTTTTATTAATGCTATACATATGACCTTGAGGATGGCAATTATTATTTTGGGTGGCTTGCTAAAAGGTGGCCGTATAAGTATTACTTTAGATAACACCATGATTGGATAATGAAAGGGTGATAAAGTTGGCAATATTTTCCTAAATTGGTTCACTCATTTTTGCGAGATTTGGTGGGATTGTGTTAGAAGGGAAATGACAAATATTTTTAAAATTAAAGGTACTTATATCAAGAAGAAAGTTAGTGGGATTTTAAATGAGGCGGAAAGTACCAAGGATAATATTGGGTTTTCATGGACTGAGCTTGTTGAGTGGCATTATTTATTGATGTTATTGTATTTGGGTGTCTTTCATTTCATTTTCTTAAGTTACAAGTTTTTGGGTGCTCTCTTTGGTTTTTCTTGACTTCATCCAAGCTGAGATGGGGTTATGTCAAATATCTTAGAGGATTTCATTAAGGACTTGAGTGAGAGTGGGAAAATGGGTGGTAACCTTGTTCATATTGTGTCAAGCAATGTTGAATACTACAAAGAGGTGGCATGGACATATTTGAGAGAGGGTAGTTTGGTGTCATTTATGTAGTGCATTGAATGATATGATAAAGTAGTGTCTATGTAGTTTGTGAACTCTTGGACTAATAGGAGGGTCATCATGAATGGGATCTCAGTCGAGATTAATGAAGATGTCATAGCCAAAGTTGACAATTTCTCCTTGAAGGGTGGAAAATGAAGGAAGCAAACTCGTGTTGTTGATGAAACAAATCTTAATCATTTTTTTACGATTGGGAGAATTCCTTGTGTGTGATTACAGTGGGTTTGTCGGAATGGAGCTTTCGAATCTCTACAAGGACGTATGCTGTGCTATTATGCGATATCTCACACTTGAGGGTAGATTTAAGATTTTCTACTATTACCATTTTCCCATATTAAGTTATTTATGAAATCATGACCTCATATCCTTCCCATTGTTTCTTCTACTTTCTATGAAAGAAATTATCTTTAGGGTTATGGAGAAGATCAAAAAAAGGAAATCCTACACTATCCTACACCAAGCCTTTATGTATATTTTGTATAATTTTCATAAGAACCTTTTCCCCATCTAGCCTATAAAGATTCAAGTGGTTCTTCTTAATACAACTCTTTCTTCCTCTACCTCACAAATCTCTACTGATGTGTTTTCCATTGTGGAAACCATAACCCCAAAACCCACCCTCCTAAAGAAAATAAAAATGGAGAAGTATATCCAGATTGTGGACTCAGATGTTGCAATTGAAGGTAGAAAGATGGGATCCCTAAGAAATAAGAAGCAAAGGGTCATTGTTGTCCTTGGACCTAAACCTAAAATCCTCCTAGTCATGAATCCACTGGTAGTGGCAAGTATAAATCACCATAGAGATAATAGAAGAGCAAGAGATCCTGAAGGAAATATGTTAGAGAAAAGGAGGAAGGAACTATTAGTGAGGATAAGGGTGAGGATAGTATTCCATTGACCCCCCTTCCATCTCATGTATCTAATACTTATGAGAATAATACCCCTGATATGTCAGGGGTGAGAAGGGGGAGACTCTCACCTCCCCCAAATTTCCTATTGAAAAAAGTTACCAAGCCCTTGAGAGGGACACCCCACTTTCCTTGGGTAGTGTTGAAAATGAAGATTTGAGGGTCACTAACAACAACCTTAAAAGGCTGGAGGAAAGACAAGAGATCTTGGAGTAGAGGTTTGATGAGGTCACTAGGTTTTGTTGTGAGTGGCAATGACCTCTACCCTTCACCTTCTGCACATGGAGAAAGAGGGCCTAACTTCTGCATTGGGAGCATACACTATGGGTTCATTGTGCAAATTCTTGGTGGATGATTAGCTCCAACAGCTACTGGATTAACATGAGGGAAGGGAGAAGGACAAGGGGAATCAATGGTAAAATTGCTTCCCTTTGCAATGTAGAACTACATCAACCCTATTAAATAGGATCTTCTTTAAAATCTTTTTTTTTCCTTTATTTATTTTTTAATCTTTTAAATCTATTAAGATTTTCAAACTAATTATAAAACAAACAAGAAATTATGTCTTCTTAAATAATGTAATATTAGACTTAGTAGATTCTACAAACTTTAAAAAAATACTTTGAATGTATTGCACCCATAAATCACTGTTTAAATTATGTATGCTTGAAAATAAAATAGAAACACATTAAATGTTTTATTTCATTTTATATAAAAACAATTAAAATTAGATATGTTCATAAGAAAATGTATAACATATTGATTTCAGAATTATGTAAGTAGAAATGTAGCTAGTTAATAAGTGAAGCTATATATGTGTATAGCCTTCATTTGATCACCATCAACTAAAATCAGAACTTTGTCTCCTTTACATGGAAATGGATTTGATTTGCATATAGTAAGTGTGTCATGACTGTCGCGGGTAGCAACTTGACTACAAAATTATTTGCAGAACATGGACGTAGAATGCATGATTGTTTTTAAGGCAAATTTGCTACTTTAATGGAATGCATTATGCACTTTTGTTTTCTAATTAATTTGGATGAATGTCAATGGAAAAAGTCTCTGTTCTGACCTAAGCTAAACTGCCAACTTTTAACATCTTACGCAAGAAAGAGATATGTAAAGAGGGTATACGGGGGATTCGCTTGATACTTGTTTGCTATTTGTATAACATAAAATAAGATTGAAAGGATCCATTTATATATATTCGTCATATTTGAGAGAAAGATGAGTGTATTAATCGTTCATATGTCAGACACTTTGTTTTTCAAACATTAATCTCCACATGCTCTGCTCTCACTTCATCCATTTTACAGTTGGTTGCATTTCTTCTCCAGCAATGGTATCTTCTCATTTGATTACTCCTCTGCTATTTTGTCATATTATCTCCAAGGAATCGAACATCCTTTTTATTATTATTAATATTAATGTCTTTGGTCCTCGCAGCATTCTATAGTCTTATGCCCTTGTTAGTAGTGCCTAACTACTATAATATGATAATACAACCTCCGAGGTTGAAAATTTTTGATGAATAGCGACCTTATTTATTAATAAAATATACTCAGTTTACAATTCACAAATGCATACCCATTTCAACAACACAAATGCATTTTGGATATGCAATAATATTTTCAAGCTATTCCCAAGTTGAAAATATTATTGCGTATCTAAGATGCATTTATGTTGTTGAAATGCGTACTTATGGATGACTCATTGGTGCATTAAATATCAGTTCTAAAAAAGATTTTATATATATATATATATATATATATATATATATATTTTAAGTATAATAATATAGTTTTTAAAATGGTGATAAGATTATAGATGGATGCGCTATCCTCCTTACAAACTGTAAAGTTGACCAATTTTCAAAAAAATTGAAAATATCATAGATTTTTCTGAGAATCTCAGCATTTGATTTTCATGATCTGCATAGTTTGTAGTAAAAAAACAACAACAAAAATGGAAAAAAAAATAAACGTTTTTGTGAATCTGGAAAAAAAACAAACTTTGTTTTGTCTTTAGTGCATTTTGTCTGGAGATTAGCATGTCCCATTATAGATGGATGGATGGATAGATAGATAAAACAAAGTAAGTTAATTGAAAACAAATCTCTAATCAAGTTATCTTCATGTCTTTGTATTGATTAAATATTGTACAAAAGTTTTGTTAGGTTTGTGAAATAAATCTCTTGATTATTTAGGTTGCAAAATATTTTAAGATTAAAAAAGATTACACATTACATTTTTTTTTGTTAGTGAAGTGTGAATTATATTAAAGAGTGTTGATTGTTTGGAGTATAAAATATAGTTCAATATAAAAAGAGTGATGCAATGTATTTGATATTTTATTTTGGGTATACAACTTAGAAAGAAAAATAAGGAAGTTTCAAACCCAAAAACATGGAGTAGCAAAAATAAAGAGAAGTACAAACATTGGAAGACAATTTGATAAACAAAACCTAAAAATTAGTTTCACCCCCTAAGAAACTTGTCGTAAATACTTGTGTAAGAACTTAAGAGATCAAACTTTCATAATGTTTATACTTCCACCTAATAAGAAGCATCCAAATATTCCATCCTTAGTTTATTATTTTATGATGTCCTTCCCCTTTGATTGCCAAGACATTAGTATGATCTAAAAGATATTCATTATCATGAACAAGAGCCAATTGAAGTTCCTTCTTATTACAAACCAAAATATTTTCTTATTAAAAAGATCTAAAATGCTCATGCTACTTAGGAGCAACCATAAAAATGGGAACTACTATCTCAAATGACTCCACTCTTTGATGGAATTAAAGACCACTATTCCAAAAAAAATACAATTTCTCCAAATGAAAAATACATCTAGACATCTTTTTTTATGAATCCATCTATAGAGATTTAGGGCATGATGAAAAATGCTAATTTTTGCATGATTGTAAGAAAGATAACATAGAAGAAAAACTTGCTAGACTAATATAGAGAGGATAGTTAAAAAATAATAATCTTAGATCTTTAAAATTGTTACTAAAAAATAGCATAAATAACACACATATCACATCACAATGCTTTATATAAGGAACATTATTTCTAGAGAAAGAAAACCCACACTCTTAAAGTCATGAGATATGTTATTTAGAAATTGACAATAAATTATAATATAACTATATAGAAGGTTTCTTGCATGATTATTATTAGAAAATATTTAGAGGCAACTCTACCATCATTAAACTCTCAAAATATGTCTCATTCAACAATAATAATACAATTCACTCATAATATAGGGGTGTCTTTTAGGAGGAAAAAAGTGCACAAAATATCTACCATAGAATTTATGAAATAATGACAAAATAGTGAGAATTCATAGTGCTCAATTACAAATTAAATTTTGTTTCACAAGTTACCCTAATAATTCTTATCAAGGTAGATTGTTGTTTGCCTCAAGCTAGTCAAGTCATAAGATCCCACAAGAAAAGCACTATGTTACAACCCTAATTTTCCTCTATCAATAATACAATTTTATCAATCATACCTTTTTAGCATTGCAAGGTTGAGACATCAATTTGTTAATAATGATGACTAAATATCTTGTACCTGAATTGCTTGTACATAAAACAATTTTTTTGAAGTCCTTTATAATTAGTAGATAGTATTGTACCTGAATTGCTTGTACATAAAACAATTTTTTTGAAGTCCTTTATAATTAGTAGATAGTATTTTAATTGTAGCTTTTCTCTTGTACTATATACTGGAAAACTTGTTTCACATCATAAAACTATTGGAAAAAATACAAATCAAGTTTTCTCAAACTAAACCTCTTCACAATAATTGGCTAACCACTTTACAAAAAAATTATTCATTGGTCTCATTTATTTGTGATATATTTTTAAAAAAATACATTATTATAGTGATTTTGAATTCCTTAAAATATTAACATATGTGTATATTTAAATATTATTACTAAGAAAATGAATAAGCATAAAAATAAATTTTATATTTTATTAGGTTTTTTCTTTTATTAAAATATTATATCTTTTTTAACATTTCAATTTTTTTTTTTAAAATTAAAATAGATAACAAATGCTGAGAAAAATTGATTAAAAAAATTATTTTCATTTCTCATAGATAAGCTTGTGATGTTTTTTAATTTTTGAAAAAAAAATTAAAATATATATTTAAATATTATTTCTAGGAATTGGAATGTGAATCTATATTTTTATTATTATCTTATTTTCATAAGAATATTTTTGAATATTTTCTTCTTTTATTAATATATCTTTTTTAAAGTTAAAAATAAATAAAAAATAAAGATAAATGTTGATAAACTATATTAGAATAATTGTCAATATTATAATAAAAGAAATGAACCAAAAACAAAAAAACTCATCAATTTTTATTTTTTTCTTTTAAAACAATAAATTAAGATTCACATAAATATACACTGATATTTTTTTTTTCTTTAAAATAACAATTTAAGATTCACTTATGCTCTACTAAACAAACATTTTACTTTTAAATCTTGAATCATCTTTTCTTTGGTAAAAGGCATAATGTCCTATATATTATATAGTATAATATTTTTCATTTTCCCCATTCAACATTTAAGCACCAGGGAAAAAGAACATGGAAAAAAATTCCAAGATTTCTCTAGACACTTAGTGTCCCATATATATGTAGATACATTCGCCTTTGATGTTGGTCAAAGTTCTTTGAGAGAGCATACCCTCCCTTACATTCTTCCCATAGCTATTAGGGGGATTTGGTAGGCATACCTTCCTTTACATAGTGATTTTTTATTTATTAAAAGATATTTTTTGATACTTTCATGATTTATACAATTGCTTTCATATATTATCAAATCTTCTTTCTAATCTTATGCTTTATCATGTTAATTCATCTTCTTTGCATTTGAGTTCTAGCTTTTTATTCCTTCTCTGAATCCTTTGTAGTTCTATGAGAATCCTTCCCCATCCTTATTTTTAATTGAAAAAAATGACTCATCTTGACTGAGATCATTATTCTAAATAAATCCATATCTTTTTTGGTTGATTGTAATGCCCCGCCAAGGGATCCAAAGAATTAACCTAGAATTTCACTAATTTTGGTAACATTTTTTTTTTTAAAATATGAAAATAAATACCACATATAACTTATGCACCATAACGGAAGCAATAACAATGTCCATCTAAAAGTAATCATAACATACACAACTGGTTACATTCTTTAAAGATCCCTTAACGTTGAATTACATCTAAATCAACTAACATTATTGAATTCCATCAAATATAACAACCACATGAAATAATATTGATAAGTCCAATGTTCATACATTATATTTCCAAATGCTCAATCATCCACTATACATGTCATAGGGTATGAAAATCTTAAAATAATATACATATGTAAAATAAGTTACATCATCCTATTCTAATCCATGATACACCAAAGTAAAGATAATCACATGATACACATGATACATGATCATAGAAGATATACATCCATCATAAAGATCAAACATAATAAACTAAGTGCATGGTTCCTCCCAACTATTAATAGCATCATTAGACCATCGTGGGCCCTAGCCATCCGTCTGTGCGTAACATTCTAAAATCACCAAAGAGAACATTGGTATTAACATAGTAGGAATGTCACTCCTAACATATACTATATCATATGCAGAAAGTAATCTAACATGCAAATAAAAGCATAAGATAACATCATCTAACATATTCTAATCATCAATGAAAGGATACATATCCACCATCATGAAGGATGCATCAACCACGATGTCTCAATAAATCTCAAATGATAAGAGTAGAAAAACACTACCACCTGACCGCGTGGTACCTAAGTGGTCCACTCCCACCATGCTGAGGAGATAATCTCAAGTCGCAAATAGGCTATCCAATAACACATAGCATAAATCTCTATAAGTCCAGGAATCCTAAAAGTATACTAACTCAAAGGTTCCAAACACAAAATCAACATCTAATCCCAGAGGCACACAAAGACATGTAGGAACCTACTATGCAAGCAGGAAAGTGTCATCGTATTTATCATGTACAAGTTACCCTAGCAGTTAGCTAAACTCCACAAGTCCATACTGATCTCATGTGGCCACTAGTATTCTCTTGTACTGACGAGGCATACTATGGAATGCAAGGTTGCAACCATGTGTTCTCTCTACTCCCATCCTAGTCTATACAAGCACTCAAGGCATGGGCGAGAACCAAAACACTTACCTTTTTAGGTTCATTCAGTTAGTATTAGGTGTGAATGTTTTCACTTATAAATCCAACTTACAATGAGTTACCTTGGCAGTCTCCTAGGGCCCCGGCCCCCATTGCAAGCTACTTCCCGACACTACATGTAGATATCCTACCCTAAGCTTATGGAATCATAAATCTCAAAATCACAAAAGATAATCCATAATAAAAATCATCAAATATGCATAAAAGCATCAAATCTCCATGAGCAAACATCCATAGAAAATCATGATCACAACAGCTCTCTGTTGGCAACTGAAGTATCACTAATAATCAAAGGTATCCATTGGTTCTGAATAACCAAAATATATCTTAATCATATTGATCGAAGAATCCAAAATGGTTAAGTCAAAACATGTCACAACATGACATCATCAAGAATAAATTCACATTTCAGTCCCATCATGGCGACTAGAAAAATAACCAAGGATAACTGATCGAAGAACCAAAAATGGTTAAGTCAAGTGTCTCATACATAAGAATCTCAACTATAACAATCAGTAATTTGCAAACATTACATAGAGCATTCCATCACATAACCATGGTTGGGTTTATAAAGATCGAGTTTAAAACATCATCATGACATCACAATCACATAATCCCCCAAGCCTTTGGTAGACGTCCTATAACTGGTCAACACTAGTCAACCCAAAACCCAAAACAATAGCATAAAGAATACACAATGCAAACACATGTTTTGGTTTTGCTAAATTTACATACTTGAATTTAAACATAGAGGTCTCAGTTTATGTTTCCAAGTTTGGAGAATGAATGGAGGAACATTTTGTACGTTTTTCCATGTACTGTTTTGGATGAATAAAAGTTTTCCATAATAGGTCTAAAATCCATTTTCAAATTATAAGATTTTTTTGAAAACGTCCCCCACCAAACTATCAATTAAATTTCATATACTTTATTTAATAATTTAAATCAGTTAAATTAAATCTTAATAGTTTAAAATTATACAGGAGTTCACCATAAAAATGAACCTTTGATATAAATCATTTATCAATTAATAATTCAAATCTATTAATAACATTTTTACATATTACATATATACATACATACATATATATATATACATACATATATAAATATATAAATAATAATTATTATTACATTTTATAAAATCGAATTAATATTTTCGATTGATACAATATAACATATGAAAATTTAATAACAATGAAAATCGATTTCATATGAAACGATTGTTATAACACATATATATAATTATATGCCGCCAGCGGTATGTAGGACCCTGCGGTCGCAGCGCCTATGACATCAGCAGGTACTGTGTACCCCTGCCGTCATAGTACCTATGACAACTGGTACACTGCGACCGCAGTGGACACGGGGGTGCGGGTCTTTTCCCCCCCATTTTATGCATATTACTTTTTAAAAAAATCTTATAAGCGATTTCAACTCGCCGGTTATTATATGTGATTTTGATTTTAACAAAGTTTAACGTTTTTAAAACGTAATTGATCAATGGTATGATATTCAATTTTTAGATGAATAAATATATATATGTATATATACATATGTATGTATATATATATATATATATATATATATATATATATATATATATATATATATATATATATATATATATATATATATATATATATATATATATATATATATATATATATATAAAGGTATATGTATGTATATATATATGTGTGTGTGTGTGTATACACGCAGAGATATATATAATTGTATATGTGTATGCAAATTTGAAAATATAAACAGTTTATTTAAAAATTCTAATTTTCAGAATTTTCCTATAAACTTAAATCTCAAATTTATCCAACTATTAATCTAATGGATTTGGCTATGAATTTAAACCCTAGCCCTGTGTTCTTTTCTGATTTATGCATAAAAGATTCTCAAATAAATTTTAACTACCCATACTGAGAATGCATACAATTAAAATAAGAAAATCCTCAGAAGACATATGGAAGACACGAAGAAGACAGGGAATGCAAGATGCGGAAATAGCATAAGTAAAATCACAAGAATCTACTCGAATTCTGATGCTTATTCGCTCTTCCTTAGAAAACTCGCAGAGCAAGCTCCTCTCTTTTTCAAAATTCTCGAGTCCTCCAATGCTCCAAATGCTCTCCAAACACTATGTCTAAGCTTCTAGGAATGCCTAAATATAAAGAGCTCTCAGGAAACACCTAGAATGCTTCTAGAAATAGCTAGAAGGTGTCACCAACTAAGCATGTGTCTTTTCCAACCTTCTAGATGAATCATAAGGTTGTAGACACCATGTGCTTAATTGATGCACTAATCGTCGTGTTGTTGACATAAGAGAAATAGAAAGGTGTGTTAACTCCTAGGCAAGCTTATAACTCCAATTTACTTTTTATATAATTTCTATTTAAATTTTTATAACTTTCATTTTAATTTTTATAACTTTTATTATTATTATTTATTTATTACTTTTATTATTATTTATAATTATTATTAATTTTAATTTCTAATTTTTTATTTATTTTAATTTAATCCTTTTCCTCAATTAATTCACATTTAATTATTTATAATCAAAATATCAAAGACCATGATATTTTATATTAATCTTCTCAAATAATTAATTTATTAATTAAATCCATTTATTAAGACTTAATTAATAGAAAATTCACCATAGACCTCCAAGATAAAATATAAAAACCCATCATAGAGAAATTCACACAAAATCAGTCTAAAGGGTTAAAAATCATGAAATATGTCATCTGACACATTCAGTGGGTAAAATATCCATATACTTGTCGTACCTCACTAGGAAAATTGGTTTAAGGGTTTGGGATTTGGACTTGAGAATTTATCTCCCTTCTCTTGTCATTGAGATAGTATAATAGGGTACACTCATCCTGGCAATTTAGGGAAGTCGATACCCGGTACCTACAACTTGCAAAAAAACCATGCATGTACATACAATATATATAATGCTAAGCTAAATAGGCAATGGCAGGAAGTGGTGCATTGTGTAGATCCTGACTAAGCAGGTGACTACAACTCCCTTCCTTAACCAAATCAGAAATGCCATACAATATGAAAACACGCACACCATACACATGAAAGTATGTGGTAAGTATCCATAATAAAATACATGAGATAATAAACCATCTAACTAATCATCAACAATAACTGAAAGCAATATAATGATCACCATGCATACATTAAATGTAAAGTCTAAATGATCTCATCATGTAACCACTGAATCCATAACATAATGTCTGATAGTCTCAAAACAATACCACTAATCCATTAACATAAAAGTAGTCTATCATAGTCTAATAATAACAACAAAAATGTCCAGAAAAGATGTGAACGAGGGTAGGCACTAAATTGATAGTTACAATTCAAATCTAGTGTATAATCTAAAGCATTAACTAAGAAATTTAGTTAAATTATTTGATTATCACAAATTCCATTCAAAGGAATATGTTCGTAATCACCAATATTATAAGGAGGATGAGAATTAACAAAGCCTTGGGTTTAGATCTCAAGCCTTTCAAAGTGTTTATTTAAGGTACTTAAGGTTCATAATTTCCTAACTCAAGGGATAACAATTCACTTGTATTTTTATTTAATATTAATATGTAGCCAATTATAATTAATAGTTATAAGTAAGTATAGAAGGGGTAAAATGATGAAGATAGTAAGTTTTTTGAGTTTAAGATATTTTAGCAATGCCTAATTTGTTAGAATTATTAGAATAATTGAGAGGGGTGGTTGTGGTGGGGGGGTTCGGGGGGGTCAATTAATTATCCTTAGGTCCATATGTACTAATTCTACATTTAATAGTGTCAAAAAACTCAATCCAATTCATAAACCCACTCGGTCAATATAGCATCTTAACCATAAATCAATGTATTCATATCATTACTCAACTCTTTGTTTCAGTATATGTTGACTAATAGTAACATAAAATAGTAAATATCATGTACACAACATTCACACACATAGCACTTTACCACTAGTATTTAACATGGAAACACAATTTGGGAAAACCACCAAGTAACATGATACCAATTTCTCACTCTTCTAAAGTGAGATTAGTTAAGAACTAATGTTGAAAATAGATTGATAAAAAGTATGATAAATATGTTTCAATCATTATTTTTTCACTGATGTCAAACCTACTACTTGTTGGTAAGACAATTGTTTATATGACTTAAGTACTATCACTTGTTTGATTGATGAAGAGGATTTGATCAAATGAGGTAATAATAGCACCTAGAGGAAAGGTTGAGTTATGATATGAAAAGAGTACAATGATAAGTTAAGATAGTATTATTATAGTGCATTGATAATCTACTTAAGGCTAAAAAGGTTGGTTATACTAAGGAAGTTTAGAAGAATAAGTTAAATGAAGTTTGTTTGCCAAGCTTGATCGAGTGCATAGTAGGTGCCAAGAAAAGTTAGTGCAAGCCAAGAAGAAAATTAGTTGGAGTAGAGCAAGGTCAATATTAGTGTAAGTTGAGTGAAATAGTGTAAGTTGAGTAGGTTTTAGTTGATGTCAAGCACCAATAAAATTTGGTTTGTACTGAGTGTTTTGACAGCAGATGCCAAGCCACGTAGAATGTGTTGAGCATTAGAATCCATTTAATGCTAAGTGTCGGTATTATGAGAAAGATCAAGAATTTGATGAATTTGAATGGATAGGTTTGATTTTTTGGATTGTGTGAACCATGTGGAAGATAAGATTGATGAGATAGTGGCACAGAATTCAAGATAAACTATTTTGAGGTGAATTCAAAGAGGATTGAAATAGAAGTTTCTAGAAGGGAATGAAATGAAATGAGGGGTAGATTCATTGAATCTTATTTAATCTAACCTAACCCTAAAATGGACGATGGAGGATGAACAAAAAAATATCTTAATTCTCTTTTTATAGAGATGGTCAAGAGTTGATGTGCAAGAACCTAAGGAAGAAAAGGAGTCTAGGCTATTTGCTTCATTTAGTGACCTAAGAGAAGAGACTGCATTGGAAAACAAACAAAAAAGGCTTAAGGGTATGGATGCTTGAGGGGTGAACAAGCTATCAGAGTTGAAGAGTATGAAAGCCAAGTAGAATGGAGGATTGAAATATAGATTTGTAATCTACAAATGAAGTTGTAAGTTTTTATAAGATCAATCCTTACTATTACACTCTAATCACTATATTAGTCTAGGATAAATCCTTTGGATTAAGGTTGACCTAATAGTCATTTGTAAATCCTTTGACAGGGTGAGATTCTAAGTAAATGATTGAAAGTTCTCTAACAAGGCTCACTCCTAATAGGGTAATTGAAATCCTTGAATTAGGTCACATTTAATAGTGTATATTGTAACCTTTAACATGGTTGACCTTTCGTAGGGCATCACTTCAAAAAAGTAAGAATGAGTAGCATATTACTCATGGTTTTTTCCAATTTGGGTTTCCATGTTAAATCATTGTGTCAAATATATTATTGAATATGTTATGTTTCATGCTTATATTTTTACAAATTGATTTGATAGTAACCTACAAGTTTAAGTGATTGCAAAATCTAATGGATACATGCATGATGAAAATATTTTATGGAGATGGGTTCACTAAGCTATGAAAAGTTTTAATTATACATTTGGACCTTGCATAAATGATTATCCCCCCTTTCTTAGTTATAAGAATTCCAACAAATGGTATCAGAGCCATCTGCTTAAGAGGACTAGTTTGAAGGTACTAGAAGAACAAATATCAAGATGTCAAAAAGAGAACTACCCAAACTTAATAGAGATAACTTTCATGCATGGAAAATCCTAATAAAGCTACACCTAGAAGGTCTTGGAGATCACGTACAATCTATAATTTTTGTTGAGCATACTGATCCTACTGGAGCCCTAACCATTGAAGATTTGAGAAAGAAGAAAGAACACAACCAAGCAATGTTGGAGATTGCCTCTGCCTTAAGCTATGCTAATTTTGATGATATCAAGGGTTGTGATAGTGTAAATAAAATGTGGGATGCTCTATACACTATCTATGAACCTGACAAAAATGTTCTAAGAGCCAAAGATGAAAATCTTAGAGGTAAGTTCAATGATATGAGAATGAAAGAAAGTGAGAAAATTGCTCAATATTATTCTAGCATAAAATTTTTTGTTAATGCAATAAGAGGAGCTACTAGTAAAATAGATGATGATATTGTACTAAGCAAAGTTTTGAGAGCACTATTGCCCATCTATGCTATTAAAGTTTCTGCAATACAAGAACTTGAAGGTTTGGTAGGTAGGCACATTGATTTTGAGCTATCTAATTTTGATAATTACAAACTTGAAAATATTGAATCTTCTTTCAAAGCTAAGTTTTCATTGAAGGAACCCAGTGAGAAGAATACGAAAAAGTTAAAACATGTTTCCAGTGATTGTGATACATATGAGGAAGATGTAGATCAACTTGAAGAACTACTAGTAAGGAAATTTCATAGAGGTAAAGGAAAGTTTAAAGGTAAGTTACCTATCATGTGTTTCAATTACAATAAGGTTGGTAATATTGCTGCTAAATGTCCAGAAAAGAAGAATTACCTAGAGGTGGTGACAAGTACAAAAGTAGAAGAGATGAAGACCAAAAAGAATACAAGGACAAAGGCAAGAAGCTTTGCTACATTATTGAAGAGGAAACAAAAGATGGATATGAAGATCATGATGATGAAGTGATGTATGTTATAATGAAGGATGAATCTGATGAAGATGAGGCAACTAGACTAGTGCCTTGTGTGAACAAGAATGACAGATGGATCATTGACAGTGGGTGTTCACATCACATGACTGCATATAAAAGTAAGTTCATTACCTTGAATCATTATAATTGAAATAGTGTAAGGTTTAGTAATGATGCACCATGTCTAATAAATGGAGAAGGTTCTATCAAGCTCACATCAAATATTTTATGTGATAATGCTTACTATGTTGAAGGATTTAACTATAACTTGTTGATTGTGTAACAACTAAATAATTTGGGTTGTAAGGTTGAGTTTGAGAACAAAATTGCTAAGATATATAATACTAATTGGAAAAAGGTGTTCAAACTAGAGGTAATCTATTCTACCTTGATATAGAAGATGCTACTTGTTTAGTTGTAAAATTTGATGATGTGTAGCTATGACACAAGAGGTTATGTCATGTTAATTTTGATAACTTGGTCAGTATTAGTAACATAAGAAGAGTTAGAAGTTTTCCTAAGTTGAAAAATCCTGACAATATAATTTACAAATAATGTCAGTTAGGCAAAATGATAAAGTCAAATTTTAAAAGTAAGACTCATACCTCTAAAGGAATATTATAGATTGTTCATACTGACTTGTGTAGACCAATTGAAGTGCAAAGCTACAAAGGAGATAAGTACATTATGTTGCTTATTGATGATTATTCTAGAATGATGACAATTATGTTTCTGAAATAGAAATCTGATGCTTTCCAAATGCTTAAGTGGTACTTAGCAAGAGTTGAGAAAGAAATAGGTAAAAGTTTGAAATGTTTGAGATCTAAAAAAGGAGTAGAATTTACATCAAATGAGTTTGGGATGTTTTGTAATGATAGAGGAATCAAAAGATAGATAGCTACTCCTAGAACTCCTCCACAAAATGGAATTGTTGAAAGGAGGAATAGATCTATAATGGACTATGCTAGAACTCTCATGATGGAGAAAAATGTTGCTTTGAAGTATTAGAGAGAAGTTGTAAGTACAATTGCCTATACCTTGAACTATGTACAAGTCAAGAAAGGTACACATTCAACACCTTTTGAACTATGGTATGGATACTCACCAAATGTAAAATACTTTAAGGTATTTGGAAGCAAGTCTTATATTCTCAAAGATTTCAAGAATGGTAAACTAGATGCAAAAAGTGAAGAAAGTATATTTCTTGGTTATTCCATAAGAAGTAAATCTTATAAGTGTTTAAATACTAACACTAACAAAGTTGTGGAAAGTGAAAATGTGAAATTTGATGAATATACTATAGGGCCCATTTGTCATTGCACCAAAAGCCATGACTGTTAGTGAACATGGAACACCACATAATTAACCACCTGTGGACAAGGGAGTGCATCGCATCACCTAACAATCTCCCCATCGATGCGCATACCAGGTGCTTACGCAGGTTGGGAAGGCACAATGGTGCAGATTTGAACCCATGACCAGGCCAAAACCAAGCTCTGATACCAATTGTAGGGCCCATTTGCTATTGCACCAAAAGCCATAACTGTTAGTGAACATGGAACACCACATAATTAACCACTTGTGGGTAGGGGAGTGTGTCGCATCACCCAACATATACAAAAGTATATGAGGCTAAACCTATGAAGGGGCCAAAATAGTACAAATCATTTGAATACTTTTATGAAGGTATGCTTGCTAAAGAAGATGATTTAATTCATGTTCCAGACCAATAACAAGTTTCAGTGACAGTCTAATCACATACTATGATTGCCAAGTTACATTTAAGAATTGAGCTACATTGAGGTGTTGAGTTATAGAATGAAGTTGAGGAACATTCTGATTCTAAAATTAGTGTACATGAAAGAGATGTTGAACTACTTAATAGAGAGGTACATAGTGATTTAGAAGTTGTGAGACCAAATGTAGAAGCCAAAGCTGAACAAAGATTGTCTAAATATGTAAAGAGACATCATCCTACTACATAAATCATTGGTGATAAAGATGATAGACCAATGACAAGGAACACATTGAGAAATTATACATTTTTGTTGAGGATGCAAGAACCCAAGTTAGTGAAAGATGCCTTAGAAGATGTGGACTAGAGTAAAGCCATGGAAGAAGAGATTGAACGAATTAAGAAAGATAAGACATGGACTCTAGTTCCTAAACCAGAAGTCAAAAATGTGATTGGTACCAAGTGGGTATACAGAAACAAGTTAGATGAAAATGATGAAGTCATAAGGAACAAGGAAAGATTAGTCTATAAAGGATATGCACAAGAAGGGATAGACTATGGAGAAATATTGGCTCTTGTTGCAAGACTAGAAGGAGTTAAAACTCTTCTTTCTTACTCTGCATACAAAGGTTTCAAAGTTTATCAAATGGACGTTAAGTCTACATTTTTGTAATGGCATATTGGAGGAAGAGGTTTACATAGATCAACCAAAAGGATTTTTTTATGCTAACAACAAAAATATGGTATATAGACTAGACATAAAGCTCTTTATAGTTTGAGGCAAGCACAAAGAGCATGGTATGAGAGACTTCATAATTGCCTTGTAAAGATTGGATTTGAGAGGACTCATGATAACAACAATCTATACTTGAAGACAAAGAAAGGAAAAGGTATTTTGTTATCTGAATTTTTTGTTGATGATATCATATTTGGAGGTAAAGATACTTAATTTAATGCTTTTGCAAATGAAATGAAACAAAAATTTGAGATGTCTATTTGTGGAGAGATAGAGTTCTTTGTGGGTTTGTGAGTACATCAGATGAAATATGGTATATATATACATCACTCAGTCAAAATATGTTAAGGATATACTAGAAACTTTTGGATTGGAAGATTCCAAGCCAATAAGAACACCTATGGGGATAGGACATAAATTGTCAAAGAATGATGATTCAGTTGAGGTGAATCAAACATTATATAGGTCTATGATTGGTAAATTAAAATATGTAGTACATAGCAGACTTGATATTACATTATCTATAGGGATAGTTGCAAGATTCTTTGCTAATCCTAGGGAGAATCACTTAATGATAGTAAAGAGGATAAT
Source organism: Cupressus sempervirens (assembly GCA_028749045.1). Taxonomy (NCBI): domain Eukaryota; kingdom Viridiplantae; phylum Streptophyta; class Pinopsida; order Cupressales; family Cupressaceae; genus Cupressus; species Cupressus sempervirens. The sequence goes on from CM053787.1 coordinate 589,930,714, forward strand.
TTGATATCTAAAAGGAACAAAGTTGTAATGCCCCACCAAGAGATCCAAAAGAATTAACCTAAATTTTCACTAAGTTTGTCAAACAAATTTTTTTTTTTTTACAATGAAAGTTAAACTACAACATACATATAGTAACAAAAGCAATAACAATACCCAACTAAGAGTAAACATAACATACATACATAACAGGTTACATTCTTCATGGATCCCTTAATGTTGAATCACATCTAATTTAATTATTATTATGTTTCCATCTAATACTACATCCACATAAAATAATAATGAAAATTTCATTGTTCCTAAATTAAATTTCTAATTGCTCAATAATCCACTGTACACGTCACAGGGTATGAAAGGCTTAAAAGAATATACATCTATGTAAATAAACTACATCATCATACTAACTCTAATCCATGATGCAATAACATAAATGAAACCACAAACCATATATGATACATCATCATAACCATAAATCATCAAACATAATTAACTAAGTGCATGGTTCCTCCCAACCGTAAATAGCTTCATTAGACCATCATGGATCCTAGCCATCCCTCCGTGCGTAACATTCCAAATCACTGAAGAGATCATCGGTACTATCATAGTAGGAATTTCACTCCTAAATCATACTACAACATATGTAGAAAGAAATATAACATGCAAGGTAAAGCATAAGAGAACATCATCTAACATATGCAAATCATCAATATAAGGATACATGTCCACCATCATAATCCATGAAGATAGATGCCAACAAAGAATGCATCAGCCACGATGTCTCAAATGGATCTCAAATGGTAAGAGTAAAAAAGCACTACCACCCGACTGCGTGGAACCTAAATGGTCCACTCCCACTGCACTAAGGAGATAATCTCAAGTCCCAAATAGGTTATCAAAATCACTTAGCATAAATACTATCTAAGTCCAGGAATCCTAAAAGTATACTAACTCAAAGTTTCCAAACACAAAATGACATCTAATCCCAGAGGCACACAAAGACATGTAGGAAACCTACTATGCAAGTGGGAAAGTGTCATCGCATGGATCACACTAGAGTTACCATGGCAATCTCTCAATAGGCCCCAGGCCCATAGTGATCCCTGTGTGGCCACTAGTATCCTCTCATACTGACGAGGCATACTACGGAATGCAAGGTCGCAACCAAGTGTTCTCTCTACTCCCATCCTAGTCTATACTAGCACTCAAGGCATGGGTGAGAACATACAATTATCTTATTAGGTTCATTTAATCATTTATAACCTACCCTAAGCTCATGGAATCATAAATCACAAAATCACCATAGTCCTGTACAAGCAACTGGAAAAATACCAAAAGAATAATCCATAATAAGAGCATTAAATCTCCATGAGCACATGAAAAGCATCCATTAATAATCATGACCACAACAGTTCTCTATTGGCAACTGAAGGTATCACTGATAATCAGGAGTATCCATTGGTTCTCAATAATCAAAATATATCTCAAAATCATACTGATCGAAGACTCCAAAATGGTTGAGTCAAAACATGTCACAACATGACATCATCAAGAAATAAATCAACATTTCAGTCCCATCATAGTGACTGGAAAGTAATCCAAGGATAATTGATGAGTCAAAAATGGTTAAGTCAAGTGTCTTAGATACATATAACTCAGCTTCACTCAAGAAGACTGATGAGCAATAACAATTAGTAAATACAAACATCTCATAGAGCATACCATCACATTACCATGGTTGGGTTTATAAAGAATCGAGATCAAAGACATCATCATGACATCACAATCATAACCCCTGAGCCTCTGGTAGACATCCTATAACTGGTCAACAACTAGTCAACCCAAAAACCCCAAAACAAGAAGCACAGAGAAAACACAATGCAGCCATATGTTTTGGTTTGTTAAAATCACATACTTGAATTGAGTATGGAGGTTTCAGTTTTTGTTTGCAAGTATACTTCAAGTATATAAGATTAATCATTTGACCTACAAGTCAATCCGTTTGTTCCCTTGATAACATTATCCTTCCATTATTTAAAATTACATTCTAAGAATAACTGAAGGATAAATATTTACTCATTAAATCATTTGACACTTAATAAAATCATTTTCTTTTTTTTGCTAAGATCAATGTTACTAATTGAATAACTCTTCCTTATCATTAATTCAACTTCTCCAAACAAAACCAAAGGATCATATTCTTTTAAATTATAAGAAACCCAGCTATCAATCTTCGAATAAGAAGATTATAAAAACAAAATTAACTAGTCTTACTTTAACGTCATGCTTTATTAATCTTAATTAAATCATATAATTAAATTAATTAATGACGTACACAATCCATGACTCTACATTGTTCCAATAGTTCTTAATTAGAACTCAATTAAATATCACTAAAACTTAAGTCTCTTGATTAAATCATCACTAACAACCATTAAAATATCTAAAGTCATTATTCAAGTCATTAGAATAAGACTTATCAACTTCGATGTAGATATTTAACAACTTCGTTAAAAGAATCATATCAATGACCCAATTAATAACTAGCTGTAATTTATAAGTTAAAGGCCAACCATAATCCAATTCTCTAATATTAATAGTTCAAGAATGACTTGTTATTATTTAATAACAAGTTATATTGGAAATCTTATTAATAAATCTATAATGACCACATTCGTCACTCTTTTCAATGAATACTAATATTTCTCTAACAAATTCGTATTATCGATAATAATTTCAATTAAGATTCTATCGCATAACTTAATTAATATTATAACTATATGAACAACTCAATAAATATCAATTGATTAAAAATCAACTATACTCCAAATCCATTAATAGTTAAATTAATAATTTAATAATAACTTGTTAATAACTATTAACAAGTTATATAAATCTATGATAATTATCACTATTCAGTTTAATAATAGTTGTCAAAATTATTGACAATTCATCTCTAACATAATAATTATTAGCATTTATACATAACAATTGAACTAACAAATATTAATATTAACTAATGAATCATATTAATATCATATATACATTACCATATAGGGGCATCAACCAAATGCGATTTATATTATTAAAATATTATAAAATGATTATATAATTAAAGAAATATTCCATTAATCATATTTTATTTATAAATAAACATTAATTAATATTATATAACATTTAATATTATATACTTAATTAATATCACATAATAATCATTAATTAAAAATTATCAATATATCATTAAATGAAATTCATTTTAAACCGATTCATAAAAAAATAAAATTGAAAATGCATTACACATATAGCGTTTGTTTTAAAAGGCTGCCGCCTTTATGGTGGAGTCATGCAGCCCTGCCTGCTATCACAGGGCCTATGACGGTAGTTCCAGTACCTACGACTACAGGCACGAAAGCTGCAGCTTGACGTTGGGTACGGGCTTGCCCTTAATCAATATAATTTTTTTAATATTTTTTTTTTATAACATTTTTCATAAAAATGTTTTCTTAAACACAGGTTGCAATTCGGATTTAATACATGTTTCCACTATGATTCATTTAAATAAATAAATATATACATGTGTGTGTGTGTGTGTGTGTGTGTGTGTGTGTGTGTGTGTATTTTACATATTTAAAAAGAGAACATATATATAACTTTTAAACAAAAACGGTTTTCTAATTCTTTAAACTAAGAGTTTCTCCTTTAAAATAATTGTTCTCTAGATTTTATTCAATAATCCTTCTAATAGATTTGACTATAAATTTTAATTCGAACCCGAACCTGATTTAGAACTAATTTCTTTCCTAATTGGAACTAGGGTTTATCCTACTTGAGCTCTCTATTGTTTTCTTCGCACAAGGAGAAAATCAACATGAAAATCTGAATTAAACATTCATCACAAGAATTATCCAAGCAGTCATCTAGCAAACACGATGAAGACAAGAAGAGAAAGCATGCAAAAAAGGGAATATACAAAAATCACGAGTGCACCTAGATACTGATGCTAATTCCCTTCTCCTCAGAATCCGCAGAGCAAGCTCCTTCCTTCTCCAACATTCTCGGGTCCTTCAACCATGCTCCAAACGCTTTCCAAATGTTGTCCCTAAGCTTCTAGGAGTGCCTAAATGTAAAGAACTCTCAGGAAGCAGCTAGAATGTCTCTAGAAGCAACCAGAAGGTGTTGACAACTAAGCATGGGTCTTTTCCGACCTTCTAGATGAGTCATAAAGTTCTAGACACCATGTGCTTAATTTGTGCACTAACTCCTGTGTTGTTGACAACACGTGCATAATTAGAGTGCAAACTCCTGTGTTGTCTACATGACAACTCCCGAGAATTTTCAAACTCCTATGTGAATGAATAATGCACATTAATTAATTTAATATTCACTTTATTTATTTTTATTAATTTATTAATTTTAAATCTCATGCACTCACTTTAATAAATCCACTTGTTTTATCTTAATATATTTTAATTACATGCATGCATCATGCAATCTAGAATCTTTTGATAATTTTAATATCTTTCCCACTTTTAAATTTATTTTTGAAACTTAATTGCTAAAATATTTATTAACTTAAACAAATATTATCACATTCCAACTTTAGAATTATAACTTTTATCTCCAAATTAATTATTTTATTTAATTAATTCCCTAATTAATTAAATAAAATAAATATTAAAATACCATATTAATTTTCCATTAAATTAAACCATTAATTAAATCTTTTAATTAGGCTTAATTAATAGGAAATACACCAAAGACTCATAAAATAAAATACGAAAAAACCCACTATAGCAAAACACATACAAAATCAAACCAAAAGGGTTAATATCATGAATTACGTCATCTAATGCATTTAGAGGGTACTCAACTCAGATACTTGTCCTAATTTTCAATTAGGACAAATGGCTTAAAGGGTTGGGATTTGGACTTGAGAATTTATCTCCCCTCTCTTACCATTGAGATAATGCGATAGGCTATGCTCATCTTGGCAATTCAGGGAAGTCGATACCTAGTACCTGCAACCTGCATAAAAACCATGCATGTACATACAATATATATATATATGCTAAGCTAAACAGGCAATGGCAGGAAGTGGTGCATTGTGTAGATCCCGACTAGTAGGTGACTACAACTCCCTTCCTTAACCACATCAGAAATGCCATCAAAGAACAAACACACACACCATACACATGCAAGTATGGGGTAAGTATCCATAAGAAAACACATGTGATAATACCATCTAACTAATCAATAACTAAAAATAATGTAATAATCATCATGCATACATGAAATGTAGAGTCTAAGTAATCTCATCACATAATAAACTAAATCTGAACAATATCTGATAATCTCAAAATAATGTTACTAACCATCAACATAAAACTAGTCTATTAGAGTTTGACAATGATAACAAAAATGTGACCTAGGGGTAGACACTACAAAAGTAGTATGGTCTATACTACAAGAAAAATGAGAAATTTGAATTGAGAGCATATACTAATGCTGATTGGGCTAGAAATATTGATGACAAAAAGAGCACCAATAGAGGAGCATTTTTCTTATAAAAAAGGCTAGTTACATGGACTAGCAAGAAACAAAACTTTGTTTTTGAATCTACTGTTGAAGCTAAATATGTCACTATTGTGATAAATTATACAAACATTGTATGGATCAAATAGGTATGAAGGATGAAATCATTGAACCTGTGCTACTTTGTTGTGATAATATAATTGCTATAAATATATCAAATAATCATGTGATGCATACAAAGACTGAGCACATTGTAACAAGTATCATTACTTGAGAGAATTAGTTCAAGATAAGAAGGTGAAGATGGAATATGTCAACACCAAAGAACAAATTGATGATATCTTCACAAAAGTATTACCTAAGGATGCTCATGAGTATCAAAGAGGTAAAGTAGGGGTGACACCCCTATCAAAGGCTATCTAAAAAGCATGAGAAGTGTCCCACATCAAATAAGCTGATTGACATATAATACACATTGGTGCAGTGGATCTTACTTTAGGAGCCACCTAAAGTAATCAAAGAGCTAGAACTAAAAATTAATCACAAGCAAGGTGACAAAGGGAGAAACTAAAAATATTCATATCTACTTATTAAGATGACAAATCTTTGGCATTATTTTCAAAGAGTGAGAAAGTATATGAAGAAGTACTGAGAGACTACTAAGGGAGTAAGCATATTGAGGGAGATATAAGAAGTGATCAAGAGGGAATCATAAGGATGAGTTGATTATCTAGTGATTAAAAGATGAAAGTTGTTGATAGAGGGAGAGGTTTCAATACAAGGAATTATTTTCTTTTAGGTATTTTGATTGGTCATACTAATTAAGTTTGGTCAGTTTGGTTTTCCATTAATGCCAAAGAGGGGGATTTTTGAAAATAGAATGATACAAGTATGAAAAATATGTTTCAATCATTGCTTTGTCATCGATATCAAACCTGCTACTTACTAGTAAGACAATTTCTTAAATGATTTATGTATTATCATTTGTTTGATTGATGAAGAGGATTTGATCAAATGAGGTAACAATAGCACCTAGAGGAAAGGTTGAGTTATGATATGAAAAAGAGTACAAGGATCAGCTGAGATAGTGATATTATAGTGCATTAATAATCTATATAAGGTTACATTGAGTAATTTTAGAAGAACATGTTAAACAAAATTTGTCTACCAAGCTTGATCAAGTGGATAGTAGGTGCTAAGAAAAGTTAGTGTAAGTAGAGCAAAAAATTAGTTGGAGCCAAGCAAAGTCAATTTCACTATAAGCTAAGTGAAATAATGTAAGCCGAGTAAATTTTAGTTGATGTCGAGCACCAATAAACTTTAGTTCATGTCAAGTCTTTTGATAGTAGATTCTGAAAAAAAATAGTATGTGCTAAGCATTAGAAGCCAGTTAATGCCCAATGTCAACATTATGAGAAAGATCAAGAATTTGATGAATCTGAGCCAACAAGCTTGATTTCTTGGATTGTGTGCATTGTGTGGAAGATAATATTGATGATATGGTGGTATAGAATTCAAGATAAAGTATTTTGAGGTGAATTCAAAGAGGATTGAAGGAGAAGTTTCTAGAAGGGAATGAAATGAAATGAGGGGTAGACTTATTGAATCCTATTTAATATAACCTAACCCTAAAATGGATGATGAAGGATGAACACAAAAATATCTTAATTCTCTATTTATAGAGATGGCTAGTCAGAAGCAAGAGTTGATGTGGAAGAACCTAAGAAAGACAAGGAGTCTAGGGTATTTTCTTCATTTAGTGACCTAAGAGAAGAGACTACATTGGCAAACAAAGCAAGAAGGCTTAAGGGTATGAATACTTGTGAACAAGCTATCATAGTTGAAGAGTGTAAAATCCAAGAAGAATGGAGGAGTGAAAGAAAGATTTTTAATCTAGAAATGATGTTGTAACTTGTTATCAGATCAAGCCTTATTGTTACTCTCTAATCATTCTATCAGTCTAGGGTAAATTCTTTAGATTAAGTTTGACCTAACAGTCATTTGTAAATCCATTAACTAGGTGACATTCCAAGTGAATGATCTAAAGTCCTCTAACAAGGCTGAATCCTAACAAGGTGATTGGCATCTTTTAATTGAGTTGCATTTAAAAAAATTTATTGTAACCTTTAATAGGGTTGGCCTTTCAGAGGGTATCACTTCAAAAAAGTGAGAATGAGTAGCATTTTACTAGTGGTTTTTCCAAAATTGGATTTTCATGTTAAATCATTGTTTCAAATTTGTTATTGAATCTATTATCTTCATGTTTAAATTTCTACAAATTGATTTGACAATAACCTACAAGTTTAAGTAATTGCATAATATAATGAATGCATATACGATGAAAATGTTTTATGAATATGGGTTCGCTAAGTTATGAAAAGCTTTAATTTTACATCTGGACCTTGGATAATTGATTACCATCCACCCCCCCCCCCCCCCGCCCCCCCTACCCCCTCCCTCCCAGTTATTCTAAATAATTCTAACAAATAACCCTATTAAAGGTTACAAAATATATAGTTAGGTGTGACCCTATTTAAGGATTTGATTACTTTGTTAGGAGTGGTTGTGTTAGAGGAATTTAAACATTTTCTTAGAATGTCACATTGATTAAAGGATTTACAAATGATTGCTAGGTCAACCTTGATTAAAGAATTTTATTGCCACAATGGTTAGAAAGTAATAGATAGGTTTGATTTGTAAACTGCAACTCACTTTATATGCTTGAATCTCCATTCATCTCATCTTTGGTTCATAATCTAGAATTTATTAGTTTTCTCATCTTTGATCTACTTGGCAACCCTTCAAGCAATCAAGATCTTTCACCTTTCCATGGAAATTATGTTATCCCACAATTTTGCTACCCTCTCCTTGTAATTAGTTCCAAATCTCCTTGCAAAACATCAAATATACCTCCTTAAATAGGAAATTTAATGTTTTTCTTCTTAAATACATCTACCGATCTTAGGGTTAGGTCAAATTCATCGAATCCTTCCATCATTATGTTCTACTTCTTCTTTCTAGAAACTTCTCATCAAATTCTTTCCATGGACCAGTTAAAAAAATCTTATCATGCATTAAATATGCCAACTAATTAATCCTTATCATCTACATGTTTTGAGTAATTCAAAAATTCAACTATTTTAGCCTCATATCTTAAATATTTCATAAACTATCAAGTTTCTATTCCTTAGCAATCACTATGTTCCTGGTACAGGACCACCTAACCCTCCATTCATCATTGCATCTACAATTTTAACCCTTCATGAGTTCTACTTAAGGGAATTTATTCCCAATAGAGATTTGGGATAAGGTATAATTGTTATTCAATAATATGAGCCTATTGTAAGACCTATACCCCTTTTGGTACTTTATAAACCATGGGTTTTGACTATGGTCAAGAAGAATTTTCTAGGCCTAGCATAGGATAGGAGCGCCTTTAGGTTTCTAAACACATTCTAAAACCCTTGGGCACAAGGTAAAGGTCCTAGGTGGGTTAGATTGCAGATTTGTAAAAGTTGAAAAAAGTTGCTAAATGCAACAAAAAATTGCTTGACAACTTTTACAAAAAGTTGTCAAGTTTTGTTAATACACTCCCAATAGTCAGAACATTTGAATATCAATTTGGATGGTTGGGGAAGGACTTCAAATAGCCCTTTCAAATAGGTGGAAGTTACAGAATGTAATTTTCCTTTCAAATCAAATAAAGATCCCATTTTTCCTTCTATAACACTAAAATTTCTGAGTATATGGACAAGTATGGATTGAAAAAAATGAATAACTCATTATTCTAGAATCCTAGATATTATTATTGATCAATGTAATTTATTTGAGGTTTTGAAGTGCTCTAGAACTCAAGATATTCTAAGTTCTTTCTTGAGTGCACCAAAACCCTCCTTTTAATGGCCGGTTGAAGAAATGAAGCCCTGACTTGCATGCCCACCTCGGGATTTCCAAACCACTTGTTAAAATGAAACTTAGGAAGTTGTATTATAATATTCCTAAAGGATGGGAGATTTAATTCAAGGATCCTCATTTTTCTAGCAATAACTAGGCCAAACATCTCTATGTGTTTGGCGTAGGACAACATGTATTAGAGTGTTGTAGGCACTTGAGGGATGGATGAAGCCAACCTAAGGATGGATATTGAAGCCTACTAGTTTTGTACATGTTTCCTAATTTTTATTTTTTCCTAATAAAACATCTATTCAACATTTCCTCCTTAAACCCTAGAAAGTAGGCTTTAACAAGGAACTTCTTGTATTTTCAGTTAGGGGATAGTCTGACTAGTCTAGAGTATGTAAGTCTACAATCCTTTACTTATTCCAAAAGGGTATCCATATATGTAAATTTTTTCCTAGGTCCTTTGAAGGAATTTCAAATCAAGTCCTAATTACTTTGTTGATAGGGCTAATAGGGGCTCTTTGACCTAAAAGGCAATATAGCTATTTGTGACCTCTGGGAACAAAATGGGCTAATCAAACTCACTAGTTTGAGATGGTTGATAATTAAGGAAGCTTTTCACTCCACCCTAAACTCATAGGTTTCATTTCTAAGGAAAACCATAGTTTGTATAGATTTTGTGCTTTGGAAGCCTAGGTGTGCAATTTCAGTGCCTAGGCTATGTTTGGAGCAAAGTTGTTTCAAAGGTGTAGAGACCTCTATTGACTCTATCTTGGAGTACTTTAAAGTGTCTTAAGATCACATCAAACAAATTTTTGTTGTTTAAGGGAGATTTTTGCATCAAGTGGTATCAAAGCTTACCTAAGATCCCTTAGGCTAACAAATTTGAATACACCATTGTAGAAGAAGATGAAGGAGGGTTATCTTCAAGGATTACCAATGCAAAGATTGAGAAATACTTGAGAGACCAGAGAATAAGGAAAGATGAGGAAAGAGATAAAGAGATGTAGCTAATGAGGCAATAAATGAAGAAAATTAAGGAGGAACTTCATAACAAGAGTAGTGAAAATTTAGAAGAAGTCAAACAAGTGAGTGATGAAGAATCCATTGAGCAAGAGAAAGAAAAATGCCCTGCTAACCAAAGGCTACTTGTGAGGACTCTAAAATCTCTACAAAGGAAAGCCATGGATACTTTCTCACATACAATGGGAAGATGGACCTAGAGGCTACAATGGATTGGGTAGATTTTCTAAATAGTTTCTTTGATTATAAATACATCCTTGAGAACTAAATGGTGAAGATTTTCAAGTCTAGACTCAAGGAATCTACACTCACATGGTGTAACTTCATTCAAGGTGATAGGGTGAAGAATGAGAAGAATCCAGTCACAACATGGAAGAAGATGGTGTCTCTACTTAGAGAGAAATACATCCCTAAGGATTATGAAGTTAAACTTCATAAGAAAAGAATGAATTTGAGGTTGAAAGAGATGGATATCCCCACCTACACTAAGGACTTCCATAAGTTGGTGATGAAATCCAAGTCTATGGAACCTAAAAGTGTGAAGCTTGCAAGATATGAAAGGATTAAGGCTTACCATCCAAAATGAACTAAGTTTGAAAAGCCCTACCAGTATAAATCAATGCTATTAATTGGCACTTAAAGTTGAGGAGAAGTTCAAAATTAGGAAATGAGAAAAGTGGTTGAAACAAAGGGTATAATGATAGAGGTAAATTTTTTGGAGGAAGAGGGTCACAAAATAAAAGACCTCAAGGAGACTCCAACAAGGAGAATATCCAAGGAGAAAGAAGTTCAACAAGATCATTCAAAGGTAGGAGAGGTAATGGTAGAGGTAGGAATGGTGGAAGGAACAATGGGCAGATCAAGTGCTATAATTGCAATCAAATGGGCCACTACACAAACAAGTGTCCTTAGAAGTAGAATAAAAAAGAAGAAAGAAGGACCAATATTGTTCAAGAAGATGAGGTTGTACTGGCTAAGAGGGGGCTACTCTCATAATGAAGAGGACATCGATTTAAGAACCTATTCTAGTGGAACCTCCACAAAGGAAAAATCTCTTTAGGACCAAATGCAAAAGCCATGGAAAGGTATGTAAAGTTGTCATTGATTCTAGTTCTATTAAAAATCTTGTTTCTAAGGAAATGGTAGAAAAATTGAATCTTGAAAGGATACCCCACCCAAACCCCTCCCATGTATCTTGGTTAATAAAAGGCCAATCTACCTTGATCAATGAACAAGCTTGGGTAGATTTCTTAATCAAAGACTATAAGGATCAAGTTCTTTGTGATATTGTGGACATGGACATATTAAACCTTCTTCTAGATTGTCCATGGCAATATGAACTCAAAGAAAAACATGATGGGGTTACAAAAAAGTACCAAATTGTGAAAGATGGTGAAAAATTAAATCTTCTTCCCAACCCTAATCCTCACCAAGAGAAGCCCAAGAAATGATTAGTTGTTATGGTAAGTGAACAAGAAATGTTTCAAACCATTTTGGACTCTCAGATTTGGTATGCCCTAGTTCTCAAGCCAAAGACAAAAGAAGTCCATCAAGAAGTACCAAAAGATGTCAATATCCTACTATAAAAGTATAAGGGAATCCTTTCAGGAGATAGAATGGATGAACTCCCACCACTAAGAGACATCTCACATCATATTGAATTCATACCAGGTGCCTCTCTTCCTAATTAGGATGCATATAAGCTGACTCTTGATCAAGATGTAGAGTTGTCAAGGAAGACCAATGATCTATCATCTAAAGGACTTATTCAAAAGATTCTTAGCCGTTTTGTAGTCCCTAGTGTCTTAGCTCCTAAAAAAAATGGAAAATGGAGGTTGTGCACTAACTCTAGGAACATAAACAAAATAAGTATCATGTATAGGTTCCCTATACCCAGAATTGAAGATCTACTTGATCAACTAGGAGGAGCATGCTATTTCACCAAAATATACCTTAAATTAGGCTACCATCATATAAGGACCAAGCTTGGAAATGAGTGGAAACTACATTTAAGATTTCTAAAGGACTGTATGAATGACTTGTGATGCCATTTGGTTTAAGCAATGCCCCCAACACATTCATGAGATTGATGAATAAAATGTTGCATGATTTTGTAGGCAAATTTGTAGTTGTCTATCTTGATGATATATTAATATTTAGTTGTAGTAAGGAGGAACACTTGAAACATGTTAAACAAGTCCTCAAGAGGCTGCATGATAACAAATTGGAAATCAACCTTGAAAAATGCCCATTCCTACTAACAGAGTTGACATTCTTGGGTTTTTTCATCTCAAAGGGTATATTGAAGATGGATCCTAAAAAGGGAGAGGCTATTCTCAATTGGCCAACACCTAAGATATCTGAAGAAGTCAAGAGATTTCATGGATTAGCCACATTTTACATAAAATTCATCAAAAAATTTAGTCACATTTGTGCAGCTCTCTTGGATACCATCAAAGGAGGTAAGAAAAAAAAGTTTCAATAGACCACTCAAGCAGATACATCATTTGAATATTTGAAAGGTAGAGTAGCACAATATCCTATCTTGGTACTACCTACCTAAAACAAACTATTCAGAGTGGAGATTGATGCTAGCAACCTTACCATAGGAGTCATTCTTATTCAGGAGGGAAGACCAGTAGGTTTCTTATTACAAAAACTTAATGATTCCAAGAAAAAGTATAGTACCTATGACCTAGAACTATATGTGATGGTTCAAGCCTTAAATAAATGGAGGCACTATTTTCTTCCTAAGGAGTTCATTGTCTATAAAGACAACCATGCATTAATCTTTCTCAATAGCTAAGATAAGTTGAGTTGCAAACATATGAAATGGGTGACATAACTTCAAGAATTCACATTCTCCATCAAACACAATAAAGACACTACAAATAAGGTAGTAGATGCCCTAAGCAAGAGAATCACCTTGGTAGAAGAAGTTCAAATGTGAAGTATGGGGATCAATGCCCTTAAAAACTTGTACAAGAATGATCCAGACTTTGGAGAGATCCATGAGGTTTTTTCTACACTATGAGATTCCTATAACACCACATATTCAAAGTACTTATTGCAAAATGGCCTTCTATTCAGAGGAGGACAACTTTGCATTCCTAAGTACTCCATGAGGGAAAACTTGATTAGAGAGAAGCACTGTGGCAATTTAGGAGGACTCTCTAGGATTCAAAAAACTTTGGAATTGGTAAGAAGAAACTATTTTTGGCCCAAACTACCTAATAATGTGAGTAAATTCGTAGAATATTGCACAATATGCCAAAGAGAAAATGAAGTAAGGAGAAACCAAGGACTTTAATAACCCCTACCTATTCCAACAAATTCATGGGACAATGTGAGTATGGATCTTTTCTTACACCTCTCAAGGAAAAGAAAAGGATTTGATAGAATTTTTGTCATTGTTGATAGATTTAGAAAAATGGATCACTTTGTTTCTTGTAAGACCTCTAATCATGATTTTCATATTTCTAAGTTTTTTTTTAAGGAAGTTGCTAGGATACATGGATTTCCAACATCCATAATATCAGACAGAGATGTTAAATTCTAAGGTCAATTTTGGGGGACCTTATGGAAAAAGCTAGGCACTAACCTATGCTTCAACTCTACCTACCATCCACAAACAAATGGGCAGACTTAAGTAGCTAAGAGATCATTGGGAAATCTTTAAGGTTCCTTATCAAACAACATGAGCATACATGGGATGTAATTATACCTCTAGAAGAGTTTTCATTTAATGATTTAGTCAATAGATCCATAGGAAAATCTCAATTTCAAATTAATTATGGTTTTCATCCTAGAGGAGTCATGGTACTAAGAGACTTTTCTAATGATGCAAAAATTAGTGCACAAGGTGAAGGGTTCTCAACATGGATAAAATAGACCCATGACAAAGTCATAGAAACTCTAAATCAAAACAATTCCAAGTACAAGCAATAGATAGACAAGAAAAAGAAGAAATGTATCATTCAAAGTGGGAGATCAAGTATAGGCACATATGAATATAGAAAGACTTCAAGGGGACACACCAAACTATAGATGAGGGAAATTGGCCCATGTTAGATACTATTCAAATTTAGAGAATATTCTTATGAAATTTCATTTCCTTCTAACATATTATTTTTTCCTATCTTTAATATTATTGATCTCACCCTTTTCAAAGGTGATATAGGTACCAATGATGTAATGCAAGCTACTAATGAGATTCAAGCATAATGGATAAAGGATACAACATGTAGCCAACCACTTTAGTTGGAAAGATTTTGGATTAAAAAGTAACCAAGAAGATATGGAAGAAGACATATACTAACTATTTGGTTAAATGGAAAGGTCTACCAAACATAGATGCTACATCGATGAATGAAGAATACATTTCCAAGCATGACACATTTGTTGAACAACTACCCTCTAGTGGGACTAGAGTTTTTCAAGCAAGCAAGTATGGTGTAGGAGAACCTAACCCTCTATTCACCATTGAATATACAATTTTAACTCTTCATGTTTTCTAATCAAAGAGAATAATTCCCAAGAGACATTTGGAATAAGGTAGTAATAGCTATTCAATATAAATATGAACCTATTGTAAGACCTAGTCCCCTTTGGTACTTTATAAACCATGGGTTTTGACTATGGTCAAGAGTCATTTTGTAGGCCTAGGATAGGATAAGAGTGTCTTTAGGTTTCTAAACATATTCTGGGGACCTAGGCCTCAAGGAAAAGGTTGTAGATGGGTCAGATTGTGAAATTTGTAAAAGTTGAAAAAAGTTGCTATATGCAACAAAAAGTTGTGTGACAATTTTTGCAAAAAGTTGTCAAGTTTGTTAAAAAAATCCCCAATAGTCACAACCTTTGAATGTTAGTTGGGATAGTTTTGTAATGACTTCAAATAGCCCTTTCAGGTAGGTGAAAGTCACATAATGTAATTTTTCCTTTCAAATCAAATAAAGATCCAATTTTACTTGTATAACACTACAATTTCTGAGTGTATGGACAAGTACAGGTCACCACATGTGAATAAGTAATTGTTCCAAAATCCTAGATATTATAGTTTATTAATGAAATTTATTTGAGGGTTTCAAGTTATCTACAACTCAAGATATTCTAAGTTCTTTCTTGAGTGCACCAAAGCCCTCATTTTGGTGACCATTTGTAGAAATGAAGCCCTAACTTGCATTCCCATTGTGGGATTTCCAAACCACTTGGTAAAATGCATGTTAGGAATTTTTATTATAATATGCCTAAAGGATGGGAGATGGAATTAAAGGCTCCTCTCTTTGCTAGCAAGCCCTAGGCCAAACATTTGGTGTGGGATAATAGGTATTAGAGTGTTGCTTACACTTTAGGGATGGATGAAGCCAACATAAGGGTGGATATTGAAGCTGAGTGATTTCCTACATGTTTCCAAATTGGTAGTTTTTCTTGTTTAACCATCTATTCATCATTTCATCCTCAAACCCTAGCAAGTAGGCTTTAATAAGGAACTTGTTATATTTTTGGTTAGGGGATAATCTAACTAGTCTAGAGTATGTAAGTTTGGAATCCTATACTTTTTCCAAAAGGTTATCCATATATGAAATTTTTTTTCTAGGTCCCTTGGGGTAATTTCAAACCAAATCCTAATTACCTTGTTGATAGGGCTAATAGGGGCTCTTTGGCATAAAAGGTAATTTAGCTATTTGTGACCTTTGGGAACAAAATTGGCTAATCAAATTCACTAGTTTGAGATGATTGATCATTAAGGAACCATTCCACTCCCCCCTAAACTCATAGGTTACATTTCTAAGAAAAAACCTAGTTTGTGTAGATTTTGTGTGTTGGAAGACTAGATGGAAAATTTTGGTGCCTAGGCTATGTTTTGGAGCAAAGTTGTTTCAAAGGTTTAGATCCCTCTCTTGATTCTATTTTGGAGTACTTTAAAGTGTCCTAAGGCCATGCAACACGAATTTCTTTTTGTTTAAGGGAGAGCTTTGCATCAGTTCTTTTTCTTGGTCATTGTTGTGTAACTCAGTCATCACTATTCTATATTTCTTGACATTTACTATCCTACTAAGTGGGTACATACACTGGATCAATAGAAACATTTCCTTCATCAACTTTCTTAGTTTTAACTATTACTCATATTATATTATTTTTTCAACTTCTTCTTAAGTTCCTTAATCTTCTAGTTCATTTGCTTCATTTACCACCCAACACTAGTACTCAATCAAGCATAGATTTTTACTCAACTTCTTGTCATATCTTTCATACATTAATTCACTTGTCTTCATTGCTTCATATATTTATTATATAGGAAATTATCTTTTCAATGACTAACTTATCAAGTGCCCATTGTAATTTCATGATACTTAAGTTCTCTTCACAACAACTTGACTAGTCACCTTTTTATCTCCTCTTTTCAAATCCTCTTCATCAATAAAATGATATGGAACTCTACAAAGGTAGTAAATTTCTCTATAGTAGGGTTTGACATTAATGAAAAAATAAGAATTTTTCCAATTGTGGTTTCCAATAATCTCCCTCTTTGGCATTGATGGAAACACCTCTAGTGACCATGCAAACCCAAATCTTTTATGTCTTCTCTTATGTCATAAATGCATTATATATTCTTTGAACTTCTACTATCATTTCCCTCAATGTTTGTGTTTTCACTTTCTTAGTTTCATTTTTATTCTCATCTGTGGAATCTCTAGATGTTCCTTCTAACATGAATTGTACATGGTTTTACTGGCACTTCTAGTACCAACACCTCTTTCTCATATAACTTCCATCTTCACTATCAAAATTTTCCAATGGTGTACTACTCCCTCTTTTCTAATAACTTCTTTTTCTATTAACATCTTCTCCCTCTTCCTGATTGAACATTGAATGGTAATTGCAACATCGTCTCCCTCTTTGACAATAAAGCCAAATCCATCATTCTCATGTTTTGTACTCTATATACATCATCATTATGTCACTTCTCTATCTAATATTATTAGTTCACTTCCTCTATCACCTATGACTTGACAACTTTAGTAAGATCCTAAAGTGTGACCTCCTGCATTAATCTATAAAATGTTCTGATCATAAAAATTGATGCAATAGTGCATCTCTTCTCATCTTGCTTCAGATAGGGAAATGACTTCTAACTTACCTCTTAGATACTCAAAAGCATCCTTAGGTGATGCCTTTGTGAATATGTTATTCATCTATTCTTTTGTGTTCACATATGCCAATCTCACTTCTTTGTCTTACACTAACACTCTTAAGTAATGATACATGATCTCAATATGTTTTTTCTTTGTATGTATCACAAGGATATTTGATATGTTTATAGCACTTGTATTATAACAATAAATAAACATAGGTTTAATGATCTCTTCCTTCATTCCTTTCAATAATTTCTTTCTGTCCAAACAATATTAAAATAATTGATTGTTGTAACAACATATCTAGCTTCTATTGTAGATTGAGAAATGTAGTTCTTCTCCTCTCTTGTCCATGAAATCAATCTCCTTTCTAGAATGAAATCACCTTCACTTTTTCTCTTTATATCATCAATGTTGCCTTCCTAATCAACATCTATATAAACCTTTAGTTCAAACTTATCATTTTTATTGTACAATATTCCATAGTCTTCTATTCCTTTTAGATATCTCAATATCCTTTTCATTCAAATGAGTTACTTGGAAACAAGATACTAAGAGGGGGCGGGGGAGGGGGTGGGTGAATCAGGTTCTTAAACTTTTGAATTCAAAACTAATTTAATGAATTCACACCTAATTCAACTCATATAATAGATCTATCATTAAAACTATAATGTTGAAACATAAATGATATACATCACATCCATGAAATATTTCAATACATAACACAATGATTTGGTTACCTAGAAACACTTCAATGTGAAGGTGAAATTGGGGTGCAGATGAACCAAAAAATCTCCACTATTGCAATAATAAAGTTGACTTGTTAGGATTACAATGTTTGATTATAAGATATGATCTACCCTATGAGGGCTCTTCCCTATTTAGAGATTTAGATACTATTAGGTCTCACCTTGTTAAAGGATTTTACACTCATAGTGAAGTAAGGACTCTGTTAGGAGGTTTACATAGATCTATTAAAACTAGTCATTTAAGAGATTTACCTTGTCTCAATTAACAATAATTGATTCAGTATTTAACCCTTAATTTTCTATATAATTTGGTCTTGGGTCTCATCTTTTCTATCTTAAATTTAATCTCTTAATACGATAACTCTATTAAATCCTTGACTACTCTAATTGCTCTCAATCTAATTTTCTTTCAAACTTAGTCTTCTCTTCTTCACATGTTCATATAGATATTCCTCTTCTCTCTCATATTGATTCTAGGGTTAGGATGCACCTTAAATATATGTTCTATGAAGGTTCTAGATCTTGATCAACAATTTTCAATTCATCATCTTTTTCCATTTTTATCTCATTTTTTGATTGGTTGAATTGAATGCCTTGGGATTATTACCTTCTAAAATGATGTGTGATCACCTTCTTAGCTAGATCTACAAATATTAAATGCCATATAAAAGTTGGCCAAAATGGTGTACATATGTGTCTGTGCCATTACAAACCTATATGTCAAAACTAAACTATTTGACACTTGAATACTATAACACTCAGTCATGTAGACTTCTTCATGCTATCACTCAGCTTCTATATACCTACTTTTTTAGAAATCATTAACTTTTCAATGTTCTCTATCTCAACTATATTGCTTGGCATGTACATGTGCTTAGTCTTAACTAAATATGTGGCAATCATTATCTTGTTCATTATAAGCTTTATATGCTTGGCCTTTACTAGATAACTTGGTCATAGTGATGACTATGTACTCTTTCCTCGTAAATAACTAAGTGTTTGGACACTAATCAACAACATAGGATTAGAGATGAACAAACTCCACCTTTGATATTAGTGGAAAAAAACACTTGCCATGAATAATCATTTCTTTCAAAAATGAGTACTCCCCTCAAGACCATAGTTTGACCCTATGAAATCTGATATATTGTATTTGATATGCTCATTGCTTATTTCTTCTTGTCTTATTCCCTTATATCCCCTTTCTTATTCCTTCAAATTCTATCCCACTTTTTTTTTTCACCAATGGAACTTGGGGCTGCTAGGGCTAATTGATACTTATTGAAGAATTTTTATTGACTTGCCACAATATTGGCATAGCCTTTATTCCATCTCTCCTTAACTTTATCCAAAATTTGAAATAGAATCTCTATCTTGAAAAATAGATCAATAAATCCTCCTCTATGTGAAAAGTTTATATCTTTATTAAAAATGGTTTCAGCAACACATACTACCTTCTAAATAATCTCAATATGTGGGAGTAACTAAATTTGAGTCAATGTCAACTTATTCCTGATCTCATCTTTAGTCATGATCTTGGCTAAACTCTTTTGACTAGATGTCAATTCACTATATGAGGATGAGCTTGAACTTGCATTCTTGCCCAATATAATTATTCTTTATCTTATGTATTCATGTCACAACTCTAATGAATATGTAGTATCTAGTGTAAATAAATTAATATCACACAATTTCAAATATAATAAATTAATGGTTTTCAAAATTGTTTCAAGTTGTGTGACTGGTGTAGAAAGCTCAACTTGTCTATGTACAAGTTCTTGTGAGACTTTCTCTAGAACTTTATGTTCCATTCATCTCTTAGACCATTGTAATAATTTTTCATTGGTCTTTATATCTTCTATTTGAATATTATCAACTAAATATACTAGCTAATCCAAAATTATATTTTGATTTTTCAAATCTATGATTTCAAATGCATCTACAGAAATTTCTTTAACAATATGTAATACCTTCCTTCTCTTCTTCTATCTTCTTAGTTGTTCTTTCTTTGCCTTAAGACTTAACAAGGTTTGTAGCTCTTGTATTTCCTCAAGTGTGAGATTGTTCAAATCATACATCAAGGCTCACTAAATCATCATCCTCACCTGAATGAGTCACATATTGATATTGTGAGGGTGTATCACTTGGTAGTGATAATTGTAGTTGTTTCCTCTTATCACTTGATCTCGATCTTGATTGATGTGCTTGTGTAGGAATCACCTATTGCATATGTGTTGTATGTTTTGTGGCATTTTCACTTAGAAATTGAATAAGAGATTCAGTAGCCTCTTTCTCTTTTTGTGTTACTTCTTCTACTACAAATTTGGTGCATGTGTCTTTTTCAAAATTGGTCTCTTTTTTCAAAATAGTCATACAATTAAATGATATAAATATGATTAAAACCTTACCAAGTTTCTCAACACATGTATCCTCTGTAATTGATGTCACATCAATATCATCAGTCTTCTTATTTTCAAGCTTTGTATAATCTATAATCTATAAACAAATTGGGTTAGCACAAAGATTTCTTGAATCTTTCATTAAGCTTTGAATGTCCTCTTCTCTTAGTATATTCATATTTGGTGGAGTGTCAGTGTCATCTTCTATTATGACAATCTCTTTTTGTTCACACTAACTGACTAGCTCAACCTTCCTTCACTTCCATATATGGAGTAAGCAACCCAAATGCTTTTTTCCATAACCAAATCCTATCTTTCTCAACTTCATGATCTTTATTCTTTTAAAATCTTATATGCTCTATCTCTTGGCATAAAATTCTTTACAAACTATTTAAGAGCTATAGACATATGATTCTTCCCCAAGTCTAGAATAGCTTGTGCTAGTGTTGTCTCTCGTATTTTTTTCTTGGTGGAAACTATCCACTTCCACTTTGCATCCACTCATTTATATAATCTTTCTAGAAATCCATCTCCCATTTCCAATGGTGTATGTCTAAACTTGATCATCATATCAATCATGGCTACTTCAAGCTTATCTTGATCAACACTATTCAAAGAATCATAATGAATATCTTTGAATCCAATAATACTTTTTTATTCTCTTAATTTTTCACATACCTAATTCATAGCCATTGGAGGTAGTCTCTTTTGTATTTGAAGTTTGCTAGGTTCATCACACTTAGTCTTCTCATCATATTCCTCCTCCTCTATTGTTATGATTAGTTTTCTCCTTTTCTTTCCTTGTGTTGGATGCTTTTATATTAGTATCAATTTCTTCTTCTTTGATAGACTTCTCATGACTTGTTCAAAAGTGAGCTAAGATTTCCTTTTCTTGGTGATGACCACCTTTCACTTTGGCTTCTGAGGTGTGGCCATTCTCTGCATGTTCTTATTTGGGTTGACCTTTACCCTAGGCCCAATAACAAAAAAAATTTTTATGCTTGGTAGCCTTAGGCTTTGTAGAAAAAATTTCTTTTCCTTTTCCTTCCTGAAGCTCTATATGTTGTCCATGCCCTACTCATTGCTTATTTTCACCCTCAAAAATCTTTCTTTTTTTTTTTTTTTTCTTTCTTTGGGTGTGCCAAATTCAACAATCAGCTCAATAGTTACTATTTCATATGTGCTAAATTTCTCCACACTTACATCTATATCTTTTTCCAAAAGTGACTACTATAGTAACCTCATAACTATATGCACCTTGTAGGGCATTGGCCTTAGCCATGCTATCCTTTGAAAAAAATGCTCGAGTCTAAACAAAATTTGTATCTATAATAAAACATACTTCATAATAGGACTTATCTACAATTGACTTAGGAATCCTTATTCTCTTCCTCATCCTTACTTCAAATTTCTTCAAAATATTCTCCATATGTGCTAATTAAATAAATAATATGCTCCATAACTATTTGATTCTATCCTAAGCAATTGTTCCAATGGTATGAGAAGAGTTTTGTACATAAAAAAATACATAGACTAATAAAGATCCAAAATTACAAGAGGTATTCTTTTCTTTCCTTACTACCTCTAAATTCTTTGTAAGTTGGTGAAGTTGAAGCTTGGAAAGATCATAGGAATGATTCATCTTCATAATCTTCTAGCCCAAATCTATTGCTACACATGGTATGTTGTTCAACCTGTTACATTGATAAAACTTATGTGCAATCAGAGGAATAAAAAATTTAACTAATGGGTCCTCAATTCCATCAATTGACATACCATGACTATTCCACTTTGTCTTGGTCAAATTTTCAATTTCATTCTTTGTTATGCTTCTTATACTTTTTGGTTGATCCAAGGTAGGGTACCCAAATACCCTATGAATGACAGCGTTGTTTATTTTGATCAACCCACCTTCTAACCATATTTTCGTGTCATGAATGCAGATAAGCACAATCTTTATCCATTCAACTTTAAAAACCTTAAGAAATCGTGGGCCACAAGTAAGCCCTTTCTCGGTAACAATTTTGTGTTCATCCTTCAAGATTCCATAAGCACATAGCTTATCATAATCTACTATAATCTCAAAGTATCCAATTTCTCTTGCTTTGCATAGATAATAGGATCTCACATCTTGAATAATTGAGACTCTAGGAAAAATTGATGATAAAGCTCCAATATCATCAATAATGTATTTGAGGTTTACTAAATTTTTGAAGTTAGATGGACTTTGATCATTTCTTATATTTTGTGTACTATTGTCCTTCAACATTTCTCTTCCATGTGTCATTATGAACCAGGGTTTAAAACAAAACCTTTTGCAGCATCTCCACGGAATATTTAACTTGGCACTAAGAGTAATACTTACTTTGTTTCAAAAATTCACTGGTAAACTTCTATGATTCTTTTATACAGGTTGTTGAAATCACTTTGATCACCCTGAAATGATCTTGTAACCTCTTTTTATTGCTTGGTGAATGAAAAAGAATGTTCAAATTAGATAAATACCTTCAAATTTTCATTTTAGGTCTCATTTAAAGTCTTTGTACTTTTTTGGTGTATGACAGCTAGCTCGATCACCATTTCATTTCGGTCAACCTTACTCACTCAATACTTACTAATTCATTTGATCAATACATTACCTTCCTTGATCACTTGGTTTGTATTGCAAAGCTCAATCAATACATGTTGTATCATTGATGCTCGATACTCTATGATGATTTTTTTTAGTTCTTAATGCTAGGAACTGATGTAAAATATAAAATTGAGTATATAGTTCCTACATACTTTCTTTACTTAGAGAGACTTAGTGTGATCACTTGATCCGTCAGATTGGGTTATCATAGTTTTTTCTAATCTACTACTTCCAACTCTTACTATCTCTATCAATGTTTTCTTTCTTTTAGGTTTTTCATTTTCATTACTCACTATTGGTGATGGGATTCTAGTTTTCTGGTTTCTACCGATATGTCCAACTTTGAGACAACTGAAGCATACTATTTCTTCATTTAGCCACTTCTTGTAATTTTCTTTGAAATGTGTTTTGATGCAATTCTCTAGAATGTATCCATATTCTCCATGATAGTGAAAGCAATACCATTTATTATAATCAAAATTATAGGAATTTCCCTTCCTTGTTGAATGAGTTTTCTTTTTAGGTATCTAGTTTCAATTTTTCTTGAATCTATGCTAATGAGCTCTATGTCCATACTTTTGATAGTTGTAACAATTACTCTATAATTTAGATACATTTATGGTTGATTCATTGTTCTTTGATCTGCATTCATATGTTTGATGTGCTACTTTCTTTCAATTAAAACAATTACCACTCAATTTAGGTTTAGGAGTTTGCATACCCTTTTTTCTTCTACAAATGTTTCCTATGTGAACAAATTTCCTATAGTAATGACATGTAGGTTTTCCTTTGAATTTTACATTCCCCTATTCTCCACTTTTGGATGATTCTCCTTCTTTAGTATATGAAGAGTGCTTGTTGTATTCAAGTCCAAAGGTGTCTTTTGTTCTAGTTGACCTCAACAGTTGTTCAAAGTGTTTGATTTCTTCATTTGGTTTATTCAATATCTCCATTAGTTACTTTTCATGCCTTAACTCACTTTTCAATTGCTCAATCTATAATTTTAGATTTGTGATCTCCAAGTCCTTTCTATTTGCTTCCTAATTTGTAATTACTAATTTATTTATCATATCCAACTAATTATTTATAAGCTTCTATACTTCAAATGATCTCTATTCAAGTCTAATGGCCATATATATTTTGTCTTCGTCAACCATGAGCTTGTCTTCCATTCCTTTTTTCTTCTTTTTCATTTCTTCACATAGTGTAATTGATTTAATATCTTGTTCTATTTGGAGATCTTTTTCTTCTTTTGCTAGGGCGCTATTCTTCTTTAGTAGTTTTGTCAATGCTTCATCATTATTTCTAGTCTTTCCATTGTCAAGTAGTTTGTCTATCTCAACTTCTTTGTATTGAGTGTCATTTTTTTTAATATATCTATCTCTTTCCTTATTTTTAGGGTTTTTCTTAACTCTTTTGCTACTTCTAATAATTGCAATATGATTTGAATTTCAATCATCTAGTTCTCAACAATATTTCCCATCTTATATAATTTGATCTCCATGATCTGATCCTCTCATGATTTTAGTCTTTTTGATAAGAGAACTAGGCTCTAATAACAATTATTGGAATGAGTTAATGAGAAACAAGATATTGAGATGGGTGGGGGTGCATCAAATCTCAAAATTTTGACTTTGAAACCAATTTATTGAATTCACACCTAATTCATCTCATGTAATAGATATATCATTAAAACTATAATGCTAAAAAATAAATTAAATACATTACATCCATGGAATATTTTAACACATTACACAATGATTTGGTAACCAAAAAATACTTCAATGTGAAGGTAAAACTGGGGTGGGGATGAAACCCACAAATCTTTACAATTGGAACAATAAACTTAACCTATTAGGGTTACAATATTTGATGATAAGATATGATCCAACCTATGAGGGGTCTACCTAGTTAAAATATTTAGAGACAATTATATCTCACCTTGTTAAATTATTTAACACTCACAATGATGTAAGGGCTCTATTAGGAGGTTTAAATAGGCCTGTTAAAACTACTATGTTAAGAGATTTACCTTGTCTCAATTAACAATAATTGATTCAGTACCCAACCCTTGGTTTTCTTTCTAAGTTGGCCTTGGGTCTCCTCAAGTTTCTATATCTCCAATTTGATCTCCTAATCTAATAACTCTATTCATTCCTTCACTTCTCTAATTGCTCTGTATTTGATCTTCTTTCAAACTTAGTCTTCTCTTCTTTACATGTGCAAACAAGTACACCTCCTCTATTTCTCTCATAATTATTGTGTTGGAGTTGAGGAAAGCCAACTCCGCAGATGCCCAAGATCACCTGCATGCGAGAACCTATCAAAGAGAAGCCATAGAGAGGAAGAGCATGGAGCAAGGGAAAAACCCTAAACGGACATGAGAGACAATATGTGAAAACACAATAAAAATGTATTTACAATATGAACAATAATGTGATATGTTGAAAATACAAAGAGGGAGCCCGCTTATAAAGAGCTCATGGAAGCTTGTAGAACAAGCTGGAAGGTGGTAGAAGATAAGCTTGACAACTAGAAGGGAACAAACTCCCATGTTGTCAACAACTAACCACTACATGCTTTAAATACAAAATATTAAATAAATGCATGACCTAAGTAAGCTTAAGCAAATAGAATAAATAATTAATTATTAATTATTTACTCTAACACCCCCCCTTAAGTGCAACTTAGGGAAATGCCTTAAGCTCACAGAACTAAGATGAATGCAAAATGGGTCCTGGCATTGAGGCCATTTTAGGTACCCAAGTACAATGCAAGAAAAGATGCAACCTCTGTAAATAGGGAAAGAGAGAAAACCACATGGGAAAAACCCTCCCCCAAAAAGAGGTAAGAACCTAGTGAAGAACTGAAGAAGTCTCCAGTTAGGGAAATTGTCCCCTAAAACAGGAACAAGGAGTGATCATGAAGAAGCAGCATCACTAAAGCATGAAGAAGCTACAAATCTGTCAAATTTCTGATCTGAAGAACCTCCATGGAAGAAGAAGGCACAAACTGAGCATGTCTATTGGTAGATGATCCATCTCACCAAAATGCATAGGTAGCCAGCCAGTGCAATCGCCTTGTATGTAGGATCAACCACTGAATACATAGTTCACACTATCGAACCATCGAACCATGGATGCATTAGAACAATAACATAACCCCCCCTTAATGCAGACGGGGTGTGATGGCAGGCAATTGAGAAGGTGAGCGAAAGTCTCCTATAGACGAACCAAGAACGAGGAGAGAGGAAAAGAGGTACAGACACCGATAAAGACACGATCAAAATGACTCTACATGGGGCTAATTTCATGGAAGGGACACTCACTTGACAAAGGGAGAATTCCTAAAACAGCAAACAATAATCTCCCCCATGGTGCTTTATGAAAATAGTGCAAGTACAATTGACTCAAAACAATGTTCATGATCCCCAGAATGCAAAAGTGGCACTTCATCTCAGTGCGAGACAAAAAAGTGCTTCAAAATGATAGCTACAATGATCAGAACTAAAAAAGAGCTACAACAAAGAAAAGTACAGCCAAAAACAAAGCAAACCATCCCAGGAAAATGATCCTCGGGCCTAAAACACTCAAAATATCAACCATAGAGAAAAAATGCCAAAACTATGATAGAAAGAGTAGAGGCCAAAAACTAAGGACAAGGATTGCATTTCTGAAAAGGTGACAGAACTAGCTTTCCAAAAATATAAAGTTTTCAAAAAACAAGCATGGGATGCAAAAGATATGCATGCCGGAGTCAAAAATAAGACTTCAGACTTTGACTAAAACAATGGGCAATAAAAAAGCTCCAAAACTTAAAAATACCTACACCAAAATCTCTGCCTCGGAACCAACTTTCTAGCGCTTCTTTCAGATCGAAAAAATACCTCCGTATGCAAAAGTTATGGCTAAAAAACCAAAGGTAGGTCCAAAATGAAATTAGAAGAGGTGCATGCAAGGTCTGATGACACAACGCTTATGTCAGCAAGTTAGGCGATTAAATTTGATAGCTTGGAGGTCGTCGCCACAAAAAAAGATGCCACGTGGCAGTATGGATGATGATGTGGCAGGGGCCACGTGGCAATGTGCCACGTGGCACACCTGCCACATGTCACATGCAGGCACTGCTGACTTGTCGAGCGCTGACTGGGCAGACACCTGTCGGATGCTGATTGGAAGGCAGAGTTGACACGTTTTCGCTCACTGGGCAGGAATGCAAAGCTGGCGGCGGGCAGAGTGGCCGAACTGGAGGAGGAACCAGGCGGAGCAGGTCGCAGAACGGGCGGAGCGCAGAGGTCGGTGGTTTAAACGCCGACGAAGGAACTCGGGAGAGCAGCGCCGAGGTGGCACGTGAGTGGCGCCAAGCCGTAGCATCTCTGCGATGGCATTGCCAGTGGCAATGGTCAACGAGCTGTGTGGCGGCGACCGCTAGGTGGTGCGGCGGTGGCCACCCAGCGGTGCTGCAAATTTATATATATTTTTTGAATTTTTTTCGCAAGGCTTCAAAAAATCCCCAAAAATGCCCTATGTCCAAAATCAAAAAGCTTTATATGAATTCTAACTGCAAACGACCTTCCGGATCTAATGTTGATGTCCGTTTGGGCTGAAAGTGCTCCAAAAAAATGCTGATCCTCCGATTTGAAGAAAAATTGCACAAACAAACTAGGGTTTGTGACTCCAAATCACGGCTTCAAAATTTTTTCAACGAAGCTACAGTAGGAAGGCTCTGATACTATGTTGGAGTTGAGGAAAGCCAACTCCAAAGATGCCCAAGATCACCTGCATGCGAGAACCTGTCAAAGAGAAGCCATAGAGAGGAAGAGCATGGAGCAAGGGAAAAACCCTAAACGAACATGAGAGATAATATGTGCAAACACAATAAAAATGTATTTACAATATGCACAATAATGTGATATGTTGAAAATAAAAAGAGGGAGCCCACTTATAAAGAGCTCATGGAAGCTTGTAGAACACGCTGGAAGGTGGTAGAAGATAAGCTTGACAACTAGAAGGGAACAAACTCCCATGTTGTCAACAACTAATCACTACATGCTTTAAATACAAAATATTAAATAAATGCATGACCTAAGTAAGCTTAAGCAAATAGAATAAATAATTAATAATTAATTATTTACTCTAACATATTGTAGGGTTAGAATCCACCTTAAATAGATGTTCTATGAAGGTTCTAGATCTTGATCGATGGTTTACAACTCATCATCTTTTGTCATTTCTATCTCATTTTCTAATTGGTTGAATTGCACACATTGGGATCATTACCTTCTAAAATGATGTGTGGTGACCTTCTTAGCTATCTCAACAAATATTAATATCATATAAAAGTCATCCAAAATGGTGTACATATGTGTTTGTGCTATTACAGACTTATATGCCAAAATTGAATTGATTTACACTTGAATGCTCTGATGCTCAGTCATGTATATTTTTTCATGCTATCACTCAACTTCTATATACCTTCTTTCTTAGAAATCATTAACTTTTTAATTTTCTCAGTCTCAAGTAAATTTCTTAGCATGTACATGTGGTTAGTCTTAACAAAATACTCCACAATTATTATCCTACTCAGTATAATCTTTTTATGCTTGGCCTTTACTAAATAACTTAGTCACAGTAATGATTATGTAATATTTCTTAGTAAATGAATAAGTGTTTGCACACTAATTGACAATATAGGCTTAGAGATCAATACCTTTTCACTTCCAATGGTATTATTTTCTCAAGGATTAATAGAAAACCTAACAACAATTCCAACTACTAATGTAATGTAAAATACAACATATTGTAGTTTTCCAATCATTGACCTATATAATGTTTGATTCACTTTAGTAGAGTCATCATTATTTAAAATTTTATGACCACTAACTATAGGTGTTCCAACTAGTCTTGAATCTTTCATCCCAAAAGTCTTCAATATCTCCTTGACATAGTTTTATTGTATACTTTAAATAGCTTTCTTCATCTAATAAAATCATAAACCAAAAAAGAAATTGACCTCTACAAACATTGACATCTCAAATTCCTTCATTGTTTTACTATTAAATGCCTTACACAATAGATCTTCTCCTCCAAATATGATATCATCAACAAAATTTTGGCTAGCATTATCTTACTTTTTGATTCTCTTTTCAAGTGTAGATTTCTATTATCATTAGTTGTTACAAAAATATTTTTTACCAAATAATTATGTAACCTTTCATACCATGCTCTAAGGGCTTACTTCAAACCATACAGAGTCTTGTGTAGCTTACATACCATATTCCACTTGCTTGGATCATAAAATCCTTTAGGTTGTTCAATGTAGACTACCTCCTCCAAAATTCCATTTAAAAATATATATTTTATATACATTTGGTATACTTTGAATCCTTTGTAAGTAACATATGCAAGTAAAGTTATCATTTCTTCTAGCCTTGCACCTGAGAAAAATGTCTCACCATAGTCTACTCCTTCTTCTTATGCATACCCCTTACAAACTAGTCTCACCTTGATCCTTGTGACTTCACCTTTCTCATTCAGCTTATTTGTAAAAGACCACTTAGTTCCAATCACATTCTTGTCCTTTGATATGGATACCAATGTCCATGTATTCTTCTTCTCAATTTGATCAGTTTCCTCACCCATTTCTTCTATCCAAATTTTATTCTCCAAAGCTTCTTTAATTTACTTGGTCTCAAACTCACACAACAAGCATGTATCATTCTTCAGTCTTCTTCTTGTCATAACTCCTGAATCTTTGTCTCCAATGATTTGATCTAGTGTATGATGTCTTCTCACATACTTTTCCAAGATAGGTTCATCTCTTCTTTCTCCTTGTTGTGGCTCACTAGTTCTTCGTGTTCATTTGCATGTGGTGTATTCTCCTACAACTTGACTTCCTTTATCTAATAGTCAACACTCTGTTGATACTCAAAATAATTCTTTTGCTAAAACTTGATAACTTGGATACTAATGCTTGACATTCTTCAAGTTCTTTCTTGCATTCTTCTTTATTATTTTTTTCAAAATCATCAACTCTGACATTTGCAATTTCTACAATTTTGTTAGTGTTGGAATTCAAGAATTTTTAAGCCTTTCTTTTAGTGGAATATCCTAAAAATATGCCTTCATCACTTTATCTGTCAAGTTTTTTTTTCTTGCAAGTTTCAACATGTCACACTTACTTCCAATTTTTTTAAAATAATTCAGATTAGGTGTATAGCCATACCAAAGTTCAAAAGATGTTTTTTCTATACATTTCTTCACTTGAAGTCAATTCAAAGTATAGACTGCAATAATTGTAGCTTCTCTCCAATAATTTTGTGAAATACCATTCTCCATCATCAATGTCCTTTCTCGGTCCATGATTTATCTATTCCTTACTTTAGCTATTTTATTTTTTGGTGGAGTCCTTGGTGCACTCATTTGTCTTTCGATTACTTTTTCAATACAAAATATGTTGAACTCATCTAATATGAATTCACCTAATCTATCTAATCTCAAGCACTTCAAACTCTTTCTTATTATTTTTTCAACTCTAGCCAAATACCACTTAAACATTTAAAATGCATCATATTAGAAATATTAAAGTCATCATTCTAGAAAATTCATCAACAAATAGAATGAATCATTTATCACCATAATAGTTTTGCACTCCAATAGAACCACATAAATTAGTACGAATCAATTTCAAAATACCATCAAATCAATAAGTCTTGCTCTTGAAATTAGACTTCATTATTTTACCCATTTGAAATTGTTTATAAATCACTTTATTAGGTTTTCTTAATCTTGGTAATCTTATAACTCTTTTCATTTTACTAATGCTCACCAAATTATCAAAGTTCACATGACATAGAATCTTATGCCATAACCAAATATCTTCAAATTGTGCAAATAGAAAAGTATCTTTTGGTAGGTTCAAATAAGGCAAGTTACCTCTTGTTTTCTCTCCACTTCCAACTAGTCCACCAGTAGCACCATAGATTATTTCTTTCTTGTTTTGGAATTCAATTAGGTAGCCTAAACTAATCAACTGTGCCACACTCAACATATTGTACTTTAGTCCATCAACACAATAAACATTGTGACATCTAATCTTATCATTCATTATAGTTTATCCTTTACCTTTCACATATCATGGTGCATCATTTCCAAACTCAACACTAATTCCATTATAATGTTCTAGCTTCTCAAACTTACTTGTATCACTAGTCATATGATGTGAACAACCACTATTAATTAGCCATTTATCATTCTTAGTCACATGTGACATTAATACATTTTTTGGATCTTCATCAAAATCATCTTTCATTGCAACATAAAAAACTTTATCATGATCATCAGGAGCAATATTAGAACCATGTTCTTGTTGGAAATATAGATGAAGTAACTGAGAGGGGAGGGGTGAATCAGTTACCACAAAAACAATTCCGAAAATCCCTTAGATGTCTATAATACTTACTTACTTTTGATACCCGATAAATAGTGTAGAAATACTGTAACTCGATAGGTTAACTAATTACTAATCATCTAGTATTCATAGTTATTAATGTGCATGCAAAGGTTAAATAAATGAACACAAGAGACACTAGATTTAACGTGGAAACTCAATATGGGAAAAACCACCAAGTAACTAGTCAGCAATTTTCACTCTTCTAAAGTGAGCCCTATTAGGAGCCAACCCTGTTAAAGGTTACAATGCACACTATTAGGTGTGACCTTGTTAGAGGATTTAATCACCCTATTAGGAGTGCCTTAGTTAGAGGTCTTTAGAACAATTCAATTGAATTGTCACCTTATTAGAGGATTTGCAAAATGGCTATTAAACCAACTCTGTTAAGAGATTCTAGATTCACTGTTACAATGATTAGAAAGAAACAATGAGGTGACATGAATGATGTGCAACTTATCTTTTACTGATTACAGATCTCTGTTATGCTTTACTGGATCCTTACTGATTGAATACAACTTTACAGTTCCTCCAGGATATCTAATCCTTCATTAGAATTCGCTCAATATTTGCTTATTCCATCCTCATCCATATAGTCACACTCATACCATAATTCACAACTTGAACATCTAAATATATACCTTTCAAATTATCAAGTCAGCTCAAATAAAAGTTACAACAACTAAAAAAATCTTTACATCAGTTGACTGCATGAAACAATTGAACTTAATATCAAAACAATAACATCCTTTTCTGGTCGACCTAGCTCGGTAACCACTGCTCTAGAATTGTTTTCTAGTGTTAACCAAGTGAGGCTCAGTAAACACTGCAAACCCTACAAAAATCCTTTCGAGACCGAGTGAACTCGGTTAACAGTGACCTTCCTTTGCTGACCTTGTGAGCTCAATAAAAGCTAACTCTCTGCCACATTTCCTTTGATTATCGAGTGAGCTCAGTAGACATTAACTTTTCTTCGTTAACCTTGGGAGCTCAGTTAACGCTAACTTTTTGGTACAAAATCCTTTGATGACCGAGTGAGCTCAGTAAGAACTAACTTTTCTTTGTTAACCTTGGGAGCTCAGTTAACACTAACTTTCTACTACAAAATCCTCTGATGACTGAGTGAGCTCGATAAGAACTAAATTTTCTTTCTTATGTATAGGAACATTCGGTAGATACTATAAATTTCTTTGTTGATCATCTGAGCTCGGTATACTTTGTTTGATGACTAATATGACATTTGTGTAACATCAAAGACAATACACAATTAACAATTGTATCCAACAATCTTCCTCTTTGGCATTGTTGGCAACACAACATGTCATAGCAGAATGAAATTTGAAAACAAATCTAACAAGCCTTTTTCTGTCAGAACAACTTTCTCTATCAGATTGCAAACTCTCCCTCTTTTAGTAATCTTCCTCTATGAAGAAATTACATAGCAAACTTCTTCCTCTCAAACAAATTTCAGAAAGATATGACAGTTTTAGTAAAACTCTCCCTCTTTGACAACACATGCCAAAGACAACACAACTCAAATAAATTTTAATGTACCTTTAGTACTGATTCATATTGAATATTTCCTGATTATGCTACATCAACTGATAGATCTTCAACTTGGTATGTGTTGATGCATCACTAAAACTTCATTTTAGTGAACTTTAGATAGGGGAGTGACCCCTAACTTACCTCTTAGTTACAAGAATGCATCCTTACATAATGGTTTTGTGAATATGTCAGAAATTTGTTTCTTTGTATGAACATATTCCAATCTGATCTCCTTATCTTGCACCAATTCTCTGACAAAATGATATTTTATTGCAATGTGCTTGGTTTTGGAATGCATTACTGGATTCTTGGATATGTTGATTGCACTTGTACTATTACAGAACATAACAACTAGTTCTTTGATTTCCACCTTCATGCCTCCCAACAACTGTTTAAACCAAACAATATTAGAATAGTTTACTGCTGCAACAACATACTCTACCTCTGCTATAGATTGGGATGTACAATTCTACTTTTTGCTTGTCCAAGAAACCAACCTCTTTCCAAGAAAGAATGCTCCTCCACTTGTACTTTTTCTATCATCAAGGTTTCCTTCCCAATCAGCATTAGTAAACACTTTCAAATCTAGATTACCTCCAAATTTTTACCATAAACCATAATCTTCAGTTCCTTTCAAATATCTCATTATTTTTTTGATTGTCATCATGTGATTTTCTCTTGGTTTTTCTGAAAATCTTGCTACAATACCAACTACAAGGGCAATATCTGGCCTAGTATGAACTACATACTGCAACTTTCCAATCATAGATCTATACAATGTTTGATCTACTTCTTTTGATTCATCTTCCTTGGTAGGTTTTAATCCAGTACACATAGGAGTTCCAACTGGTTTACAATCTTTCATACCAAACTTTTTCAATATCTCCTTGATGTATTTTGATTGAGTGATGTAGATACCATTTTTATTCTGCTGAATTTGAAGAACAACAAAGAATTTGATCTCTCCAAACATAGACATTTCAAATTCCTTGTTCATTTGTTCTAAAAATTCTTTACAAAGATGGTCATTCCTTGTGAAAATAGTATCATCTACAAATATTTCTGCCAAGATAATCTTATTATCAGGTCCTTCCTTTATATACAAGCTACTATTATCATTAGTTCTTAGAAAACCAATCTAAATAAGATAGTTATACAATCTTTCATACCATGCTCTAGGGGCTTGTTTCAGACCATACAATGCCTTATGTAATTTGCAGACCATGTTCTTCTTATCTGGATCAACAAAACCTTTGGGTTGTTCAATGTAAACCTCTTCATCTAGTATACCATTGAGGAATGTTGACTTGACATCCATCTGGTAAACTTTGAATCCTTTGTGAGTAGCATATGCTAGTAGAGTTCTAACTCCTTCCAATCTTGCAACAAGAGAAAAAGTTTCTCCATTGTCCATTCCTTCTTCTTGAGCATATCCTTTGCATACTAGTCTAGCTTTGTTTCTTGATACCTTACCATCTTCATCCAACTTGTTTATGAATATCCACTTAGTTCCAATCACATTTTTATCTTTAGGCCTAGGTACAAGAGGCCATGTCTTATTTTTCTCCATCTGCTCTATTTCTTCATTCATAGCCTCATTCCAACTATCATTTCCCAATGCATCTTTGATATTTCTAGGTTCAAAATTAGCAAGTAAACAAGCACCTTTCACCTTACTTCTTGTCATGGTTCCTTTAGATTTGTCTCCAATGATCCGATCTGTCGAATGATGTCTCCTAACATCTTCTACTAATACAGGTTCCTTGCTTTTTGAATGAATTTCATTGTTATCCTCTTGCATTTCAACTTCAGGTTCTGGCTTTTCTAGCTCGGTAGATATTGGCTCGGGTCCTTCAAACTCGATAGACACTTGCTCGATAACATCAGAATGTAACTCGGGTTGCTATAGCTTAGTTTGAACTTCTTGTAACTCGGTTACTGATGACTCAGGAGTAGAAGATTCCTGATTGAGTAGTACTATATCAGGTTCAATGAAAACAAACCTTCTATAATCTTTTGGTTCCCTTTTGCTTCCTTCTTCAGTCCTTTCTGCAAATTCGTCAACTTCACATGTGCACTTTCTATGACTTTGTAAGTAGACAAGTTAAAACATCTATATGCTTTACTTTTGCAAGAGTATCCCAAAAATATTCCTTCATCACTTTTTACATCAAATTTGTCTTTTTTAGATTGTTTCAAAATGTAACATTTACTTCCAAATACTTTTAGATAGCTTACATCAGGTTTATAACCATACCATAGCTCATAGGGAGTTTTGAATGAGTCATTTTTAAGCTATACTTGGTTCAACGTATGAACTGCAGTGTTGATAGCTTCCTTTCAGTATTTGATAGCAATGTTCTTTTCAATCATTAAGGTTCTTGTACAATCCATGATAGATCTATTCCTCCTTTCAGCTATTCCATTTTTCTCAGTAGTTCCAGGGGCTAGTACCTGTCTTTTGATTCCTCTCTCAATGAAAAAGTTATTGAACTCATGTGAAATGAATTCTCCACCTCTATCTAACCTCAAGCATTTCAATCTTTTCCCTATTTCCTTTTCTACTCTAGCCAAATACCATTTGAATTTCTCAAATGCTTCTGATTTGTTCTTTAGATACATGACAGTCATCATTCTTAAGTAATCATCAACAAAAAGAATGAAGAATTTTTCTCCATTATAGCTTTCAATTTCAATGGGTCCACATAAATCAGTATGTACAATTTCTAATATATCTTCCGACTAATAGTTTTTACTTCTAAAACTAGTCTTTCTCATTTTACCAATTTGACAATTCTTGCATAGACTGACCTCAGGTTTCTTTATATTATGAATGCCTCTTACTTTCTTGAATTTTCTTATCTTCACCAAGTTATCAAAATTGACATGACACAAATTTTTATGCCATAACCAAATTTCTTCAACTTGACCAATAAAACATGAACATTCACCGAGTTCAAGATAAAATAAGTTACCTTTTGTTTGAGTGCCTGATCCAATTAGTTTTCCTTTGCCATCCAGCAGTCTTACTTTTCCATGCATGAATTCTACTTTGAATTCATTATTGAGTAGTTTTTCTATACTCAACAAATTTTTCTTTAATCCTTCTACCCAATAGGCATTATCACATATAAGTTCTTTGGTTAGAGAGGTTCTTCCTCTTCTTTTTATACAACAAGATTCATTGTTACCAAATCTTACACTGCCACCATCATAGTCTTCAAAGTACTAAAACTTAGTTTTATCACCCATCATGTGATGAGAACAACCACTATCTATGATCCATGTATCATTTTTTCTCATATGAGAAATGAGTGCCATTTCCTCATCATTATCAGAGTCATCTTTTCACAGCAATGTAGACAATTTCATCTTCTTCTTCATCATTAGAATCATTAGAATATTTAGCCATAAAACATGTTTTCTTACCTTTATCCTTAAATGATTTGAAGTTGTTCTTGCCATTGTACTTGTAACCTTTCTTCTCATCCTTGTTCTGCTTGTTTGGGCACCTAGCAGCAATATGACCAACTTTTTCACATGAAAAATAGATTACAGGAACTTCACCTTTATATTTTTCTCTGCCTCTAGAATATTTTCTTGCTAGTAGAGCTTCAATCACCTCAAGATCACTGTCTGAACTTTGGTCTGATTCATCTTCACTTCCTGAATGAGATTCTTTTTTCTTTTTACTTTTCTCCTTGAGTGAAAGCTTGGCTTCAAATGCTGACTCAATGTTTTTGGAAGCTGGAACATAGTTGTCAAAGTTGTCTAGTTAAAATGTAGTTAATCTTCCAACTATGGCCTCTAGATTTATCTTGTGATTTGCTTCACATCTTCTTTTTTGAATTGTAGAAACTCTAATTGCATAAATGGGAAGTAGAGTTCTAAGAACTTTACTTATTACTGTCTCCTCCAGATGCTTTGATTGCACTGACACATGCTTTGACTCTTTCAAAATATTTTGCAATGTTTTCATCCTCTCTCATCCTCATCTGATCAAATTTTCCTCTTAGACTTTCTTCTTTGGCTCTTCTTACATTATCATCTCCTCCATAGATTTCTTTTAGCTTTTCCCACATTTCAAAAGCAGATCTGCAGTCCTTGATATCATCAAATTCTTCATAACTCAGAGCAGATGCTATATCTATCATCATAATGTTTTGGGTCTTCTTTTACGGAATATCATTGATAGATAGTGTACCAGCTGGTTTTGCATATTTTTTGTCAAGGTATTTTAGTCCTGTATCTCTAATAGAAGCTAGATGAAGTCTCATCAACCCCTGCCATACTGAGAAGTTTTCCCTATTAAGTCTTGGAATTTCCCTCTTATAAGATAGCCTAATCTTTGACTTAGATCCTTGAAATATTGTCCTACAATCACCAAAATCTCTGATACCAATTGTTGGAAATATAGATGAAGTAACTGAGAGGGGAGGGGTGAAACAGTTACCACAAAAAAATTTTCAAAAATCCCTTAGATGTCTATAATACTTATTTACTACTGATACTCGGTAAATAGTGCAAGAATACTGTAACTCGGTAGGTTAACTAATTATTGATCATCCAGTATTCATAGTTATTAATGTGCATGCAAAGGTTAAATAAATGAACACAAGAGACACTAGATTTAACGTGGAAACTCAATATGGAAAAAACCACCAAGTAACTAGTCACCAATTTTCACTCTTCTAAAGTAAGCCTCGTTAGGAGCCAACACTGTTAAAGGTTACAACACACACTATTAGGTGTGACCTTGTTAGGAGTGACCTGGTTAGAGGTCCTTAGAACAATTCAACTAAATTGTCACCTTATTAGAGGATTTGCAAAATGGCTATTAAACCAACTCTGTTAAGAGATTCTAAATTTACTGTTACAATGATCAGAAAACAACAATGAGGTGACCTGAATGATGTGCAACATATTTTTTGCTGATTATAGATCTTTGTTCTACTTTACTGGATCCTTACTGGTTGAATACAACTTTGTAGCTCCTCCAAGATATCTAATCCTTCATCAGAATTCACTCAATATTCACTTATTCCATCATCATCCATATACTCACACTCATACCATAATTTAGAACTTGAACATCTAAATATATACCTTTCAGATTATCAAGTCGGCTCAAATAAAAGTTACAACAACTAAAAAAATCTTT
The DNA here is from genome assembly GCA_028749045.1 of Cupressus sempervirens. Classification (NCBI taxonomy): domain Eukaryota; kingdom Viridiplantae; phylum Streptophyta; class Pinopsida; order Cupressales; family Cupressaceae; genus Cupressus; species Cupressus sempervirens. The sequence continues at coordinate 589,969,239 of CM053787.1, forward strand.
ACATCAGTCGGCTGCATGAAACAATTGAACTTAATATCAAAACAATAACATCCTTTGCTGGCTGACCCAACTCGGTAACCACTACTCCAGAATGGTTTTCTAGTATTAACCAAGTGAGGCTCGGTAAACACTGCAAACCCTACAAAAATCCTTTGGAGACCGAGTGAACTTAGTTAGCACTGACCTTCCTTTGCTGACCTTGTGAGCTCGATAGAAGCTAACTCTCTACCACATTTCTTTTGATAACCAAGTGAGCTCGATAGACATTAACTTTTCTTCGTTAAAATTGGGAGCTTGGTTAACACTAACTTTTTGCTACAAAATCCTTTGATGACCGAGTGAGCTTAGTAAGAACTGACTTTTCTTTGTTAACCTTGGGAGCTTGGTTAACACTAACTTTCTACTACAAAATCCTTTGATGACCGAGTGAGCTCGGTAAGAACTGACTTTTCTTTGTTATGTTTAGGAACATTCGATAGATACTATAAATTTCTTTGCTAATCATTTGAGCTCGGTAGACTCTGTCTGATGACTAATATGACATTTGTGTAACATCAAAGATAATACACAATTAACAAGTGTATCCAACAATTCTTTAACAATGTAGAAGGATTTCTTATCTTTATCTCTGTAATTTTTGTTACCTTGGTTGTCTCTATTGTCTCTCCTTACTCAATACTTGAAGTCTTTCATTTCTTCCTTCTCATCTCTATTAGGAAACCTTGTGGAAATATGACCAACTTTGTTACATGTAAAATAGATAATAGGGAGTTTACCTTTGTATTTTCCTTTTCCTCTTAGTATCCTTCTAGATAGAATATCTTCAAGTTCATCAAGATCATCATCTAATTCATTGTCACTTTCCACATGTATACTCTTCTTCATTCTCTTAGATCCATCAGGGTTAGTTGAGACTTGAAAGCACATTTGACACTGGGTGATTTCTCAATTATAAGAAAATGAAAAATCAAATGGAGCAAGTCTACCAATTAGACTACCCAAAGTTAGATCATTACCATGTATGCATCTTAGTCTTTGAATTATAGATACTCTAATTGTATACATAGGAAGTAAAGTCCTCAATAACTTACTTATCATAGTCTCATCATATATAATACCTCCAACTTCTCTTATAACATTCACAACCTCTTTGATTTAGCCACAATATTGATTAATAGTCTCACTTTCTTTCATTCTCATATCATCAAAATTTCCTCTCAAGATTTCTACCTTAGCCCTCAGTACATATCTATCTCCACTATGGATTTTGCTAACTTATTTGAAATTTTCTTTGTAGTAATGCAATCCTTTACATCGTCGACTTAAACATAACTTACTACTATTGTTAGTTCAATCATCTTTTTGTTGTGCTCTTTCTCTTCTTTTATGTGTTCAATTGTCACAAGTCTATGTACTTCAATGTATTCATTGTCCAAGTAATATGATGTATAATCTCCAATACTAGATAAGTGCAATATCACCAAGCATTGTCATGCTAGGAAGTTCTCCTTTCTTTCAAATTGGGTATCTCTCTCTTGTACATCTTGATCTTTAGCTATAACTCCCTTCATAGTTTCCTTACAAGCACCAACCAATGCTTTGATAACAATTGTTACAATAATTACAATTACTAAGAGGTTGGGGGTGGGGTGAAATAGCTAGCCTCATGTCCAAATATAGAAATTCCACTTTTAAAAATTCAAACAGCTTAATCCAATTAATATACCCACTCAATCAATATAACATCTTAACAGTAAATCAACTTATTCATATAGTTACTAAACTCTCTATTTTAGTGTATGCCAAGTAATAATAACATAAAAAAAGAAATAAAATGTAAAAATAATTCACGTGCACATAACACTTTGACACCTTTATTTAACATGGAAACCTAATATGAAAAAAATCACCAAGTAACATGCTACCAATTTTTCACTCTTCTAAAGTGATCTTGGCTAAGAGCCAACTCTATTAAGAGTTACAAAATACACTATTAGGTGTGACCATATTAAAGGACTTAATGACCCTATTAGGAGTGGCCTTCTTAGAGAAATTTGAACATTCCCTTATAATCTCACCTTGATTAAAATATTTTCAAATGACCATTAGGTCAACCTTGATTAAAGGATTTTATTGCTTCAATGGTTAGAAATTAATAACTAGGTTTGATCTGTAAAATACAACTCACTTTGTATTTTCATATCTCCATTCAGCTCATCTTTGGTCTATAGTTTGGACTTCATTAGGTTCCTCATCTCTCATCTACTTGGAAACCCTTCAAGAAATCAAGATATTTCATTATTCCTTAGAAATTCTATTCTACCACAATATCACAAGCCTCTCCTTGTAATCAATTTCAACTCTCCTTGCAAAATATCAAATATGCCTCATTAAATAGGAAATTTAATAAATTTTTTCTTAAACACATCTATAGATCTTAGGGTTGGATTAGATTCATCAAATCCTTCCATCATTGTGTTCTCCTTCCTCTTTCTAGGAACTTATCATCAAATCCTTTCCATATATCGGTTAATAAATTTTCATCATGCATTAAATATGTCAGCTTATCAATCCTTATCATTGACACATTTTTACTAATCTAAAAATTCAACTATGTTAGCCTCAAATCTCAAATATTTCATAAAATATCAACTTTTTGTCCCTCAAAAATCACTCAATTCTTCTTCTTGGTTAGTAATATATAGCTTGGTCATCAGTAATTTGGCTTGTGTGATATTCACTATCATGCTTAATCATTACTGATGCTTAGTCAATACTAGCATGTCCTTCATCAACTTTCTCAACTATAACTATCACTCAAATTATAGTGTTTGTTCAACTTCTTCTTAAGTTTCTTTATATTTTGCTTCCTTGACTAACCAACACTGGTACTCTTTCAAGCTTAGAGTTTTACTCAACTTCTTGTCATTTCTTTCATACATCAGTTCACTTGTCTTCTTTACTTCATATATTCATTAAAAAACATATTATCCTATCAATGACCAACTTAACAAGTGCACAATGCTATGTCATGACACTTAACTTCTCTTCTCAAAAACTTGACCAACTTACCTTGCTATCTCCTCTTCTCAAATTGTCTTCAATAATAAAATGATATGATAGTCTACATAGGTAGTAAATTTTGCTCTATTAGGTTTTGAAATCAATGTCAACATAACAATTGTTCCAACTCTGGTTTCCAATTCACTTGTATTTTTATTTAATATTAATACATAACCAATTATAATTAATAGTTATAAGTATAGAAGAGGTAAAATTATGAAGATAGTTTTTTGAATTCAAAATATCTTAGCATTTCCTAACTACCTCTCATGAATTGGATTTTAAATATTTTTATGTACTTACAAAGTTACTATTGTTGATTTTTTTACACTACCATGTAACAAGATACTTGATACCATGATAGTGAAGATCAAAATAACCTAAGGATTAGCTACTTCCAATGATTAGAAAGATGGTCTTTAGATCTGGACCCAACTTCACCAAAATCATAAGGATTTTCTACTCTTTTGGCTCTACAAAACCAAGGCGGGTACACCTAAGGGACAAAAAGATTCAAAGCTTGATACTATTTCCACAATTTGTTCATCTAATGGAATTATATTACAATACTCATCCCCTACAAAAAATTGGTCATAATTATTCATAGATTAACAAGTATTTCTAGGTAACAACAACTAATTAAAACCCAAAGATTAAATACAAACACATATTGATCGGCTATGATACTCTTCATACATTTAGAGTAAAATTGATACTGATTTTAAGATTTTTCTTGATGTGTTGACCTCAGATTGGTTTTGACAAGTGAGTTTCAACACACTTAAACCATTTACTTAGTTCATTTTGAACTAGTAATACATGCTGAGCACAACATGTAAATGTTAGACCATGTCGAGTTGTAATGAGTATTGAGTCACTCATGTGTTGAGTAGATAGACCATGCTGAGTGATTCAAGTGCTAAGTAATGTAGGTGTTTAGCTAGAAGTAGAAATACAATGTATGCCAAGCATTAGAGACTTCATATGTTGGGTTACATAGTTTGGACTTATTTTTTATAATGGCACAAACAACTATGTAAATCATTTTCAACCCGGCTTAAGAATAGATTATGATCTTTTGGAGATAAGAATGAATCTATATTTGGATTCCCTATGTTATTACATGAAAACAATCAAAAAATGGGAAGGTTTAAGTAGAAAAATGGATTAATCTCAGTTGTAGATTCATACCTAACCCTAAGCCACTAGAGTCTTCTTAAGGAGGATGAAGCCCTAAACTCTCTATGGAATAACAATGTGTAAGGGCTAAATGATCAAATTGGAAGAGTGAACAGGATAGTTTGCAGAGCATTCAAGGTGACTTAGAAGTGAGAGTAAATTGCAGAATTAGTTAGTGAAGAATAGAGGATAGAGAAGGATACAACATTGATACATCAGATTGTGAAGGATCAATTAGAGATAGGGTAGAGGTGATCTATTATCAAGAAAGCAAGTGCCAACCACAAGATCTATGTTGAGATATTTTAATAGGTGATTTTAGTTAAATCTCTTAATAAAGTAGTCCTAATAAGATATTATGAAATCCTTTAATAGGGTGCTTACTTAATTGTAAGTTGAAGTCCTCTAACTAGGCACACTTCTAACAGGGTGTTGAAATCTTTTAACAAGGTAGGACTTAATAGTCTCTATAAGCCTTTAACAAGGCAGGCCTTTCATAGGGTAGACCATGATTCATGGTTAAACCATTGTAACCTTCATTGGGTACACTTTATAGCTACAATAGTGAAGGTTTGTGGGTGTCATCCCCACCCTAGTTTTACATTCTCACTTGGAGGGTTTATGGGTGATCATATTTGGTGTTATGTGTGTGTTTGATTACATGTTTACATGATTGATGCATATGCTTTATATGTTATTTCAATATATTAATGCATGTGATGTATGAATAGTGAAAGTTTTATGGGTCCAAGTTTAAAATCTTGTTTTACCCACCCTCTCAAAAGTTTACTCTCTTCCCACTTGTAATTCCAACAATTGGTAGTAGAGCCTTGTGTCTGAAAGAGAAGCTTTGCAACTTAGAGGAAAGATCTTGAAATGGAAGTCTACAAGCTAGGAAAGACTATTGAGAACCAAGAGACTGAAATACATCTCATTCTACATCAGTTGAATGAGGCAAGATAGGAACTAAATAAATCCTTGAAGAGAAGGAAAGAGATTGCTATTGTAGAGAATGACACACTATAAAAAAAGATAGACACCGCCAAGCTATTTGTAGATGGTAAAATGAATGAATTTGATGTAGTAGTTGCAAATCCAATGGAAAAGAAAAGAATCCAAGTTGAGGAAATTAGAAATCTCAGGCTAGAGAAAGAATCACAAGCTATAGTACTATGTGAGGTGACTAAACAAAAGAAGAAAGCCATGGAAGACAAAGCCATGATTGAAGAAGACAAAAAAAATTTTGCAAATAGATTGGAAGAGAAGTAAACAGAGTTAACCAATATCTCCAACATGCAATTGGATACTCTAAGTCAAATGATGAATGCCAACTATGAATTGAATGTCAAGGACATTAAGATAACTACATTGAAGTTGTAGAATGAACAATTGCATGATGACCTAAAAAGAGAAAAGGAATTTTTTGAAAGTCTCAACAAGCCAAATGAAGCCATCAAATACTTTGAACAATTATTGAGATCCCCTAGATAAAATAATGATACATTAGGATTGGGCTACACAAGAACTAAAGAAGGAGAATCATCCAAAATTGTTGACGAAAGGGACATCAAAGGTAAGAACTCCAAACCCACTTGTCATAATTGTTGTAAGAAAGGACATACTACTATTGTGTGTAGGAGTAAGAATGAAAATTAGAGTATCAAGCATAAGAACATGACTCATTGTCATAAGTGCAACAAACAAGGTCTTCTAGCACATAAATATAGAACTAGGACCATAAACACACAAAGATTTGAAGGATATTGCTACAATTGTCAAAAGTATGGGTATAGAGCCTTTGAATGTAGATTCAAATCCATGTGGTCATCAAACAAGCCAAAAAAGGTAAGAATCTATTGAAACTTTTATAATTGGGATTATAATACAAGATATAACTGTCACTATTGTCAAGAATATAGACATATTCCTAAGAATTATATTTTTAATTATACTTGAATTGGAAAGAAAAATGGGAAGTGAGAGCGGTGGGAGTGGACAGAGTGAGAGCTTTCAATTTTTGAATTCTTGCAAGGGTGGGATCTCCTCAGATGGTTGGTCTCAGGTGCCTACTCTGGAACATGAACAACAAGATGAAGGTAGTCTGGCAGTTCTTGGCACAAGGGAATGATCAGATAGCATGGAGGGGGGCCTAGCTATCCATCCCAAGGAAGTGGCTAAGTTTCCTTTGGTTCCCACAGCAAACAATCTAGGAACCACAAAATGGTCTTCAGTATTCGGGGTTAAACCCTCAGGTAAGTCCTCTTTCTTGCTTGTTAAAACTATCCTAGATTCTAAGAAAGGATCCAATGCGATTGCTATTCTGGATGGGATAGTGGATCACAACATTCGGGCCATGGCTTCTACTATGGTTGGGAGATTTTTGGGACCTAGACCAAACATTGATGACATCAGGTTGTTCATCAAACAAAAATGGGCTCTCAAGGGTCAGGTCTCAGTCACAGCTATGGCGAAAGGCTTCATGTCTTTTGATTTTCCAGACTTAGAAGACCTTGCCAACATTCTATGTGAAGGGCAATGGGCCTTTGGCCACTCTACCCTTGTGCTTCAGAAGTGGTTCTCCAGAATGAGCCTGAATGATTCTTTCTTTGCTCAAGCTCCTATGTGGGTCAGACTACTAGAATTTCCATTAGTATACTAGAATGAGGACATCTTTGTGGGTATCGTGAGCACCTTCAGGGAACTCCTCTCAAAGGATCCAATAACTGCCTTGAAATGATGTTTAAATTATGCCCACATTTGCATTGGGGTGAGTGAAGGAACATTCATGGCTAATTTCATTTCTCTTCATTGTAAACTAGGGGTGCATAACTAGAAAATCATTTATGAAAGTATCCCCTTTGCATGCTTCCTTTGCCTGAAGGCTGGTCATAAAGCCCACCAGTGCCCCACTGCAATAAAAAAGTTGCCCACGGAACTAGACATCTTTGACCAAGCCAAGAAGTAATACTACCCTTCCGGTAAGGGTAAGATGAAGTTTCTTTAGAGGCACAAAATATTTGTGGTGTAGGGGAGGAAGGTCATTAGCTAGAAGGATAAAGCCTTGAAGGATATCCCTAATAAGGTCACTCCCAAGAAGCAGGCAATTGCTACCCCCCTCGAGAAGAGTCCTACCTTGGAGATGCTAGTCTTCACCTCAATGGAGGGTCCAAAGTTGCAGAGTAGTCCCCACTCCCAAGCCATGGGACTAGAAGAGGAGCTAGCTCCACCTTTGGAAGCAATAGAGCTGCTTATTTCCATAGTGGAGCAAGCATCACTCTCAGAAGCTACTAAGCAGCTTAGTTTGGGGCAGGAAGCCTCGACCCAAATTTTTCCAGAAGCAAAGGAGAGCTAGGACATACTTTCTCATAAGCCCACTGATGCCCAGACCCATTTAGGGTCAAAGGGGGGAGAACCTTCAGCCCCTAAAGCATTGGAGGCCAAGCTCCATATTCTCATTAAAAATACAGATCCAGACTAGATTGCTCAGTGGGAAGGTCAGTTAGAAAGCTATGCGATAGTAAGCCTAGATTATTGGTGCATGGTAAAGAAGAAAAAGAAGAACCAAAAGAACCAAAGTAAATTCCTCCCTCCTTTATCTCCAGCATCTACCTGAAGTAGGGTCAAAGCTGACATTGGGATAACTCCCAAGGAGCAGGAAGAAAGAGCTCAAATTAGCTTCTACAAGAAGAAACAAAAAGGAACCTGGTAGATGGGAGCCAAAGAACTATCAAGGATTTCTCAAGTAGTAAGATATGAAAGTCATTTCATGGAATATAAGGGGCCTAAATGGGGCTCATAAACAAGATCTAGTCAGAAATATGATTAGAGACCACAGACCTAATTTTTGGATGATACATGAGACTAAGATGAAAAGGGACCTAGATAAGAGGATATCCTTTAATAAAGCTTTTAGCTACGTAGCTTTGGATTTGGAAGGTGCTTCTGGAGGAGTACTAATTCTGTATAACTCCAGGGTCTTCAAGTTATCTACTCTTTTCAGCTCTCACAATGCTCTTCTATGTGAGGTCTCTCACATCCTTAGCAATGATTCCTAGCTTATCCTAAACTTGTATGCCCCCAACACCAAGAAGGATAGAAATTTTTTTTGGTTCAAGCTCCTCAACATTCTTTCCAATTGCAATGCTAATAAAGGGTTTATCATGGGGGACTTCAACTCACCTCTCTTTGATGCTGAAAAATGGGGGGGTCTTGCCCCAGATTAGGACAATAAGCATGACCTTTCTTTGTTCATTTAGAATCTTGCCTTCTTGGATATGGACCTTCAAGGGGGTAGTTTCACTTGGTCTAACAGGAGACTTGGGGGAGATAGCATTCAGTTTCACCTCAACAGAGCCCTAATATCTCTTGAATGGCTTCTCTCCCATTCTTGCAGATTATCCCTACTCCCTAGGGTGGGTTCCGATCACTCCCCAAATTCCCTCTTTGTTTCCCCTTTATCCAGCAAAAAGGCCTTCCCTTTTCAGTTTGAGAAAATGTGGCTTTCCCATCCAGCTCTGGAAGGAAAAATCACTTCTTGGTGGAACTTTGAGGTTGATGGTACTGCTATGTACAGAGTTGCCCAAAAGCTGAAAAATGTGAAAAGGAACATTAAATCTTGGAATAAAATTGACTTTGGCCACATTTTCTAGGAGAAAGACGAGAAAATTGATCAGCTCAATTCAATCCAGGAAGAAATTCAGCTCTCTAGATATAACACTCACAACAAGCAAGAGGAAATAGTAATCCTCTTAGATTTGCATAACATCATATCTAAGGAAGAGCTTTATTGGAAACAAAGATCTAGAGTTAGTTGGTTGAAAGAAGGAGATCATAACACCAAACTTTTTCACCTGACCACCCTTAAGCATTGGGCTAACAATAGGATATCTAATATCAAAAAGGGCTAGGTTTTGGTTTCTAAGGAAGAAGAGATTGCGAAGGAAGCTGTTTGCTACTTCTCCTCTCTTCTCATAGTTGATCCCTCCCTCTCTACATCTGATCAAGAGGATATCTTGGCAGCCATCCCCTCCCTACTGCAAGATCATCATAATTCCATGCTGACAGCTATCCCCACCCTAGAGGAAATTCACCAGGCCCTCTTTTCACTCTTGGGGGATAAAGCTTTGGGCTCGGATGGTTTCCCTACCTTCTTCATTTAGACTTATTGAAATGTGGTTAAGAAGGATTATATAAGGCAGTTCAAGAATTCTTTGGGGCTAGGAATTTTCTCAAAGAACTTAATGGTACTTTTCTAGTCCTCATCCCCAAGATTTTGGGTGCTGACTCTTTGGACAAATATAGGCCCATTAGCCTCTGCAATTCTTTATACAAGATCATCTCCAAGGTTCTTAGTTCAAGACTCCTCAACATTCTTCCCCTAATAATTTCTCCCCAACAAACTCACTTTATCCCTGGTAGGCAGATCCTTGATTCCATCATTTCGGTTCACGAAGTCATTCACTCTCTTGAGGCGGGCAATAAGGAAGGTTTCCTTCTCAAACTAGACTTGTCTAAAGCTTATGACAAGGCTGACTAGAATTTCCTCTTTGCTATCCTTTGGGCCTTTGGTATTGATTCTTAGGTTTGCAAGCTCATCTCTTAGCTAGTGTCTTCTCCCTTTTTGTCTATTCTGGTTAATGTTCTCCTTGCTCCCTTCTTCTCCCCCTCAAGGGGTTTAAGGTAGGGTGACCCCATTTCTCCTATCCTTTTTGTCATCCTAGCAGAATGCATGGGCAGAATTATCTAGAAGAAGATCCAGGACAAGATTTTGAAAGGTCTTAGGCCTTCTTTGGGACCCTCAACTTTCACCCACCAGCAATTTGTTGATGACACTATCTTGGGGGGTGAAGCCTCTATCTAGGAGGCTAGGACTTTCAAAAGCATTTTGAGCTCCTACACTAGGGGCACAGGATAGGCTATCAATTTGGATAAGAGTTTGGTTTTCTTCCTCAATACCCTTGTGGAGAGGTAGAGGAAAATTGCTTGCATCCTGGGATGTGGCATCAGGTCCCTTCCAGTGACTTATCTTGGGCTACCTCTTGGAACGAAACCTCCAAATTCCTTTTGGTTCAGCATTATAGATAATTTCAACAAGAAACTTGAAGGTTGGAAAGTGGCCACCATCAGTCAAGCTGGCAAATGCTCTTTGGTTAACTCTATCCTCTAGAACCTCCCTACCTATGCCCTCAGTATTTTCAAGATTTTGGTTAAGTTTGCGAAAAGATTGGAGAGAATTCAGAGAGATTTCCTCTAGATAGGGACTGATGACCATAAGAGTTACCACCTAGTTGCTTGGGACTTAGTCTGCTAGCCAAAAAGCCAAGGTGGTCTTGGTATTAAAAGAATTTCTCACCTCAATCAATCCCTCTTAGCTAAGAATCCTTGGAACATCTTCCAAAGCATAGGTGTTTGGAGGGATTTTATGGCTGAAAAATATCTAGGTAGACTGTGTCTTAACTCCATTTTTCAAGGGGCTGAGCTACCGATAGGGTCCCATATTTGGAATGGAATCTTGAAGGCCCTCCCCCTTGCTAAATCCAGGGCAAAATGGAAAGTTGGAATGGGAGACAAAATCCTTTTTTGGCAGGATACTTGGCTATGTCACGAACCCCTCATTAATCACCCTATATTTGGTAGGTGGGCTGATTGGTGTATTGACAGATATGATTTGATGGTAAGGAACTACATAAATGGTAATGAATGGCACAATCTGGCTGAACTTTCATAGGACCTCAAGCCTTTAATGTCCTCTTTGAATGCCATCTTCATCAACCAGAATGTTGACTCTTTAGTTTGGGGAGATTCTTCAGGGGGCCTTTACTCTATGGCCACTGGCTATCTATCCCTTGTGAGGAATGAGGAGAAACCTATTTGGGCCAAAGCCTAGATCCCTAGGTTTACGCCTAAGATAAACATTTTCTTCTGGCTCCTCCTTTAAGATAAGATCCTCACATAGGATAATTTAGCCAAGAGAGGTCAAATATTACCTAGTAGATGCTAACTTTGCAAGCAAGATCTAGAAATGGTTACTCATATGTTCATCCACTACCCCTTCTCCTGTAGGGTTTGGAGCCATCTAACTACTAACCTAGACTTCAACTGGTGCCCTCCAGCTAGCTTCTAGGATTTCTTTAGTCAGTGGAGAAGCCACCACCAAGGTTTGAATTCTCAGTTATTGAGCTCCTGGATCCTCCCACACTTCTGCTGGGGAATCTGGAAGGAGCACAGTAACACAATATTCAGAGATAGAGAAGCCCCTGAGGTTATAATTGCTGAGAAAATCGAAAGCCTTATGATAGAGAACTATGCCATAACTAGAGAAGGAGACATAAAGGTTGGAGGGAATAGTAAAGCCAAGAAATATGACAGAATTAAAAGAAGATAGGAGGCTATTTGGTATTTTCCCCTAGAGAACTGGCACAAAGCCAATTTTGATGGGGTGGCTAAGGGGAATCTAGGTCCAGTTGGATGCGAATGTATCATACAAAATAGTTTGAGAGGTGGCATTGCTGCCATCTCTTCCCCTATTGGCCACCAAACCAACCATCTAGCTGAAGCCAATGCTGCTAGGTTCACTGTTAAGTTGGCCTTGGCCTTAGGGATTGAGCAGGTATGGCTTGAAGGTGACTCCTTAAATATAATAAATTGCATTTTAGGAGTCACTAAACCCTCCTAAACCATCAAAAGCATTATTGAGGACCTTAAATCAAACTTAAGGAAATTTAAAAACTACCACGTCAGCCACATCTATCAAGAAACAAACACAGTCGCTGAGTGGTTCACCAACAAAGTGGTTGCTAGCAACTCGATGATGATGTGGGGAAGCAATAAAGATTTTTTGACAATGATGATTGAGCTAATCCAAAAGGAGCAAATCCGTGGCACCAACATAATGTCTTTTTAATGATGATAGGATTTGCAAAATCATACTTCATAAAGGGATTTATTTGGAGTTATGTGGAACCCCCTCTGATCCATAATCATGTGTATAGAAGACACGAGTTGAAGGAAGCTAGAAAAAATTTGATAAATATGAACAAATTTATTTTTTCTCTCAGCGCCTTTTGCTACTCTGAACTCGGCAACACTGCTAGTGGTTTAGGGTTTGTTGAGCCCAATATTACAACGGTGGGATAAAGGATCAGAAGAGAGCCATGGGGTGAAGTAGAGAGATGGAAAGAGAAGAGGAAGGTCTAGAGAAAGCTCCAAAAGGGAGGCATAACCAATTTCATAGAGAAGCTTCATGGATTTGATGTGGGGGTTACTAAAGCTATGGTTGATTTTGGAAAAATGGCAGGGTCAAAATTGATGGTGTTTCCCACCAAATCTCTGAGGGTCTCATTGCAGAGGTGATTGGCTTTTCTCAAGATGGCTTGAACTTCTATAGGGACAAGAAGATATCTTCCAATGTTGTCAACAACTTTGTTAAGGATGATAAGGAGAAAAGAAAATTGGTCAAGATTGATACCTACTACGATATTGGTTCCATCAAAAAGTTTTGGAGGTATGTTCTCAGGATTATCATTAAATATGTCACTCTCGACCCTAGGTTTGATAGAATTAGGACTCATAATTTTGTTATGTTAAATCATTTTACACACAAAGTGAAAATTTCTTTTCCTTTTTTCATTTTCACCTCCATGGCCAAGAACATAGAGGGGTTTAAGAAATGCCCAGTCAAAAATCTTGCCCTCCATTAGGATCTCTTGCTTCTGATTTATGAATTCTTGAAAACCAAACTAGAGGTAAAACCATTGGGGTTTTGGATAGTTCCTCGAAGGACACTGGCAATTTTGACTCCAAGGATGAGCTTGAAGTGAAATTAGAGAAAATTGACACCCCAAGCAAAGCTTTCCCTATTACCCATGATCCCCGCATCCCTAGTAGGAAAAGCCCTAGATGTCTTCCCCCTATTCCCCCCTCTCCCCTTCCTAAGGAGGTGAAAGAGGCTAGTGATGATGATGTGGACTTTGATACAGAATTTGAGGAGGAGGACTCAAAGAAGGGGAAGGATAGTGAGATGGAAGAAGATAAGGGGAGAGATAATGATAAGGAGGAGGTGACCCCTATGGACCCCAAGGTTAACCCCAAGAAAAGAAAAGTGAACCAGGCCCTACCCCAGGAACATCCCAGCAACCCTGTTGATGTGCCCCCCAACCCCACCCCACCCATTTCACCTCACAAGGTTCCCATTTCACCCCCGGAGGAGATGATTGAAATCATGGTTGAAAAAGGGGGGGAGCTTATCAAAAAGAACAAGAGGAGGGCTTGGAGGAACTTCTATGGGGACAAGGTCAGTTTGGGTATTATCAGAGAACTTGCTAAAATCTAGGTGCTGGAGGACCTTGATAGAAGCACCCACTATGATGAGCTCCTTGATGTGGCTCTTTTGGTTATCTCTGAAAATGTGTATGAAATTGGTTTCAACTTCTTGAACAATGCAAAGAATAGTCTAAGTGACAACTTTTTATCCATCAAGTGGCTTTTTCAGGAAATTGAGACTCTGAAGGACAGGAACAACCAGCCCAACAACCAAGATACTTACAAGGACCAGCAAGCCAAAGGGAGCAAGGACCAGGTAGTTAGCTAGGAGAAAGACAGAGGCCAAGTTTCTAGAGACCATCAGGATGATAGATTCACCTAGCTTGAGCAAAAGGTCCAAAGGCTAGATTCTATCCACCAGATAGTCACCAAATAGATAGTAGAGACCCTTTACACCTTGAATGAGAATATTGTCAGTCTAGGGGACTATCTGACTACAACTAGCCTTGAAAGGGTTTCAAAGTAGAACACAGAGCAAGGATTCAACTGGGATGAATTTCAGAAAGAGGCCAGTGACTAGGTGAATCAGGGGAACCAAATGAATACTCCAACCAGGATTCAAGAGGAGGCAACCAGTTAGAAGGACAATGATGTTGTAGAAATCCTATAGGCAATGGACACAGATGGCCACTAGCCTATTTGCCTAGCTTTTCCTTTTTGTCACTAGCCTTTGTACTTTGGCTTCGGGCCTTCTTTTTTTTTTGGCCTTTTGAGGCACCTTTTTTGTTTGGTTAGACTATTTTTTCTTGCTCTTTATGCTGTAAAACTTTGGGTTTTAGGATCCTTGTAAAGCCTATTTTACCTAATCAAAAACTACAAACCATGGTTGAGTCAAACTACATGTTTTAGCTATTTGAAGATAGGTCATATCAGTAAGTATTGTCCAATTAGGTAAAAGGCAAGGAAAAATGTTTAACATATCAAAGATGAGATGAACAAGACATGGAAAAAGAAAGATGCTTGCAACACATCAAATGGAGAAGTGATCACTTCACCCAATGGGTCAAGTGATCACACTTCATCAAACTAGGAAATCAAGAGGTATGTGGGACTAATATTTGAAGTGTAATATCATACATTAGTTCCAAAGGAGATAGTACTAAAAAGACTACATTACAATGAATAAAGATGCAAGATGTTGTTGAAAAATCAAGTTAAATCTTTAAGATTTTAATGTTGTTGCCAAGCATGAAAAGCTTCCTATGTGTGTCAAGTGGAATGCTAGTTGATGCCAAGCTACAAGGCTATCTAGTTGATTTTGAGCCTATAGTAGCTGTTGAGTGATTCTAAAATCAAGTTGATGCCAAGCTTACAACTATACAAGCACTAAGAATTAAATGCAAGGTTTTCAAAGGGTATATGATTGATTTCTACTCATTATTCATCATTGCAAATTCAATAAAGAGTGAGCAAAGTGAAAGATGATTTAGAAACCTATTTAATACATTTGTAAAGATTTTAGCAAAGATTTCACACCAGCATTTAGATTTTACAAGGTATTTATCACAAGCTGAGCTATGTAGTTTAGCTTTGCATAAACCCTAGTTTGAAAAATGGGATCTCACTTGAAGAATGTAGAAGGGAAAGAGGTTTTGAATGTTCAAATTTTTAGTAATGAAGTCAAACAACCTATATTTATGGCCATTCCTAACATAGCTTACAAACAAGATCCTTTTGGTGCTTTATCAATGATCCTACCAAATGTTATTATGGTGCAAGATGTAAGGAGATGTTATAATTATAAAATTGGTAGCATTGGGGACTTAGAAATTAGAGAAAGATATGATAGGTTATGTGAAAATGGTGTTCTGAAGGAAGAGTATAAAATCATTGAGAATAAGGGTTTAACATGTGTCCCGAATTTTCCTAGTGTATTTAAAAATTAATGGAGTGTATTTAAAAATTAATGGATTAGAATTATGTTGAGTTGAATAAATGAAGGATATTTATGGTTGGAAGGTAGATTGATTAAGATTACTAAAAGAATAATTCTTAGGGTTACTACCTACCCAACCCTAGATCAACCCAAGACTTTGAGGAGTGATTCCAAGGAAGTAATAGAGAAAAACAAAAGAGCAAAATGGAATAAGAGAGGCATGACCATAAATACCATTACTAATCCACTACTAAAATTTTTTGTTAGGGTAATTTCTCATAAATTCTATCAATCAAGTAGATTAATTAGTGTACCTTGTATTTCTATGGATGTTTGCAACAAAGTTGTGAAGAAAGATCATACTTATGATCTAGCTTAAGCTTCAACTACAACAATTGATGGAAAATCTTGGAGCAATTAGGAAGACCAAGAGTGCTCAATGCAAATTTGGTTCAATACTTGTCTATATAATTTTTTATGTGCAAGATACATTTCACTCTTTTGGTACCATTGGATGGAAGACAAATAGGTCAATTACAGTACAAATCAATGAGTTCATTGAGTAGATGGGAGAAAATTTTGAAACATTGATAACAAGTTACTTTGAAGATTTTAGGAAATCAATGAAGGAAAGAATGAGGATACCAGTTTCTTTGGTTGAGAAACATTATAATGACATATGATTTCTAGTTGATGCTAATTACACCTTTGTACAAGCTTCCACAACAAGGGTTACATGGTTAAGACTACTTGGGTATGAATTAAATGTTGATGAAGCTTCAACAACCATCATAGCACTCCTAGCAGAGGAAGTAGACAAAAGTGTAAAGATATTTGGGAACTATGAAATGGTAAAATAAAATATTACCATGGAATTGAAGACTTCCTCCACACTCAAGAAGAAAGATAAGCTATTCAAGAAGCTAAAGACCAAATTTGGTGAGGGTGGAAATGAGGAAGATGAGGAAGAAGATGAAGAGGAAGAACATGCACAAGCACAAGAACCTCTTGCATTGACTCAAGGCATGGGAGAGGATAAGGAAGAAGAGGAAATATAAGGTTTTGAGGGAGAAGAAGCCAAGGAAGCACCTACTCATGTTGAGCCAAAGAAAAGGAAGGCTAAGACATAGCCAATGGCTAAGGCAATGAAAACTCTTAAACCAAGCCTAGCCAAGTCAACAACACCTACCACCAGAGCAAGCACACGAGCAACAACATAGAAGGCCAAGGAGAAGTCCAAGAAAATAGAGCAAGGTGGAAAAGTGCAAAAGCAAAAAACAAGAAAATATGTTGCACAACTTGATTTAGATGAAGAAAGGACTGAGTCAGATGATATAAGAAAATTCAAAGTGGTAAGTCACAAATCACTCTTTGATCTTGAAAATTTGTGTGAAAATGTCAAGAATAAGGTAGATTTATCTTTTTTTAGGCATGTAAATTTTGATGATTTTGGCAAAGAGGAGAAAAGGCTAGTGGAAGAAGCCTTATGTGCTATGATGTCTAAATTTAAGAATACTCCACTAGATTTTTCCAACACTATACCAAAAGTATTATCTAATATTGTTGCAAAAAAAGGTGACATTACTGTATAAATTTGGAAAACTAGATTAAAGAAACAAAATTTACTCAAGTGATGCTAGAGCTAACAAAGTGACATATTGCTAAGGTTGTCAAAAGATATGCTATTAGGTTTACACCTTAATAGAGCCTTCAACATTCTTTAAAATACTATTAAAGATGTGGTCAATAAATCAACCCAAATATGGAAACTTATCTATGGTTTGACCATAGTCAAACAAGGAGAAGTTGATCCCTCTAAAGGTAAAGATGATGATAAGGATGAAGATGACAAAGAAAATGATGATAAGAAAGATGATATAGTTGGGGAGGAAATTGAAAAACAAACTAATGACAAGGCAACAATTGAACAACAACAAGATGAATAGAGTATGTAGGACACACAAGTGTTGAGTGTTAGTCCCCCACATGACATAGTCAAGTCTATTGAAACTATTATTGTTAAGGATGTCTCTAATCTTTCAACTCAGAACATCAATCCCCTGATTATAGAAGACTTGAAGAAGATATTGGACCAATCTACACTACAAGCCATGCTATGTGAAAATCTAATTTTTGTTAGTATAGATGAACTCCAAAACATAGTAACTAATGTCACAAGTGATAATGTGAATCCACAAGAACCACCTTCTATCATCCCTTTAGTTACTCAAATAAAACCTTCAATTCAAAAAATAGTAGATTCATCTATTAAGGTTGATACAATTGGTAAAGTTGACATAGTTGAGTAGAAGTAGACTGCAGAAGAAGAGAAAGACACTACAATTGCATAGTAGGAAGTAGGACAGATAGATTCTTCTATACGTCAAGCACAAGGACAAGGTGCTAGTCATGTCATTATAAGAGATAAGAGAAAATCTAAAGAAATGAAAAAACACCCAAGGTAAAGGAATAGGAAGCCATTCAAGCATTGGTAACTCTACCAACATTTGACACTCCTCCTATATAGACTCTTCAGAAGCCAAGCGCAAAAGCCATACCATTGCAAATGTTAGTGCTAGGATCTAGCTTTTCAAAAGTTTAAAATGTAATTCACTATGGAGATATCACTCTTGATGAAGAAATAGTGATTCCAAAGTTTGATTATGATACAATGACATTAAACCAAATAGGAAATTTTCAACAAGCCTTAGAGAAGAAAAAGCATCAATAAATTCTTAGGAGAGAATATAGGTAGAAGCAAGCACTTCAAGACATTAAAGGCATCTATCTAGATGCATTTAGTCTATTAACTCCTAAAGAGACCAAGTCACTACTTGAACAACTGTCAGATATAGTGGAAAAGTTCAATAATGAAGACATTAATACTAATGCTAAACTCTTACAATGGTTTGAAAAGAAATTCCAAAGCAAGGTAAATTAAAAGATATCTGGTGATATAGCACCAACTTAAGTTGTATTGGCTACAAAGGTTGAGGATGTGAATAAGGTACTTGAGAATATATTCTCATTGTACACCAAATTATGTGACCCTACACTCTTCACCCAAGAAACCAGACATTTGAGCCTAGAGAGATATCTCAACATATCAGGTACAAGGTTACCTCAAAACCCTACTTAGAGTGAGAAGTATTTTCGTACATTGCTCCATACAAAAATTCAATTAGTTGTGCTAACAATAGAAGAGGCTAACATAAGAGCCAAATTGACATGTATATAGGCATCCCTTACCCCACACATAGACTGAACAAGGAACTAGGTTATGCAGAGACTCTACTAAAGAAAGACCACAATCTTTCTACCTTAGATGGCCTAGTATAGCTTGCTACTAAGCTTTCTATCCAAATCAAGTCATTGAATGTTGCATGTGAAAACTAGGATGCAACTCTCAAAATCATAATGGAAGTCCATAAATCCTTTTTGGACAAACACACTATATGTGTATAGCCCATTTGACATAAGTGACAAAAAGGGGGAGAGATTAAAAAAGGGGGAGAAATATAGAAAGGGAGATAAAGAAAAAGAAAAATATACCATGGGGGGGTGTGAACAAAGGGGGAGTAGAGAATAAAAGAAAGGAAGACAATAACAAAGGAGGGGCCTAGTAATAAAGCTACATCATTGGGGTGATATACATTTTTTGAGATATTTTTGAGATTCATTTTTTAGAAAAGTAGTAAATTGATACAGAATTAGCTATGAAAAAGCATATCAGATACAACACATTGAAGTCAGAGAGGATCACAGATTTTGGATACAAAATAGACACACTAACTCAAGGGAACTTATTAATTTTGAGGTATATATGCTATTGCATAACTTTGAAATTTTGAAGTTTTGTATATATGTTGAGTCATGGGTATGTTATGCTTGAGAAGATAAGATTGATTATGTGTATTTAAGTGTTTTTGACACTCATGTCAAAGGGAGAGATTTTTTTATCTTAGATTTATTTTGACAAGTGAGTTTCAACACACTTAAACCATTTACTTAGTTCATGCGAAACTCATAATACATTTCGAGCACAACATGTAAATGTTACACCATGCTAAGTTGTAATGAGTGCCAAGTCACTCAAGTTTCAATTAGATAGACCATGTTGAGTGATTCAAGTGCTGAGTAATGTAGGTTCTGAGTTAGAAGAAAAAACACAATGTATGCTGAGCATCAAAAGCTTCATATGTTGAGTGACATAGTTTGGACATATTTTTTTGTAATGGCACAAACAACTATGTAAATCATTTTCAAGCTGACTTAAGGATAGATTATGATCTTTTGGAGATAAGGATGAATCTATATTTGGATTCCCTATGTAATTACATTTAACCAATTAGAAAATGGGAACATTTAAGAAAAAAAATGGATGAATATCAGCCATAGATTCATACCTAACCCCAAGACACCAAAGTCTTCTTAAGGAAGATGAAGCACTAATCTCTCTATGGAGTAATAATGTACAAGGGGTGAATAATCAAATTGGAAGAGAAAACAAGGTAGTTTGTAGACCATTCAAGGTGACTTGGAAGTGAGTAAATTTCAAAATTAGTTAGTGAAGAATAGAGGATAGAGAAGGATTAAAAATTGATACATCAAATCATGAATGTTCAATCAGAGATTAGGTAGAGGTGATCTATTATCAAGCAAGAAAGTGCCAACTATAAGATGTATGCTGAGACATTTTAATAGATGATTTTAGTTAAATCTATTAATAGAGTAGTCCTAACAGGTTGTATGAAATCCTTTAACAAGTTGCTTTCTTAATTGTAAGTTGAAGTCCTCTAACTAGGCAAACTTCTAATAGGGTGTTAAAATCCTCTAACAAGGTGGGACTTAATAGTCTTTGTAAGCCTTTAATAGGGTAGGCCTTTCATAGGGAAGACCATGATTCATGGTCAAACCATTGTAACTTTCACTAGATACACTTTATTGCTATAGTAGTGAATATTTTTGGGTGTCATCCCCACCCCAATTTTACCTTCTCACTTGGAGGGTTTTGAGGTGATCATATCTCATGTTATATGTGTGTTTGATTACATGCTTACATGATTTATGCATATGATTTATATATTATTTTAGTATATTAATGCATGTGATGTATGAATGGTGAAATTTTTATGGGTCCAAGTTTAAAATCCTAATTTACCCCCCCCCCCCCCCCCCTCCCTCAAAAGTTTACTTTCTTCCCACTTGTAATTCCAACATGATGTCTATATATGATCTCTTCATATGTAGACTAAAATAATTGATAAGTTCCTCATCCATTGGGATTTAGAGTCTATCCAACTATTTTGACCTAACTGATTGCATTACAATCAATATTATCAAGAATCTTCCCTAAAACTCATTCTTATGCATATCCTTCTTATTGTCTGGAAATCCTATTACATTCACTAAAGCACTTGCTTAATCCATTTAATTAAAATTAATAGTGAACTGATATACAACCTATCCTAGTTGCATTCAATTGAAAAAGGCTTCGCCCATACAATCTCAAAATAACTAGTCATTAAAAATGGAGACAAGATTCAAAGAGGAAATATAAGGTGACATTTCATCTTCATATAAATTATTTTTGAAAATTATGTAACATCATAATAGTACTTAGAAAAACTCAAGATAAGACACCATGGTCCTAAAAAATTAATGTATTCTTAAACTTGTAGAGAAAATACATCACAAAAAATTGGCATCAAGGAAACTAGACCAAAATAAAACTAGCAAAACAAAAAGTTATACAATAGTTTGGACCACTTCTCTAGCCTTGGGATCTCACTTATATAATGTGAGATGCAACAAGCTTTAGGCTTAGAGAGTACTAACAGTTGTCCTTAAGACAGAAAGATATTTATAAAATTTATTGCCATAAAAGACAAAAATGGTGCAACAGAATGTTTTTGATCATGAATATTCTTTTGTGGGACCACTTTTGCTGCACTTTTTTTTGCTAAGGAATCTCATGATTGGCTTTTCTATTATTTTTCTTCCTCGGAGTGCATGACCATTGGACTTGCATGTGATGGACCCTATTTTGGTACTTCAAAGATGAGTTAAACTTGGGGTTCTCCATCCATGTAATCTTGTACTAAAAAATTGATAGTCACATTGTATTGTCCTATTGAAAAGTCATCAATTTGCACATCTATAATTGTCTTTGCAGTTGGTTGTGAATTTTTATCTAATTCTATTTTAATTGATGTGTCGGTTACTTGCAAATTATCCTACTCCATTTCATCATTATTAGTTTCACCCAATTCTAACTATTTTGCATGAAGAAAATCTATCATCCACTTGTCAAAAAGTGTGTCATCTGGCCAATTAAAATTCAAAATATCATGCTCTTTCTTCATCATTTAATCTCCCTACTTTTTCTATTTCAATAAAATCTTCTCTTAAAGAATTATAAAATAATTGCACTTTTACAACTTCTTTAGTTGCATTTTCCCACCATGCATTTCCCATTTCATTTATGAATCTATTCATCCTAAGACATAATAGGTCATCCAATTCCTAGGCCTACTATTCTTTTTTTGAAAATTTATCCCTTTCATTCAAGGCATGGAGGAAGAGTCCAAAATTTTCTCTCTTATATTTTGCAAGATAATTAATATTCTCCTTTGTAATGCAATTCTTTTATCATCAAACTTAGAGAGATCATTAGTGAAGTCATAAGTCTCTTCCATATGCTCATAAGAAAGAGTAATAATAGAAAAACATAGAAGAGTGACATCTTTGTTCCTTTTTCTTCCATTTATCAATAATTGGCTTTAGAGCATCATCATTTTCTTTTAGCCCATTCCATATATTTATTACCTTTTCCCATTGTTCATAGAATGTTTGCCAATAAATTTTATCAACCAAATACATGATTTCTTTCCTTAACCTATCCTCATATTGGATATCTAGTTTTACATGCAATGCCCACAATTTGCTCTTTTCTTCTTCAAATTCCTCTACAGTATAATACTGAGGTCTATGTGATGTGTCTAGAATTTCAATAAGAGGAGTGGATTTAAAAGGCTCCACTAGTGGAAAAGGATAAGTGATTCTTGGTTGGCTAGACTATCCTTGGTGCCCCATCAACTTATTCTCAAGTTCTATCCTATTCTACACTTCTTTATTATAAGCAGCCATAATTTTTTCATTTTTTTTTTGTAGTTCTAATCTTTCCCTTTTCTCCCTCAGGGTTATGGCTAGGGTGAGGTTTACCATTCCAACATTTAGCTCTACATCCTCTCCACTTGGATCATCCTCCACCCTTTTTACAATTAAATTTCCTATCAAATTAGTAGCATCAAGCTGAGAGGAGCTAGCTCTAGATCCTTTTCTCATAGACCAAATAACTAATGTAGCATCTTCACTAAATTTGGTACCTTTCAACTCCTTTTTGTTAGGATTAACCTTAGATAGAAATAACATTTACATGTAAATATAACCAATATTAGAAAATAATAGATCACACAAAAAAGAACACAAGACACCAAAGTTTAATGTGGTTCACCCAATCCCTTGACTACATCCACCAAATAAAAAAGTCCAATATTATTACGATCTAGTGACTACAACCTAAATATAATCCATAATCCCTTATAATTTAATACCACTGCAAGAGTCAATTTTGGCATCACATCTTATGAAACAATCCCTAACCCTAAGCCCTTTTATACAAGTAGTTTTTTCCACTTTAGGGTTAAAATTAGTTACAACATGTTGGCCATAAATTAGAAAATATAAACAATAGTCAATTGGTGAATATTAGTAATTGGTGAATAGTAGCCCACCATTGGCGAATAGTAGCCCAAAAATGCAAATGCATGTGCTAACTAGTGTTTCAACCCCTTAATGCGATCCATGTTAGACCCAACTATAATAATATCATCAACATATAAACATAAAATAATGTAGTTACTATCATCCAACCTCTTATAATAAACCAATGATCTGAGTGACACTTTCTATATCCATTCTCATGCATAAACCTGTCAAATTTTAGATACCATTGATGATGTGTTTGTTTCAAGCTATATAAACTTTTCTTCAATTTTCACACTAAGTACTCCTTACCTTTGACCTTAAATCCCTGTGACTATGGCATATAGATCTCTTAATCCAAATCACCATGAATGAAGGTTGTTTCAACATCAAGATGCCCTAATTTCTTCATCAAAATTAATACCCATAGAAGATAATTAACTACTAATAGTATTAAACTCATTTAAATGATCTATAATAGATCCACCTTCTGCCATTTTCATATTAAATAAACCCTTCACGAGAAATACCTTATTTGAAGTGGAGGGATTTTCATACAATTTTGCTAGGATTTCCATCAACTCTTTCATCATCTTCTCTTTTGTAATGTTAAATGAAATTGATGGTGCCAAGCATAACCAAATGCTTCCAAGTGCCTTTCTATCTAAAATATCCTATTCCTCATTTGTCATAGTTCCCTATTTCTTGGATTTTCCTTCCAATGGCTTCCATATATCCTTCTGATAAAGATAGTCCTCCATTTACATCTTCCATAATTGAAAGTTATGTCCATTAAACTTCTCCACCTTTAGCTTACCCTCATCTTCCATTGCTCCCACTCAACCATGAGACTTTCCAATAGAGGATAACTAAAAAAAACCTCACTCTAATACCACTTGTTAGGATTAACCTCAAATAGAAATAAGAGTTACATGTAAATATAACCAATATCAAAATATAATAGATCAAATAAAAAAGAACACAAGACACCAAGATTTAATGTTGTTCACCCAATCCCTAGGCTATGTTAGCCAAATAGCAAGTCCAATATTATCACGATCTAGTGACTACAACCTGATTACAATCCATAATCTCTTACAACTCAATACCATCATAAGAACAATTTTTTGCATCACATCTTATGAAACAATCCCTATCCCTAAGCCCTTTTATACAAGTATTTCAACCACTTTAGGGTTAAAATTAGTTACAACATGTCAACCATAAATTGGAAAATATAAATAATAGTCAATTGACAAATATTAGCCATTGGTGAATAGTAGGCCCAAATTTTTTTTTAGGCCCATGCCCTAAACTCCAAAGAATTTATGAAGTATGTACATTACTTCCCTGATCAGTCACCACAAACTAACATTTTTCACCTTTTCATCTACATTCAACCTTTTAGTAACAAAGTTAAAAACTATTGCATGTACAATATCCTAGTTTGGCAAAAGCAAGACCCCAATGATTTTATCATTTTTCTTCCATCTTCAGTGGTCAAGCTCTTAAATTCTTGCATCATCTCATCTTTTATTTGGTCTTGTATGGAAGCCTCTTCCATCTTGAGATGCTCTAACTTTTTCTTATTGCATCTTTCTTCAAATAATCCAATATTGGTCCTCCATACAAATTGATAAAAAGCTCTTAATTTAATAAAGTTGTCATAAAAAATAAATTCATGACTTGCTTGTTCCATAATAGGGTCCAACTCCCTTCCTCTGTAATAAAAAATAGTTAACTCAAGGCTTGGCATGGGAGGTTCTTGAGGATTCCCCTCTTCTAATTTTGTAGCAGTAATAAAGTCTCCCCATTGGGATCCCAATTGCTCCATTTTCTCCTTAGTGAGTTGCTCATCTCCTATATGCAATGGGGACTAAGTGGGTGAGTACTCTTCTATTTGGGGCACTTGTTTCTCTTCTACTTTTTCCCTCTTTGGAATTGACTTATCAGACCTTTCTTTTAAAAAAACACTAGTTGATCCAATTATCGGTTTACATTTTCAATTGTAGATCATTTATTCTGAATGATATTGTAACTAGGTCTCCTCTATATAACCAGCTGCCCTAATCCTACTATAGAGGTAAAAGATACATTTTTCATGACTTCTCAGGCCTTATTAGGAAAATAATTAATAAAGAATAATTTCTTCTCATTCATAGCCTCCATAATCTCTAGAAAAGTGATCATCAACTTATCTATTTTATCTACCTCTATCTTGGCATCTTTCAAAGGTTTATAGTCCTTATCAAAAAAATTAATAAATTCTAAAACTCTTGAGTGAACTCCCCACTTATCCTTCTTAATATTTTATTCTTCGAGAGAAAATTCATTTCTAACTATGTCTTCAGGGAAGTAGGGTTAATGCTTCTTGGTAGCAATCTTGGCCCTCTATCAAAAAATACCAAAAAAACCTCACTATAATTAAAGTGATCATGAGAAACAACCATATTGTGTTGATATAAAAATTTATACAAAAATAACCAACCACCCTTGGTGATAATGAATTGATGGGCAACAGTATAAGATGGGAAATTGAGCCTCTAAACTAACCAGTCAATTGTGCTTTCTCTAATCCACCTATCTGCCATAACATTTTAGCTATTCCCACCTTCAAAGGTACTTGGTAAGGGAGTACATGGGGAGTCACTTGGAATCTATACACTCTAAAAACTATACACATAGGGTATGGTATGATATCTTCCTAGTTATGGGAAAATTTTAAACTAGTAGGGCTATCCATAGGTTTGACAAAATCCATCAATGCCTTAGGAATTCTTGGATTATCCCTTAATATGAGGCTTCTCAACCTAGATGTGAAGTATCTATCAATTCTCACAAAGCTAGCCTCTTTTGCATCCTAGGTAATATCTACACTTCATAACTAGACTAGTAGAACTTCTCCCTCATATTCTATGTTTAATTCCATTTCTTTTTCAAAGTTAGTAACCCCTTTAAACAATAACATATGCATCAACAATGAATAATGGCCAAATTTTTTCTCTACTTTTCTCTTTGCAATTCCAATCAGGCATGTGTGAATTTTCTCTGCTAAATAGGATGTAAAATAAAAGATTATATCCACACCAAAAGAATAGACCCATGTCAGTATATACATGAACTTTATTGGCATAAAATCTTGTTCATCTTCACCAAAAATCCTACATAAAGTCATGTAAATATCAATGGCCCTAGTATTGAAAAATTGCTTCTTAAAAGGCTCTTTAATATGCTAGGTGTTCTCTCAATGCACCTTGTCTAATTTGATATTTTCTAGACAAATACTCCTTTTCCAATCCTTGAAAGTCAATGATCTCATGGTAATGTGTGGTTGGATCCCGATCTACTCTCCTCATTATCTTGGCTACTAGGTTGTAATTTAGGGCCACTACTATAAGAAGGTTTGAATCCATGAAAACCCTAGAGACTACTAGCTTTCCTAAATCAAAGTTCTAAATATTCCCATGGGTGTCAAACAATTTCCTCTCTAAGAACCATTTCTTAAACAATTGGAGCCCTATTTTAGATGTTATGGCATCCCTAGTCTAATTCCCATTATCATACAAACAATTTACAATTGAGAGCCTAGGGTTTATAAGAACTATCCTTTTAATTTGGTCTGATTCATTTATGGATTCACTTAATTATTCTAGGAAATCACCATGTATATTTCTACTGACATATTCTACATTCCGCTAGAAACCCTTATTTGGAGACATGTTTGATAATAATGAAAAAAAAATAGAATTCTTTGAACTATATTGGGAATGAGGTACTTACATGGCTCTCCTATTTCTTCTTTCCAAATTTTGTAGTGAATTGATGATATAGAAAGTTCTTTATAGTTGAACCAAGTAGGAAAATAGATCTTCAACAAGTTCTAGCTCTAAGAAAATCAAGAATACATTTTCAATGAAGAAAAACTCTACTATCTACAATATATTCTTGGATGTACTTCACACAAGGAGGTTTAATTATAATAAATGGATAGTAGAGAAACAAAGTGGCATCACCTTTCAAAATTTGAAAACAAGCCATCAATTCTTGAAAAATCTGACGATTAAGGAATAAAACCTTTAATGAATCAACTTCAACCCTCAAAGTTGGTAGTCAATTAAATTGAAACCTTCCACATAAGCCTCTTATTTCACTATTGGTGATTTACATTGGACCCACTTGTGCCTCTGGACATGTGTTATGCTCTCACTATGTCGCCAAGGGTCAAAGTCAAGCAACTTCTTTTTGCGATATAGCAACCATCGTTGATGATCCTCCCATTAGATGGCAGAATGCATATAATAATTTTATTGTACAAGATGCAGGCCTATAGTATTTCCTTTTGGTCACCATGTTACCAAGGATAAATTTCATGCAACTTCCCATGGTGACAAAGTGACCACCATTGATCATGAGAAGATTTGATGGTGTAGATCAATATTATATTTCGTTTAGTATGAATCCTCAATGGTATTTGACATCCAATCATCTTGACATGTTGACAAGGCTATTAATGAGATGGAAATTATGGAACCATCTTAAAAGGTTGGTCCCACCACATATCAATGTGGTGGGTGGTTGTTTTTTCACCAAGGATAAAAATCTTGTGGTTTCCCATGGCAATGAAGTGACCACTGTTGATCATGAGACAATCTAACAGTGTGGGTCATCCACTTCAGAACCTTGTTTCTTCATTGACTAGGTCCCACAAGTTTGGTCACTATGTCACTAGTGGTAAATAAGATGTGATTTCTTATGGCGAAAAAGAGACAACCCTTGATCTTAAGGAAGAATAAGAGTTATCATTACTCAATTTATTTTTTAAGTAATCCTACAAAATATTAAAATGAAAGCTTAGGTTAAAATCATTTCGGGGACCTAGGGTAAAATTAGACTATGCAAAAAAATTTTAAAAGGTGCCTAGAAAGAAATAAAAAGCATACTTTAAAATATTTTTCCCTCGCACTCCTTTTTTTCGAAAGGGTATGCTATGCAAATGTAAACCAAAGGCTTTCTAGGGAAACACTTAATGAAACAAAAATTAGGGTTCTTCTAGGATAAACATAAATTTAAAACACCAAACTCTAATTCTCATAAAATGAACCTAGAACATTCACTTAGAGATATATTTAGATAAACCTGAAGTGAAAACAAGACCGTTATACTCTATCTAAGTTATTATACCTTAGTCTTTATGGATTAAGTTCTAATATTTCCATTTTATAACTTAATAGCTTGATTATGTGTCATCCAAAAATCATTAATTTTTGAATACTAAATTGGTATGTAATATTTTTAAGTGTGTTTGAAGAATAATTGTGTTGATATATATTTTTAAATGGTTGGAATAAATTGTTATAGTGTTGTGAAGTTGTAGAGGATACTACTTGTTTAATTGAATTAGGATTAGGACATAGAAGAGATTAAACTAAAAGATAGAGAATGACATATATAAAAATACTATAGAGGTATATAAGAGGAGGCTAGAAAGGTCTCACTAATTTGGAAAAGGTCTAGAGGCTTCAGACATATATCTGGCCCATGATTGAATTTAAGCTAGTTAATTTATTAAGATATGATGATTCTACTATTCATGATTTTGCGTGACAATTTAGGTATATAACCTTAACTTTATTATCTACTAAATAGAATACTAACATTTGTGCTCATGGGGAGCCTACACTTGGTTATTCATGATAGAGTTATCATTCCTCTTTATTAATGAATGGAATATCACCCTAGTCATAATAAAAACACATACTTCAAAGATGAGTCATTTTAACAACTCTTGATTATTGAATAAAGACAAGATGCAACATAGGTTCAAAGCTCAACATACCAAGAGACCCAAATCTAGAGAAAAATTATAAATCTCTAAAAATAAAATGAGAATGGAATAAAGTTTAGGAGGAAAAAATCCACAAAGCCTAAAACAAGGCTTAGTTAAGGGACCTTAGTGAAGTTTTGAACCTAAAGAAAATATTGTAGATGTAATGGTCTCAAAGGTCAAGGACTAATATAGGGAAATTAGGTACTGAGATAATTTCTGACTTAATTTAAGTAATTACACAGAACCTTCCTTAGGGTAAAATTTTAGAGTTAATCTAGATTGGTCCTTAAATGAGTGACTAACTTGTTAACTTGACCAATTTCCTTATTTTTGTATCTGTATTCATAATGCTATTCATTTATATTATTAATAATGTATGATGCTCTGAAGGAAACTGAGATAAGATAAATGTCTCTATTTGATTCACTTATACTTGCACCTATTTCCCCTAAGTTTGCCAATGCATCTTCTTCTTTATTCCCTTATCTATAAATATGAGTGATTCTAGTCTCTTGAAAGTAATCCAATAATTGAGTGACTTCTTCCATTTTGGAATTTAGAACCCTATTTGGAGTACTTATTTCCCTTGTGGCATTAAGTATAATTTGAGAATCTCCTTTAATAATAAGTCTATTAATGCTAGCCTCTAAACTTAGTTTCAAACCCTCTATTAGGGATTCTAATTCAACTAGGTTTCTAGTTGTCAAACCTAGGTATCTAGATCATTTATCCACCTAGAAACCTAACTTATTTGGATAATGCATCCTATTCCTTCTATGTTCAATTTGTCTCTAGATGCACCATCAAAGTTTAATTTGACCCACCCTAATGGTGGATGTTCCCATTTATATGAGCCCCTAGCCAATTCATTAGCCTTAGAGTGCATCACTATAGGGTTAATTACATTATGAGAATCCTTTTGGATATCTACATCATAGTAGAAAAAAGTTCCTTCTTCTTTGAAGGTATTCCTTAGATGATTGTTCACAACTTCTACTATGCTTTCCTCCACTTTTATCAATAGGGATTCTAATTCCATCTTTATAGTCATGAAGATTCTTCTATTTATTTCTTTCCAAATCTTCCATAGGAAAATGGATGGAGATGTTTTGCATTAATTACTATACACCTTGGAGTATCCATTATGTGACCAAATTTTAAAGAAGTTTCATAGTTTGTCGAAGAATTCTATTTTCCAATTAATCTTTTTGCATAACCATAACCAGCAATAGTCGCAATACATACATTGATACAAAATATGTTCACTCATTTTTTATTCATTTTCACACAACACACTTCTTATTAGACCTTCAAAGCCTATTTTAGTGAACCTAACTAATGTTAGGATCCTATCTTGCATTGCTTGCCAGAGCAACACAACTCCTTTTGGATGACATACTTTTCTCCAACATAGATTAAGGGGGATTTCAATTTTTTCCCATCCTTGTGAGTTGACTATAGTTCCATAACCCTTTTTGACACTATAGTTCCCACTCCTAGCTACTCCCTAGATTAATCTATCTCTCCTTTCTTTGTGGTTAGTTAGTTTTTTTCTTAGAAAATGTTCAAAGATTGCTTTCTCTTCATTTGATAAGTTTGTTTCTACCACATCTCTCCAACACCATTGATGTGAAAACCAATATTTATTCCTCCCCAAGCTCTCTTAGGGTCTCCTTAGGTCATGGATTTTACCAACTATGACTTCTAACTAGGCAAGGCTTTTTAGGACCCTAATCAATAGATCACAATCATTCAACTGGTGTACATCAACTAGGCAGAACACACTTGCTTACTAACTCCCCAACCACACAAGTAACCCCAAGCCTATATATGAATCCCAAAGGAATGAATGGTCATCTAGGAGTTCATTAAACTTAATTCAAGTTCCACAATCATAACCAACACTAAAACCCAAATTGAGTTCCAATCCCCAAGAAAAAGTGCATCCAAATGCTTGCAAAAAGGCTACAAGAATTTGCCCTCTAGATGCACTAAAACTAAATTATCTTATAAAAATCCTTAACAAGGGGTCAAAAAATCCACCATTCCAAATACCCCTTTCAAATACCTTAAGGATTATAGGGGTCTGAGGTTCCCAACATGTCTTTACTATACAGGCACAATTTTAGCCTAAAATCAAGGGTTGTAAGGTTTTTATAGGCTATCTACAAACAAAAAGACTTTACTCTCCATAAAAATATTTCTATAGGATCCTATTGGACTTGGGATTACCCACTCCTTCCTTCAATACCTTTCATGCTTTCATTGAAGTATGCACACATTCAACCATTCCTAGTAGTTTTGCAATAGTTGGTGATCCCTAACCAAATTGCTATGATTCACCTAGGACATCATTGCAAATTAAACTCCTCAAATTTCCAAGGTTCATCTCCTCTATAAAATTTTTCATCAAGTCATGTTCCAAATCCCAAAGGTTTTACAAAGCATATGGTGGGAGATGGCCCTATGACCCCATTTGTGCAAACAATCTATCTTAGGACAATAGACTGATATAAACCAAAAATAATTATTTCAAGCACAAAAAATATTATAGAATAACTAAATAACTATGTGAAAAACATAAAATCAATCTATATTTACACTTCTAACACAAAAAGTCCAAGATCTAATTTGTCTATATGCCAAGAACTCTCAAAAACATAAATTTCTATTTAGATCTTACTACTCAATCTATACAATGCAAAGACTCACTTCTCCAACCCCTTGAATAGGCTGACAATGAAATCATATAGGATATCCACCCATGCTCCTAACTATTTTAGATAGTTAAAACACTCCAACTGAAAAGTTGCTCGATGGCAAGAAAAGTTGTCAAAATGTTGTTAATGCCAACATTGACAATTTTGAGCATCTGACCCTCAAACTTTGTCTAAATGATGTCAAACCATGCAAAAGGCCCTAAATGGTAACAAATACAAAATACGGCCCTAAAAACACTTATCTTACCTTTTTAGCCTTCAAAAGTAAAAAATTCTCTATCTAGCCAAATTAGCTATTTTGAGCAACTATGAACAACTTAGCCTACACAAACTCACCTTAGTACTAAACTATCCCTATTATTTATCTAGTGGTTTGGATAGCACCACTAAAAGAAAAAATCTCTATGGAAACCAAGGGTCTTCCTTAGTGACCTAGGTGCCCTTGCACCATACTCCCCCAGCGAGAAAAGTCATGTCACTCATGTGATTAGTATGTCTTTGTTGATATCTAGTTTCTTGAAGTCTTCTTTAGAAATCTATGTGTATTTTGAGTCTAGTTTGTTCTTCCACTAGAGAAGGCACTCCATGTATACTTTGTTTCTAGTAGTTTTCTTGACTCTAGATTCTAGCATCTTGTCAACCTCCAACTTGGTAGTGGAAGGAACTGCTACAAGGTCCAAGTCATTTTAAAATCCTTGACTACTAGTAGCATCAGTAGGTAATGTCCTTTAAGCTACACCAAATCTTGCACATTAAATACTAGAGATATGCCCAAATCTGATGGCAAATAAACTTTCTATGCATTTGCCCCATATTTTGCTATGATCTAGCAAGGTTCTACTCTCTTCATTATAACTTAGTAGTGACACCCTTCTATAACCTGTCCTTGTTTAAATGCACCATGACATAATCCCCAATAGAGAATTGAACATCCTTTCCTCTTTCATCTATCTTGGCTTTAAGCTTTTGTGTAATGTCTTATATAGTTCTCTTGACTTGGTCTTGTATTTCTTTCATGGTTTGGGCATAATCCTTAGCATGTCTGCTCCCATGATCCATTCCTCCAAGATCCCTCAGTGCACACACCTCTAGGATGCATGCCATAGATGATTTCAAAGGGGCTTTTACTTGTGGTTTTATTCCTACTATCAATGTAGGCACATTTTTCTTGGGGAATGATGACATCCCAAGTTTTCCCATACTCCTTAGTTAGGAATCTTATGAGATTAGCTAACACCTTATTGACCTCCTCAGTCTGACCATTAGTTTGATGATGGTATACTGATCCATATGAAGAAATTGTTCCAAGTCTACCCCATAAAGTCTTCCAAAAATGACTCATAAATTTCACATCTCCATCTAAAACTATGCTTAATGGAAGGTAATGAATCCTTACCACTTCTTTGAAGAACAAATGGGCAATATGACTTGCATCACTAGTTGTTTTACTTGGGATAAAGTGCCCCATTTTGTTGAACTTGTTAACAACCACATATATATTGTCATAACCTTGTTTAGTCTTGCATATTCCTACTATGAAATCCATTCTCACACACTCCCATGGCCTATTTAGGACTAGTAAGAGCTAACAAACACCTATACTACTCATTCCTCCTTTAGCTTTCATACACACCATGCATTGTTCCACATACATAGTCATATCTCTAACTAATTTAGGCCAATAATATAATATTTGGACTAGTTATAAGGTTTTTATAACCCCAAAGTGTCCACTTAGACTCCCATTGTGTTTCTCTTGTATTATATTCTCTTTTTGAACCCCGTGGTACACAGTTGATTTCCCTTAAACAGAAATCCATTTTGCAAAGTAAATTCAGAATACTTTCTATGAAAGTGGTTCTCAAAATCTAAACATACTTTGTATACCTCTGCAAAATCATCATCCTCCTTGCAAAGACTCTTAAAGCTTCCTATTCTAATGCTATGCAACTATACTTCTTGAACTGTCAACACCCTCTTGCTCAATGCATCTTCTACTTTATTCATTTATCCTTTCTTGTGCTTGATTGTGAAAGTGAATGCCTGCAAGTATTCCATCCACTTCAATTTCCTATTAATAATTTTTTCTTGAGTGTTGATGTATCTTAGGGCCTGATTATTAGTAAAAAAAACAAATTATTTGGGTAATATATAGTGCCTATACTTCCTAAGGGACTGAACTAAGATACATAGTTCAAGGTCAAAGGAAGAATTTTTTTTTGGCTTCATTAAGTTTTTCACTAAAGAAGACTACTAACCTACCTTCTTGACTCAAAACTCCCCCTACTGCTAGGCCACTTGCTTCTTGAGCATTTAAAATGAACTTTTTAGCTTCTAAGGACCACCTAAACTTGGACTTGACACCACCCTTTATGGTCTCTAACAAAAGTGCACATATGCCACTAAAGTTTCTAATAAACTTCCTATAGAATTGAGAAAGACCATGAAAAATCATTACCTTAGTTGATGTAGTGGGTGGTGGCCACTTGAGGATTGCAACAACCTTCTCTTTATCCATCTTCAATGTTCCTTTAGACACCACAAAGCCTAGGTACATGAGTTCTTGATTGAAGAAGTCACACTTCTTAAGATTGATTGAAAGCTTCTTTTCATGCAACCTCTACAATAATTCTTCCACATGCTTGATGTGCTCCTCCTTAGTCTTGCTGAAGATTAGGATATCATCTAGATACACAACTACAAATTTTCCTATGAATTCATTAAGAACATCATTCATGAGCCATAAATGTGCTAGGAGCATTAGAGAGACCAAAATGGCATCACTAGCCACTCATACAAGCCATATGTCGTTTTAAATGATGTCTTCCATTCATCTCCCTCCTTAATCCTAATTTGATGGTACCCACTCTTCAAGTCCAATTTAGTGAAATAATTTTCTCCTCCAAGGCAATCCATGAGATCCTCAATCCTAGGTATGGGAAACCTATACCTAATTGTGATCCTATTTATGGCTCTTGAGTCTATATGTAATCTCCATTTTTCTCCTTTCTTAGATGTTAATACTATAGGGACTACACATGGGCTTATGCTCTTTTGTATCAGACCTTGGTACATTAATTCATGCACCTACCTTGCCACTTCCAATTTTTGATCTAGAGTGAGCTTCTATGCTACCTTGTTGGGTAAGAATGCACCTAGAACAAAGTCAATTTGGTGTCCTATAATCCTCCTAAGTGGTAGTCTAGCAGGAGCTCCATCACTCACTATGTCCTTGTACTTCTAAAAAAACTCTTGTAATTCTTCAAGCAATGATTCTTTGACTATATTCTCTTCTCCTTTAGATTTCAGCACTACTACATTACTCTAGCTTTCCTCATCCTTGAGGTACTTAATAAATTCTTTACCACTACAAAATAGTACACTAGGTACCTTCCCCCTCTAACAAGGATTGGATTTTGAATATCTTGTCTCCCTTCTTAAATGAGATGAAATTTTCCTTTCCATCATATACCGCTTCCCTATCAAATTGTCAAGGTATTCCCAACAATAGATGGTAGGTATCCATAGGTAAGATGTCACACTATAATTTGTTCTTACACCCTGTAATGGAGAAGTCCACCCATGTTTTCTCATTCACTAGTATGTGTTGACCCTTATTGATCCAAGTCACTTTATTTAAGGATTCACATGAGGTATCTTAGTCAACTTGAGCTTGTTGACTTCCTCCTTTGATATAATATTGTCAATAGATTTAGAATCCACTACTACTTTGCACATTTTCCCTAGGATCTTACATTTGATCCTAAATAGAGCTCTTCTATGTTTAGGTTCATTAGGAGTAGGTTTTTTAATGAACACAGTCCTAAACATGAGATTCTCTCCCTTTTTTGACTCTATATGGTCCAGTTTAGAATCCTTGTTGCAGTTTCCATCTTGAACATAGGCTATCCTCTTGTCAAGATTAGAAGAAGAGGGTTTTTTAGGACATCTATAGGTAGTGTGGCCTAATTGACCATAATTATAACACTTCATAGTGGAAAAATAAGAGCTATTTCTACCTTATCCTCTACCTCTATTTGAGCTTCCTTGGTTACCTCTCCTATTGCAATAATCTCTTCTAAAAGTTCCTTCATTGGTTTTCTTAGTGAGCTTCTTCTCACTTTAATTCCTTAGCTCATTACCTCTACCTTGGTAACCTCCTCTTTTTCCTCTCTAATTTCTACCCTTGCCTCTATCTTTGAAGTTGGAATCCCTTTTCTTCTTGTTCTTTTCCTCCACCTTTAAGGCTAGTTGATGGTACCTTTGGACAGTGTTAGGTTTTCACAAACTAAGCTCTTCTTGGATATTCCACTTCATACCTCCTAAGTATCTACCCACTTTTATTGGATCCTCTTCTTGCTTCTAGATATAAGACACAATCTTTGAGAATCCTCTGTATAAGAGGTCACATCTAGGTCTTTTTGCTTCAGTCCTTGCCTACTTTTATGTAGTTGGATCTCAAAGTCTTATGGTAGGAATTTTTCATTTAACTTAGTAACCATGTCATTCTAGTTTTCCATAGGATTCTTTCCCATGTTGACTCTCTCATCTTGAACATACTTCCACCATGTCAATGTTGAGCCTTTGAGTATTGACTTAGCCACTTTGACTTTTTGTGTATCTAATATCCCTTCACACTTGAAATGGTTCTCCACATCATCCAACTAATCCATAACTACATCAATGTCCATCTTTCCACTAAAAAGTGGTATACCTTCCTAAGCTTATCCTCCTATGGCTTTGATAGCCTTCAAGAAAGGTGCTTCATTCAAGATATGGTTAGGTTTAGGTGCCACATCCACTTCTACTACCCACTTACCTGTATCATTGTCTTCTTCTTCCTTTATTTTAGCTACATCAACAACTTCCTCAAAAATTTTCTTCACCTCTTCCAAGGCTACTTCAAGTATATTATTCTTCTCCTTTACCTCATCAACTTATTTGGCTAAGTCTACATTAGTCACTATGCTGGACTCACCTACTAACTCTCCAGTAGCTATAGGCATACACCACTTTTTACAAAATCTTTAACTTTTTCTAATACCACTCTAATGTGACAACCAATATTGCTTCCTCTTGAAGCTCTCTCAAGGTCTCCTTAGTCCATACACTTGACCAAACAGTGGTTCTAACCACCCTTGGCTTCTTAGGAATCTAATAAATACATCCCAACCATTCAATTGGTGTACATCAACTAGGTAGAACACACTTGCTTACTAACTCCCCAACCACATAGGTAACCCCAAGCCTATAAATGAATCCCAAAGGGATGACTAATCATCTAGGAGTAAATTAGACTTCTTTCAAGGTCCACAATAAAAACCAACATTGAAACCCTTATCAAGTATTAACCCCTAAGAAAAAATGCATCCAAATGCTTGTAAAAAGGCTACAAGAATTAGTCCTCTAGATGCACTAAAAATAAAATTATCTTACAAAACTCCTTAATAAGGGGCCAAATCAACCACCATTCCAAATAGCCCTTTTCGAGACCTTAAGTATTTTGGGGTTCTAATGTTCCCAACTTGTCTATGTTGTATAGGCACAATTTTAGCCTAAATCAAGGGTTTTAAGGTTTTTACTATCTATCTCCAAACAAGAAAACTTTACTCTCCATAAAACTCTTTCCAAAGGCTCCCATTGGTCTTGGGGCTTTCCCACTTCTTCTTTTAATGCCTTCCATTCTTTGATTGAAGTATACACATGTTCAACCACTCATAACAGCTCTACAATACTCTATGATCCCTAACCAAACTGCTATGACTTACCTAGGGTATCACTACAAATTCAACTCCTCAACTTTATAGAGCTCAATATCCACTATAAAAAAATGTACATGGAGTCATGTTCCATTTACCAAAAGGATATAAAAATCATAATGTGGGAGATGGCCCTATGACCCCATTTGTGCAAATAGTCTATCTCAAGACAACAAACTGATAGGAACCAAAAATAATTATTTCAATCATCCAAAACCCTATAGAATAGAAAAACTATGTACAAAATCTTAAATAAGTCTATATTAACACTTCCAACACAAAAAGTTTGAGATCTAATATGTCTACATGCCAAGAAAATTCAAAAACATAAACTATTATTCAAATCATATTGCTAAGTCTATACAATACAAAGACTCACTTATCCAACCCCTTGAATAGGTTGGTAATGGCCCCATAAATGCTTTCCACCCATGCTCCTAACTATTTCAGATAGTTAAAACATAACTTAGCCTACACAAACTCACCTTATGACTAAACTAGCCCTATTATTTATCTAGTGGTATGACTAGCACCACTATGATCCAAAACCTCAAAGGGAACCCTAGGTCTTCCTTAGCCACCTAGGTGCCCCTACACCAACCACCTTTTGTATTTTAACTTATTTTTTTCCTCTATATTCTCCTTAAAATATATTCTTCACTTTTGTATTAGAGTATTCTTGGAATTGATGGGTAAGTTAGACATTTTAGGGGACAAAAGACCATACCATGAATCTTCCTAGAAAAGGGCTTTTTGGCCATTGCCTATATCCCAAGTGAGGTAATTTAGTATTATATGTTGTCCTTGCTTTGAGCCTTCGGGTGGATTTCTTCTTCTAAATAAGGTTAAATGTTTGGATTATCTAGGTGTTTATGAGATAGAATGTTTTTCATGTTCCTGATACATTCTCTATACTAGCCTTGTTTAAGTATTTTTCTTTCCAACTCTCTATTTTCTTGTCTATTTTTTCTAGTGTCAAATTCCAATTCTTTCTTTCTTTTGTGCCTTTTTTCAGCTAAATTATGATATATTTACAAAGCAAGCTTCCTTTTTTGTATCTCATTATGTTATAAATGTTCCTTTCAAGATCTAGGTGTGTATTGAGGAGAAAAATCACTAATTTTTCTATGTTTACTTCTTGAACCTAAGGTCTCCATATATTTTTTAATAATTTTTCTATGTTTTCATTCTACTTTCACTTGGAAGGATGGTGTGATTCACAAATTGTGTGTGAATGATCTTGGCTACTTCTTTAATTATTTTTATTCCTTTGACTTTCTCTTTTATTTGAGCCATTTTTATGGCCCTGCCAACTGCTTCCACTATGATAATGAATAGGAAAGGGAGATTGGGTCTCCTTGCCTTATTCCTCTTGAAATATTAAAATAACCTTTAGGTCTCCCATTGAGTAACAAGGATATCTTCAGTGTGGAAATATAGTAAAATATTAAATCTATCAATTTTTTTGAAAAACCAAAGGCTTCCATAGTTTTGTAAAGGAATCTCTAGCAATAGGCTTTTCAAATGTATATTTTCATTAAGATACATGATTTTTTGCTGGATTGCTGTCATATCCCCAATTTCATATCGTAATTGGGTAAAATACAAAGCTGTGTCACCTTTCATGCTGACTTATCAGAATGACTAAATTTGAGTATTTCTATGTAAAATTAATTTTGTTCAAACATATGATCTAGATAAACTTATTATAGCTAAGTTATATATGGTCTCACACTTTTCCAATTGGAAATGTCTATTAAATACATATTTTATACTAGTTTGTAACCAATTACTAAAGAGATTAAATTATTTTAGAAAGCTGACATTTCAATAACTCTTCCTATTTTTTATCATATTTTTTTAATAACATATAAAAACCATTTTATAGAGCTCAAAGTCAAGAATATTATCATATAAAGGTTATAGTGTGTTAATTAGATATAATATATTGTAATTAAAAAATTCTACAAGAATGTATTTTAATAGTTAAAATGATGCCAATTTTGAGAAAGAAAAAATATTAAATGATATCAATTTTTTTTAAAAATTATATGACATTCTAGAGGAGAGTGTCCTCTTCTATAAGTTGTATTTTTTCTTCTTTTTAGAATAGATTTGCTTTGAAAAATGTGGTGGGAGAGGAAAAATATCAATTTTAGGTGAATTAAAATTTGAATCATTATAAAAGAGAAAATATAGGTCGAAAGCCATTTTTTATTTTTTATTGTTTTAGCTATATATGTTATCTATGCCATAGTTTGAGATCAAAGGGAAATGTGTTTATTTTCATATAGTTTCTTGGTGGTGACTACACCCCTAATTTTTAGCATTTTTTAACAACTAAAAAATTATCCATAAAAATTAGGAAAATATATTAATTCTTATTCCAAATGATTATAAAAAAATTATAATCTTGAAATTCATCTATTTCTACATGTTTCAT
Source organism: Cupressus sempervirens (assembly GCA_028749045.1). Classification (NCBI taxonomy): domain Eukaryota; kingdom Viridiplantae; phylum Streptophyta; class Pinopsida; order Cupressales; family Cupressaceae; genus Cupressus; species Cupressus sempervirens. The sequence goes on from CM053787.1 coordinate 590,009,194, forward strand.
TAGTTTATTTCATTTTCAAATTCTAAATATTAATATTAATTTTATGTCATTGAAGGTGAACAATTATACTTTTGTTAGTCTTTTCCCTTACAAAAGGCTGACATAGGTTTGTTCTTTTACACAAATTTTATTTAGATCAATTAAATAACATATAATAAAAATAAAAATTAATGTAGAATTTATAAATAAATAAAATAATAACATATTGATGAATTATAAATTGATAATATATTATAAGAGATATTTACTATAATAGATAAAATAATTATAACCCATATAATAGTATGATCATTGAATATAAAAAGAATATACTAATAAAGATATCATCATTAATAAAATGTAATTAATACTAAATTCTCATATCATAACATGTAATCAATATGGTAATAAAACATGAACATTAAAATATTAAACTTAAAGGGTATTAATTAATTTAAAGATGAATCTCATTTATATTAATATAATTGTACTCATTTGAAATATAAAAAATAGGAAATATATTATATTACTAAATATATACCTTATAATTATTAGTGAATAACTAAAAGACATATCCAAGAGTCACAATCTTTGACCGAATATTTTAGGGAAAATTACCAAACTAAAAGTTAAGATAATTTATTTGGAAATTGAAAAAGAATAGAAGGAGGAAAATGATCATTACAAATGGTATCAGAGCATGATCTTGTCATCTTGTTAGAAAAAAGAAAAAGAAAAACCAAAAATTAACTTAAAGAATTAACAAAAAAATAAAAATACCCTTTTGATTGGAATAATTAATGGAAGAATCAAATGGGGAAGAAATGGTTAATCCATTATTGCATATTATTCAATGGGATTTGGATTGTATTTAGATCTAGACAATGAATTTTATTATTGTTGAACCATATTCATTAATGTATATTATAATCTAAAATGATACTTAAGATTAACTATGACAATATGCTTAAAGATTGCACTAATGAATTGTTAGCACGAATGTTGATGGTATTATTATGGGGGAGTATCCTAGAAATATTGGAAACATGATTCAAACATTGTGTGTTGCATTTGTGATAGAGTTTGTCATTGATGTCAACATACTCATTATTCTGTGATGACTAGTAGAGTAACAAAGAGAGATTTGGTTTGTGTGGTTTGAGGAATTAAGATTAGCTTATGTGTACTTGGGCTAATGTTTTCTAGAGTGTATAGATGCTATAGTTAAGAGTGCATATAGATATATGAAGACTTGATAGAGTTATGATAGTTTAAGTGAAGGAAGTGTTCACACATAGTTTCTAGAAAGTGGATATAATTTTTTGTATTGTATCTACTAATAGAGATGGAATCTATTTAAGTGGACTTGAATAGAGGTAGAAGACATATGGAATTTTTTTTACTCAATCATGCACATTTAGATGATTAAAGCATGGAGAGTTATGAAGATTGTGAGCTGGAAAATTACTTGTTATTGTAAAATGATGTAGTAATGTAACATGTAAATGTAATATCTTAAGTTGGTCCTATATTACTATTATAAATTAAGAAAGCCACACGGATAACTAAGTAACCTATTGTAGAACTTGGTTTAAAGGAAAGATGATTTTTTTGGTTGAAATCATTCAGTTTGGATATTTTATAATCGGTGAGATATTATATTGTGCGAACTTACATACTGTAATCACCTAAAAATGGTCATCTAGACTATTAGCCCCCTTTTCAACATTTTGGCTAAATTAATTTAATCTCTTACCTAAGCCAAATTGCTAATAATCAATTTATTTGATTATAACCTATAGTTTGACTATGCTATCCTAAGTTCATTATTTGATTAAAAGAACATGTCCCCTTTTAATTAAATAAAAGACCCCATTCTTCTAACCCACTTAAAGTGCACACATAAAGTCCTTTTTCTATTTTGCAATTAAAAGAAAAGGCTTTGTGACTTTTTCCTTATATGACAAGTCAACTTATATTCTATTGGTGGACTTATGTGTGCACATGGATCACTCCTCTTTTTGAATTCCACCGTTGATCATCCACCATCTTCATCTTGATCTCTACCGTCCATACATCTTTAAAAGGGAGAGAGCTTTCCCCCTCAATCCTCATTTTTTGAATATTGTTATGCTGTAGGTTTTCTAATAGGTTTCTTTGGAGCTTTGTGGAGAACTTCTATTTCTTGTCTACATTCTCTCATCCATGGCATCATGGCATTCTAGCTTAGCTTAGATTTTATTTTTACATGTAGCTTAATCTCACATAGCTTAATAGTGGTATTGTAACACTCTCATTCATATTCTAGCATAGCTACACTTTACATTTCATTCTAGCTTAATCTTCATTTGCATTGCATTCTTGAGGAACTCCTTGGGACATTTGCATTCTTGCATCTTGTCTTTGGAACCTCCCATTGCATGGTTTACTAGCAAGAAGAGTATCTCTAAAGCTCATCTGAGGGCCTTTGAATTTGAAATACACTCTCTTGCACTCCGTGGATAGGGAGCTCTAAGCCGGCATCCAAGCATTCCAATTTTGCTTGTTCTTTACTTTTACATGTGCGACACATACTAGTTGTTTATTTTTAGGCACATTAAAACTTATAATTGGGATCTTTTGGTGATAGGAGAGTATGCTCTTTACCCTTGTGGTGAATCAAAAATCTTGACTTACCATTTGGTTTCAAGAGTAAGAGGCAACTGAATCTTCTTGGCGTGTTTGGGAGAAAATGATTGAAATAGGAGAGTATGCTCTTCACCCTTGTGGTGAACCAGAAATCTTGACTTCCAAAATTTGATCCACTTTGTGTAGTTAGAATCCTTTAGAGGGCTTGCTCTTGGACAACCTGAGAGGAACGACCCAAGTGGGGACAAGCCGATTACCTGGCTCTTCCAACCCACTTTAAACTCAAGGCTACCAAGGACACAAAACTTTGGTAGACGTAGTGTTTGTCTTCACCTAGTGTGATCGCTTATGGGATTTCGACCATAGGGAGTTCACTAGGCAAGAATGCTTAAGGTACTCTTGTGATCGCGAGATCGGTTACTCATCGCAAGGTGAGGTGTCCCGTAATTGGGAGCAAGAGGAACACTATGAACGAAAGCCCTATCTAAACACCCTAAGTTAGTAACTACCCTTTTTAGCCGCTCAACTTCTTGGTGCAAGGATCGATCCTAGTGGACTGCCCGGATCACCCCAAGATTTACACTCACTATATGTGTTCCCTTGGTTATTCTTGTGGCATTTCCATGACAAAGCCAATATCTCTTGTGGGAAACCACTTGGTGTGAGGCGAAGGAGCATCAAGTGTGGGCCAAGTTGTTGAGTAATGAACCATGTCTTTTAGGTAGATATTGCTTGATCTGTTCTTGAATGTGCTAGACTTGTGGAAATCTTTGGAACATACACATGATGATAATTCTAAGGAATTCTTTTGAGACGTCACATATGCTTGTATCATGCAAGGTTGCTTTGTCCCTTGCTTGATTTTTTGAAGACTACCCCATGTGTCACTATCTTGCTTGGAAAGAAATTGCTTTTAAACATCAAACTTGCTATGCTATCAACTATTGTCAAACTTTGTCAACCAAGTCAAAAGATCAAATTTAAACATTTTCTTGTGTTGCTTGGTAAGGGGAGTCTAATCATTTGATTTTTATTTTCTATGTCTCTAGTTCTTGAACATGCTTAAAGTGACTCTCTGGTCTTGGTGCTCTTGGTCTTTTTGTCTTCATAGTCTATGTCCGCTTGCTAGTCATCCTTTTTCTGAAATGGTTGCCTTGATTTCTTGACTAAACTCTTGGGTTGGAGAGTTGTTCACTTGTCACCCCGCTTTCTCTATCTATTTGGCTATTTGGGCATCTTTCCTAGCTATTGACTTGAGTCATTCATGTCATAAGTTTCTTGGACATATTGTTTGACAAGTCACTTTAATCTCTCTTTACTATCTTGGCAAGTGAACACTCTACCTCCTATAGTTTCAACATCAAGTTATCTTCTAGGCTCTTTTATGCTTAGCTTTGCATCTAAAACTATGGGATCTAAACCTTGTGCTACCAAACTTCAACCAAATCTAGATGATCATGATATCCTCCATGTCACTAAAGAGTTTCAAGATCTATATGCACAATACAAAGAACTAGAAGAGACAAATGATCTTTCTTACCTTCATTTCTCTAAGCGCATGACAAAAACGAAGTCTAAACTTGAGAAAAGGTTAGAAGAGAAGATTGCATCATTACATGAATCTTCCTTAAGGTCTTTACATGCATGTGAGTCACCTTATTTGAGGTCATCCTCTTCTTCTAGGTCTACATGCTCTACTTCAAGACATCAAATGTCTTCATCTTCTAGATCTAAAGACCTCTTTAGAGGACAAGCAAGTGATACCTACTTTGAGCCTATTCCAAAATTTCATGATGGACCTATCTTTGACCAAGATAATGATGAAGACATGGATGCATACCATTCACATGAGAAACAACAAAAGGACTCTAGACATAATTTTGATAGAACTTTTGCTTCCTTGGAAGATTCTTATGATGACACTTTGCAAAAACTTCTTGGCAATAAGATCATCATGTTACCTAAGTCTAGCTCATATGGAAACCCATTCTTGGATATCTATTGTGCTTATCATCAACATAATGAGCATAGTACTTCAGATTGCATTGAGCTAACACATAAAATCCAAGATCTTATTGATAATGGAATTATTGGAACCTCTAGTGTCTCATGTGTTGAGGATACTTCTCTTGAGCAAGATTATGTTGATGAACCTATGTCTAGTAGTGGCTCCATTACATCTTTCACTTCTTCAAACACTCATGCATCTCCCAACACTTCAAATCTTTCCAACATGCCTCCATCAAATAAAGAATCTAATGCTTTCCACATTGACTACGTGTATTCTAAAGGGCTATCTCTAAAAGAAACTCAAGCTAACCTTTACTTGGCTGCAAACCTTTTCCATGCTACTAATCCTAAAAATCCTTAACCTTCATGCACTACTATGCCTAATCCAAGCACTACTCCATTCACTCTTCATTCTCCCTTATCCTTAGAAGTGGCTCCATGTCAAGAGGACTCTCAAAAAGAAAAAGCTATAAATGTCAAGAAAGATCAAGATCAAGCACCCTTTCATCTCTTTTAAGATTTTTCCCCTCCATATTCAATATCTTATCCACCTCCTAAGTATGATGAAGACATAACTTCTATTATCTCCCTTGAGCTTACTGAAAATTATGAGAAAAGTTCTCTTCATATGCTATCCAAAGCTACTTGTCAAGATCAAAGCATCCCCTCATGTTCTACTTCTCCATATCCACTTCAAAATTGTGCTCAAGCTTCAAGTGCTACTATTAAAAATGTTGTTCCTATCAAAGGTAATCATGAGTCTATTGATGGCTTTGACCATGTTGCTCATTCTAAAGATGTTGATATCCCTTCCCACTATCCCTTTGCATCTTCTAAATCTATCCTTGGTCCTTATCCATCTAAGCTAAAGCATTCAAACCTTCCATCCATATTGGGGCCTTATGTTCCTCCATCTCCTACATTCACTCCTAGCTCATTCCCTAGCTCTCCTATAATACCTCAAGATCAACAAAGACACCCATCCTTGATGAATTTTCACCCATCTATACATCTAAACCAGTCATATCATCCTTATTCATCCACAAATCCCAAGTCCTTTGGAATTGAGAATAAACATAAGAATCCATTGTAAAAGAAAGATCACTATGTCCCATCTAATCGACATGTGAATGCTAAGAAGGAGAATGCACAAAAGAGACCACAAAGGTCCACTATTAAAAAAGCTAAGTCAAAGAAAATATGGGTTCCTAAACCCATTATTGAAGAAATGTGTTTTGAAGTATCCAAAGGAAAATCTAAAGCTATATGGATTCCCAAGTCTCTTTTAAAAGACTTGAATATTGAAAATACTTCAAAGTTGACATTCAAGCTTCCAAAGGCTTCCATTCCATCTTCTTCCAAAAATCTTTCTAAAAGTATTCCAAAGCCTTCCACTCCAATTTTTTCCAAATCTCTTCTACCAGCTCATACATTTAAATCTCAAGCTATTTCATCCATGATTCCTCCATTGTTCCAATACCCTTCAAGGTGTGTGTCAATGTTGATCTTGTCCAATATTTTAGCTACCCACATGAAATCCTCCAAAGCTTACACTTACTTTCTATACATGAACTATTATCCTCAATATATTCTTCCTACTACCATTTCCCTTTCATCACCCTATCAACATCTTTGAGCATACTTTTCTATGGTCTTGGCTTATCATGGCTTATCTTTCCTATAGGAGCACTATCTAAATTCAAAAAGCTTGAGCTCTTTCTAAAAATTCAAAAAAAGAAAAAAATAAATAAAAATGAAAATGTGCCTTGGTGAAAACCACTTCTTGTGGCACCTTGGTAGCAAAAGTAAAGAGAAATAAATTTATCCTATGGTGAAAACTATTTCTTGTGGCACCTTGGATAAGTACCATGATGAAAACTTGGCAAATAGGCATCATGCGTAATTCTTCCATCATCCATCTATCCCCTCTTCTCTCTTTGATCTTGACAATGTTGAGCTATCTTATCCATGAGATTTTCTATTGTGCTCTCCCATTCACTCATAGCCTCTATCTTGAGCTTTATTTTTATTGCTCTATCCCATTGCTATACTATCTAGTTGACCCCTTGGTCTTTATCATAATAAATGAAACATGGTTCTTATAGGCCTCTTGGCATGTCTACTCTCTTGGATTTCACATTTTCATGCTATCTTACTCATTAGCTTCCATCGCTTATCTTATATGCTATCGCACTTGTTGGCTTCATCGCTTATCCTACACGCTATCTTTCTCATTACTTCCATTGCTTATCCAAAACATGCTTCATATGACTATTTCACCTCTTTCCCTAGCTTGGGTACTCTTGAGGAGTTAGTCCTTGAGGATCACTTTCACTTGCTTCAAATTCCTTTCTTATGCATCTTTGCTTATCCACTTGGCTTGTTTCTCCATTGTGTCCTATACCTTGCTAGACATTGGGAGAAAATGATGTGATCTTGCTTGAGAACTAGTGATCTCTAAATTATTCTAAAAAATTCCATAAAAAATCATATATGATGCTGAAAAAATCCTAAAAATCAGAAAATGTCTTGAAAAAAAGATCATCTTAGTGAAAACCTAGCAATAGGCACTTTGATGTATCATCAAAAATACAAAAAAATTGAAAAAAAATTTTCAAGTGGTGAAAACCTGGAAATAGGCGCTACTTGAAATCCTTGCACCTATGTCTATCAATCTCAATCATCCACTTCGCTACACATTTCCTAGCTTGGAATTGTTTCTTGTCCTCGTCTTGGGGGCACAACTGCTTAGCCTATTGAGGTATTCTTGTGCATTAGGGTTTCTTGGAAAACTCACAAAATGGTGTTTCTCAACACTTCTCCCACTTTTACATCAAGCATTTTTCAACACTTTTCAGATAGTTTACCTACGGTCTCCGATGTCACAATATTTCTCACAATCAGAATCAAGTCTTGAAGAAATGGCCAAGTGACTTACACACATGCACTTTAACACTTAAACGACTGAGCTATGCTGATATTTATCTACTTTGTGTGTTGTCTATGATGATTTCTTTGCCATGTGTTCCCTCCCTAATAGTCTTTCGAGGATGTCATTGACTAGAAGACTGGGGGCATGGGGCATGTCTTCTTGATTTCTGCTTGTGGGTATACTTTGTTTGTCTATAGTGTTGTAAGCATTTATGCTGGTTCTATTCAACACGTTGACTTACAAATGTATCATCCTTGATTGTTTCACAAGATCGCACTTGGGGTTTATCCTAACACTTATGCCTTGATATAGGTGTAATCTTGCTAAATTAAACTTAGGGAATCTAATCATGTAGTTATCTTGACTTACATGTCTTTGATGCTTGGATTGGATTTCCACATACCTATCTAATATCGATCATATTCATATCCTCATAGTTATACTAGTGATGGTTGTATGATCTCATGATGTCCCTAATAAATGCTCAATGATGAAATTAAGAGTCTAAATGTTATGCGCTTCTTGCTGGTAAACCACTTTGCATATTAGCTTGCATTTTAATTTCATTTTCTAGCTTAGTCTTGCATTCTTGCATAGGGGGAGAGCTCTCTCTTCATCTTTTTGTGGACATATCAGCTAACTCCTTTCATATATTTCTTTACTTTCTTCTTGTTCATGTCTTTTCACCTTCTTAATCTTTTGCTTCATCTCTTTTCTATCTTGTCATCACATTATATAAAGTTTTGACCTCTTAAATAATTTTGATGTTCTAGATTCATTTTCAGGATTGAAATCCAAATTCGAGTTCATCTTGATGGTCAAAATTGTCTTTTAAAATTCTATTTTCTTCTGAGCAGTTAGCTGACCTTTTGAGGTCTAATCTTTGAATCATCACTGGGGCATCTTCATTTCTTCATGTCTTCATCTTTTCCATACTTCATATCTACTTAAATTCACTATTTCATGTCTAAAATCACCTTTCTACTCATTTCGACCTTATTTTTATGCTATATCCTTCAAGGTCAACTCTAGTCAAACTGGGGCATTTTATCAATTTTTTTATATAGTCATTCTTGGTTTCTAATCATCTATCTGTCATCTTGGACATTTCTATATTCTAATTTTCTCATTTCTAGACTGTTTTTGCATCCCCTTACCTCATTTCAATTTCAATCTCGAGGGGGCAGAAATACTCTATCACTGCTTAGGAGCATTTGTTTGATCTTCTCACTTGCTCTCACTCTATCCGCTTTTCTAAGTGTTAGTATTCTTCTTGAATTCTGACATCATCTCTTCCTAGTGTTCAGTACTACTGCTATCAGGCTGTGCATTTAGGACTTGCTATCTATTTCTGCATTTCATTTTTTGAAATTAGATATCTATATCTATCACTGCCTACTTGGCTTTCTATTTTCTTTGACTTAATGTGTTCCCAGATCAATCACACATTAGTCAAAGAGGGGCAAATGTAATCACCTAAAAATGGTCATCTAGACTATTAGCCCCCTTTTCAACATTTTGGCTAAATTAATTTAATCACTTACCTAAGCCAAATTGCTAATAATCAATTTATTTGATTATAACCTATAGTTTGACTATGCTATCCTAAGTTCATTATTTGATTAAAAGAACATGTCCCCTTTTAATTAAATAAAAGAACCCATTCTTCTAACCCACTTAAAGTGCACACATAAAGTCCTTTTTCTATTTTGCAATTAAAAGAAAAGGCTTTGTGACTTTTGTCTTATATGACAAGTCAACTTATATTCTATTGGTGGACTTATGTGTGCACATGGATCACTCCTCTTTTTGAATTCCACCGTTGATCATCCACCATCTTCATCTTGATCTCTACCATCCATACATCTTTAAAAGGGAGAGAGCTTTCCCCCTCAATCCTCATTTTTTGAATATTGTTATGCTGCAGGTTTTCTAACAGGTTTCTTTGGAGCTTTGTGGAGAACTTCTAATTCTTGTCTACATTCTCTCATCCATGGCATCATGGCATTCTAGCTTAGCTTAGATTTTATTTTTACATGTAGCTTAATCTCACATAGCTTAATAGTGGTATTGTAACACTCTCATTCATATTCTAGCATAGCTACACTTTAAATTTCATTCTAGCTTAATCTTCATTTGCATTGCATTCTTGAGGAACTCCTTGGGATGTTTGCATTCTTGCATCTTGTCTTTGGAACCTCCCATTGCATGGTTTACTAGCAAGAAGAGTATCTCTAAAGCTCATCTGAGGGCCTTTGAATTTGAAATACACTCTCTTGCACTCCGTGGATAGGGAGCTCTAAGCCGGCATCCAAGCATTCCAACTAATGGAATCGTTTGGATAGAATGGTTTAGAGTGGGACACTTTCGAGTGTACACATACAAATATATTTTGGATCAAAGAAGTGGTTTGTGTAGTTTGCAAAAGAATTTTTTGTTTAACAATAATGGTGTATAATTGTATTATTTAGTGAGAATAGTAATGAAGATGTTTGGATGGTGCGCCCAACTATCTTCCTATAATAAATCCTAATAGGGTTGGTCCAAATCCTAATAGGGGACATCCATTCACAAGGAACTTTTATATTAGTGCACCATCTTGTGGGTACCATCCCCACTAGGGTTTTCCCTCTCATCAATGGTTTTCCTGGTTAATATATCTAGTGTTATTGTGTATGGTTATCTTTATGTGGTTGTTGCATCTACTATTTACATCTTTTGTAATTAATAAGATATTTAGAGTTTTTCTAATTACATAATTGATTCAACCCCCCTCTCAATTATCTTGGTGGACTTTATTTTCTAATGATTGGTATCAGAGCATCAGGTCCTTTAAGGAAAAGAATAGCAACTTAAGGAGATCTATGGAGCAATTTAGGAAAGAAAGTCTAAATTTTGATAGAGTTAACTATGAAAGTTGGAAGGAGAAGTTGAAGAAACAATTTCTATGCATGGGTTAGGGTTATTGGTTGATTACTAAAAGTCAAAATGATGTGATCAAAAAAGAAAAAATTTAAGGTTGTGAGGAAACTTAGAAATATGTATTCATGTTCAATATGTTGGAATTATTTAGAACAACTAAGAGGGGGTAATGAATCAGTTATCCAAGGTCCAGATGTATAAATAAATTTTTTCACAATTTAGTGAACCCATATCCATAAAACATTTTCATCATGCATGCATCCATTAAATCATATAATCAATTTAACTTGTAGATTACTATCAAATCAACTTTGCAAAAATGTAAGCATGAATCATAAAATATTCAATAATACATTTGACACAATGATTCAACATGGAAACCTAATTTGGGAAAAAACACCAGTAACATGCTACTCATTCTCACTCTTTTGAAGTGGTGCCCTGTGAAAGGACAGCTGTGTTAAAGGTTACAATGCACATTGTTAAATGTGACCTAGTTAAAGGATTTCCATCACCTTGTTAAGAGTGGGCCTTGTTAGAGGACTTTAGACCATTCACTTGGAATGTCACCCAATAAAAGGATTTATAGATGACTGCTAGGTCAACCTTACTCCATATGATTTACCCTAGATGAATACAATGATTATAAAGTAATAGTAAGGCTTGATCTTATAACTACTTGCAACTCCAGTTTGTAGATTACAGATCTATATTTTTAGTCCTCCATTCTTCTTGGCTTTCACACACTTCAACTATGATAGCTTGTTCACCCTTCAAGCACCCATACCATTAATTCTTCTTTCTTTGCTTGCCAATAGAAGTTTCTTCTCTCAGGTCACTGAATGAAATAATACCCTAGACTCCTTGTCTTCCTTAGGTTCTCACACATGACAACCTTTTCTTTTGACCAACCATATCTATAAATAAAAAATTAAGATCTTTTTCCTTCCATCCTCCATTGTCGATTTTAGGGTTAGGTTGGATGAGGTAGGATTCAATGAATCCATCCATCATTTAATTTCATTCCTTTCTAGAAACTTCTCCTTCAATCCTCTTTGAATCACCTCAAAACATTTCACCTTGAATTTTATGCCACCATCTCATCAAGCTTATCTTCCACGTGATTCACACAATCCAAGAAATTAAACTTGTCAACTTAGATTCATCAAATTCACAATCTTTTTCATAATTCTAACACTCAACATTAACTTTCTTCTAATGCTTGGCACATACTACATTTCTCAACATCCACTATCAAAAAACTTGGCATGAACTAAAAGTTTACTGGTGGTTGGCATCAGCTAAACTTTACTTGGATTACATTGTATCACTTGACATATACTAAACTTTTACTTTTCTCGGCTCCAACTAATTTTTTGCTCAACTTACACTAAATTTTCTTGGCACCTAGTGTATGGTTTGTAAACCTTGGTAGACATACTTCATTTAACTTGTTCTTCTAAACTTAATCAATGTATCCATTCTTTTCAACTTTAAGTAGATTATTATTGCATTATAATATCATTGTCTTAACTAATCCTTGTACTCCTTTTCAATATCATAACTCAACCTTTTCTCTAGGTGCTATTTTTACCTCATTTGATCAAATCCTCTTCATCAATCAAACAAATGATAGTACTCAAATCATCGAAGAAATTATCTTACCAGCAAGCAATGGGTTTGACATCAATGACAAAACAATGATTGAAACACATTTTCATACTTGTATCAATCTGTTTTCAACACAATATGCTTGCTAGAGAAGCACTATTATTAGCCCTTCCTAAAACTAAATTTTCTTAAGTAAAATATTTAATATTATCTCATGAGATTTGTAGAACTTTACAAATTACATCTGAAAGTGATAATCATGCTTAGAAGGTTAGATTAGATAATTGGATATGCTTTTCTCAAGATGCTAAAATGATGGGGGATGAATCTATAAGAAGTTACTTTGGAAGGATATCAAAATTTCTTGTAGGAATTTAGACTTGTACAGGAGAGAAATCTCAAGATGAATTTATTTGGAAGATATTGAAGAATTTGACACTTGCATACAGATAAATGACATAAATAAGAGAATAGTCTATTCCCTTTTCATCTAATTTTACAAGGGCGAATCTTGTTGAATGACTAAAATCAATAGAAATGTGGATGAGATAGAGATAAGAACTTCCTATAGTTGAAATAACTTTTAATGCAATAAGTGTTCAGGCTATAGTGACAAGGAGTACAAGTACAAGTGGAGAATATGCTAGTAGTATAAGAAAAAAAGTTGAAGAACTAGAAAATAATATTGAGGAAGGTATTTTCCTATTTAAGAAGAGAGAACCTAAAGGTAACAAAATCTTTCAGTGGTGGACTTGTAACAAACTTGCTCATTATTCTTCAAAATTTCCTAAGAAAGTAATGAAGTTTAGGAATCATTACAAATAAACAATGCCTAAGGATTTCCCTTTTGCAAATGATGAGGAATTTCATGCTAGACTAGAATAATTCTTGAGTGAAAGTAATGATGAGAATGTTGAGAAATAATTTTTTTCTATTAAGTAAGAAAGCCCTAAAAAAGAAGATGTTAGAGAAGAAAATGCACTAGTATCACAATTTGAAAATTAAAAATCCAATTTGATTATTGATAGTGGTTATTCTCATCACATGACTGGAGATATGAATAAGTTTGTTTAATTCAATAGCTATGATGGATGAATTTTTAGAGTTGAAAATAATGCAACCTGTCATATAAAAGGAAAAGGATCAATTACACTTAATGGAAAGACTAACATTGATGATGTTTACTTTGTGGATGGTTTGAAACATAATCTTTTGAGTGTAGAAAAACTATTCGACTAGGGATATCAGTTGCACTTTATAGAAAAGACTTGTATTATTAAATAAATAGAAGGTTCATTGATTGGTATAGCTACACGAATAAGAGGTAATATATTCTTGTTGAATACTACTGAGATGGTATTATTATTTGCTAAGGTGGATGATAGTTGGTTGTGGTATAACAGATTTGGTCATATCAACTTTGATGAAATTGGAAAGAGAAGAACAAGGAGAAGAACCAACATTACCAATTTATCAATTTAAAAGGAGTCAAGGTACACATGGTCATCCAAAATGAGATGGAGGCTCTTATAGTGGACACCCCTTTTATATGGATTCTTTAGATCATTGGAACTAAACCATCAAATAGAAAGTAAAGAAAAAGATCATGGCTATAGTCCTCACTTCTCTAGTCAAAAGAGACACCATCGAGTTGCTCAAAGAGACTTGATAAAGCGCAAGAAATACAAATAAAGAAAAGCTCAACATATCTCAAATAAATTCATCATTTTTAGTTTAGTTTCTATGTTATAGGTTTGATGTCAAGTGTTAGTGTTCAGAACCTATATGAAAGAGATCTCTTTAGTAAGGTGACAATAGTAGGTAGATGCAATCAAAATGACTAGTGACTAAAGTGAAAGAGGAATCTTTAGTAAGAAGAACCTTGGTAGGAAACTGAGTGATAGTAGGTAGACATAGTTAAGACAATTGGTGACTAAAGCTTAAGAGATTTTCCATGAGAGGAATCTCAATAGTGACACAAGTGATAGTAGGAAGATAGGACAACTAGTGAATAAAGCTTAAGAGATCTTTTAGGAGAGGAATCTCAAAGTGACACTAGTGATAGTAAGAAAACACAATTAGGACAACTGGTGACTAAAATCAAACAAAAATCTTTAGTAAACCTTGGTAGGAAATTGAACAACAATAGATAGACACAGTTAGGACTATTGGTGACTAAAGCTTAAGAGATTTTCCATGAGAGAAATCTCAATAGTGACACAAGCAATAATAGGTAGATGCAGTTAGGACAACTGGTGACTGAAGCTTAAGAGATTTTTTATGAGAGGAATCTCAATAATGAAATAAGCAATAGTAGGCAGATGTAGTTAGGAGAATTGGTGACTAAAGCTTAAGAGATTTTTTGTGAAAGGAATCTCAATAGTAACACAAGTGATAGTAGGTAGACACATGACAACTGGTGACTAACGGAGAGATTCCTATGACACTATAGGATATTGCTCCCAAGTTATGACAAGATTCAATCCATAGATATATGAGTGAAAGTAGCAAAATAAAGTAGGAAAGAAACTATGCAGGAAGCCAAAAGATGCACTTCAAGATATAGCATTAGAAACAAGAGGCTCTTGTTTACTAGGTTTTCATCTTCTTGGTAGAGATTCTTTTTTTGCTACCATGATCCTATTTGCCAAGTTTTTATCAGTGACACTTGTTTTCTTTTTCAATTCTCTTTTTTGATTTCTTTTATATTTTTCTCTTTTTTGAATTTTTCTTTTTTGAATTTTTTGATTTTTCAATTTTTTTTGTATTATAAAGGTGCTTATTGCTAGGTTTTCACCAAGATAATGATTTTTTAGGACTTGTAAGTATATATAAAGAGCTTCTAAAATTAGATTAGCTATAGAACCACTTCAAGTGGAGAGCGTTGATGGGCTCCTTGAGCACCTCTCCCTTGACTCTAGAAAGTTGGTAAGCACCAGATCCAAACACTATAGTGATTATATATGAACCAAGCTAGTTGGGTTTGAACTTCCCTTTTTGCACTCATTGTTGCTGATTCTTAGGGTTTTCTCTCATAACAAGATCACCCAATTGGAAGTCATGTGGCTTCACTTTCTTATTGTAGCTTCTAAACATACACTTTTGATAAGCTCGAAGATGATGACATGAAACTTGTTGATATTCATCTAATCTAGCTCTTGAAGTGGAGATATTATGTAGTCATCATTAGTAATGAGGCCCTTCATGGAGATTCTTAGAGTAGGAATCTCAACCTCAATGGGAAGCATAGTATCCACTCCATATACCAAGGAAAAGGGTGTTGTACCCATTAGAGTTCTAATACTTGTTCTATAAGCCCATAAAGTTGGATTAATCTGGAGGTTCTAGTCCCTTCTAGATTTGTTAACTATGTGATGAAAGATCTTAAGGATCACTTTTTTGGATGCCTCTACTTGACCATTTTCGTGGGGGTAATAAATAGAAAACCAATGTTGTGTGATTCTAATTTTTTTGCATAACTCCTTAAGATCTTTGTTTTTAAACTATCCTCCATTACTAGTAATGATGGAAGAAGGTACACCATACCTACATATGATGTAATTCATGATGAACAGAGCTATAGTTTTTCCTTTTGTTATAGAGAGGGGGATTACCTCTACCTACTTAGTGAAGTAGTCTATAGCTGTAACCATGAAGTTATATATCCATTTGAAGATGATAGATGAATCTGATACACAAGATTAAAGTCCCATTATTTAAATGGCCATAGTTTGATAGATGGAATTAGCTCCCTAGCCAAAGCATGAATCAAATTCCTATGGAGCTAGCATTGTTTGCAAGGCTTGGCATATTTGATTGCCTCTTGCTCCATATTCAGCTACTAATAACCAGCTCTAATAAGTTTACAAGTTAGTGTCAAGCTGTTAGAGTGAGATTTGCAAATGCCCTCGTGTACATCAATTAATGTGCATTTGGACTCATCAGGTTCTACACACCTAAGGAGTGTTCTGTTGAGACCTCTCCTAAACATTTCATCAACAATAATAATATACCATGAAGCATTACAGATAAGGTGACATTTTTTATTTTGGGTTAGATTTTACGGGATGATTTGGTCAAGTAAGTAAGAGTATATATGGTGGTAGCTGGATCAATCCTATCCTATAGTAGAACATATCAATTGAGATTCAAGGAATTATAGGCAAAGAGAGCAAAATTTCCACTAGGAACAAATATTCAAGATCATTCTTTGGCATCTATAATATGGAAGCAAGAGTAGCCATTGAATTAGCTACTTTATTGTCTGCCCGAGGAATTTTCTAAAAAGTGATATGAGAAAAGTATTTCTTCAAGTCATCCACCATGAGTTTATAAGGTATCAATTTCTCATCCTTCATCTAATACACATTGCTGACTTGGTTGATTATGAGCTATGACTCACCATAGATATTTAATGCATCCACTCTTCGTTCAAATACAATCTTCATGCCATTAATTAGGGCTTCATAGTCTACAATATTATTTGTACAAGGAAACAAAATCTTGTACACCTTAAGCAGTGAATATCTCTATTTTTTTATGAATAGGAGCCTAACACTATATCCATGTTGTGTGAAGGAACCATTGAAGAACATCACCCAAGTTTGGTGTGTGAGTGTAAGAATTGATTCATCAAGGAAATCAATGTTAAGTGAAAGAAGACCCTACATTGGTGCTTTTTCTAATTGATCAGTGATTACTTATCCTTTGATATCCTTTATTTCAACATATTGAATGTTAAACTCACTTAGTATCATGACCCACTTAGCCAACCTTCTTGTTAGTGCTTCCTTGCTAAATAAGTATTTTAGTGGATCAATTTTAGCAACCAATCACATAATATGAGCAAGCATGTAGTGTTTGAACTTTTGGGAAGCAAAGACAACTACCAAGAAAGCCTTCTCAATGATACTATAATTTATTTCACAAGAAATTAGTGTGTGACTCTGATAGTAGATAGCTCTTTCTTTTTTATCATTGTCTTCTTAAGGTAGAAAGATACCAAGAGATGACTCTATTGCTGAGATTTGTAGAATAAGAGGCATCCCATAGATAGGAGGCATCAAGATCAATGGATTAGCAATGTATTGATTTATCTATGTTAGACTCTGATCATAATCTTGGTTAGAGTTATATTTCACACCTTTATGTAGAGTCTTGGTAAAAGGTTGTGACCTATTTGCTAGCTATGAGATGAATTTGTGAATGGATTGTAGTCTTCCCTTAAGTCCCTCATCTGACTAATATTATAGGATGGAGGAGTGAAAGCACAAACTTGTGTCACCATTTGTGATATTTGGAGGCGTTACGGCCGAAATAGTTTCGGCCATAATGGTTATGGCCGAACAAGTTTTGGCCGTACATAAGTGGCAAATTTTTTCATCGATGTGGCACGCACAGTTACGACCAAAACACTTTCGGCCAAAACAGTTCCGGCTGTAACCCCCGTGTTTCAAATGACTCAAAATATCATAAAAATAGCCAAAGAGTGATTGACAATAATTTTATACACTAGGGGGTTATGGCCGAAACCCTTTCGGCCGAAACCATTACGGCCGAAACAGTTTTGGCTGGAACTACCTATGTGGCATCCTAGGTGGCAGCCACACAAGCAAAAATAAGAACTTCTGCAAACTTCTAACTTTGAAGGCCAATTTGACTTAATAAATTGAAGTTTTCTTTAAAACTAAAAATATAGTTTTGTAGGTCTCGGAGTCAAGAATATGATTATATAATTTTTTTAAAAAATTTATTAAGGATAATATGTTATAATTTGAAAATAGTAGAAGTAGGTGTTTTAAGATTCAGAAAGATGTCTATTCAAAAATAAGAAAAAATAGTGAATCATGTTCAAAAATTATTGTTTTGTAATGCTGCACTAGAGGAGAGAGTCTTCTTCAAGAATATGTAATTTTTTTAAAAAAATATGTAGATTTGATGGAAATAGTTTGACGGGAGAAAAAAACTATCAATTTTTGATAACTTTGACTTTGACCAATTATAACTTTAAAAATATTAGCTGAATTTCAATTTTTCTTTTTTGGTGCACTAGGTATACATGTTGACTCTAACATATTCAAAAATCAGACCAAAATATGAATATTTTCATATATTTGTTTGACGGGAACAAAACTCTATATTTTCAGCATTTAAAAAATAAATTTAAATAGACTTTAAAAATTAAAAAATAGATAAAATTTTCACTCAATTTTTTTCAAAAAAATTACAGAAATAAACTTCATCTAATTTTACACATTTCATTAGTTTACATCATCTTCAAATTCTAAGCACAAATGTCACTTTTATGTCATTAAAGTTGAAGACTTTAAATTCTGATATCACTTCTCCTTTATAAAAGGTGACACAGGTTTGTGCTTTTACCCGGAGGCATGTCCACGATTGCTTGAACTTTGTTTGGATCAACATCAATTCCTTTTTTAGACACAATATAGCCCAGTAGTTTCCCAGATGTTACACCAAATACACATTTCTTGAGATTAAGTCTTAGACTAAACTTCTCCATATGATCTAAGATGGGTCCCAAGTCTCAAAGATGAGTATTGTGTTTTGTGCTCTAAAACAAGGTATCATCAAGATAGTCCTCCATGGTCTTATGCATCACATCATGAAAGATTATAGTAACTACCCGCTGATATGTAGGACCAACATTTTTTAGACCAAATGAGATCATGTTCCAACAAAAGGTTCCCTATGCACAAGTGAAAGTAGTCATTTCTTGATCTTCTAGTGCAATTTTGATCTAATTATAACTAGGAAATCTATCCATGAGTGAGTATATTTCATATCCTACTATCATATCCACTATCATATCAATGTTAGGGAGTGGAAAATCATCCTTCAGACATGCTAAGTTTAGATTTTGAAAATTTGTACAAAGTCTAATAGATTTTTCATGCTTGGAGACTGGAACAATGTTTGGCATCCATTCAACATAATCAAAAGAATGTATGAATATAGCTTTTAGAAGCTTTTCTAGTTCAGCTTTCAGAAACAATGCAACATAAGGATGCATTTTTCTAAGTTTTTTTCTGACTAGTTTAACTCTTGGCATAATAAACAAGTGATGTATTATGAGATCATGATCTAATCCTAGCATGTCTGAGTATGTCCATGCAAGGTTTATATTTTTCTCTTGGAAGAAGGAAATGGATTCCTCTTTTTCTTATGGAGATGGTGACTATGCAAGCTATATCATGTGAGGCTATTCCTCTATTCCCAAATTGACTACTGTGTTGGTTCTATCAACACTAATGATCTTTCTTGAACATGACTAGGAAGTGCATTAGATATCTCATCCACAAGCACCTTAGAGATGTTTTCACCTTTGGATACATCTTTTATTTATAATATTTAAGGTTTTGATACCACCATATTGTGGTTTTCACCATTAGACCTTCTATTTCTTTTCTAATTATGTGACTAAGATATTTGATGTCAGCTTTAGTCATGTTGATGCTTGTTCACTGGTGGAAGACATTATAGGTTTGACAATGTTTAAGTAACAAGCAAGAGCATAGTCATTCTGAAACTAGGGACTTCACTAGATGAACTAGAATTATAGTCTATGAACTTGAGATAGATGAGTGAAAGAGATGTGGTAGGTTCAATGACATTCATGGTGTAGCCATCAAATGCATGGACAAGCAATTTGAGACATATAGTGGCTTCATCCACAAGTGTACTTGAATACCTCTAAGCTCCAACACCATTAATTGAAGACTTGATGACACTAGTTGGATAACACTCATCCAACCTAACCCTAGACAATTCACCTACTTCAAGGAGATTTTCATAGACATGAACTTGATCTATGTATTTGTTTGTAGTTTCTTTTGAATGAGAGTCAAATTCATACTCTCAAGAATCTATACTACACAGAGACAAACTATAGAATTCCCCTATGGTGATAGGGAAAAATTCTCCTTCATCATCTAGATTTTTACAACCATACTCAATGAATAAAGCATGAATGGACTCTCCTTGTTCTTATTAGGTATGATGTAAATCAGTAGTATCATTAGCAAAAATACTATCACCATCCATAGTGCCGACACATGGTATAGAGTCATCTAGTTTTGTGAAGAATTTATCAAGATCATCAAGAATGGGATAAGGATAAGGATCCTTATTATTAGAATTTTATTTATGGTCTTTGGACTCATCGTGTGACTTATTCTTAGATGAATTCTTAGGTTTTGGTATAAATTTTTTAATCCCTAGATGGAAGGGAATCTTCTTGAAGCTTAGACTAGATGTATCTCGATTCCTTCTAGCTATTACTTTGAAAGGATTAATTAGACCATTTTTGTTGCATCAAATATGACTAGTCCCCATGTAGCTGAAATTTTTCATGAGTTTAAGACCTATACCATACATTTTAGGAGTAATTTCATGAGACTATTCTGTGAGGTCAACTAGAGTTTCCTCTTTGTAGATCCATGCAACAATGGCTCTATTTTCATCTTCTTCCTTTAGAGGGACATTGACTTTGAAAAAGGTACCATTGTACTTAGTCTGAGGTGTCAACACTAAAGGTCTCTTCACTTCAGATAGTCTCCCATAATGATAGGGTGACTCAGGAAGAGATGTCAAAGATAGAACTAGTTCTATGTGATATTCACCCACTCCAGTTTCTTTTAGCTTGAGTGACTACTTGATTTTCTTTAGGTTGTTATCATGATTTATATAGATTCCCTATTAGTAGGTACAAAGTTTTTAGTAGACTTTAGCATGTTATAGGTATAGCTAGTACATGTAGGTATGGTGACTTTAGAGCCATGAAATGGGAACTTTACACATTGATAGTAAGTGGAAGACACAGCTTGCATCTCATGTATCCATGGTCTTTCTAGCATTATGTTGTAAGATAAGTGAATGTTGAGGATCTGAAAAGTTGCATCCATTTCTTTAGGACTAACTTGGAGATGCAACATCACAAGACCTAAAAAATAATTCTCAACTTCATCATATGCTTTGATAGTTATCTTGTGATGGGGATCAATGTACTCTTCATAATAGTCCAATTGTCTAAGCAAAGAAATAGAGACAATGTTTAAACTAGCTCCATTATCAATGAGCACATGATGGACACATTTATGATGTATCATGACTTTAATGTGTAGAGGTTGGTTATGCAGATGACTCAATGAATTATCATCCTCCTTAGAGAAAGACATATAGTAAGGCAAGGTTAGATGACCTATCATAGATTAGAACCTCTCAAGATCAAGATCTTGAGGTGCATTTTCCTCAGTGAGGGATTTTTTGAGAATATACCTTTGAGAAGATGAGATTTTGATTAGTTCAAAGATCATGATTTGAGCATTTTTCCACTATAATTGATCAAGGATACTATAGCTAGTAGGTGTAGAACTTGTTGCAAGTTTTGTTCCTTTTCTAGATGGACTATAAAGAGGTTTTTCTTTGTGTTGTTCTAACTTAGGAGTAGAAGACATAGGATCTTTGAGCACTAATTTGACATATGAACATGTAATAGCATTGGCATAAAATTGTGATGGTTCATTGTTAGATGTGTTGGAAGTATGACCCCTTAAGACAAATGGTGTCTTAGGTTTAGTTTTGTCTTGTTTTCCCTTGATGGTGATAATGTCACAATACTCAAAATCCACCAAATCAACCATGTGGACTATATCATCATCATCCTTAAAGTACATATAGTTGATCTTGTTATGAGATTTTTGCTTTGAGTTTTCTCCTTTTTCATAGTGTGGGAATGGCTCCTTGAAAGCTTTGTGATCCAAGTTCTTGTTATGTCCATCCACAATAATATCACCATCATAAATTAGGTCTTGGACTTTGTAATGCAAGTTGATGCAATTTTTGGTTTTGTGATCTTTGTTTTGGTGATATTCATAAAATGTAAATTCATTCCACCATGGTGGTCATGGTTGTGGATCATAAGGATGAGAGTTATCTAATAGAGAAATGAGATTATTTTTAGCAAGGTCTTATAGACCACATCCAAAGGTTCACCGAGAGGTGTATATTTTCATTTTTGGCATGTGACCCAAGATGAGTTCTTCAATTTTTTTCCAAATGTCTTATTGTCAAAAGGAGGTTTCTCAGTATTTTTGGATGCTTTGAGATTGTCTATAAGATTGAAAGCTGCCTTAATAGGTTTAGTAGTAACATTGTCAACAACTCCATCATGCAGAACCTCTTAGCTTTTGTTCATATACCTAGATTTTCCCTTATTAGAGGTTGAACCTTGTTTGGTGTCCTTTTGAAAGGTTAGTTCACCCTTTTTTACCATGAATTCCTCTATTCAGATATCTTGTGTGACCATGTCTTCAAAAGTACATAAACCTTGAAGTTAAACTATATACCCAAAATAAGGTAGAAGATTATCCATAAAGATATCAAGTTTTTTCATTTTAGGGATTTTGTGTGAGTATTTGGTGTTAAGTTGTCTCCATATTTGAAGGAATGTGAGGAAAGGTTCCCAACTTTCTATTTAAGGTTACACAAGTATCAAATATTAATCAGGTATTGTATGTTGTAGGAGTACTATTGAACAAATTGGTTAGCAATCTCATAAATTTTTTTGATACTAGTAGGAAAGCATT
Source organism: Cupressus sempervirens (assembly GCA_028749045.1). NCBI lineage: Eukaryota > Viridiplantae > Streptophyta > Pinopsida > Cupressales > Cupressaceae > Cupressus > Cupressus sempervirens. The sequence continues at coordinate 590,031,883 of CM053787.1, forward strand.
AAAATCACTCCATAGCCTAACCACCTAGACTTCTTAGTCATAGATGCATGAGATATGTTTGATTATGCATAAATTGATAGACAAGGCACCAAATTCCTACAAATGATCTTTGGGATCAAAAGTTCCAAATTATTTATAGTACTTAGGTATCTCAACTCCTCTTATAAAAGGAGGCATGTTTATGCTCTTGTCAAAAGGAAATGGACAAAGAGCATCTAGGGTGTATGTTTTTGTAGGTTTGTCCCTATAACGCATCATTTGGGCTAACTATTTTTTCATGATCTTTATTTATTTTTTCAATTTGGATGTTTCATTTTCCTCTTTAGGTGTAATGATAGTTTCAACATTAAAGTGGTGAGGTAGCTTGGATCCTTCTTGAGCAAGTTTGAGAAAGTATTTCTCTTTCTCTTCATTAAGTAAGATTTCCATGATTTTCTAGAACTTTTTGTCCTTATGATATTTTTTGATATGTTTAGGAAGTATTTCTACCTCTTCCTCATTCTCATCAGTGAAAGTTCCTTATTTTTTTCATTCCAATGTTGATCTTTGTCTCTACTATGTTCTCCATGTTCTAGTTCTTGATCAACCATTGTAGGGATGTGATAAGTTTCAGTGTATGCTAGTTGAAAAAGTTGTTTGAATAAAAATTATGCTTTGTTGTTTGGAGATGATTGATTATTTCTTGTTTTAGGACCATCTTGATACAAGTGGTTCCTAGTTTCTTGTAAGTTTATGGAAAACATTCTCTGAAGATGAGGTGATTTGATAGGTGAAGGAGATCATGTAGACTCTTTAATAGATGAACTAGACATAGACTATGTATAAACTAGAAAGCAATCTCTACCATGATTACAACACCTAGCTCTACCTTGTCTAAGACTAAAGGGATAAAACACATTTTGGCTTCTTGTTTCCATAGTCATAGACAAGGACAAAAAGCAAAAGCCTAGACAACAACCACACTAGAACATAGTCTTAAAAAAGAAAGATAAGAGTGTTGTACACTTAGGTATGAGTCTTATGAGTAATGAATAGAACAACCAAAGATTATGACTATCATGAAACAAAGTATGACAAAAGAAAAAGGACAAGAACAAGATAGACAAGTTCCAAGACTAGATTTCATGTAGATCACAAGTTGTCAGCGAAGCAAGAACTCATTGTTTGACATTGTTTGCAAAAAAACAAGTGGTAAATGTTGCAAGATATAGATTAGATCTAGAGCATAAATAGCTCTAAAAAAATAGTTTGATAGTTTTAGGACAAGATCTTGCATGAAGATTCTTAGGGAACCACATGAGGAAAGACAATGAAGAGAGTGAAGATTTAGAACAACACTTTTTGGACTATTTTCTCATGCAAGGACTTACACAGAGCCATGTGAGAAGTTGACATACTGACAATAGGAGAAAATTCTAGCATAAAAGATAGTACTTTGCAAAATCTTTTGTGGAGATTCATAGGGATTCATGTGAGGACTTGCATAGAGCCAAATGAAGAAATCTTGATAGAAAATTTTCACATGAAATTTTGCAAAATTGGGTGCAAGAAATGGGACCAAAATCACAACTTTGACCAAATTTGAAGAGATTTTGCAAGTTTTAGATAGTTTTGGATAGATGCTTAATTGTTTTTATAGATTTTAGATAGATAGCAAGATGGTTTTCAAGTTTTTGGACAGCATTGTGTTTTTCAAAAAGGACAGTTATATTTTGATAGACACAAGAAGAAAGCAATAGTCACAAACAATCCAACAAAGGACAAAGCAACTCAAATGGATGGGGGAGTCTTGAATTTATTTTTTTTGTTAGGTTTGGACAAGTTTAAAGACTCAAAACAAACACACTTTATCCCTATAACCAAAAATAGTAGAGGAACCAAAACCTTTGTCTCACAACTTATGTGCATGTATTAACCTCACACAATTGTGCCAAATGACTAGAGGGTGCCCATGTTTTTGGTGTATTCCAAAGACTCAATAACATATATGCTGAATGAACACCCTTTTCATAGGGTTCAAGCACGTATACCACCTTTGAATGTCTAGGTACATGCCTAGGGTGAGAATCTACAAGAGAGATTCTTCTCCCTCCTTATATAAAGATTATGCCCCCTTTTAGAGGTGAACTAGGTAGCAAATAACTAAGAGGTTTTTACTTGGCTTCCATTTATATTAACCTCTAGTGGCTTCACAAGAAAATTTGAGGCCAATAGTCCACTCTAGCATCTATAAGTGCACACACTTGACTAGCAAGACTGGGGCCGGTGCTGACCAATGTAGTTTATAGAACCTCTTCTTGATGTGTGATATCAGAATGAAGAAGAGGAAATTAATATGGCTTTGGAGTTGTTCACTCTATAAAGCTTTTTTATTATAGTGAGTTGGAATCTCTGGCAAAAGGAGTGTGCTCACTTGGGTTTGTCTTGAAGGTTTGATCACTTTGACAAACCCTCTAAAGGTTGACTTAGACTAGTGGTATGGATCTAAGGGTTCAAGTTTCTAATTTACCTCAAAGGGAAAGAGCATACTCCTCTATCTCGTTGCCTTGCCCAAACATGCAAGATATGTTAATCACCAAGTTAGCTTATCAATCTAGACTTTTCCTTTCTCAATATTTTGATTTCCTAAAAGAAAATCATCATCCCTTCATAGAAAAGACTCATATAGGAGAACAAAAAACTTTCTTGTCTCCCTTGGGTACTGTCTTTCAAAGGCATATAGATTTCTAACTTTCTCTTGGGCATCACTTCCAAGTAGTAAAGAGAATACTTCCCTATTCCTCTATCTTGCACCATACGAAGTTCACAAGCCCTATTTATACTATGTGTAGGAAAGAAATGAAAGAAAACATGAGATTTAAGTGGGTTTGAAATGATTTCTTTGACATCTATGCCTTCAACAAATGTCCTACAGTAAGATGGTCAGTACAATTTTAAGTGTTTTGATAAAGTTTCTTTTTCAAGCATCCTACAAACCATTGTCAAGCTATTTGAAAACCATAAATCAAAATGGTAATGATTTAGAAAAAACTATTACTTAAAACATAATGATAAAATTGAATTCTAAAAACTACATTTGCATTTGTTGATGCAAAAATATTTTGCAAAATTTTGCATAGGCCTATGTGAGAAAATGTTGTCTACCACACAATAAACCATGCATTTATACACTTTTTCATGTGAGGAAGTGCAATGAAAGAGGCAAAATCTTTAGTTTCTTCATATCGAAATGAGATTTCTCACATGAGAATCTAGAAAATTGTATGAATGACCATGAAAGAATAATTAAAATGTAGAAAATAGAATAAATGAGGTCAGAAAACTTGGTTTCTTGGCCCCATGGTGGGTGCCAAAAATTTATGCATTAACTATGGCCTATAATCAACCACACTTCAACATGGTCATTGAATGAAAAATCACCCCGGAATGAACATTGAGTTGTTCATCTTAAACTATTTGGCAAGTTGACCCATTACCTCCTAACTAGATGGATTTTTCTATTGCTCTCAAAATGAGAAGTTAGCAACTAGACCTCTAGTATGAAGAATTTTGATTAAGCTAAATGATGATGCAAATTATACTAGATGAGATGCAATTACTCTAAGAATGAAAGAAAGAAAATTATACTATATGTATGCATATTATGCTAATATGAGATTATAATGCAAGAAACTAAGCTATGGATGTATGAGAAAATGAGTAGATATTTTAGCATAAATTTGATGCACAAAATAATTCTACCTCTGTAATGAGGAATTAAAGGCTCCTTAAATAGAATCCTAGGATCAATTCATGGTCGAGATCAACTAGAATGAATAGTTGAGATTGAAGATGAGATTCAGGTAGAATGGAAACTTTCTTATGTAGATAAAATTAACTATTTTAGATTTGAGTGTGATGGAGATCTATTGATTCTCTTCTGAGTGTGAGAGAGAGTTAACTAAGTTAATTCTATTCTAAGTTCTAGTTCACTCAGAATTTCCATTCTAGAAATGAAGAGAAGATCTTGGAGAGGATATTTAATTTAGTAAAATAGGATATGACCTCATAAATGCATAAACTTTAATTAATTGAATAATTAAATTTAATAATCAAAATAAGGACATTATTAAATTAAATACATTTAATTTCATTGTACATTATCTAAAGAAGTAATTTTAATTTAATTAAAGTATGAACACTGATAATTAAATTAAACTTAATCAATATTTTTAATGTAGCTAATTTGAATCAATACTTAAGAATTAAATAAAGAGCATTATTAATGCAGATTAGGGTTTTTTGCATTTAACACTTAGGTCAAGTAGCGAGTATCAAAATCAAAATTGGCTCATAAAATATGACTTAGGAATGATTAAATAGACCAAAATTGGTTAAAATGGCAATGTGCCAATTTTGGGGTATTACACAAACCAATCATTTAACATTGTTTCCTAGTCACAACATATAATGTAACCCTCTCTTTTAACCTGTGAAGTTATGATCATCATAAAGGAATTGATCGCCTAGTTGCACCATAGACCATGGGATTCACCTTTACCACCTCAAAACTATAAAAAGGAAGATTTAAACTATTTCTCCATGTCACACCACTATAAACTATTAGTATTTAAAAGGCAGAAAAGTTGCACCTAGGAACTTGTCACAGATTCACAACTTAAGGATAGGCAATATAAAAGATACAAAGGGCCAAAACTAAGGGATACGAAACATATGCATATTTTTTTAATGTATCCCTACCTCATGTCATCATATAAATATTTTGATGAAATGTATGACATAACAATAGACCTAGGGTTTGAAATGAGATGGACAAATATTTGTAGAAACCCTAGGTAGTCCAGGCATAGAATTTCTTGATTTTCATAGATATTTAGAAAATTTTCGTAAACTAAAAATCAAGCCAACAGCTTCCATATTTCAATCCACAACTTCACCTTTTTTATATATACTAAATCCAATGTCAAGTTGACTTGAATACCCTTTCAAACAAATAATTAATATCTACTAAGTTAGCTTACATAGATAATTTTTTTTTAAAAACTATACCATTGTAGGTCAGATGACATTGAAACTAGACCACTCGATCACCACTGAGATCCTTGGTAACTGACCTAACATAGTTTATACTGAACCTCTTTGGTAACCAATCTGACTTGGTTTACATAGGAGTCCTTCAGTGACCAACCTAGGTTGGTTTACACTTGATCACTGAACTTGACTTCTTATGATCTTTAGCTTAGCTAATACTGGAATCTGTTGAGCTTGGTTAAAATATGAAATTTGTATAACATCAATGAGTATATTTAATTGAATAATTATTTTCAACAATCTCCCTCTTTTGCATTGATGGAAACACAACATTTCATTATGGAAAGAAAATTTAGGAGAAAATATCCTTAGTTTGATTTTGATTCTTCATCCATGAAAACTCCCTCTAAGATTTTCCCTCTGAGATCTTATCTTCAAACTCCATCTGATCAAGTTCTCCCTCTTGTTATTATACAAATTTCTTCCTTTGATTCATGAAATCAATCAAACTCTCCCGCAATTTTTTTTGATATGAACATGACTACTTCTACTCTCAATTACTCTAAATTTGATGAAGTCAAAGATTATCTTGTTGCCCATGAAATATGGAAAAAAACTAGAGAAGATCTATGGGGGAGATGATAATGTAAAAAGAGCCAAAGTAGAAAGCCTAAGAGGTTAGTTTGATTAGATGAGAACAAGAGAAGATGAAAACATTGCAAAATATAGTGAAATAATCAAGGCAAGTGTGAGTGCAATCAGAGCTATAGGAGGAATAATAGATGATGTGATAGTAGTTAATAAGATATTAAAATATCTTCTTCCTATTTATGCAATTAGAGTTTTAGCTGTTAAAGAGATGAGATATTATCCCAAAAATTATTTAACTTTGGATGCACTAGTGGGAAGGTTGACAAATTTTTGAGTTGGATAATTTTGACAACTATCTCCCTAGATCTCGAAAGATAGAATCACTATTCAAAGAAAAAATAATTATTGATTAGAGGAGAGGAAAATCAAAAGGAAAACCATGTAAAAATGAAGAAGATGAATAATTAGATGATGACCTTGAGGCTATTGAAGCCCTACTTTCAAGAAGGTTACCAAAAGGAAAAGGTAAATATAAAGGCAAAATTCTACTAATTTTTTTCTCTCGTGAAGAAATTGATCACATTGCTACAACATGTCCAAACAAGGAAAGAAAAGAAGATAGAAAATTCAGCAATTCAAAGGAAAGAAACATTTCAAGAACTACAAAGACTACAAAGACAAAGGTAAGATTTATTTTTATATTTACAAAGATTCTAATAGTGATGATGAAGATGAAAAGGTATATGTTTCTATTAAAGATGAATCAGATGATGAGGATAATGAAAAGATGGCATCTGTTACTCATGTAAGCAATAAAGACACATGGACAATAGATAGTGGATGTTCTCATTACATGATAGGTGATAAAACTAAGTTTGATTACTTGGAGCACTATGATGGTAGAAGTATTAAATTTGGAAACAATGAACCATGTTATCTGAAGGCAAATGAACTTAAATGTGACAATGCTTACTGGATTGAAGGACTAAGACACAATCTTATAAGTGTGGCACAAGTGAACAACATTGGATACAAGGTAGAAGTCATGAATGGGAAGGCCAAGCTATTGTATTATAAAGGAAACTTACTTGGAACTAGAAATTAGACAAAAGGTAATCTATTCCATCTAGATCACATTGAAAGTTCATGCTATTTGGCACAAGTAGAGGAAAGTTGGCTATGACATAAAAGAATGTGTCATGTAAAATTTGATAATCTGGTTACTATTAGTAAGAACATAAGAGTTAGAGGTATTCCAAATTTGAAGAAACTTGAGATGGCCATATCCAAACAATGTTAGATTAGAAAGATGGGTAAAACTAGCTTCAAAAGTAAAAATCACAATACTAGGGAAGTCTTCAAACTAGTTCATACAGATCTTCGGGGACCAAAAGGTATCAAAAGATATAGTGGAGATAAATATTTAATTTTCTTTGTAGATGATTATTCTAGGATGATGATAGTAATGTACTTTAAAGATAAATATGAAGCTTTTCAATAGTTCAAATGGTATCTAGCTAGAGTTGATAAAGAAATAGGTAAGAATTTAAAATGCCTAAGATCAGATAGAGGAAGATAATTCATCTCTAATGAATTCAATGAGTTTTGCAATGAAAGTGAAATCAAAAGACATGTATCTACACTAGGTACACCTCACTAGAATGACATAGTAGAAAGAAGGAATAGATCCATCATGGATTGTGTAAGAACACTAATGATAGAGAAAAATGTTGCATCCAAATACTAGAAGGAAGCAATTAGCACAACTATTCATACCTTGAACCAAGTCCAATAGAAGTAAGGTACAAACACTTTATGAATTATGGTATGGCTATAAACCTAATGTTTGTTATTTCAAAGTATTTGGAAGAAAATGTTATATCTTAAAAGAGACAAGGAAAGGAAAGTTTGATGTAAAAAGTGATTAAGGCATATTCTAAGGGCACTCCAACAAGATCAAAGAATATAAATGTTTGAATCTTGCTACTCACAAGGTTGTAAAAAGTTTACATGTAAAAATTGATGAGTTTTCTAAAAAGAGTGAGGAACAAAGCAACAAGGAATGTGCAGACCATAGAAATTTTGTTTTCTTTCAGCCTACTACTTTACTAGAGGTACAAGAAAATGTGATTGGACAACAATAGATTGTTCCACCTCAGTAGATTATACTACCCAAGTTGCATCCAATTAAACCCCAGTTGCATCTAGTGCAATCGAAGTTGTAGTTATTACAACTTGAGTTGCAGCTAGAGAAACTTGAGCAAGAGGCAGTTCAAATCAAGTCCTAGAAAAAGGAACTCAAGTCATGGATTGTGGGAACTAAGTCTTAGACAATGGGAATAGAGTAGAGTTCAAAAATTCACAAAATATTTAAGCATTGTGAATTAAGTGAATCTAGTCTAGATTCTAGAAGGAAGATACATATACTTGTTATATATGTCAAAAGGCATCATGCAGTTGAACAAATAATTAGATATTAGACAAGAGGTGCAATGACAAGGAATAAACTAAAAGGTACAAGTTTTCTTACTAAATTTAAACCTATAATTGTAAAAGACACTTTAAATAATGAAAGTTGGATTGAGGCAATGAATGAAGAGATTGAGCAAATTGAAAGGAACATTACCTAGACTCTTGTTCCTAGACCCAAGGAAAAAAATGTAATTGATATAAAATGGGTATTTAGAAACAACTTGAATGAAAATGGTTAAGTATCAAGGAACAAGGAAAGGATAGTATGCAAAGGATATGCTCAAGAAGAAGGTATAGACTACAAAGAAACACTTTCTCCTATTGCTAGACTTGAAGGAGTTAGAAGACTAATTGCATATGTTGCATTTAAAGGATTAAAAATGTATCAAATTGATGTAAAATCAAATTTCTTGAATGGAATTCTAGAGGAAGAAGTTTGCATTGATCATCCTAAAGGTTTAATTGATCCAAATAAAAGAGGAATGGTCTATAATCTCCTAGAGCATGGTATAAGAGGCTACATGGATATCTAGTAAAGATTGGATTTCAGAGAACTAATGATAACATTATTCTATATATAAAAGAAGGACCACAAAATAAGATATTGTTAGTAGAAATATTTATGGATGATATATTAATCATAGGCCATGATGACTTATGTAAATCATTTTTTGAAGAAATGAGGATAGAGTTTGAAATGTCAATGTTTGGAGAGATAAAATTCTTTTTTGGTTTGCAAGTTCATCAAATGAAGGATGACATCTATGTTACTTGATAAAAATATATCAAGGAGATATTGAAGACCTTTGGAATGGAAGATTCCAAACCATTTGGTACACCTATGTCTACTACACATAAGCTATCCAAGAATGATGATTCAAAAGAGGTAAATCAAACTAGCTATAGATCTAGGATTGAGAAACTTCAATATGTTAATCACACAAGACCTAATATTGCATTAGTAGTTAGTATAGTAGCAAGATTTTCTACAACCCTCAAAGAAAATCATTTACCAGCAATTAAAAGAATTATGAGATAACTAAAAGGCACTCAGGACTGTGGACTATGGTACAAGAAAGGAGGAAGCTTTGAGTTGAAATCCTTTATCGATGCATGTTGGGATGAAAGCATTGATGATAGGAAGAGCACCAGTGGAGGAACATTATTTCTTGGAAAGAGGTTAGCATCATGGACAAGAAAAAAAGGAGAATTGCATCTCTCAATCTATAATAGAAGTAGAATATGTTGCTACAGTATTTAATTATTCCAACATAGTCTACTTTAAGCAATTGTTGTCAAGAATGAAGGAAGAAATAAAGGACCTAATGGTTATATATTGTGTTAACACAAGTGAAATCAATATATCTAAGAATCTAGTGATGCAAACAAAGACCAAACTATATTGAAGATCAATCAAGTTGATGTAAGAAAGTCAAAGCTCATTGCATATGAATTAGTACATTAGGTACGTTGAAAACTCATTATGCAAAGTCTTTTTGATTTGATGTCAAAGAGGGAGAGATTGAATATGTCATGTTCATATCAAAAGAGTTGAGGGAGAGATTGATTGATTTTGTGAATCAAAGGAAGAAATTTGTATAAAAAGATGGAGAACTTGATCAGATGGAGTCTGAAGATACGATGTTAGAGGGAGAGTCTTAGAGGGAGTTCTCATCAATGAAGAATCAGAATCAAACTACGGATATTTTCTCCTAAATTTACTTTGCATAATGATGTGTTTCCATAAATTCCAAAGAGGGGGATTTTTGAAAATAATTATTCAAATGTATATTGTCATTGATGTTACAAAAATTTCATACTTTAACCAAGCTCAGAAGACAAGGAGAATTCAAGTTTAGTGGTCAAGTGTAAACTGAGTGATCAAGTGTAAACTAAGCTAGGTGGTTCATTGAAGGATTCTTATGTAAATTGAGTCAATTTAGAACTCAGCAAAGAGATTCAGTGTAAACTGAGTTAGGTTGGTTACCAAGGAACTTAGTGGTAATCGAGTGACCTAGTTTCAATTTCAGCTGAGCTACAACATGATTATTTTATCTATGTAAGCTAACTTAGTGTATGTTAATTATTTTTTTGAAAGGGTATTCAAGTTGACTTGACATTGGGTTTCATATATATGAAAAGTCAAGTTGTGGAAGAAGATAAGATGTGAATAAAGAAGGATATCTGATTAAGAGAAGAATATCCAATAAGCTGCAAAGAACATTCTAATCAAGGAGAAGCTAGAAGATAAACCAGAATAGTGAACTAAATCTGCAAATTGGTTGCATCATCAATCAGGTCAATCATTTTTACTCTCTAAAAATTATAGCAATGAAGAAATCTCTTAACAAAGTTGACTTAACAGTCATTTTGTAAATCCTCTAACAAGGTGCCATTTCTAGTTTGAAATCTCTTAAAACCTTTAACAAGGCCACTCTTAACATTCAAATCCTTTTTTAGAGTCACTCCTAATAGTGTGTTTTGTAACTTTTAATAGGGTTGGCTCTTGATAGGTCTCACTTCAGAAGAGTGAAAATTTGTAACTAGTTGGATTAGTAGTTTTCCCAAATTGGGTTTGCGTGAACTAAATCATGGCATCTCATGTGTTCATGTTATTTTCTTACTACTTTATCATTTTGCAACTAAGTTAGTAATGGTTAATACTCATTAATATCTTAATATTTCATTATTAATCAAGCTATAGTTATTATCTAGTTCTAATTGAGTTGTGTAAGGGTTTGAGTTAATAAGAAGTTTGTATTGACATCTACAAGATTTGGAATTTTTTTAGTGGTAATTGATTCACCCCTCCCCTCTAATTTACTCCTTTTATATTTCCAACAATGCACACTTGGGATAATGTTCTATAGAGTATATAGATGTTATAGTTAAGAGGGTGTACATAAATATGAAGACTAGACAAACTTATGATGGTTTTGGTGAAAGTAGTGTTCAAACAAAGTTTTTGGAAAGTGAATATTGTTTTTTAGTTTATATCTCCTAAAAAAGATGAAACATGGTTAAGAGGACTTGGATAGAGGTAGAAGACATGTTGATGATGTTGTGGTATCATGCACATTTAGATGATCAACACATGAAGACTTATGAAGATTGTGAGTAGACAAATTGCTTGTAGTTATGAAATGATGTAATATTGTACTGTCACATGTAAATGTAATATCTTAATTTGGTCCTATATTACTAGTTTGAATTGAGAAAGTCTCAAGGCTAACTCAATAACCTATTTAGGACTTGGTATAAATGAAATATGATTTCCTTAGTTGAAATCATCCAATGTAGATATTGTGTAATCAGTGATATATTGTATTGTGTGAACTTACATACAAATATATTTTGGATAAGAGAAGTGGTTGGTACAATTGAGCCACAGTGAGCTTAAAAGGAATTGTATTTGGCAAAGAAGTTGTTGGAAAATTTTGGTGTACAATTGTATTATTCAGTGATGATTGTATTGAATCTATTTAGATAGTGGGTCCTTTTGTCTTCCTATAACAACTCCTAATAGGGTTGGAATATCCTAACATGGATTCAAAGTGTCCTAATAGGTACTGATATGTTTTGATTATATTATATTGAATACTAACAACAACCATCCTTTCACAAGGATCTTTTATATTACTACATCATCTTGTGGATACTGTCCCCACGGGGTTTTCCCTCTCATCAAGAGTTTCCTTAGTTAACTGATTTGGTATTATTGTATATGGTTATCTTTGTGTTGTTGTTGCATTTATTATTTACTTATTTTCGAATTAATAAGAATATTGAGAGTTGTTTTAATTGCACAACTAATTTAGCTCTGCACCACAACCCCCTCCCCTTTCATTTATCTTGGTGGACTTTACTTTCTAATGTGAATACTATTAGAATTAATTTCATCCAAAAAAAAATCCTAGTTTGAAGTGAGGAAGAAATATCCATTATAAAGAAATAAGACTTATATTTCAGACCAACACAAAAGAGATAAATAATTAAATCACACTAGAAGTAACAAATGGAGTTGGAAAAGAATTTTTAAAAGGTGTATAAAAGTATATCACCCACAATTATTATTACTATTAAAGATGCATATGTTGGATAGTGAAGAAAAATATCAAAAAAGGAAAAAGAAAAGAGTAGATAAATTATATATTAAGGATAACAATTTATTCATCCCCATTGGTTGACTAGATTACAATATAGCCATGTATTAAAAGGGTAAAAGTGAGAACTCATCAGAATTGAAAAGTGCACAAGAGAAGAAAAAATTGGAAAAATAATAGTAAGGAATGTAACAACAACAAACAAAAGGATAAGGAGTAAATTAGCATATGAAAAGGGTGAAGGATAGGAGACAAATCAAATTTGGGATCCATATCTCTAATTTGGAAATGAGAAATGTTGATCCAATCATAATAATGTAATAGTAGATATTATGGATGAACGTGAATTTATATTCCATTCATAGTAGCAAAAAAATTAATTATCCAACTTCATCTCTAATAAGTGATGTCTGATTGAGACTTTAGGTTAGGATCACCCAACATTATTAAATTTCTTACAAAATATGAAAAAAATTGAATAGGTTGATTAATGATGGAACAATTCTATGAAATAATAGAATGTTACTGATGATGGAATTACAATAGAAATGAGTAGAAGAGAACATCATTTTTTGGAAGATTTGTTCAAAGATGGCTACAAGTTTGAAATGTATGTATTGAGATAGGATAGTAATGTTGATATCAAGACAAGTATATCAAATTATATGGAGGAAGTCTCAATGATGGAAGACCTTGGTCATCAGTATGTAGAGATGGAGGATCATAGGCAAACAAAAAAACATGGTACTAAACTAATATAAAAAATTAATACATGTGATGAACCCTATAGAGAATAAGGATAAAGGGACATGAGAATATAAATGTGGAATGAAAGGTTGATAACCAAGTAAAGGCAGATGAGGGTAGACAACCAATAGAATGATTGAATGGAATAGAATTAGTAACCACATTGGTAGTAATGTGGCATCAAGGAAGAAGGTAATAGCTAAGAAAAATAAATAAAAGTGAGGATTTTACATATTAAGAAGTGAAAAAATAATAATAGTAGAGTGAAGGAGAAGCACCAACCAAGAAAAATAATATATATTACATTTAAAAAGAGAATTGAGCAATTTTAATGTGTGAAGGAGAGCGATGTTAGTAAATTTAAGAGATTGATTAATGTGTAAGGGGGGCCATAAAACTAAGATTATATTATTACAAAATTTTAAGGTGTATTATAAGGTTATGATAAAGGTATACAAAAAGTGGGTATAGAGGATTAAAACCCATTAGTGATAAGGAAACTAATTTAGGGTATTATTCAAATGAGATGTTAAGGACTAGAAGATTTAATATAGTTGTATTAGAGGATTAATCTAATACTTGAGTTATTAATGAGAGTAGAGAGAATAGATAGGAATGATATTGGAGTAAGAATTTAAAACATCTTATATAGGATACTCTCTTATATCAAGTTACATTGAAATGGATAGAAAATAATTATTTTGAAGATCAAGTAAGAGAAACATTATCAACCCCACCTTACAAGTGAAATCTAGAGTTCAAGTTGGTAGTAAGTAAATTAAAGACTAATACTAAGTGGGGACATTAAAATAAGTAGTAATTTGTGACCTTGAGAAAAAAATTCAATTTCAAATTGAGAATTATAAAGAAAGGTCTCAGAAAGGGACATTATTCAAAATCTTTATGATTAAGTTCATGACGGAGAGGGAGTGTGCACAAAGGCAGGAGTAAATCAATCATGTTGGGCCAAGTAAATCCTAATATGAATAAAGATATGAGGAATCCCCAAGATAAGTGTGTCCAAACTCAAGCAATAGAAAATCTACCATCTATAATAGAATCAAGCACATACCTAGTGGATAAAGACTGTGCATAGGGGAGGAGTAGATTGGTCATGTTCAAGCAAGAGAATCCGAACCTAGATAAAGATATGAGGGATCCCAAAGTTAAACATATCTTAACTTGAGTAGTAGTAAATCAACCATCCTCTGTAAAACCCTATTGTAGTACTAGGTGAACGAAAAATGTTGAAATACACATCTTTAAGATCTTTTTGATTTTTAGTTAGGGAGAAGGAGCACAAAATTCATGGTAAAAGTTGGTAAAATATTTCATTAACCCCTTTGTATTTCAATTGTTAAAAAGGTAATATAACAGAGTTTTAACATGTATACTTTGTGTCTATATCATGTCTTCATGCATTAATGTGTTTGCTTTATATCTGCTTTGTGTTTTCACTCATTCATGTGTCTACTTTGTGTTTGTATTATGTCTTCATGCATTAATATATAGATACTTTATGTGTTTTATGTATCTTCATTCATATGTTCTTTCATAGGCCATTATATACTAACATGTGTGCTTTTGCAAGTGTTTCACACATATTTAGGAAAGAGAACGATATGAGCTATGAGTTAATTTAGACCAAAATAATTACTTTAGTACAAGTAAATTTCAGTGGGGAGGAATATCATATCCCCAATTTTGGACCTTGATTAATTAGATCAACTAGATAACATAGAATAATAATAATTACTATAAAATATATTTTAAAAATAATATAATAACATATTAATAAATTATAAATTAATAATATTTGATAAGAGAGATTTAATAAAATAGATAATATAATTATAACATATATAATATGATCAAGTATAAATAGAAAATATTAATAAATATACCTTCATTAACAAAACATTAATATAAAATATAATTAATACTTAATTAACATATTGTAACACATAATCAATTGTTGGAAATATAAGAGAAATAACTAAGAGGGGAGGGGTGAATTAGTTATGACTAAAATAAATCCCATATCCCTTCGATGTTAGTACAAAATAAACTCTAAAAACTAAACTTTGTTGATTCTCGCTAAACATAGAGAAAATGTTGTAACTTAGTAAACACTAAAAAAGCACAGGAAATATTTAAGATGAAAATAATAAGATGTTATCCAAGATTACTATTGCTTTATCTAAGTTGTAAACACACAAGAGAAATAGCATGAACACATTTGACACCAAGATTTAATGTGGAAACCCAATTTGGGAAAAACCAACAATTGCGCCTAGTTACTGATTTTCACTCTTCTAAAGTGAGCCTTGTTAGGAACCAACCTTGTTAAAGGTTACAAAACATAGTATTAGGTGTGACCCTATTAGAGGATTTGGTCACCCTATTAGGAGTGACCTTGTTAGAGGTCTTAGGAAAATTCAATAGAAATGTCACCTTGTTAGAGGATCTATAAATAGATGTTAAGCCAAATCTATTAGGAGATTTAGATCCCTACTATAATGGTTAGAGAGTAACAATGAGATGACCTGATTTTAGATGCAACTGAATTGCTGATTAAAAATCTCAATTCTAGCTTGTATACTTGATCCTTCTTGATTGAATGTATCCTTTCAGCTTCTCAAGGATATTCTACTTATCCTTTTGATTCACTTCCTCTTAGCATCATTAAATCTTCAATTATCTTCCATGCATTCACACTTTCTAAATCTCAACTTGAACCTATATTTATATCTTAAATATTGTGAAGTCAACTAGAATATAACATAGAATAATTAATATTCATTTCCTCACTTAGCAAATTCAATTGAACTTAATATGCCAAAACAAGAAAATCCTTCGTTAGTCAACCCTTCTCAGTGGACACTAACTCAAAAATTATTTTCTTTTGTTAATCAAGTGAACTCAGTCAACACAATATACTTGCAAAGTTCCTTTGATAACTGAGTGAGCTTGGTTAACATTGGTTCCATCCAAAATTTTCTTCATTAACTGAGTGAGCTTGGTTAACACCCAACTTCTATAAACTTTCCTTTGTCATCTAAATGAATTTAGTATATACTATCTTCTGAACTAGGTAAACTCTTGGATGCTCAGTAGACACAAAAAATTGTCTTCAATACCCAAGTGAGGTCAACATACACTAACTAGTAATGATATGATGTTTTATGTAACATCAAAGACAATACAAAATTAATCAATTGTTCCAAAAATCTCCCTCTTTAGCATTGATGGAAACATGACATGTCATAATACAATGAAATTTTTAGAGCAAGAATAAAGTAAGGAATTATTCTTAGTTTCATTCTGATTCTCATCCATGAGAATTCCCTCTATTAGTGTGAACTCTTTTTACCTTTAGTTTCTCCCTCTATTAGAAAACTTCTCTCAATTACAACTTTGTCTAATAGCAAACTCTGCCTTTGGTATTAGACCAAGCTCATTCTCCCTCTTTGAAATTTCTTTCTCTTTCTATTTACAAGATTTCTATGATATATGACAACAAACTTATCCCTCTTTGACATCTCATACCAAAGATAGTAACCAATGAATTTCAATGTACCTCAAGTTTTAATTCATTTGCAATATTCCCTTGTCAATATTGCACCAACTGATTGATCTTCAACATGCTCTAGTTGATGCATCACTAAACTTCATTTAGTGAGCTTTAGATAGGGGAATGAACCCTAGCTTACCTCTTAGACATAGAAATGCTTCCTTAGGTAATGGCTTAGTGAATATGTTTGCAATTTGTTTTTCTATATTTACATATTCCAATCTAACTTCTTTATCTTGTACCAATTCTCTCAAGAAATGATATTTTACAATAATGCATTTTTTTTTGGTACGCATTACTAGATTATTTGATATATTGATTGTATTGATGTTATCATAGTATATGACTATTAGATCCTTGATCTCTATCTTCATACTTACCAATAGTTGTTTGAACCAAGAAATATCTAAAAAATGATTGTTGCTGCCACATATTTTGCCTCTACTATGGACTAAGAAATACAATTTTGTTTCTTGCTTGTCCAAGACACTAGTCTTTTATCAAGAAGGAATGTTCCACCACTAGTGCTTTTCTTGTCATCAATACTACCTAGCTAATTATTATCTATGAATACTTTTAAGTTCAAATTACCTCCTATTTTGTACCATAAACCATAGTCTTCAGTATCTTTAAGATATCTCATGATTCTTTTAATTTCCATCGTGTGATTTTCTTTGGGATTTTCTGAGAATCTTGCCACCATATTGACTAGTACTACAATATTAGGCCTTGTGTGCACTACATACTAAAATTTTCCAATCATTAATCTGTATGTGGTCTAATCTACCTCTTTGGAATTATCATTTTTGGAAAGCTTAGGTCTAGTAGACATAAGGGTTCTAATTGGTCTTAAGTCTTCCATTCCAAATTTCTTTAGTATCTAATTGGTTTTGAGTCTTCCATTCCAAATTTCTTTAGTATCAAATTTTTTTTAATCTCTCCAAACATAGACATCTCAAATTATTTACTCATTTCTTCTAAAAATGCCTTGCATAAGCCATCATTTCCTATGAATAAAGTATCATCAATAAATATTTCTGCCAACACAATCTTTTTGTCCAGTCCTTCTTTGATATACAGACTACTATTATCATTTGTTCTTTGAAAACCAATATGTATCAAGTAGTTATGAAGTCTTTCATACCAAGCTCTAAGAGCTTACTTGATACCATATAATACCTTATGTAATTTTTAGACAATTTTTCTTTTGCTAGGATCTACAAAACCTTCAAGTTGTTCAATGTAGACTTCCTAATCAAGAATTCCATTCAAAAATGTAGATTTTACATACATTTGGTAAACTTTAAATCCTTTGTGAGTTGTATATGATAGTAAAGTTCTAACACCTTCTAATATTGAAATAGGAGAAAAAGTTTCACCATAATCAATACCTTCTTCTTGAGAATAGCCTTTGCATACTAACCTTACATTGTTTTTGAAAACTTTTCCATCTTTATTTAGCTTGTTTTTGAATACCCACTTTGTGTCAATTACATTTTTATTCTTAGGTCTAGGAACAAGAGTCCAAGTTTTTTTCTTATCTATCTATTTTATTTCTTCATTCATTGCTTCAATCCAACTTTCATTATCCAAAGCATCTCTAACATTTCTAGGTTCAAATTGAGCAAGAAAAAATGTACCTTTCAATTTCTTTCATGTCATGCCCTAATTTCATGATGCAAAACACAACACAATTTTTCTAAAAAAATTTAATTTTTTTGAAAGATACATTAATGTTTATTATTTAGTTGAATGACTTGGTGTACAATATGAAAGGGTTTACACTCCTATCAGGTTGTGGTTATACTTGAATGTTACTCTATTTAACTAAATGTGTAAGTTGCATTCTAAGATTACAGATTACGATGAAGATTCAAAAATTGCCTGACTATTCTGAATTTGTCTATTAGATAAGAAGATAAATCATCTATACTTTAACTTGGAGTTGTTTAAGTTAGCTAACGGGCCAAAAATTGCTCCACTCAGGGTCTAGATTACAAGTTTCCTAGGGAGGGTGATCACCCAGTAGCTAATTACTAAAAGTGAAGCTCCGTTAAGGTGTTGTGGATGGAAATCATTAATCTACTACACCCTATATGAGTAACCTAATATGAAAGAAAGATACTATTTGAGTTATTGTGATGGTAAAAGTACTAAGGATTGTAACGAGAAGGTACTTTATCAATTAAACATTTTATTTTTATTAATATTGGATTTACCATTATTTTAATATTTACATTATAATATTATTCAATTATTATTAAAATTATTATTTGAAAACACCTATATTTCTAATTTCATATTCATCTTTTTTTCTCGATGCCAACTTCATTATTATTAATACTAAACTAAAAATTACTACATAAATAATACCCATTTAATTATTTATTTAAAAAAAAGTCTATCATTAACTCTATACTACCTTTAACATCTAATCTAAATAATACATATTTATTTATACCTAATATGTCACCCAAATATCTATAATCAAAATTTAATTAAATCAAATATCTCAAAATAAGATGCATATATTCTCCTTAATTTCTTTTAATATACTAAAAATCAAGATGCCATCAATTAAACTATAATCCTAATTATAAAAATCCTTAATTTCAAATTATCATGAAATAATTATAACTAAAATTTATTCCTTAATATATATTGTTATTATTTATCAAAATAAAATAATCTAATCTATACATCCTATATAAACAATTAATTCAACTAAATTTCCTATACCATACTAGTACTTCTAACCCCATCTTATGAAACATAACCCTAATAATATTAATATTTCCACCCTAAACTTCCTATATCCTAATAACACATCTTATATCACAATTATTACAACTTAAATATCCTATACTAATCTTTAATTTTAACCCTAGGCATGGGTGGAAAGAATCTCCAAAATATGCCTACATACTCCAAGCTAAAGCTAGGCGCCTAGGGTGAAAGTGGGTGTTGACAGGTCATAAATTTATTAAATTCCTTTTCTTTTGCACTCCTTTCATTCAAATAATGGCTGCCCACCCCTTCATTTCATACTCCACCTTGCTTGGTTTGCATGTGCAGTAAGGAGATGGGAGGGAGATGACAAGACATCATCCCCCCCACAATGGATGTACTTCTCTAGTTTTAAGGTGCCTAGTAAAAGGATAATTCCTATTTAGGACATAAGTAAAGACTAATGAAGTTGAATATTACTAAAATCTTGCCTCCCTTTTTCCCATGCATGGGTAGGTGTGTAGATGAAGACTACTTGGGATATTTTCATTTTTAAAAAAAATCTTCCAACTAGGCATATGTAAAGGTGGGTTGCCATGTCAATTTAGTCTTAAACTCTTGGTATTAATTCACAAGTCAACACCTGCTCCCATCACCATAACTTAGTTGTTTATATATATATATATTACCATTGCCTAGGTTGGAAAAGTGGTATGTATAGGTACGAGGGGATGAGATAGGAGAAGAAATATATTTTCCAGCGAGATTTTCAAGCACCTACAAGCCTTGTTGAAGAAAATAAACTTATATTGTCTAATTCTCTTCACATCTTCTCTATGGGTACCTATAACTAAATTGTTATGATTTGGTCATATCATTATGAATTACAATGCTCATTTCATATAGTGAATTGTATAGCTTCTATACATATCAACTTCCTTATTACTAATATTTCAATTTTCAAGATACATTTATATGGGTGACAATGCATCATCTATATGGAATTCTATGAACTTCAAAAAAATTATTCCAGTTGAATTGGAGATATCTCCATTATGACTACATATTCATTATCTAATTTGAACAAAATCTACACCAATATGATTCAAGATTGAATACAATTATTTCTTCACATTTCATAAGAGCCTTGACGAAACATGAATAACAAATGATACCATCCTATTAAACCTCTCAATGTATATCATGGTACAAAATCTTCTTTCTTCAATACATTTTATCCAATTAAAGAAACAACATCAGCAAACAATATAAATTTTCCTTCATGACCGTTTCAAGACTTACATTCAACACAATATCAAGCAAACAATAAGGTGGTGAAATCATCATATTCAAAATACACAACGAAAGGTTCTTTACACGTGAGATAGTTCCTAATCTCTCTATTGACATATGTATGAGACCAAAACATCATTCCTTCAATACAAATAAATCCACTTGACAAAACAAATTGGAGTTGTCCTCCATTGTAATGAAAATACAATAATCTGCTCTTCTTCTATGCAAAGGTAGAACTTCACAAAATCCAAATGTTTAAGGCTTCAAGCCAAGACCTGAAATAAAGGAACAAAAATTGTGGAAACATGAAGGCTCTCCTCCCAACCTAGGCCTCAAGGAGACCACCCCCGTGCTAGGGAAAACAAGGCTCAAATAGGATACATCCAAGACAATATCACAAAACAAGAACAACAAGAACACAACATTTTTGCAACACACTTACAACCCCAATCAAGGTTTGCACTATGATTCAAAAATGGAATCATAAAAATTGGGCGAAGGTGGGCTTTCAATTAGGAGACTTTCCATATCATACCATATCTGCAACAACAATTTGCATTCTCTTTCTGGGCTTTCAAAAATCAACAAATTCCATGCCCTTTCAGGGCTTTCACAAAACAAAAAATTTCATGCCCTTTCAAGGCTTTCAAAAACATCCTCAAAACATACTGTGTTGCATAAAAATGTAACTAAAGGAAAACACATTAAGAAACTGATGCACATTCCTAAATTATCATGCAAAACCTCAAAATATGAAAGAAGACATGTAAATGAACAACAAAATAGCACTATGCAAACCTCATGAAACCATCAAGTGATTGATGATTTCACATTGTTGTGGGATGTGGTTGCTCACAAGTCCAACAGCATAACAATAAGGTAGATAGTACTTCTTAGAAAATAAGGAGAGGGCTCTCCTTTTATAGGAAAAAGGATGCAATGGATGGCTGAGATCAAATGCAAGATGGAGGGCTAGGATCTCTCAGGATCAATGAGGTGTCAATGAGGTGGAGGACAAGTAGACTCCACATGGATTAGGGTTTTGACCATGCAAAGGGGGCAAGATGCTCACACATGTGTGAGCAACTTTTGATGGTGACATGTCAATGACATGTGTAAGAGGTGTGTAAGATCATGTTTCCTCACACATGTGTGAGAAACCTTTGGAAGTGATGGGTCAATGACATGTGTAAGAGGGTTGGAGGCTCAAGGTTTCTCACACATGTGTGAGACACCTTGGTTCACATGTGAAGGGGAACAAGGTTGTAAGAGGCATGCAAGATATGAGGGATAAGGAAAGTGTGAACATCTCTCACACATGTGTGAGAACACACTTAGGATCAAGAGGTGATTAGCTAGGATGATTAGGAAAATAAAGCATGATTAGGAAGTGGGTAGGTTTAGCAAGATGGGTTAGGTAGGCTAGTGAGGTTAGGTGAGGGTTAAATGTAGGAGCCATGTGCTCAAATAGGATTAAATGTAATATTTAATTCCTAGTGGGATTAGGAGGGAATTAATTAAGTAAATGACATACTTAATTAAAGTGAAAGGGGTTAGATGCAAGTGGAAATAGGTTAAGATTTAAATAAACTTTAGTTTATTTAAATCAAGGTAAGGAAAACATAATTAAATAAATGTAAAATTTATTTAATTAAGGTAGGGGAATTAAATGAATAATAAATATTTATTTAATTGGTCACGAAATGGGTTTTGGAGAAATTTAGGTGTCTACATTTTGCCCCTCTTTGATATAGCATTAGTAATGTTATATCAAAGAAGAATAAAATATAGTGGCTGAAAGGATAAGACTAGTAGCATGATGCCCCAGTCCTGGAAGGATGAGGAAGGATGAGGAGGATGGAAAGGTATGCCCCCTCGAGAGGACATGCGGGTTAGGAGAACACGGATGTTCTCTCGAAATGCAAGGAAGAGGATAAAAATGTGTTGCATAAAAATGTAACTAAATGAAAACACATTAAGCAACTAATGCACATTCCTACATTATCATGCAAAACCTCCAAATATGAAAGAAGACATGTAAATCAACAACAAAATAGCACTATGTAAACCTCATGAAACTATCAAGTGATTGATGATTTCACATTGTTGTGGGATGTGGTTGCTCACAAGTCTAGCAGCATAACAATAAGGTAGATAGTGCTTCTTAGAAAATGAGGAGAGGGCTCTCCTTTTATAGGAAAAAAGATGCAATGAACAGATGAGATCAAATGCAAGATGGAGGGCTAGGATCTCTCAGGATCCATGAGGTGTCAATGAGGTGGAGGACAAGTAGACTCCACATGGATTAGGGTTTTGACCATGCAAAGGGGGCAAGATGCTCACACATGTGTGAGAAACTTTTGATTGTGACATGTCAATGACATGTGTAAGAGGTGTGTAAGATCATGTTTTCTCACACATGTGTGAGACACCTTTGGAAGTGATGGGTCAATGACATGTGTAAGAGGGTTGGAGGCTCAAGGTTTCTCACACATGTGTGAGACACCTTGGTTCACATGTGAATGGGGACAAGGTTGTAAGAGGCATGCAAGATATGAGGGATAAGGAAAGTGTGAACATCTCTCACACATTTGTGAGAACACACTTAGGATCAAGAGGTGATTATCTAGGATGATTAGAAAAATAAAGCATGATTAGGAAGTGGGTAGGTTTAGCAAGATGGGTTAGGTAGGCTAGTGAAGTTAGGTGAGGGTTAAATGTAGGAGCCATGTGCTCAAATAGGATTAAATGTAATATTTAATTTCTAGTGGGATTAGGAGGGAATTAATTAAGTAAATGACATACTTAATTAAAGTGAAAGGGGTTAGATGAAAGTGGAAATAGGTTAAGATTTAAATAAACTTTAGTTTATTTAAATCAAGGTAAGGAAAACATAATTAAATAAATGTAAAATTTATTTAATTAAGGTAGGGGAATTAAATAAATAATAAATATCTATTTAATTGGTCACGAAATGGGTTTTGGACAAATTTAGGTGTCTACATTTTGCCCCTCTTTGATATAGAATTAGTAATGTTATATCAAAGAAGAATAAAATATAGTGGCTAGAAGGATAAGACTAGTAGCATGATGCCCCAGTCATGGAAGGATGAGGAAGGATGACGAGGGTGGAAAGGTATGCCCCCTCAAGAGGACATGCGGGTTAGGAGAACATGGATGTTCTCTCAAAATGCAAGGAAGAGGATGGAAGGGAGTTATGTTGTAATGGTGTGAACAACCTAAGTTTGATATTGTACTTAACACTATGTACCAAGGTATGAGGAATCAAGATGACAATGTGTCAAGTACGTGATAAAGGGGTCTAATACAACCATATGCCTTATGAAACCATGATATAGAAGATCATGATTTGTAGGACAATAGGATGCAAATACCATGATACATGCAAAAAATGCTAATGCATACAAGTAATCCAGCAATCATGCACAAGAAACCAAAAGCAAATCAACATTTTTCCCCTAGTCAAACTGAAAACCCATGAATGGACTGATTGATGATGATTGATTAAGGATGGAAAAGCTAATGCTAAGCGTAATGCACATCCAAGGATTGGGAAGGATTCATCCCATGATAATGATGTTTGAATATAAGAAATAGATGATTAGCTGAATGGGCCCATCAAATGGATGAATTGACTAAGGATTGATGGACAAGATTACAAGATTAGATTGATTGGATTAGTATTGATTGCACAGTGATTTTTGAGATTTTTTTCTTTTTTGATTTTATGATGGATAGAAGAATGAACGTGGATGAGATTGGAAGAAGGATGTTGATAGGATGAAGAATGATGAGAGTAGAATAGATTTGATGTGAAAGAATCAGACGAATTGAAAATTAATTGAAGAATGAATGAATTTGATTGAATTGAGGATGGAAGAATTAGATTGAATGAATGTGAGATAGAATGGATAGAAATGAATTGATTGAATGAATGATGGGATAGAATAGATTGGGACCAATGACAAGGGAGAGTCAAGGTAGGGTAAATGGAGGAGAAGCAACGTGATGTTGGTGGATGCAAGGAATAGTGAAAGAATATGAGGGGCCAAATGATATGGAATTGGAAAATGCGGGGCCAAGGATCATGTTTCGAAGGAGTCCAAATGTCCCATACCAAGGGTATGAAGATGGAAGTAAGTATGGTGGGAAAAGAGGCATGAAAATGGAAGGATTGAACAAAGGCTAGCGTATGGAGGAAAAGAGGGCATTTGCGCTTCCAAAGCATGTATGAACATTTTGTTATTGTTCCTTTAGTATTGATCATGAGCATGGGCATGAAAGTGCAATGAATAAGGAAAATGTGAGGGAGGGATGGAAAAGGGATAATGATATGAAGAGTATGGATGACATGTGGGATACAAAGGGGATGGGATGGAGGGGATAACCAAGATCAAGGACATATGAAAGAAGGATGGAAATACGTGTGAGTATGGATGGAAAAATGGATGAAATGAACATGACAAGAACTATGGAATGCAAGAGATGGAGAACATGCCAAGATCAAATATATGGAAGCATTATAGACGTATGTAGTATAATGTATGGATAACGAGAAAGGGACATGGAAAGTGAGCATGAATGGATGAAAGGAAAGTGAAAGCCAAGATTAAAGATGGAAATAGATGAATGGTAGATGGAATTATGGAAGAATGGTATGGATGGAGCTTGCCCCCAGTGTAGAGTGCAAGTGGAAGAGGAAAAGTGAATGGATGGATAAGTGGAAGTGGAAGGCAATGGACACATGATAGGAAAATGAAGGGAGGACTCAAGCATCTATTTACATGGATGGTATCCCTTGATTTTTTATTTATTTATTTATTTATTTTGTTATTTTCAAGGACTTTTTACTAGTTTCTCATAGATGTTGATAGGATAGGGAAAAGAAGGATGAGGTGGATTGGGGAATGGAGGACAATGACTTATGGAAAGGTTTGGATTAAGGGGGTGGAGTGGGTGGGAGGAAGACATGGTGGATGGATGCTAGGTTGGAAGACTTGTGAGAGAAGGGATGAAGGAGGCGAAAAGATCGTCATTGGCACACACCTTGAAGGGTGATGGAAAGGAGGAAATTGTGGAGGATATGTGGGGAAAAGTTTGGATTTTGGGATATAAGGACCCAAAATGGAAGAAGGCGACAATGGATTTGGAATGGTGGATTTGGGTATATGAGGACCCAAAATGGATGTGGAAGCCTTTGGATTAGCCAAAGTGGATGTCATTTGGAATATTTCTTTGACATTCATTGCTACATTAAGTAGCTTTGAATCCACAAAAATTTTGCATTTTTGATTTTCAGCCTTTGTGGCCTTGTGATTTTGCTTTGGATCAGATTCTTCTTTTCTTGAACATGTCTTTTAGAGGGGACATGTTGATCCTTGTATTTTTGTGAATTTTTGGCATTATTTGTTTTTTCTATAACATCCAATTTTCTTCCATTGGCCATGGTATGGGTGCATGAAGGTAAATGAGGTGGAGAGCGTATGGATGGTGAATGTTAGAAGGAAATCAAGGATATGTGCCATTGTGGATCTTTATTAGGAGCATGAGTGGATGAAGGGGAAAACATGGATAGGGTGGATGGATGTTTGTAAGGACCCAAAATGGAAGGAAGGGATGAAGGGTTTAGTGGTGGAATATAAGAACCTAAAATGGATGGAAGATAAGGACCTAGAATGGATTTGGAAGATGAATGATGGGAAGATGTAGGTTTGGAAGGAGGAATTGTGGAAGGTGTACCAACATCTTGAGATATTATTTCTTCAATGGGATACTTAGCATTTTTAAAACAAGATGTGAGTCTAGGTGTATGGGGTTCATGAGTGGTAGGATCATGTGGAGGATTAGGATCATGAAAGGAAAATGAAGGGGTGCTTTGATCTTGACTTAGAAGAGTTTCATGGAGTGGAATGTGTGGATCATGAGATGGAATAGGATCATTGAATGGAGTGGAGGGAATGGAACCACAAGATGGGGTTATTTGGTCTTGACATGGAGGAATATGAGTGGATGGAGTGGAAGGAGAATCTTTGTGAAGCAGAGGAGCTATGGAGGCTAACTCTTGAGATGGAGTGGAATCAGTAATGTGCATGGTACATGGAATGCCTTGATCTTGGTTAGGAAGGGAATCATGAGATGGAATAGGAAGGATAAATGGATCTTGAGGGATAGGGGAAGGATGGGATGGAGAAATGCTTGGATCTAGAGGAGAAGAGGCATCTATAATGTCATGCTTTGGATGAAGGTCATGAGATGGAATTAGGGGTATCACTTTGGGTGATTGGATTTCTTTATCTTGATCTTTACACAAAGAGTGATGTGAAAAACCCCTTACGAGGTGGAGATGATGTTTGTGGACAAGGGGGAAGAGGACACATGGCATGGAAGGTGGCCTCTTGTTGTTGGCTTGCCAAGAGATAATTCTTTAATTGTTCAATTTCCATGGCAAGGGTATTTGTGTTGGAGGAATAGTGTGGGCTAGGAATGGAATCATATGTAGTGGAAGGGTAATGAAGTGGATTTCCCTTGTCAAAGGTAGAAGAATAATGAACATGAGATGGATGCGAGTTGGATATGAAATGTTGAGGATGAATTTGATATGTAGGTTGAACAGGAGGTAGAACTCCATATTGTCTTTGAAGATTGTCAACCATTTGATTAAGCAAATTCAAATCCATAGATGCTAGAAGAAGAGTGATGAAAGATTTGATGATGGATGGGAAATATGAACCTAGGACTAGGAGCAAGCTTGGAATTTGCGTTGATTCAAATTCGATTTGATATTGATATTGATTTGATTGGATTTGATTTGATTTTGATTTGATTTTGATTTGATTGGATATGATGTGATTGAATTAGGGTTTGATTTGATTTGATAAAAACCCTATCAGATTGTGAACAAGTGAATATTGGATTGGAATGAAAGTCCAATGTGTATGACTATGCTCCTATGACCAAAGTAGAAGATTTTAAGAAAAATTGAATTAGGAGAAGATTTGGAAAGATGAAGAAAGATTGATTGATTTGGATTGAAGATGTAAATGGATTGAATTAAGAATTGATTAGAAATGAATGAATTTGACAAGGGATTGGATTAAGAATTATGAGGATGAGTCATTGAATGATGGAATTGGATCTTGATGTGGATTATGAACCATGATTAGGATGAACATTATGGATGAGATTAAATGATTAAGAAAATGAAGAAATAGAGATGATTAAGGTTTTCATGAAAGATTTGAATGATTAAGAAGGTGATTAAGACAAGAGATGCATAGTGATGATGAGATGAATGGATAGGAGAAGTGATGGAGAAAATGAGAGCTTTGTTTTGTTGTTTTTGGAATGTTTTGATTTTTTTGGATTTTTGAACTTATATGATTTTTTGGATTTTATGTTTTATGATGTTTTTGGATTTTTAGGATTTAAGATGCAAAATATATACAAGGAAATATGTACAAGGCAAGGGTGTTTCAAATACTCAAGAATGTCAAACACACCAACAATCCTATAAGGTTTTGACTAGGATGTACAAGGATCAACTAGAGGGTGTCCTCGATATATGCAAGGTACGTGAGACCCAAATCTGTAGATGAAAGAAAATACTGCCACACAGCCGGGGGGAGACGATAACCCAAATCTCCTCCTTCACTTCCCAAAGGTATAAAGTTCTTTGGGGCTCAGCCAAGAGTGATAATATTTTGCTTCCAAGAGAGGTGTCTTTCGATTCACCTCCCAATATTTATACTCTGCCAGAACACTGGAGTTGAGGTCGTCCCAAGGGGTGATGAAATCCCCAAGTAGGCCTCTTAAAAAAAAGAAAAACAAGACTACTTATTTCTTGTGCACCCAAGAGCACCTGAAGGGGCGAGGGGAGAGAATACGTAAGTGGCCTTGGAGTTCAAAAAGACACGCGTTCGTTTCCAATGAAACTTTAGGTTCTATAATCTACTTGAAGACACACGTGTTTATAGCATACAATGTTCTTTCCAACTTGAAATCGTCATCAATGTAAATGAAATGCAGATTTGTCAAAAAGAAAGTAAATCGAGCGTGTGCATAAGCAAAATTGTTGAAAATGAAATATGCTAAAAATAAAATCAATTTACTTTAGGGCATTCAAGAGTGTGTGACTTCATTTTAAGCACCAATTCAAAATACGATCTAGCCTAGGCATACATGTCCATTCCCTTAAGGCATTCAAGATTAAATTTGATTGTTTGATCATTTAACCATGCATTCAAAGACGAATGTTTAAGCATACATGTTCATTTCCAAAAAAAAATTAAGGCAAAAACCTGCAAGCAATATGATTAGTGATAAGATATCCCTGCAAAAACATAAGTTAGTGCATCAAAAATGTGCGAAAAACGTGAAACAACCCTGTGATGAAAGAGGTTAGCACAAAGTTTGGACTTTGACAGAAAAAATAGAGATCTAAACAACATCAAAATCTTATGAAACCAACATCAACGTGATGGGCTCGAAATTAGCTTTTCGGCAATATTTCATTTTTTGAAAACGGAGTTCGTATGCTCAAGTTATGAGCAAAAACGTGAAGGCTGCTCCTTATGGCTTAAAAAGCATGTGGACTGTTGATGCAGTTCTGACATCAATGACTTGCGAGCAAAAATTTGACACTTAAGAGAAAGTAAAGAAATTTTTTTTTTTTGTTTTTTGAATGTTTTTGAAATTTTTGAAATCCAATTTTATTAAAAAGATAAAATTATTGTGTTGTTGATTGAAATATTAAAATTTAAAAATAAAAAACAAAAAACAAAATATGAAAATTTAAAAACAAAAAATGAAAAAGCAAGGGGCGGGAGATTCGGTCGGAGCGGAGGGCGTCCCGACAGGGGGTGGTCGCAGGCGGGCGACAGCGTCGAGCGGCGTGGAGTTTTTGGGCGAGTGAGGCTTCAGGCCGAGCGGTGGAGGGAGGAGGGTTCAACGGTGAGCGAGGTGTAGGGAGCGGAGTGTGGTAGAGGGAGGAGCCGCTCGGGAGACGCAGATGCGGCAAAAGTTGTAGGGAAGCGGTGGAGAGCGAGGGTTTGGGGTTTTGGCAGCAGATTGCACAGGAGGAGATGCTGAGGCCGGGGAGTAGTGGTGGGAATGCAGGGGGGCAGATGCGACCGTGGGCAAACGGGAGTTAGCTGTAGGTGGAGGCGGGAGAAAATGGCGGTTGAGGGTTGCAGCGGAGCAGAGCAGGGGAATAGCCGGGAGAAGGGGGTTGGACTGCGGCGGGCGAGTAGATGGCCGTGGAGGCGACACTAGTAGATGGCGGGCGGCGACACAGCAGGAGGAGGGGGAGCGGCAGAGGAAGGGGGAACCGCCAGAGGAAGGAGAGCCAGGGGGACTGCGACAGCAGTCGCGCCGCTCACGGGCGCTGCCGAGGTGGCAACCGCCCTGCAATTTTAAAAAGAAAAAGCAAACACTTTTTAAAACGTTTTTTTTTTTTTTTTTAATTTTTAATTTTTAAATTTTTGATTTTTTGATTTTTGATTTTTAACTAATCTCACCCCATTTTTTTTTTTTGTATTTTAAATTTTTTTTACATATATATATGTTTAGAATGCATAAAGAAGACAAATGAAACAAAAATAAACTCCCCCCTATCCTTTTTTTTTTTCTTTAACCTATTTATCTATGAACAAAGAAGGAGTAATTTTTTTTTTCTTTTAAATTTTTTCTTAATAACGAATATTTAATGGCTATTGTACCCTAGAACTTGGAAATAAAGCCATAAGAAATGAAACATAGAGTGTGATATGTCAAAAAACTTCCCTTAGGTCCTCCAAATGCAATGATGGGCTCCTTGACTTGATTAGAGGCTCCCCATGAAATTCGATTTCCAAATGCAAGCTTTCAACCTACAAACTTGAAAGCTCACAAAACAGTCAAAAACACATTAGATGGTTAGTTTGAACCCGCGAAGTGGGTCCCACCGAGCGTGTGAAAATGTGTTGCATAAAAATGTAACTAAAGGAAAACACATTAAGCAACTAATGCACATTCCTACATTATCATGCAAAACCTCAAAATATGAAAGAAGACATGTAAATGAACAACAAAATAGCACTATGCAAACCTCATGAAACCATCAAGTGATTGATGATTTCACATTGTTGTGGGATATGGTTGCTCACAAGTCCAACAGCATAACAATAAGGTAGATAGTGCTTCTTAGAAAATGAGGAGAGGGCTCTCCTTTTATAGGAAAAAGGATGCAATGGACGGCTGAGATCAAATGCAAGATGGAGGGCTAGGATCTCTCAGGATCGATGAGGTGTCAATGAGGTGGAGGACAAGTAGACTCCACATGGATTAGGGTTTTGACCATGCAAAGGGGGCAAGATGCTCACACATGTGTGAACAACTTTTGATGGTGACATGTCAATGATAGGTGTAAGAGGTGTGTAAGATCATGTTTCCTCACACATGTGTGAGACACCTTTGGAAGTGATGGGTCAATGACATGTGTAAGAGGGTTGGAGGCTCAAGGTTTCTCACACATGTGTGAGACACCTTGGTTCACATGTGAAGGGGGACAAGGTTGTAAGATGCATGCAATATATGAGGGATAAGGAAAGTGTGAACATCTCTCACACATGTGTGAGAACACACTTAGGATCAAGAGGTGATTAGCTAGGATGATTAGGAAAATAAAGCATGATTAGGAAGTGGGTAGGTTTAGCAAGATGGGTTAGGTAGGCTAGTGAGGTTAGGTAAGGGTTAAATGTAAGAGCCATGTGCTCAAATAGGATTAAATGTAATATTTAATTCCTAGTGGGGTTAGGAGGCAATTAATTAAGTAAATGACATACTTAATTAAAGTGAAAGGGGTTAGATGCAAGTGGAAATAGGTTAAGATTTAAATAAACTTCAGTTTATTTAAATCAACGTAAGGAAAACATAATTAAATAAATGTAAAATTTATTTAATTAAGGTAGGGGAATTAAATAAATAATAAATATTTATTTAATTGGTCATGAAATGGGTTTTGGACAAATTTAGGTGTCTACACATACTACCATCAACTATAGCATCCTTGGAAACCTTTACTCCTTAAAATTTCTTTCTACACCATCATTTTCCTTATCACCCCAAAACAAGTTATGAATAAATATGGCATACAATGGAGCCCATACTCCAAGGTTCTCAACTATATTTCAAGCTCAACTAACCCCTTCACCTAGGGCTTCTCTTCCCTCCCAAGGGTGAGTGAAGCTTTCACGCCCATGAACAAATTTCAACATTGAAACAAAAAAGGAAACCAAAGAAGAAACCTCAAGAAAATTTATGAAACAATATACACAATCACAACACAACACAACTCAAATATTTCAATGATAATACATGATTCCATATCACACACATAGATCCTACAAGAAGCATTCTTACAGTTTCCAACTTTCAACTTCATGAGATGAAGAAAACATGGCATGAAGCACTAACCTCCTTCAAAGCTATGGTTATCAAATGGTGATCAATATCATTCCCTCCTTGGCTTCCAAGCTTCCTCTCCAAAAAACCTATCAATCTCTACAATTAGAGAGTGGGTGAACAACCCCTAAGTTTTGCACAAGCTCCCTAAAAAGACCTCCACATCCATCCTCACCTATCCCTCTTACACCCTTGTACCTTCTACCAATAGGAACTTACCCAAGTGGAGGAATGAGGAAAAAAGTCATGTAACACTCTAATTTTTCGAATTGGCTTGAAAATGACTAGTTTAGAGGGTCTCCTAGGTCCCCTAGACCAAATTATGGTTAGATTTAGATCCCCAACCTATACTATTACCATGTGGGTGACTTATTCTCACAAAAATAATACTTCAAAATCAATTTTACGCTCTTTAAAGTTCGTACCAATTTTGAATTCTAATTCCAACAAGATGGTGACTCCTCCTAACACTCTCCAAAGAGGGTTGACTAAATTTCATAACGAGATTAAGTTTAGGTTAGGTGACTTCATGCCCGAGGCCCTATATGACATATCATTTATACATAAACAACACAAGTGTCAAATGACACACATGTTAAAATACTTTACATATCATGATGACATTCTCTATCTAATCATGATCCTTAAATTAATTACACCCATGCACAAGCACATTACAAAATAAACACAATACAATGAGCTTTTGAATCTTCTAAAGATTCACCTTGGCTTTACCAGGTTCACATAGGTTTGAACCTTTTTTCCCCAAATAATTTCCATGGTTCAACTTTCCTGTACACTTAGCTTAAACATTAGTAGCCCAATGAAATAGTATTAAAATACATACAAATAAGTGTAGGATAATCCAATATCACATAATTTGCATAAAATATAAAATTAACTTTCATCTAGTCATTTCCATAAAATATTCAAAAAATTGCAAAATCAAAATATGTGTATCAACATTTATCTTTCTTAACATAACGAAATTTCCATTCTAAAATCTATTACCATACATATAATCATGAAACACTAAAATCATATCTACTAAATCATTAAAACATATAAAATGGATCTCAGTATAAATGTCCTAAGTGAAAATCACTAATATGAAAACTTGTTAACTAGTATCCTTTCAATCAAGTTAAACATGTCAACATTCCTAGCAATATCCCTTTATCACATTATGAGGGGTTTGTGTGTGAGTTTCTAGGGTTAATTCCTCATACTATTAGAATGTTTCCATAATTATGTCATCATAATTTAAAACCAATTTTCTAATGTAATCATATGTCTTGGTGTCATTCATTGTTTTCCTCACTATAGTAAATATTAATTTATCTTTCCTTTTTACCTTGTAGATCATACCTTGAATCTTGTGACCAAGTTCTCAACTTGAACACATTGGGTCTCATTTTCATGTGGTCTTATCTTATCGATCTAATGTTATTGGATAGGGTATCAACCTTTTAATAATCAAAATCTACATCAGTCTCTAATAGGACCTCATAAATCATTGTTAATAACAAGAATGTTGATCATGACCTAATTATACCCTAATAATATTCATTCCTTATGTTTATAATAGGGTACAAAGGTGGTCCTTACATCCTCCCCCACTAGCTATCGACTTCCTCCTAGAAGTCTCTATAATTAAGGACACAACTTCCATATATAGGGCTTACCTTGATTTGACATATTTGTCCCACTTAGGCCTTGTCTAAAGATCAGCTCACATTCCTAATAGTTTTTACATATAATTGAAATATAGGCTTATAAAAATATCGTCCCATAGCTCATAGAGGGATAACTCTTCTTAAAATTGATTAACTCACCATTGATTTATTCAGGTCTCCTCCCAAGTTAGGATACCTACCAATACCTAATATAAATATATTTGTGCTAACTACTTTCTAGATAGATAGGGTGGTTGTCATTTATATCTAGAATGTTCAGGCTCATAGAAGCATTCCTAGTCTCTTGGTAGTTAAGATGGGTTATCATGAATAATGTATTCAATAGCTATTTCTATAATATACCTCTTTGGTTGTTAGGTTAGTCCTTTTCGTGGCATAGTGTCATTACCTTTGTCAACTTGTTTAATCGATGCCATTTCCATTTATAGGTTGGTGTTACTGGTCTACCTATCTCCTCCTATGTTATACCTTAGTTGGCATAATTGATTTCCTCCCTCTTGCTTGATTATGCTTATTTTAGGGTTTTCTTTTTATATAGGTAGCTTGTGATCTTATATGCTATGTCTTGTTTTGGGTAGCTATTCATTTACCAATGTCATCATATCCTCTTTAGTTCTTACCAACTATCTTACTCCTTATTAGTTTTCAAATCATTCATCATCTTAGCACTAACTAATTCTATGATAATAATCCAAGATTGACTTATCGGTGGAGGATTGATATATTACATTAAAACTCCAAGAAATTCATTTGTTTTAATTTAATACCTAGATTTACTCACAAGTTTTCAATCGTAGACACTTAGTGGTTATTGTGTCCCTTTTGGTTGCATTTAATTTAGCAACTTGGGCATTACAACTATTGGTTGGTATACTTATTAGATATTAGGTTAAAATAGCATTGCATATCCTTCAACCTTTAGTCTTGATAGTCTTATCACTTCTAGTACCTTTACCTAAAGTCCTTAGCATGGTGTGCAATGAGGGTCTATTCATTGAGGGTTAAGGTGTTTCCAAGTTTATAGGGTTCAATGTAATTGTATCTTATGATCAAGGAAAGGTTGATATCCAAATTTTCTCGTGATGGTTGTCAAAAATTCTCCTGATCTGACCGATTTATAAATATAATGCAACACACTTACAGAAAAATGCCTCATAAAATAACTTAAAACAAAATAAAACCACCAACCAATTAAACATAAGTGTGGCCACAATGGTAAATATTTTGTTAAAACAAGTCATGTCCTAAGACAAAAATGGAACCATACCAAGAAATCATCATAAATGAATGTTCCACAAAATTACCAAAAATTTGCAAAAATTAAAAAAAAAATCAACAACAATTCATAACAATTCAATTTCTCAAAAGCATTGCAGTCATACCAGGGTCTTTTTAATGGAAAGAAGAGTAAGGATTACCCTATAGTTACATTGTGTATCAATGGTATGCAAAAAAAATGATTCCCTTGTGTTTTAGGTTCCTCTCAAGAATAAGTTGAGAGAGTGTTCTACACCCTATTGCTTATGATTTATCTAGTCTTAGATATTCATTCTTTAATTGCCTTTGTTTCCTTCACCTACCTACCCAATACTATTAGGAATTATTAGAGGTAGTGCCACTTACCTAGAAATAAGGTATAATAGGTTGTTACTAGAAAGATTGATGGGGTATCTCTTATATGCCTATCACATCTTCTTTCAAGCATCATTTGGGTATTTTGATACTTTTAAGAATGGTTCTCTCATCTGATCTCGTAATAGCTTGGGATTCCTTAAGATATTATTGATATTGTGAGCACTATTCTACATTTTTCAAGTTTCTATATCTCTCAAATTGTAGTGTAGATCAAGCAGGCTATTGATGACTGAGTGACAATTGTCACCAAGTTGCAAGGTGTAGTTGAAATATGACAATATTTGAGCAAAAAATTTGGCTTGCAAGTTCCAATTGTTGATGTTGAAAACTTTAATGTTTTACAATTTACCCTAGCTAGAGAGTCTCTATAGTCATGTTACTCATCCTAAAATGATGGTGTCTCAGTGGTGAAGAGTTCTCTTTTGCTATGGAAAGTACATACTAAAATAAAATTAGTGAATTATGTTATATCCAATGTTATATGTTCTGATGTGTGTTGTTCTTTCCATTATTTGCATATTGTTCCTTATTGTCCCCCTACCAGTTCAGTAGAAAACTTATCTTTATCATGCATCACTTCCAATGGGATTCTTTACATGTGGTTTCCATCACTTAAACTATAGAGTCTATATCAAGATAGTCAAGGCATAAAAATATTACCTTTTTTCTATAACATATTAATCCTTGCACCCTTACATTATATTGTGGGGATCTCGTATCAAAATTCTATAGGTTTCTATTCTTATCATTCTCATTTACCCCAATTAAGAGAGTTTTTCCTCAAAGGACCCAAGTCCACATTTTACAAGGTTTTCTGAGTTCTTACCAATGCCTAACATCTTCAAGATGAGCTACCACCCGTTTAGCTTAAATATTGGTATGGTTTAAGGAGAATTATTTTCACATGTGTCAAGATTTGGAATCATTAAGTCTCACAGCTATCGAGAGGGGGTTACATAGAAACCCTTTTAAATTTGAACTTCCACAAGGTTGAGATAATATCCTACCATATCTTAATCCTTAGTAGTTTAAATTGTTACCATGACAAATTAGTGTTATCCGTTTAGGGTGTTCAATTCTGTTGCCATATAAATAATAATATCTGTTATGAGTCAATGTCCTAGGAAGCCTATCCCCTTTGCAATATAGTATTATTACAACTTACAACTGCACATTTCTTTGTGGACTCATTAATGCCCAGTGTTGTATAACCTAGGCCTCCAATACCAAAATGTCATGCCCTAATTTCATCATGCGAAACACAACAAATTTTTTTTTTTTTGGAAAGATACATTAATGTTTATTAATTAGTTGAATAGCTTGGTGTATAATATGAAAGGGTTTACACTCCTATTAGGTTGTGGTTATACTTCAATGTTACTCTGTATAACTAAATGTGTAAGTTGCATTCTAAGATTACAGATTATGATGAAAATTTGAAAATTGCTTGACTATTGTAAATTTGTCAATTAGATAAGAAGATACATCATCTATACTTTAACTTGGAGTTGTTCAAGTTAGCTAACGGGTCAAAAATTGCTCATCTCAGTGTCTAGATTACAAGTTTCCTAGGGAGGGTGATCACCTAGTAGCTAATTACTAAAAGTGGAGCTGTGTTAAGGTGTTGTGGATGGAAACCCTTAATCTACTACACCCAAATGAGTTACCTAATATGCAAGAAAGATACCATTTGAGTTATTGTGATGGTAAAAGTACTCAGGATTGTAATGAGAAGGTACTTTATCAATTAAACATTTTATTTCTATTAATATTGGGTTTACCATTATTTTAATATTTATATTCTAATGTTATTCAATTATTATTATAATTATTATTTTAAAACACTTATATTTCTAATTTCATATTCATCTTTTCTTCTCGATGCAAACTTCATTATTATTAATACTAAACAAAAAATTACTACATAAATAATACCCATTTAATTACTGATTGACAAAAAAGTCTATGATCAACCCTATACTACCTTTCACATCTAATCTAAATAATACATATTTATTTATACCTAATATGTCACCAAAATATCTATAATAAAAATGTAATTAAATCAAATATCTCAAAATAAGATGCATATATTCTCCTTAATTTCTTTTAATATACTAAAAATCAAGATACCATCAATTAAACTATAATCCTAATTATACAAATCCTTAATTTCAAATTTTAATGAAATAACTATAGCCAAAATTTATTCCTTAATATATATTGTTATTATTTATCAAAATAAAATAATCTTATCTATACATCCTATATACATATTTAATTCAACTAAATTTCCTATACCATACTAGTACTTCTAACCCCAGCTTATGAAATATAACCATAATAATATTAATATTTCCACCCTAAACTTCCTATGTCCTAATAGCACATCTTATATCACAATTATTACAACTTAAATATCCTATACTAATCTTTAATCTAAACCCTAGGCATGGGTGGAAATGTAATGCCACAAAAACCAAAAGATAAGAAACCAAGAACAAGTACAAAAAATGTAACCATTTTTTTTTAATCATTTTAATACAAGTACATATACAATGATTGAGTCACTCTCAATCCAAAATACTCAAGATGAAATATGATATCATCCATATATGTTTCCATTATAATGCTAGTACATATTGAGTTCAGTACAATAATGAAGTACAATGTCATTCTTAAACACCTATGTCCAACATATGGACACTACAAGTAACAAATTCTATTTTCTAGATATAACTTCAACATTCATCCTTAGCTACCTGTTAATCAACTTGAAGCGCCTAAAAAACACACAGAAATGCAACACAACACAAAGAGAGCTCAGTACACACTGAGTTGAAAAGTGTAATCCACCTGCATACATGTTAGAATAACCATATACATATCCATAATGCAGATATCTGATCCACTTAACATAGTGCAATTCTGAAATTAATATGCAAGAAATAATCATTTACCTATCAATGCAAAATTAAACTCACTCTAAGAATAACTCGTAAATGAATCATATATATACTGAGGTGTCATCGTTATGGCACTAAGATTGTGCATCCATGTATGGTATGCTCATAGTCAACACATAACAAAATTCTCTATTATACTTGTCAAAGATAGAATAGAGATTTTCCTTGTACTCTGTACTTAACTTTATAGGTTTAAGTCATAGGTAAGGCCAATTTTTTTTTATGTAATTAAGCCACCCAATTAATTTTAAAGTTATCACTAATTTAATTAATTGAATAGGACAAGCCAAATTCAAGCACCCTGATATATGTTCATCATAGCTATTCATAAAATACACATCAAATAGATATACTAAGAATGTACATGAAACAGATATAAAATCAGTATTCAACATGATACTACATCCTTTAATCTATTTGTAACACATCTTCTTCTACCTATTTCAAAGGTAATTTAGATTACTATAACAATAGAAACAAATACTATAATAGTAAGAACTCGTAAATATAACTAAACTGACACATTAGTTTAATGATATTTACTAATCTTATTACTATACCATTTAACCCTGCTGTCATCAAAAATCTATATTTATCCTTCGGAATGACAAAATAGTAAGATCAAAGTATAGCTGATATTCTTGTTTTAAAATAAATTCCATCTACATATATTAATGGTACATCTTTTCTAACTAAGAAATAGTTTTGAATTCAAATAATGAATTGAATAACATCATTAGAATAAAAGATTTCTAATTCATAAAATTTTAATTTCAAACCATCACATAAATGTTCATTGGAAAGCTACATAACATAACCAAAATAATTTAATCATATCTAGAAAACTTCTCCATGTCCAAGCTTAGTTAATGTTCCAAACAAAAGATCATTAATAATGATACTGAAAGTTCAACATTATTTCCAATTCCCAAATGCAAGTTCTATTAACGACATCTCATAGCCTATTACCAATAACTGTAATTAACTAGAATGGAAGTTTAAGATGCACACTTACTGTTCAACATAATTTTCATTTAGGGCATCGGGAAACATCAGCTATCAAAATTTTCAAGTATCACATAATACCTTATACAATGGTGAACGAAACCAAATCACATACACCCTACAATAAAACATCAGCTATTATAACTTGATACCTCTCTATAATTTCCATAGCATAATGAGTAAATTATGTTGTCGCAATGATATCTCTATTTTTAAAGTTTTCTCTTAACTATTTGACAAAATGCAGATACCACAGACTATCATCTTTTATGCTATTTTCTCTTTTCCATAAATGCTGCAAACCATATATAAAATAGATACAACAAAATTTAACCAAACTACGGGTTGAAACATAGTCATATTTTAACATTTTCTACCCAAATTTGATCCAATAGGAAACTTAATACATATATCATTTTTTTAAGATTATAACATAGTCCACACACAAACTGTTGAATGCCCCATATAAATTTTGTTTATTCAAAACAATAAAACTACAGAACTTCGTTCTCACAGGGTTTAGATTTTACTGGAACCGATACCCACTATGTATTCTCATTTCCTCATTACAGTATAAACCTAGATTTATAATCATGACATGGTATTAAAGTGGTACTATATATATATATATATATATATATATATATATCGCATGCAATCTATTTTACAAAATGACAATTCAGAACATACACCAAAACTTAAAGCACACAGAACGTGGCTCTATGGAAGCCGAAAACCTCATAATGTTACTCATTTCCATAACGTAAAACAAAACTCTACTGCATGCTACGAAACCACGGTGTTTACACCATGGGTAAAAGCACAAACCTGTGTCACCTTTTATAAAGAAATGTGATATTAGAATGTGACAGTTCAACATTAGTGACAAAAAAAATGGTATTTGTGTTTAAAATATGAAGATGATGTAAACTAATGGAATGTGTAGAATTGGATGAATTTTATGCCTATAATTTTTATAATTTTTTTGAGTAGGAATTTATTCATTTTGTTTTATTTTTAAGTCCCTTTTTTAACTGTAAAAAATATAGGGTGTAGTTCCCGTCAAAAAAGTATATGCAAATCATATTTTTTTGTTCTGCTTTCAATCTAATAGATGACATGTATAGCTAGTGCACAAAAAAAGAAATAATTATTTTTGATGTATATTTTCTTTGTTATAAGTACTCAAGTTTGACCTTATCAGAATCCAACAGTTTTTCCTCCCGTCAAAAATTTCCTATCAAATCTATACCTTCTTGAAAAAAAAATTACATATTCGTGAAGAGGATTCTCTCCTCTAGAGATAAATATAATTTTTTAATTTTTTTGATATGATTTACTATTTCTTTTTCTTTTTTGAGGGAGCATCTTCTGAAATGTTGACATATCGACTTATAATACTTTGAGATTATAACATATTATAACTAATCAAAACATTCAAAAATTTATATAATGATGATATTGAATCTAAGATCTATAAAAGGATATTTTTAGTTTTTGAAAAAAATTGAGTTTTGATAGAGAAATGAGATTTGACCAAAACAGGTTTCAGTATCACAAACAGTGACACAGATCTGTGCTTTTACCCCCATACCACATCTGAGTATGGGGATATGCACAACTCGACAATTTCATTGCTGAACCCTGCATACACCCACACTTGGGTGTCGATATTTTTAAAAAAAATTGCAGCATCTCCTAATTCTTTCAATTAACACTAAAATAACAGTAAGAGAATAAGTTAGAAAATGCCCCCTACCTGAAATATAGAAGATGGAAAAGCACTATGAAATACGCTTGATATAAAAGCCCCAAATGTCCAAACTGAAAAACAATCTCCACAGAGCTACCACACAAAACTCGCAACTGACTTCCACAATGAAGGATAGCAAAATAATCCAAAAGTCAAATAGTAAATAAATCCCAATGAGTATTCTCCTTGCTCGACTTCATAAGCAAGTATCTCTTTCCAATTAAAACCCCTCATATTGCCAAAACCCTAGCAACATCTCACAGGTGTAAAACAAAACAGAGGAAAGTGGCCAAATTTTTTTGCCATTCCTAGCATAATATCCCATTCACAACAGAACTGGCCGACCAAGTCCTTCAATGTTATTAAGGCCACATTAAAATGCAATGAATGAATCTGCAATTCACATGGTGTCATGCATACAGCTACATCATAGCCACCGACATATTTTTGCCAAGTTTTAAACAAATGCAAAATCCCTTAAGCATAATGTATGCGAAACCCATTAGGGTTTTAGGGAAATAAAAAAATAGTCACATTTGCTATAATAGTCGT
Organism: Cupressus sempervirens; assembly: GCA_028749045.1. Taxonomy (NCBI): domain Eukaryota; kingdom Viridiplantae; phylum Streptophyta; class Pinopsida; order Cupressales; family Cupressaceae; genus Cupressus; species Cupressus sempervirens. Next base: position 590,073,492 of record CM053787.1, read on the forward strand.
GGGTTTTAAACCCTTTTTTAATAGTAATAGATTTAAAAAAATAAACTTAGGATACATATAGACCCGTTTAAATACACAACTCGCATATATATATATATATATATATATATATATATATATATATATATATATATATATATATATATATATATATATATATATATATATATATATATATATATATATATGACATGCCAATGTAGGGTTAGGAAAACACCTTAAACATGAACTCATAACCTTAAGCAACATTACTTAACTAAACATCACAGGCCAATGGATTAACCACAATTACATCATACCAAAGCTCCATAAATGTCCAATTTATAGCATATTAACATTAATACTATCATACTGAATATAAAACATGATAATCCTAAATAATATGTTGATATGTAATAAAATATGAAAGCTACAACCATAAAACCTGAGCTTAATTTTTAAAAAACTTTTCAATAGTTTTATCAGTCATATTTTACTTGCAATCTATACACAACAATATCGTTAAAACTAGAAACATCAGACATTATTTCTAAGTACATCAGAAAGTTTTTCAGATTCATAAGTGCTTATACCAAAGCTCAAAATGGAGTATTTCTGAAATAAAAAGGTTTGTCCAGCAATAATCTCATGTTCCAAGGACATTAATAAAACCAACTTCTACAGATAATAAGAACATAACATCAGAAAGAAACTTATAACATCAAAGTCCTAATATGTAGAAAACCCAGAGTAGTGGTCAGGCATGACACCCTCCCCCACTGGGCTTTGACTTTCTCCTGGAAGTCAGCAAACAAGTGTGGATGAGCTGCCCTCATTATTTCAGTGTCCTCCTAGGTAGCAGATGTTTCATCATTGGGGTCCCATAGGATCTTTACCTGTCTTATTTCTCTTCCTCTTAAACTCATAGTTCTACATTGCGTGATCAACACTGGTTCCAGCATGATTTGACCATCCAAAATCTGCAAATTGTTCCAATCAAGCATGTGAGAAATGTCAGGTATGTACTTACACAAAATTGAAACATGAAATACATTATGTATGCATGAAAGACTCGGTGGCAAGGCAAGTTTGTAGGCAAGGTAAAAGAAAAAACCTGTGTCACCTTTTTATGAAGAAACGTGATATCAAAATGTGATAGTTCAACATTAATGACAAAAAAAATGGTATTTGTGTTTAGAATTTGAAAATGATGTAAACTAATGAAATGTGTAGAATTGGATGAACTTTATGTCTATCATTTTTTAAATTTTTTTTGAGTAAGAATTTATTCATTTCTTTTATTTTGAAGTTCCTTTTTTAACTATAAAATATATAGGTTGTAGTTCCTGTCAAAAAATAAAATGCTAATCATCTTTTTTTGTTTTGATTTGAAAATATCTTATAGATGACATGTATATCTAGTGCACAAAAAAAGAAATAATTATTTTTGATCTATATTTTCTTTGTTATAAGTACTCAAGCTCGACCTTCTCAGAAGCCAATAGTTTTTTCCTCCCATCAAGACTTCCTAATCAAATCTACACCTTCTTGAGAAAAAATTACATATTCATGAAGAGGACTCTCTCCTCTAGAGATAAATATAATTTTTTAATTTTTTTGGTATGATTTACTATTTTTTCCCTTTTTCTAATTGAGTATCTTTTGAAATGTTGAAATATCAACTTATAATATTTTTAAATTCTAACATATTATAACTAATCAAAACACTCAAAAATTTATATAATGATGATATTGAATCTAAGATCTATAAAAGGGTATTTTTAGTTTTTGAATAAAATTAAGTTTTGATAGAGAAATGAAATTTGACCAAAACAGGTTTTGATATCACAAACGGTGACACAGATCTGTGCTTTTACCCAGCAACAGGTCCAATCCATTCTAGAATTTCAAATAGACCTACAAATCATGGTGCTAACTTGGATCCCTTTCCATAACGAATTGGACTCTTACATGGTCTTACCCAAAGAAACACTTTATCACCAACCAAGAATTGATGGTCAATTCTATGCTTATCAACATATTTCTTTTGTCTATCTTGAGTAGTAATAAGATGCTCTCTGATCCTCTTAACCTGTTGCTCCAAATCTTGCAACATATCAGGTCCTAAAAGAGTCTTGTCCTCCAAATTATCCCAACTGAGAGGTGTCCTACAAGGTCTACAATACAATGCTTGAAATGGTGTCATTGCTATGGAACTGTGAAATCTATTATTATATGTGAATTCAACCAAGTGTAGATACTCCTGCCATTTATTTTGTCTATCCATTACATACATCCTAAGCATATCTTCTAGAATCAGGTTGACACGTTCAATTTGTCCGTCAGTCTCTGGATGATAAGTTGAACTAAAATTCAACTGACTACCTAACTCACACTACATGGATTTCCAAACAGAAGAAGTAAACACTGGATCCCTATTAGAAATAATCTTTTTAGGAATTTTGTGTAGCTTAACTACCTGCTCCATATAAATCTTGGCAACCATTGTTGCATTATAAGATGATCTAACTAAAATAAAGTGAGCAACCTCAGAAAATCGGTCCACTACCACCATAATAGCGTCATGCCTACGAGCTATAATAGGCAATCCAGTAATAAAATCTATAGAAATGGTGTCCCATTTCCATTCTGGAATACTATGTGGCTGCAATAATCCCGCAGGGTGCTGATGTTCAGCCTTAACTCGCTGACATTCCAACCATCGACAACAAAATCTGCTATGTCTCTCTTCATTCTAGGCCAAAAATAATGCTTCTTAAGGTCAGCATGCATTTTCTTAACACCCGAATGAGCCAAATATGGTGCTTTGTGGGCCTCAACCATAACCAAATTTCTCAAATCACCCAACTCAGGAACATACACACTTCCTCTATACAGTATCAAACCTTCAGAATTCACTGAATACTCCTCAAAACACCCTTCCAAGATGCTGCCACTATTAATAACAACCTTAACATCCTAAAACCAATGATCTGTGAAAAGGTTCTATAAAACCTTATCCTTAAGATCCACTGTTAGGATCAAGGAAGATAATTCATGTCGCCTTCTACTAAGTGCATCAACAACCATGTTCTCCTTCCCTTGCACATACTTAATCTCGAAATCGTATTCACATAGGAACTCCATCCATCTTTGCTGCCTAGCATTGAGGTCTGGTTGTGTGAAAAGATATTGAAGGCTTTGATGATTAGAATGTAACTCAAATCGTTGACCTAGAAGAAAATGCTACCACTTGGTCAAAGCATGCATAATCACAGCAAGTTCGAGATCATGAGTAGGGTAATTCACCTCATGACTCTTTAGCTTCCTGGACTCATAAGCTATAACACATCCATCTTGCATTAACACTACCCCTCTGCCATCCAAAGATGCATTAGTGTAGACCACAAACTCCTTAGCTGAATCAGGGACTGCCAGAACTGGTGCACTAGTCAAACATTCCTTAAGTTTTTGAAATGCTACCTTGCATTCATCTGTCCACACAAATTTCTTCCCTTTTCTGTGAAGAGATGTGATAGGATGCGCTATTTTGGAGAAGTTTGACACAAATTTGTAGTAATAGCTTGCTAAGCCCATGAAACTTTGAACCTCAGACACATTTGTAGGTGTTGGCCAATCAAAAATAGCCCAAATTTTGGATGGATCTACAGAAATTCCATCCCCAAAAATGATATGTCCCAAGTAAAAAATCTCTGATCTAAAGAATTCACACTTCTCAGGATTGGCATACAGTCTGTTCCTATGAAGGCATTCCAAAACTTGCTCTAAATGTTGCTCGTGCTCCTTAGTAGTGTTAGAATACACCAAAATATCATCCAAAAAAACCACTATGAACTTGTCTAGGTAAGTTCTAAACACACCATTCATTAGGCTCATAAAGACAGAAGGTGCATTTGTTAACCCAAAAGGTACTACTATGAATTTGCAGTGCCCATACCTGGTGTGAAAAGTTGTCTTATAAATATCAGCTTCCTAGATTCTAAGTTGATGATACTTAGATTTCAGATCAATCTTTGAAAAGACTCGGGCACCCTTGACCTGATCAAACAAGTCATCAATTCTAGGCAAGGGATACTTGTTCTTAATAGTGACCTTGTTTAATTGCCTATAATCTATGCAAAGTCTTAAGGAGCTATCTTTCTTCTTGACAAAGATTACAAGAGCACCCCATGGTGATACACTAGGACGAATCAAACCTTTCTCCAAAGGCTCCTCCAACTAAAATTTAAGTTCAACCAGCTCTTGAGCTATCATTCTATATGGAGTCTTGGAAATTGGTTCCATTCCTGGCACTAAATCAATTCAAAAATCAATTTCTCTTCTTGAAGGTATTCTAGGAATCTCCTCAACAAAAATATCTGAAAACCTCTACAAGATTGGATGATCGAGAGAAGAACCTTTAACAAAAGAATCTTCTACATCGTTTACCAAAATGGCAAACAAACTGTAGCCTTTTTAGGCACACCTTGCCAATTGTTTGGTAGAAATTGTCCACAAAGAAATGGGTCTCTTGATTCTAGCAATAACCCTAGCTGATCCAAAATCATCTACACAATGAATTGTCTTATCCTTGCAATCCATAATGGCTTGATGCTGTTCTAACCAATCCATACCCAAAACTATGTCATACGATCCTAAAGGTATAACCCTAAGATTCTTTGAAGTAGTTAAAGATTTCATTAAAATCTTACAGTCAGGAGCAACAATATCTGCATTCACCCTAGAACCTAATGCTAACTCCACTTGCCATCTGTTCCTTGCCCTAACCACATGTATTCCACTATATGCAACTAAAGTAGAAGAAATAAATGAGTATGTAGCTCCAGAGTTGAATAAGATAGATACTTTCATACCTTGAGTATTTCCCTGAGCTTCAATAACCATGTTCTGGTGTTCGGCTTGCTTCTGATCCAAAGTTGCAAAAATATGATGGTTCCTAGCAGAATCACCAACTGTCGCTTTGGACCTAGCTGGCTTAGGTCCAACCTTCAACTTATCCCAATTAGGGCAATAAGACTAATAATGACCTAACTGTCCACAATGAAAACACTCAATAGGTTTCCTGAATCCCATGTTCTAACTAGAAGGATTAGGAGATGGCTTATTACTCTGCACACTTTGAGGTGGTTGTGATGGCTTAGGCTATTCATAACTCTTGGAGTCCTTATCAAACTTCTTCTTCTTGAATTTCCCACCTGAAAATCTTGATTTTGAACTAATCTAAGGAGGCTTTTGATTCTTTCTGACATTCAGAGTAGGTGGATTCATGTTGGCTTTGTATGAAGCCCCATGGTAACCAGACTTCATCTCAATCAGCTTTGCTCGCTCCAAAGCTTCCTGCATAGTCAAAGGTCAGAAAGTTCTCACTTCGTCCCCAATCTTGGGCATAAGCCTTCTGATGAAGTGTTGTATCATGGCCTTATCATTTTCAGCCCACCTAGAAAACTTCTTAAGCTCGTAGAGCCTACATTCATAAGCTTCCGCTATAGAGCCAGACTACATAATCTAAAAGAACTCCTCTGCATGAGCCTGCCGCCAATATTCATACATGAACCTCTCCTTGAAATGCTCTACAAAGAGCTCCCATGTAACAAGAGAGATATCAATGCCCAGCTTCTCCAACTCTTGTTCCCACCACAAGGAACCAAATCCCCTCAAATGCATAACTGTCCATCTTACCTTCACATTACTCAAGTAACAGTGTAAGAAAAAGCATCGCTCAATATTTAGTAGCCAAGTTATGCTGTTGTACCCTATTTCATACCATAAAATAACGGCCCTTTCATCTTGGAAAGATCCTTGAGCTGAGCTCTTGCCACTGGATCATCCTCTACAGGAAGGTTAATACCTTATACAAGAGGTCTCCTATCATTCACTCCCCCACCAGGAATTTGGTTGTTAGTCTCAATATTATCGAGACGTTCCAGTATCCATTGAAGTACAATAGCTTGGTCTGCCAAGTTATCCTAGTTGTTTCCAACCCTAGCATTCTAATCAAACTAACCAACCCCTACATCATTCTGGTGCCTAGGACCTCTACCATGGCCCTTGCCCATACCTCTGCCTCTGCCAGCAAGGTTATCCTCAGGAATGCCACGTCCTTGAGTTCCTCTAGTGACAGGAGGCATGATAGAAACCTACAAACAATTAACTATTAATAACGCGTCGATAATAGGCTAAACCCTATAACCCAAGAGTCTTGGTTATTTTAACCTGGCTCTGATACCAAATGTAATGCCACAAAAACCAAGAGATAAGAAACCAAGAACAAGTACAAAAAATGTAACCATTTTTTTTTAATCAACTTAATACAAGTACATATATAATGATTGAGTCACTCTCAATCCAAAATACTCAAGATGAAATATGATATCATCCATATATGTTTCCATTATAATGCTAGTACATATTGAGTTCAGTACAATAATGAAGTACAATGTCATTCTTAAACACCTATGTCCAACATATGGACACTACAAGTAAAAAATTCTATTTTCTAGATATAACTTCAATAGTCATCCTTAGCTACTTGTTAATCAACTTGAAGCACCTAAAAAACACACAGAAATGCAACACAACGCAAAGAGGGCTCAGTACACACTGAGTTGAAAAGTGTAATCCACCTGCATACATGTTAGAATAACCATATACATATCCATAATGCAGATATTTGATCCACTTAACATAGTGCAATTCTGAAATTAATATGCAAGAAGTAATCATTTACTTATCAATGCAAAATTAAACTCACACTAAGAATAACCCGTAAATGAATCATATATATACTAAGGTGTCATCGTTATGGAACTAAGATTCTACATCCATGTATGGTATGCTCATAGTCAACACATAATAGAATTCTCTATTATATTTGTCAAAGATAGAATAGAGATTTGCCTTGTACTCCATACTTAACCTTATAGGTTTAAGTCATAGGTAAGGCCAATTTTTTTTATATAATTAACCCACCCAATTCATTTTAAAGTTGTCACTGATTTTAAAAACTAAATAGGATAAACCAAATTCAGCCACCCCAATATATGTTCATCATAGCTATTCATAAAATACACATCAAATAGATATACGAAGAATGTACATGGAACAGATATAAAATTAGTATTCAACATGATACTACATCCTTTAATCTATTTGTAACACATCTTATTCTGCCTATTTCAAAGGTATTTTAGATTACTATAACAACAAAAAGAAATACTATAATAGTAAGAACTCGTAAATATAACTAAACTGACACATTAATTTAATGATATTTACCGATCTTAGTACTATACCATTTAACCTTGCTGTCATCAAAAATCTATATTTATCCTTCGGAATGAAAAAATAGTAAGATCAAAGTATAGCTAACATTCTTGTTTTAAAATAAATTCCATCTACTTATATCAATGGTATATCTTTTCTAACTAAGAAATAGTTTTGAATTCAAATAATGAACTGAATAACATCATTAGAATAAAAGATTTCTAATTCATAAAATTTTAATTCCAAACCATCATATAAATGTTCATTGGAAAGCTTCATAACATAACCAAACTAATTTAATCATATCTAGTAGACTTCTCCATGTCCAAACTTAGTTAATGTTTGAAAGAAAAGATCATTAATAATGATACCGGAAGTTCAACATTATTTCCAATTCCCAAATGCAAGTTCTATTTACGGCATCTCATAGGCTATTATCAATAACTGTAATTAACTAGAATGGAAGTCTGCTATGTTTTAAGATGCACACTTACTGTTCAACATAATTTTCATTTAGGGCATCGAGAAACATCAACTATCAAATTTTTCAACTATCACATAATACCTTATACAATGGTGAACAAAACCAGATCATATACACCCTACAATAAAACATCAGCTATTATAACTTGATACCTCTCTATAATTTCCATAACATAATGAGTAAATTATGTTGTTGCAATGATATCTCTATTTTTTAAGTTTCCTCTTAACTATTTGACAAAATGTCGATACCACAAACTATCATCTTTTATGCTATTTTCTCTTTTCCATAAATGTTGTAGACCATATATAAAATAGACACGACAAAATTTAACCAAGCTACGTGTTGAAACATAGTCGTATTTTAACATTTTCTACGCAAATATTATCCAACAAGAAACTTAATACATATATCATTTTTTTAAGATTATGACATAGTCCACGCACAAACTATTGAGTGCCCACATAAGTGTTGTTTATTCAAAACAATAAGACTACAAAACTTCGTTCTCATAGGGTTCAGATTTTACTGTAACCGATACCCACTATGTATTCTCATTTCCCCATTACAGTATAAACCTAGATTTATAATCATGACATGGTATTAAAGTGGTACTATATATATATATATATATATATATATATATATATATATATATATATATATATATATATATATATATATATATATATATATATATATATATATATATATATATATATATATATATCGCATGCAATCTATTTAACAAAATGACAATTCATAACATACACCAAAACTTAAAGCACACAAAATGTGGCTCTATGGAAGTTGGAAACCTCATAATGTTACTCATTTCCATAATGTAAAACAAAACTCTACTGCATGCTAGGAAACCACAGTGTTTACACAATACCCACATCCGAGTATGCGGATATGCACAACTCGACAATTTCATTGCCGAACCCTGCATACACCCACACTTGGGTGTCGATATTTAAAAAAAAAATTGCAGCATCTCCTAATTCTTTCAATTAACACTAAAATAAAAGTAAGAGAATAAGTTAGAAAATGCCCCCTACCTGAAATATAGAAGATGGAAAAATGCTATGAAATACGCTTGATACAAAAGCCCCAAATGTCCAAACTGAAAAACAATCTCCACAAAGCTACCACACAAAACTAGCAACCGACCTCCACAATGAAGGATAGCAAAAGAATCCAAAAGTCAAACAGTAAATAAATCCCAATGAGTATTCTCCTTGCTCGACTTCATAAGCAAGTATCTCTTTCCAACTAAAACCCCTCATATTGCCGAAACCCCATCAACATCTCACAGGTGTAAAACAAAACAGAGGAAAGTGGCCAAATTTTTTGGCCATTCATAGCATAATATCCCATTCACAACAAAACTGGCTGACCAAGTCCTTCAATGTTATTAAGGCCACATTAAAATGCAATGAATGAATCTGCAATTCACATGGTGTCGTGCATATGGCTACATCATAGCCACTGGCATATTTTGGCAGAGTTTTAAACAAATGCAAAATCCCTTAAGCATAATGTATGTGAAACCCATTAGGGTTTTAGGGAAATAAAACAATAGCCACATTTGCTATAATAGCCATGGGTTTTAAACCCTTTTTTAATAGCAATAGATTTTAAAAAATAAACTTAGGATACATATAGACCCTTTTAAATACACAACCCACATATATATATATGACATGCCAATGTAGGGTTAGGAAAACACCTTAAACATGAACTCATAACCTTAAGAAACATTACTTAACTAAACTCATCACAGCCCAATGGATTAACCACAATTACATCATACCAAAGCTCCGCAAATGTCCAATTTATAGCGTATTAACATTAATACTGTCATACTGAATATAAAACATGATAATCCTAAACAATATGCTGATATGCAATAAAATATGAAAGCTACAACCATAAAACCTTAGCTTAATTTTAAAAAACTTTTCAATAGTTTTATCAGTCATATTTTACCTATAATCTATAGATAGCAATATTGTTAAAACTAGAAACATTAGACATTATTTCTAAGTACATCAAAAAGTTTGTCAGATTCATAAGTGCTTCTACCAAAGCTCAAAATAGAGTATTTCTGAAACAAAAAGGTTTGTCCAGCAATAATCTCATGTTCCAAGGACATTAATAAAACCAAGTTCTATAGATAATAAGAATATAACATCAGAAAGAAACTTATAACATCAAAGTCCTAATATGCAAAAATCCCAGAGTAGTGGTTAGGCATGACAGGAAAGAATCTCCAAAATATGGGTACATACTCCAAGCTCAAGCTAGGCACCTAGGGTGAAAGTGGGTGTTAACAGGTCATAAATTTATTAAAGCCCTTTTCTTTTGCACTCATCTCATTGAAATCATGGTTTCCCACCCCTTCATTTCATATCTACCTTGCTTGGTTTGCATGTGCAATAAGGAGATGGGAGGGAAAATGACAAGACAACACTCCCCCGCCCACACCCCCCCCCCACACATTGGATGTACTTCTCTAGTTTTAAGGTGCCTAGTAAAAGGATAAGTCCTATTTAGTACATAAAGGAAAGACTAATGATGTTGACTACTATTAAAATCTTGCCTCCCTTTCTCCCATGCATGGATAGGTGTGTAGCTGAAGACCACTCAGGATATTTGCATTTTTTTTTAAAAATCTTCTAACTAGGCATATGTAAAGGTGGGCTGCCATGTCAGTTTAGTCTTAAACTCTTGGTTTTAATTCACAAGTCAACACTTGCTCCAATTACCACCACTTAGTTGTTTATATATATATATATATATATATATATATATATATATATAACCATTTCCTGGGTTGGAAAGGTGGTACGAATAGGTAGGAGGGGATGAGATAGGAGAAGAAATATATTTCTTCATTTATTATGATGAGTCAATTTTGAATATTTTAAAAAAACATTTCCTTCTCCTCATAATTGTAAGATATCATATTTAATTTAGGGTCCATTATTTTAATAGACTGTAATAAGATGAGGCAATAAATTTTTTGCCCATACATTTTTTAGCAAGAATTTCAAGCACCTATAGGTCTTGTTGAAGCAAATAAACTTATATTGTCTAATTCTCTTCACATCTTCTCTATGGGTACCCATAACTGTATTGTTATGATTTGGTCATATCATTATGAATTACAATGCTCATTTCATATAGTGAATTCTATTGTTGCTATACATATCAACTTCCTTATTACTAATATTTCAATTTGCAAGATACATTTATATGGGAGACAATGCATCATCTACATCAAATTCTATGAACTTCAAAAAAATTATTCTAGTTGAATTGGAGATATCCTCATTATGACTACATACTCATTATCTAATTTGAACAAAATCCACACCAATATGATTCAAGATTGAATACAATTATTTCTTCACCTTTCATAAGAGACTTGAAGAAATATGAATAACAAATGATTCCATCCTATTAAACCTCTCAATGTATGTCATGGTACAAAATCTTCTTTCTTCAATACATTTTGTTAAAGTAAAGAAACAACATCAGCAAACAATGTAACTTTTCCTTCATGACCCTTTCAAGACTTACATTCAACACAATATCAAGCAAACAATAAGGTGGTGAAACCAGCATATTCAAAATACACAATGGAAGGTTCTTTACATGGAAGGTAGTTCCTAATCTCTCTATTGACATATGTATGAGACCAAAACATCATTACTTCAATACAAATAAATCCACTTGACAAAACAAATTAGAGTTGTCCTCCATTGCAATGCAAATACAATAATGTGCTCTTCTTCTATGCATAGGTAGAACTTCACAAAATCCAAATGTCTAATGCTTCAAGCCAAGATCTACAATAAAGGAACAAAAATTGCAGAACCATGGAGGCTCTCCTCCTAATCTAGGCCTCAAGGAGACCACCTCGTGCTACGGGAAAAAAGGCCCAAATGGGATACATCCAGGACAATATCACAAAATAAGAACAACATGAAGACAACATTTTTGCAACATACTTACAAACCCAACCAAGGTTTGCACAATGATTCACAAATGGAATCATAAACATTAGGTGAAGGTCAGGTTTCAATTAGGAGACTTTCCATATCATACCATATCTGCAACAACAATTTGCATGCCCTTTTGGGGCCTTCACAAATCAACAAATTCCATGCCCTTTCGGGCCTTTCACAAAACAAGAAATTTCATGCCCTTTCAGGGCTTTCAAAAACATGCTCGAAACATACTACCATCAACTATAGCATCCTTGAAAATCGTTACTCCTTAAACTTTCTTTCTACACCATCACTTTCTTTATCACCCTAAAACAACTTATGAATGAATATGGCATACAATGGAGCCCATACTCCAAGGTTCTCAACTATATTTCAATCCCAACTAACCACTTCATCCAAGGCTTCTCTTCCCTCCTAAGGGTGAGTGAAGCCTTCACACCCATGAAAAAATTTCAACATTCAAACAAAACAAGGAAACCAAAGAAGAAACCTCAAGAAAATTCATGAAACAATATACACAATCACAACACAACAAAACTCAAAGATTTCAATGACAATACATGATTCCATATCACACACATAGATCCTACAAGGAGCACTCTTACAATTTCTAACTTTCAACTTCATGAGATAAAGAAAACATGGCATGAAGCACTAACCTCCTTCAAAGCTATGGTTATCAAATGGTGATCAAGATCATTCCCTCCTTGGCTTCCAAGCTTCCTCTCCCAAAAACCTATCTGTCTCTACAATTAAAGAGTGGATGAACAACCCCTAAGTTTGGCAGAAGCTCCCTTAAAAGACCTCCACATCCATCCTCACCTACCCCACTTACACCCTTGTACCTTCTACCAATAGGAACTTACCCAAGTGGAGGAATGTGGACAAAATTCATGTAACACTCTAATTTTTCGAAATGGCTCTAAAATGACTAGTTTAGAGGGTCTCCTAGGTCCCCTAGACCAACATATGGTTAGATTTAGACCCCCAACCTATACTATTACCATGTGGGTGACTTATTTTTACAAAAATAACACTTGGGAATCATGTTTAGGCTCTCTAAAGTTCCTACCAAGTTTGAATTCGAATTCCAACAAGATGGTGACTCCTCCTAGCACTCTCAAAGAGGGTTGACTAAATTTCATAATGGGATTAAGTTTAGGTTAGGTGACTTCATGCCCAAGGCCCTATATGACATGTCATTTACACATAAACAACACAAGTGTCGAATGACACACACATTAAAATACTTTACACATCACGATATCATGTCTCTATCTAATCATGATCTTTAAATTAATTACACCCATGCACAAGCACATTACAAAATAAACACAATATAATGAGGTTTTGAATCTTCCAAAGATTCACCTTGGCTTTACTGTGTTCACATAGGTTTGAACATTATTTCCCCAAATAATTTCTATTGTTCAACTTTCTTGCACACTTAACTTAAACATTAATAGCCTAATAAAATAGTATAAAAATACATACAAATAAGTGTAGAATAATCCAATATCACATAATTCACATAACATATAAAATTAACTTTCATCTAATCATTTCCATAAAATATTAAAAACATTGCAAAATCAAAATATGTGTATCAACATTTATCTTTCTTAACATAATGAAATTTCTATTCTAAAATCTATTACCATACTTATAATCATGAAACACTAAAGTCATATCTACTTTATCATTAAAACATATAAAATGGATCTTAGTATATGTCCTTAGTGAAAATCACTAATATTCAAACTTGTTAACTAGTATCCTTTAAATCAAGTTAAACATGTCAACATTCCTAGCAATATCCCTTTATCACATTTTGAGGGGTTTGTGTGTGAGTTTATAGGGTTAATTCCTCATACTATTAGAATGTTTCCATAATTATGTCACCATAATTTAAAACCAATTTTTGAATGTAATCATATGTCTTGTTGTCATTCATTGTTGTCCTCGCTATAGTAAATGTTAATTTATCTTTCCTTTTTACCTTGTAGATCATACCTTGAATCTTGTGACTAGGTTCTCAACTTGAACATAATGAGTCTCATTTTCATGTGGTCTTATCTTATCAACTTAATGTTATTGTATATGGTATCAACCTTTTAATAATCAAAATCTACATCGGCCTCTAATAGGACCTCATAAATCATTGTTAATAATGAGAATGTTGATCATGACCTAATTAACTCCTAATAATATTCACTCCTTATGTTTATAATAGGGTACAAAGGTGAGCCTTACATTTCATGTCATTGTTCCATCTAATTTGTCCCCAATGATCTAATCAAGTGCATGATGCCTTCTAACATATCTTGCTAACACAGGTTCCTCAAATTTGGGGTGTGTTTTACTAATTTCATTATGAAGTTTAGTATTAAGCTCAAGTCCCACTATCTATGACTCAGGTCCATTATAATTAGTTTTCTCTTATCGTAGCTCAATAGCCTTTGACTATGACTTAGGTCCTTCAATTTGCGAATCAAGTTGGACTATCTAGAACTTGGTAGCTATTGAAGATTTTGAGGACTTGGGAGGTGAAGCATCCTATCTACCAGATAGATTTGGTAGGGTATTAGGTTTTTAGTAAACAAATCTTCTATAATCCTTAGGATCTTTGGTTCTTTCTTCTTCACTCTTTTCTTCAAACTCATCAATTCTCACATGTGTAGTTTCTATGATTTTATGAGTAAAAAAATTCAAACACTTGTATTATTTACTACTACAGGATTATCCTAGGAATATGCCTTCATCACCTTTGACATAAAATTTACATTTCTTAGATTATTTCAATATATTGAATTTTTTGCCAAATACTTTTAAGTAACTTACATTAGGTTTTTAGTAATACCATAGTTCATAAGGAGTTTGATTTGAGTCTTTCTTTAGCTATACTCTATTGAAGGTATATATTGTAGTATTGGTTGCTTCCCTCCAGTATTTGATTGCAACATTATTTTCTATTATTAGTGTTCTTGCACAATCCATGATGTATTTGTTCCTTCTTTTAGCTATACCATTCTATTGAGGTGTACCAGGGGCTAATACTTTTCTTTTAATTTTTTTTTCAATGTAGAATTCATTGAATTCATTGGAGATGAATTCATCACCTTTGTCTAATCTTAAACATTTCAACTTCTTTCCAGTTTCTTTTTCTACTCTTGCCAGATACCACTTGAATTTTTGAAAAGCTTCAAATTTTTCTTTTAGATACATTACAGTCATCACTATAGAATAGTCATCAACAAAAAGAATGAAAAACTTATCTCCACTATAACTCTCTATTCCAATAGGTCCACATAAGTCTATATACACAAGCTCTAAGACTTCTTCATAATGATAGTTCTTGCTTTTGAGACTAATCTTTCCTATCTTACCAATTTGACAATTTTTGCATAGACCCATATCAGGTTTCCTCAAGCTAGAAATACCTCTTACTCTTTTGTGTTTTCTTATCTTAACTAGGTTATCAAAGTTTACATGACATAATCTTTTGTGCCATAACAATCTTTCTTCTACTTCACCAATAAAATGTAAATGTTCACTGAGATCAAGATAGAATATGTTACCTTTTATTTGTTTTCTAGATCCAACTAGATTTCCTTTTTCATCCAATAGTTTGGCCTTCCCATTCATAAATTTTAACTTGAATCCAATGTTATTTAACTATGCCATACTTAGTAAATTATGCTTTATTCCTTCAACCCAATAAGCACTGCCACATCTAATTACATTGGTTAATGAGATACATCATTTTCCTTTTATGCAACAAGGTTCATTGTTTTCAAATCTCACACTACCACTATCATAATATTTCATGTACTCAAAATTTTTTTTGTCTCCAGTCATATGATGTGAGCAACCACTATCAATAATCCATGTATTTATTTTGCTAACATGAGAGATAAGTGCCATCTTCTCTCCTTCATCATCAGATTCATCTTTTACAGCAATATATACCATTTCATTTCACTATTATTAGAATCTTTATCCATAAAACAAGATTTCTTACCTTTGGCCTTGTAGTTTTTGAATTCCTTCTTTCCTTTGTACTTATTAATTTTCTTCTCATCCTTTTTTTCTCTATTTGGACATCTAGCAACAATGTGACCACCTTTCTTCTTCTTCTTCACTTCCTGATCGATTGTGCTTTGATTTTTTACTCCGGTTGTTGAGTGAGAGTTTGGATTTAGATGGAGACTCAATACCTTTGTAACTAGGAACATAGTTATCATAGTATCCAACTCAAACGCTATCAATGTTTGAACTAGAGCATCCAAAGTTATATTGCTATTTGGATTAAATATCATTACTTGAAATAATACATACTCTAATTGCATATATAGAAAGAAGGGTTTTGAGTACCTTGCTCACAACTATTTTTTCATCAATGTCTCCTCTAGATGTTTTGATTGCACTCACACTTTCTTTGATTCTTTCAACATATTTTGCAATGTTTCATCTTCTCTCATCTTCATCTAATCAAATTGTCCTCTAAGACTTTCAACTTTAGCTCTTCTTACATTATCATCCCCTCCATAGATGTCTTTCAGTTTGATCCACATTTCATGAGCTATAGTATTATCTTTTACTTCATCAAATTCAACATAATTAAGAGAAGATGTAATGTCAATCATCATGATATGAATTTTCTTTTCAGCATTTTTTCAACTAATAATGTTGTAGTAGGATTCTTGTATTTGGTATCAAGATACTTATAACCTCAATCATCGATAGTTGCTAGATATAACCTCATAAGTCCTTGCCATGCTACAAATTTGTCTTAGTTCAAATTTGGAATCTCTCTTTTGTAAGACATCTTGATCTTTAGCTTAGGTCCTTGAAACCTTCTCTACAAGTACCAAAAGCTCTAATACCAATTGTTGGAAATATAAGAGTAACTGAGAGCAGAGGGGTGAATCAATTACAACTAAAATAGATTCCAAATCCCTTAGATTTCAGTACAAAATAAACTTTGAAAGCTTAACTTTGCTAATACTTGGTAAACATGCCGAAAATGCTCAGCAAATACTTAAACATGAAAATCTTAAAATCATATCTAAGATTACTATTACTTTAACTGATTTGTAAACACATAAGAGAAATAGCATGAACACATTTTACACCAAGATTTAATGTGGAAACCTAATTTGGGAAAACCCACCAATTACAACTAGTTACTGATTTTCACTCTTCTGAAGTGAGCCTTGTTAAGAGCCAACCCTATTAAAAGTTATAACAAATATTGCTAGGTGTCACCTGTTGTGGTGTCCACAACACACACACCCCATTCCTCACTAGGACTGGGGACCTCCTATTTTTTTTGACTCTCAGATTCACAATTTGAGTCAAGAGAAGAATTTTAGAGTTGAGCTCAAAAATCACAAAAAAATTAAAAAATTGAAAAAATCACAAAAAAATTGAAAAATTGAAAAAAAAATTTAAAAAATAAAAAATTGTATTTAAAAAAAAAAGGTAAAAAAGTAAAAAAAAGTGCCATGCACTTGCACAACCCGTTCTCATGCCATGCATTGAGCACCGTGTGTTAAGCGCCACGCGTGCCTGCTCATGCTCACGCGTCGCACGTTGAGTGCCATGTGCACCTACTTGCACTCACGTGCCACACATTGAGTGTTGTGCACTTGCTTACACACCACTTGCACCCACATGCTGTGTGTTGAGCATCGCGCGCTTTCTTGTGCACCACTTGCGCTCACACGCCGCACGTTGAGCACTACGCGCTTGCTTGCACACTACTCGTGCATGCACACCGCGCGTTGAGCACTGCTCGCACCCACGCACCGTGCATTGAGTACCGTGCGTGCGCACCTATGCATTGAGTGCCACATGTGCATGCCTATGTGTGTCAAGCACTATGCTCCATGCATGCATGCATGCGCATGATGAAGGCATCTCGTGCGCATTTGTGCCGTGCACTTCCAAAGCACCATGTGCCCTTGCTAAGCTTCCCTTTCACCTCTAGTTTTGCTTGAATAGCCAATGAGAGGGGTTTAAAATATATCATTTAAGTATAAGGTAATTCCTTATACTTAAGATATACTTTAATATATGCGATGAATCTTTTGAGATAGGTTTCAGGCCTTCCGGAGATAAGGTAAAGATTCTAGGAAATTTCAGGGCTTCAGAAATCTAGACTTAGCCAAATTTTAGGGCTTCAAGATTTTAGACTTAGCCAAATTTTAGGGCTTCAAAATTTTAGACTTAGCTAGATTTCAAGATTCACCTCCAGTTTTGTTTGAATTACTAGTGTGTTTTTGCTATGCATTGTTAACTCTATGGACTAATGTTTGCTTCTTTTGTAGGTAAAAATGGCATTCTCAACTTGTCGAGATCATAACTTTTGACTCGGGCCTTAGAATTAAGAACCACTTACACCATTGGAAAGAAGAACTGAAGATCTAATTTCAAAACCATAAAAAAATGAACCTTCAATTGCCCAATTTTAGAGACCGACAAAGGTTCTGATTTGAAATTTTGAGCAAAAGACCTCCAAAAAGGTCATTTAAAAAATGCCTAGAAAATTTGTGAAAAAATATGAAAAAGTTGCAAACATTTGATCGTCTTGGATAATCTGGATCACTTGGTTTCTCACCGAGAAGGATTGGATAGGTGGAGAGAAGACAAAGGTCAAAGATACAGAGGCTAGACACATAAAGCAAATCAGGTTCCTCATCTTATGCAGCTATTGGGGACAAGATTCAATGCAAGTGCCTTGAAATTTTTGATTGAAGAAGTAGAGGGAGTGCAAGTTTATGAAATTAATCGGCTATAAAGAGGGTGTAAATCATCAAAAAGGGGCATGGAACATATACAAAAAGTGATCTAAAACCTCATTTGAGCAAAACTCAAAAACTGTTTGCAAAATTGAGAACTTTGATTTTTTGGCAAATTGAGCTCCACTGCTCCACAGCTCCGCAAGTCCGTAGCTCCGTAGATCTGTAGGTCCACAGCTCCACATTTTCATGTAGCTCTGCAATTCAGAGGTGCATCGATAATTGACTGCTAATTTCAAAAATATCACTTTCCATGCATTGGGAGCACATTTTGATGGCAAGTTAACTCCGACACATGCCTAGTGAAGGGCCAACTTCTATTTTTGGTGTCTCCATGCACTTCCACTTCAACTGATGGCTCCCTCCTACTTTCTCTCTCATGCTTTCATTATTTTTGACATGTAAAGGGCTCATGCATCCAATTAATGAATAAAATATGGATGGAGTCCCTCTAAGCACCAGTTAGATTACTAGTTTGTATATATTTAGTTTGTTTTAATGTTTTAAAAGCATTTTATTGCATTAAGATATCTCTCACTCTCAACACAAATTGAGGAGAAAATTTCTTATAAATACCCCATTGTAAAATGTAAAAAGGGGCTGCCATTATAATGCAATAAAATTATGCTTTTGGTGCTAGCATTCAGAGTGTAGTTATTCTTGCCTGCATGTGTCATTGTTTTGTGGATTTTATTCATGAGATATTGATTGAGCCAAAGGTTTATTGCATTGTTTCTGGTTGTGCGATCTTTTAGTTCTGGTGTTTGCTATAGATATATGAATTCCTGTCGACATAACGAGCTTGAGAAGAAATCACCCGATTGTGTTTACATAGCTTTTTGTCTCGCATGAGCGCACTTTCTGTGGCCTTACGATTTGATGAAGAGTGAAATATCATTTGATTTGTTATAGATTCTCACTGATGATTGCATCAGTGGATTCTAGGAAGCGTTGCTCCTATTTTCATTGGTTTCCTACCAATTTCTTCAAAGGTTTAACTCACAGCGTGTTGTATTCTATAGTTTATGTCCGTTTAGGAATTTCAATTTCAAGTTATTTGATTTCATGTTATTTGCTTTTAGTTTTTTTATTTTCTTTGCTAACCCCCCTATTAGAATAGGACCTCATAGTAGCTGCATTGTTAGAGTTGCATTCATTGAAAAATAGAAAATACAAAAATATTGTTCTTTTGGTGTGATATTTTGAGACAACGAACAGATTTTACTTGATTCCAAGGTAAAAAGATTTTTTGGAACTAGCAAAGGCCTCCTCATGAACATTCACATTTATCTTCTACTGAGTAGATTTTGGTCCGTCGCAAGACAAACACTGAACCTTGGAGTGAGTCCTTAAAAGGATTTTCTTTTCAAGAGAGGAATTACACTATGGATTCCTATCGTTGACCTTATGCAAAATGAACGCCCAACATCACCCTATTATAGGATTTAATCACCTTGTTAGGAGTGGCCTTGTTAGAGGTCTTAGGAAAATTCATTAGAAATGTCACCTTGTCAGAAGATTTACAAATAACTATTAAGCAAACTCTGTTAAGAGATTTAGATCACTGCTACAATGGTTAGATAGTAACAATGAGATGACCTAATTTTAAATGCAACTGAATTGATGATTACAAATCCCAATTCTAGCTTGTATACTTGATCCCTCTTGATCAAATGTATCTTTTCAGCTTCTCAAGGATATTCTACTTATCCTTTTGATTCACTTCCTCTTAGCATCATTAAATCTTCAATTATCTTCTATGCATTCACACTTTCTATCTCAACTTGACATCATATTTACATCTTTCATATTGTCAAGTTGGCTAGAATATAACTTAGAATAATTAAAATTCATTTCCTTAGTTGACTAGAACCAATAGATAATTCAATTAAACTTAATATGTCAAATAAGAAAATCCTTCATTAGCCAACCCTACTATAAACACTAACTCAGAAATAATTTTCCTATGTTAACCAAGTGAACTTGGTTAACATTGCATACTTGCAAAGTTCCTTTGGTAAATGAGTGAGCTTGGTTAACACTAGTTCCATCCAACATTTCCTTGATTAACTAAGTGAGCTTGGTTAACACTCAACTTCCACAAACTTTCCTTTGGTGCTCGAGTGAACTTAGTAGATACTATCTTCTAAACTAGGCAAACTCTAGAATTCTCAGTAGATACAAAATAATGTCTTCAATGCTTGAGTGAGCTTGACATTCATTAACTATTAATGATATGAAATTTTGTGTAACATTAAAGAAAATACATAATTAATTAATTGTTCCAAAATCAATATGGCAATTAAAGATAAACATGAATATTAAAATATTAAACTTAAAGAGTAGTAATTAGTTTACAAGACAAATCTCATGTTTATTAATATAATTATTGATTTGAAAAAAAAAATATATATATACTATATTAGTAAATATATATCTTATAATTTTTATTTAATAACTAAAAGACATATCCAAGGATCACAATCTTTGAGAAAATATTTATGGGAAAATGACTGAATTAAAAAATATATAATTTGGCTAGAAAAAAAGAATAGGAGGTCAAGGATCATTACATTTGGGCTAAATGAATTAGTTCCTAGATTATGATTATTCTATCATAGAGGGATTTGTTAGGAACAAAGCCAATTTTTTATTTTGAAATAAGTTTATGTAAAAAAGTTTTAATTCTATTTGCTAGTTCTTTTTATAGTATTTTATAAGTAGTATTATAGAGTGGTATCATTCTAAAATCTCTTGGGGCTTCATGATTGGATTTCTTAGGAATCAAAGATAAAAATGTTTTATTAGTTTCTATTAATAATTAACTTGAGTTCCTAGTAGCTTCTACTTCCCATAAGCCATTTCCTAAGATATTCTAGCATTTTTAACAAAAGAATGCTCAGAAGCCATTGGGACCCAGAGATTTACCATAATTTAGAGAAAAGAGATATTCTTTAATCTCTTCGAAGGTAAATTTCTTTTTTAGGAGTTTATTGTCTTCCACACTTATTTGTTTAGGAATTTATTTTAGTATTTTATTTTGAGTAAAAAGATTTGAAGATTCATAATTGTTTAATATATTAGAGTAATATTTGATAAAGGATTCTACTATTTGATTGGTTTTTTCTATTTCTTGACCCATACTGTCTTTTTTGATAATAATTCTATTTATATTGCACCTATTAAATGTATTATTATGAAAGAACTTTGTGTTTCTATTCCAGTCTATTAATCGTTTCTCTCTCTCTATTTTTGCGTATAGAATATTTTTTCTTTTGCAAAAATTGTTTCTTATTTAAATATAAGCTCTTTTTCATTCATAAGTTTTGTTGACATTTCAATCAAGTTTGTTTGTTAGTGACACATACTTATTCAAATGGTTAGTACCTACTAATCTTATTATACAATTAATAGTGTTAACTAAGTAATTCAAACCCTATTGAGTTCTACAATTGCTACTAGGTACCAATAACATATTCACTTTGTGTCGAACATTTTCTACCAAGTTGTTAATTATCAGTGAAACTAAGCTTCTTAGTATTTACCAAGTTTCTCAGTGCAAATTGAGTTCTTCATTAGTTATTGAGTTTGCAGATTCGAAAATGTGAATCTAGTGTTGACTGAGCCATATAGTTTCAACCAAGTGATTTAGTTTATACCAAGTTTATAGTAATAGTGTTGACCAAGCAATGTAGTATGAATCAAATGATTCAGTTTATATGCTAAGTTTGACAATGTTCACTGAGTCACTAGCATAGATCGAGTTTAGACCACTTGGAAGTGATTAGTATGGACTGAGCTTCTACATCTACCAAGTGCATGATGATTTTGAGTGTTAACAATGCATTTCGAGTATCAAAACCTCAGCAAGTTTGTCTTTAGAAGCTAAGTACCTGTAGTTGGGCCAACTTTGTGTATTTTGGTGAAACTTGTATTGTAACTAACTTTGATGAATTGTAAATTGAATTGGTATATCTAATGTATTGTATCACATCCAATATAGAGAAGCTTTGTAAGAATATTGTTATGATCCTAGTGGGAAGCCTTCACTAGAATCTTGGGGTTTTGGTGCAATGGTTTGTACCATGAAGTATTAGAGCCTCCACCTAGTTTTGAGTCTTAGAGCAGGTGGCAATGCTAGCATTGCAGTGCTTGTCTAAGGCTCATACAACCAAGGGAGGGCCCGCCATATGGGTGCACATCCAACCTAAATTTTGAACTATAGAGTATGTTGGGATGTTATGATCTTGGTGGGCAGCCTTCACTAGCACCTCGAGGTTTTGGTGCAATGGTTCGTACCAAATATTGAAAACCATAGAAGTGAAAAATGAAAAGGCTATAGTAGTATAAGGAGTAGAAAATATTTATCTATAATAGCAAGGTGATCATTGTACTCAAAGGAACCTCATTCAAAAAATCAAGTTGTAGATTAGAGATTAGCCATTGGTTCATCCTAACAAGTAGAATAGTTAAATCCTTGCACAAGGTAGCCTTAAAAGTATTTTGTAAATATCTTTACCAAGTGCATACTTCATTGTACATTTGTAAATCCTTTTGCAAGGTGGACCTAGTAGTCCTTATTTCTCCTAATAGGGTAGATCATCAAAAGTGATCATTGTAAGCCTTAATAGGTGAAGTTTATACTATAGTACTAAAGCTTGTGGGTATTATCCCCACCCCATTTTTACTTTCTATTTGGAAGGTTTTTGGGTCACATATTGTGTGTCAAAGTGTTATGAATGTTTTTAATGCTTTTAGTTTTTTATACATGCAATTAGATTGGAGTTCAGATAAAGGATTAACTAGTAAATAGAGAAAAAGTTTACAAACTTACTAATTCACCCCTCCCCTTTCAATAACTCAGCCTATCATATATTTCCAACAATTGGTATTAGATCTTTGTGGTTCTCAGAGAAGAAGTTTAATAGCTTGAGAAAAGATCAAAAGCTATGGAGGTATTTAGACTCTATAAGGCTATTGACAATGGAAATCTAGATTTGGAATTGGCTATTGGGCAACTTAAGAAAGAAAAGGAGAAACTCTCTCAGTCCTTGAAAATAAGAAAAGGTCTTGCATTACAGATGAATGAAAAATTCTACATTGAAGAAAGAATTGAAGGCATCCATTTAGAAAGTAATTAGATGAAGCTAATGAGGCAATCAAAAAACTATTAGAAAATAATGGTACACTTCAAGAAGTAAGAAAGTTGGAAAGAGAACAAGAAATTCAGTCAATAAGACTGTGTGAAGTCATAGAAGAGAAAAGAAAGATAAAAGATGATTTAGAAGTTAAGAGTAGTGAAATTTAGCATCGATCCCTTCAATAGGAACATTTTATTAATTGACTTACTAATGCAAAATGATGAAATCATGAATTTAAGATCAAAGAATGAAAGATTGTAGAATGATCTAAACTCTAAAAGGAAAACCAATGAAATGATGATGAGATCTCAAAAATACATGGATCAACTAAATAAACAAATCCATTTCAGATAAAAGGGCAAAGCAATAATTGGATATATAGAAGAAGGTGAATCATCCAAGCAAGGAGCTCAAAAAAATCAAAGACCTACTTGTAGTCACTGTGGTAAGATAGGCCATAAAACAAACAAATTTTGGAGCAATGGTAAAGCTAAATTTAATGGAAAATACTAAAATTGTAATCAAAATGGTCATTGAGCTAATGAATGCAAAGAGAAACCTAAATTTAAGGGAAAATATCACAAATTCAAGAAGCATGGGCACAAATCTTCTAAATGAAAAACTAAGATATTGAATCTAGCAGAACAAATTGTAAAAGTTATATTTGGTTGAGACTACAACAATTGGTGCAGATGTCATTACTATGGAGAATTTGGGCACATTGGAATAAATTCTATAAAACATCACATGAGGACAAGAGACACCACTAAAAGATATTTTATTTGCATAGAACTTGGTCATCTTACCAAGAACTATATGAGCAATGGAAGAATTGAAGATGAAAAGAAAGCCAAGGTTGACAACATTAGAAAGTAGATGAGATAGCAATGGATTCCAAAATCTTCTAAGAATGCAAGTCCAAGTAATGAAGCACATGTCACTCAAGAATTAGGTGACTCAAGAATTTCTACTTGATCTCCCACAAGGATAACTGAAACTAGGATTCTGAAGTAGACATCTTACATTAGTTCCACTTAGCTAGAAGGAAAGATCTATAGCAATATTCAAGATGAAAAGGGATCATTGAGAGTTTGAAGGAATTTTGAACATTACCTAGTGAGGTTGGGTTGCAAGACCCTGCCAAGCAAGGTTAGGGGTTACTAAGTTGTTGTGTGGACACCAAGTCATGGATGACTCAACCAAGAAATGTAATAAAAGATAGTCTATCATTAAGAAATCAATCATACTAAGCATTTATGGCAATTGAAAGAAAAAATTTAATAAAAAGGGAAAAATAAAATTCATTTGTCACTGTGAATTTCTAGAGCAGAGTGATTTAAGTACATCAAAGTGATATGTCCAAATTATTGTTGATTTTTTTTTGTATTCTCTCAAACCTTACTAAGAAATGGCATCCTCTCTTAACAAGACAAAGAAAGGGTCTAAGTTGCTAGTCTGAGGAGTCAAATGGAAACCACCAGATTTCAAGTTGAGTCTAGCTATTGCAAAAACCCTAGATCCAACTAGAGCTCAATCTCAAATTCCATGTAAAAATTACTTCTATTCGTTCACATTTTTGATGTTCAATTCAAGATATAGGAACCATAGAAATGGATGAAACATTGGAAAAGTTGTGTGTGAATGGTGTGTTAAAACTACAACATCAACACTTGGAAGTGAAGGGTTTGACTCATATTCCACACATGCCCTGAGATTTTTAAATAAAGTGGATAAGATTCATCCTCATTGATGTGCATAATGGGAAGTTATGGTTGGAGAAACCTATTCCAATAACAAAGAAAATGATTCATCAAATTACAAGGCTCCTAATGTTGGCCACTAAAAAAACCACCAAAACCCTAAGTCAGGTGGAATTGCAGAAGAAAACCCTTGTCAAATGGGATGTAAGGGGTATAAAGATTAGTTGTGTCATTAATATGGAGCTAAAGTTTAGAATATGTGTAATTGCACACAAGATATGCAACTCCATTCATCTAAATAGTCTATCATGTGAAGTTGTGGATCTCATTTTCAAAGTGGTTAAGAAAAACATGTCCCTTGACCTTATTGGCCTGATGTTGAACCCATTCAAAAAAATACGGAAAGCATAAGAACTTCAAACAAGAACCCTTGTAAGTTTGGTTCACTGTTAACCTGCTTATTTTTCTTTGTGCAAAATTTTTTCCAATCAAAAGGTATAGTTGTATAGAGAAAAGATGTACATGTTCTTTATCAAATCAATGAATATATAACAAAAATGGGAGAAAATTATGTCAGTATCATGGAAAGCTATTTTGATGCATTCAAGGAAAAGATGAACAATAGATTTAGGATGCTAAAGAAGCTTGTAGAAGACTACAAAGATGATATTTTTTTTATGGTTGATTGTGATAAAGTATATATTTAAGTAGTCAAACCAAGAATTGTATAGGTCTAGACTCTAGGTTATGAGGTTAATATAGATAAAAACAATGACATCATTTAAGCATAATTAAATGAACCTCTTGATCCAAAGGCTACTTATTTTGGAACATATGAGGAAACCAAAGCCAAAATTGAATTAGAAATAAAACTTCCTTGGGTTGTCAACAAAGGTAAAAAGAGGATAGCAAAATTGAAACAAACTAGTTATACTCTCTTGTTGATAGAAGGAAAAGGAGATTACATAGAAGAAGATGATGTAGAAGATGAACAAAAATTAGAAGAAGAGCCAATCAAGAAGAAAGGTAAGGTTATTATAACCAAACCTACCAAGATATCTACTACTGTGTTTACAAAAAGGTCATCTAGGAAGAAATTGGAATTGGGTGAAGAAGTAGGAGATGTGATTTTCACATGGCCTCCACCCACATTTCAAGAAAGATTGAAAGAAATTGATTCTAGTGCTAGCATAACAAATTTAAAATCATTGAAATATGGAATAAAAAATGTAGAGGAGAAGAAGAAAGTTGAAGACATGGTCATATCAAAGCTAGGTAGATGGAAATACTCTCTAGACCAACTGGCACAATAGATTCCCAATGAATTAATGGAGAAAATTAAGTGAAGATGGGAGAGTGCAAGGTGAACTACAATATATATATATATATATATATATATATATATATGAGCAGACTCTAAGGCAACTCATATGGAGTCTATGTTTTAAATAAGTGAAAGAATCCATCAAGAAGAATGAAGAAAAAGTTATGTTGAAATTCAACACTTGTCTAATATTAACCACTGACATTGAAAATGTGGTAAGGAATGCTACTAACACATGGAAGAACATATATAATCTTCATAAGTAGAGTGATTCTATTGTCAATGTTAGTGACAAGGATGATGATGGTCAAAATGAAAAGGAAGAGGAAATTGATGATGAAGAAGTAACAAATTATGACAATATTGATGATGAGGAACAAGAACAGGAAGCCACTAAGGAGAATCTGCCTAAGATTTAGAACATTGAGGATACTGACCCTAAAAAGATTGCAGCAGTGATGATAACTTCACTTCCTCACTCTCTGAGAAGGCTACTCTCAAGTTGGTTGTGTCAGACACTAAACATCTAAACACTCAACCAATCTTTGCACCTATTCAGCTCAGTACTTCATTAACAAAAGTGACTAGAACTTCATCTACTAAGGAGTCAGTACTTCCTCCATAAATTTTGGTCACTCAACAACAAGGTATCTCCTTAATTAGTGCAATATGTACTTTTATTGTCAGTCCTTCTATTTATACCATTTCTTTTATTTCAAGCATACAAATAATAAGTACTAAGATAGTTGAGATGAAGCCTCAACCAAGTACAAAAGTGTCTAGTAAAGGCAAGAATAAGGAAGAAGACATTTATCTTGATGAGGATATAGTTACCCCAAATTGGGATATCTCTAATCTAAATCCTGATCAAATGCATAAAGTAGGAGAGATACTACAAAAGACAGCTAACCAACAGAGGCTTAGAGAGGAAAGAAAAAGAGAATTTCAAGTGCTTGTAGATGGAAAGAACATTCTTGTAGATGCACTTAGCACTAAGGTTGATATTTATCAACCTATTTTGGCTTAGTTAGTAGAAGTGGTCCAAAAATTCAATGAAGATTTGAATGGATAAGAGAAAGTTTTGCAGAGAGTAGAAAAGAAATTTGGAAATAAATTATTGGAGCTAATTGAACAAAAGATTGCAATACATCAAGTAGACTTTTCTACTATTCATAGCTCATTAGAAACCTCTTGCAATAATGTGACTTCTCTATTTGGTAAACTCTATGACATATTCATTATCACATAGGAGATTAAAAGTAAGCTCTCCAAGATTGATGTAGATTTGAAGGCAAGTGCACATTAGTTATCACTTGACTCAAGCTATAGTTTTGCTTGCTATACAAAGAATATATTTTTGACTAATATGCAAGAAAAAATGCTAAAGGAAGAAGATGCGATAAGAGCTACACTTGTAGATATATAGGGCATGATTTTTCCTAACATGAATGCATTGTAGAAACATATTTCACATGCTAAAAATTTTATCCATGATAACAAATTCTCCATCACTGACCACATGATATAATTATTAGTAGAAGTTTAGAGTGCATTGCACACAAGAAAAGTGTTGCAAGAAAACTAGGACAAAATTACGGCACTAATTCTAAAGGTACATTCTAACTTCTTGTCACATTTTGGAATAACCATGTAAAATATACCTTTGGAATTTATGTCAGGGAGGAGAAGATGTATATAAAATATTGTAAAAAGGGAGAAGATATAATATAAGATGTGATATAGAAAGGGGGAGAAGATGAGAAGATGTATATAATGTGTAAAGTATATTGAATATATATGTATGGGGGAGAAACATCATATTATGTACATGTACAGATATTTAGATAAACATCTCTTACAAAAGAGATTTTGAAAAATCTCAAAACAAAGTATGGCATTGAGTTGAAGACACAAGATGAAGACTTAAGATCATTTGAAACTTTTTGAGAATTGAATTTTGATTGATAATTGTTTTTGTCCCTAATGCCAAAGGGGGAGGTTGTTGACATTTTGTTAAAGTTTGTTTATTAGTGACACACACTTATTCAGATGGTTGGTATCTATTAAGCTTATTGTATAGTCAACAGTGTTAACCAAGTAAGTTAGACTCTACTAAGTTCTACAGTTGCTACCAAGTACCAGGAACATATTCAATTTGTGCCACAAAGTTTCTACCAAGTTGGTGATTATTCATGTAAATCAAGCTTCTTAGTGTTTACCAAGTTTCTCAATGCAAACTGAGTTCTTTAGTGGTCATTGAGTTTGTAGATCTAGTAATGTGAATCCAGTGTTGACAGAGCCACATAGTGTCAACCAAGTTATTCAACTTATACCAAGCTCATAGTAATAGTGTTGACCAATCTATGCAGGGTGAATCAAGTGATTCAATTTATATGTTGACTTTCACAATTTTAACTGAGTCACTAGTGTAGAGCAAGTTCAAACTACTTGGAAGTGATTAGTATGGACCAAGCTTCTATGTCTACCAAGTGCATGATGATGTTGAGCATTGACAATGAATTTCAAGTATCATAGCCTCACCGAGTTTCTCTTTAGAACCTAAGTACCTATAGCTGGGCTAACTTTGTGTATTTTGGTAAAACTTGTATTGTAGTTGACCTTAATGAATTTTATATTGAATTGGTAAATATTTAATGTATTGTATCATGTCCAATATAGACAAGCATTGTAAGCATATTGAAAACCATAGAAGTGTGAAGTGAAAATGATACAACAATATAAGGAGCAGCAAAGACTTATCTATCACAAAAAAGTGATTATTACACTGAAACAAATCTCATTCAACAAATAAAGTTTCAAATTAGAGATCAGCCACTAGTTCATCCTAATAGGTGGAACAATTAAGTCCTTTCACAAGGTAGACTTAACAGTCTTTTGTAAATATCTTTACAGAGTACATACTTCATTTTATGTTTGTAAATCTTTTTGCAAGGGGGATCTAGCTATCCTTATTACTCCTAATAGGGTAGATCATCAGAAGTGATCATTGTAAGCCTTAATAGGAGAACTTTATACTATAGTACTAAAGCTTGTGGGTATCATCCCCACCTTACTTTTACTTTCTATTTGGAAGGTTTCTAGGACACCATATTGTGTGTCAACATATTATGAATGTTTTTAATGCTTTCAATTTTTCATGCATGCAATTAGATCAAAGTTTACATAAAGGATTAATTTTTAAATAGATAAAAAAATTTTAAAGTTATTGATTCACCCCTCTACTCTCAATAACTTAGCCTATCATATATTTCCAACAAGTTTTTCATTATCTATTCCATTCTTAATTAGATCTTCATTATGTTTTCTAATTTATTCTTCATTTTCTAGTTTTTCTTAAAAAATATTGTTAAAATGTTCATTATTCCATTTGAATATTTTCTCTTTTAATGTTTTTATATTTGACATACAAAAAAATTTAGATCCTTCAAAATTCTCTTTTGACTACCACTCCATGATATGTTGTTGAAAGTTATCATCTAAAAACCAGAGTTTTCACATTTGAAGAGATTACTTTTTGGCTTCTATGGTTCACTAGTTTCTAACTTGATTAGAAAGTGGTATGAAACAACATAATGGAGTATAGATGTTATTAATGAGAAATTAAATGAGCTGAAATCACCTTTATAAATGAATCTACCTAGCCTTTCTACAATGTGACAATAACCTTTCCTCTTATTTTTCCAAGTAAATATCCCATTTGTAGTTGGGATGTCTATGAAGGCATTCCTTGTAAACCACACTCTAAAATATGACATGAATTATGATTTCAATTAAATTCCTCATTGTTTAAATCTTCTAAATTTAATATCACGGTGAAGTCTCCACCTAAGAATTTTTTTTTATAAAGGAAGTGTATCCCTATAATTGCTTATTTCATTCCATACTAAATTTTTGTCTACTCTCGATATTGGGACATGCACATAAATATAATAATAAATTAAATATCATTTTAGAAGCTTCTAACTATTCCATCAATCCAATTTTAACTTTTTGTTTGAAGGAAAAAATATATCTTTCTTGGATCCTAAAGAATTCCTAATCCACTTGATGCTCCTAGGGATAGTACTATTTCAAAATTCTAGTAGCTCATTTTTTAAAAAAACTTTCACTCTCTTATTTATTAAGTTTTTTTTTCTTACAATAGTACTATTTTTTATCCAAAAAATATTAGGTTGGATTTAAGAAAGTATTTCTTGGTAGGGGCATTTAGGCCCCTAGAATTCCACGAAACGGGCTTCATGGCTTAGTGAGAAGATTCATTCCCTTCTTTGGATTGAGGATCTCATTATTATTATTTTGATTTCCATCTTTGAAAATTTCTATTATGAGTTTCGTGAGGCTTTTCCTACCCCTTTTTTTTTCATATCTTTTCACATTTTCATTTTTCAAGGCCATCTATATTGGAAACTATGCCTAGTTTGTCCAAAAAAACTTATGCATTCTCTACACTATATGCAATAGTGCTATCTACTCCATCCTCATCCTTTTCTCTCAACACTTGCATTATTAGATCACTAATTTGGGTATCTATATTTCCTTCTTTGGTATTGGTTGTCCCCACCTTCTTCCTTCTTGATTATCTTTTTCATTGTCTTGTATTTGATCTTGTTTTCATTGTGATGCGATTTGCACCCCAAATTCTTCCCACTCTTGCAAATCTTCTAATTGATAAAACATTATTTCCTCAATATTTTCTGATAATTGTTTATATTTCTATGGGAATTTCAATTTCTATAATATGTTCATGTTTCCCTTTTTCTATGGAAGCTAGTGAATTTAACATTTCATTCTCAAAGATTCTCTTCCCATTAATGGGTTTTTTCCAAAATTCATAAGTTTTGGCTTAGTTACCTTATATCTCTTCCTCCTATTATTGAGCTCTCTTTTTTCCACCAATTTTACTTCTGATTCATCTTTTTGATGTTATGCATTTTCTTTGGAGTTCTTGACAATATTCTCAACCATGTTTGTTTCTCCTATTTATTCTTCTTAAGTACTACTAGTATTTCTTGAATGCTATTATACTCTATCTTTGTGACTAATTTTGAATATCTAAGACTTGCCTCTTTTATAATATTGTTGGCTTTTGCTCTTTCTAAACACCCTTGGTTGATGGTTGTTACCTTATTTTGTATTTTCTCTCGATCTTGGTTATCTTATGTAGTTGTATTAGTATACCTACCTCTTTAGTTATGTTCCTCTTTGTTTCTTAGATCTTACTCCATATTAATTAGGTTATCATTGTGAGCTTTGTCCCATTGAGTTATTTGACTACTTAAATCATTTTGAATTAGTATAAGGTCCTTAGATAATTTTTTATGTGTCTATAAATTATTTTTGGAATCTTGTACGAAGAGGTTTTATTGGGAACATATTTCACATTGTTGTAAAAAATGTATACCATCCTCCATCTCTGCATTTTCTTGGGAATCATAATTGTTTTCTTTAGGTAGATTTCTAGTATTTTTAGGATGATCACTAAAATCCTAGCTTATGTCTTTGTGATTTTTGTTGGAGAAGTAAAAGATTTCACAAATTTCTCCCCATTCCTTCATTAATTCCCTTACTTTTATTTCTACCTCTAATAAAAAAAATTTGCTTGCTAAGATTGATTGGAGTTGGAGGTTTATACATGATGATTTTAAAAACTCCTGATTTGTTGGCACTTGCTTCACTAATTTTTCCTTGTTCTATTTAGATAACAAGGGAAAAAATTTTATTACTTTGGAGTTTCTCACAAAGTATTCAAAGTTGGTTGTCTGCCAATTTTTGAAGGATCCAAAATGATAATATCATGAATGTGCCCTTCATATTTTGAGAAAGTAATTTTATATGCTTATTTTCAACTTGGTCTAGTTTTAAATTTATAAGGAATTTAATATCATTACTGAGGCAGGGATTCATAATTTTATAGCATGATGCTCCCTGAAATTTGGCTGTCATTTTATAAATTTAACAAAATAACCTTTATAAAAGGAAAGGTAACTTGAAAGTAGAACTTCATATTTGATTTAATTTTCCTTTCATTGAATAATTATTAATCTATTGATTAGGGAGGTTATACTTACCTGATTTGCACAATATTCCTTCAACCATCTTTGCAAATTGGGGTTTTTTTGTTTCTAATCCATTCTAGAATGCAAAGATCCCCAAGTTTTGGCCCTCAAGCCATCTATTTTCATTATGCATGTCACTAATTTTAAGGTTACTTTCACAATTATTATCATTTTTTGAATCACTCTTTGTTTGAGCTTTATTTCCTTTTGTCAAAATCTAGATTTTAGGGCATATATCTTTCTTACCATTGTGTACACATTGTGCATGATGTTTTGGTGGCTATTTTTTATCTTCAACTAGTGCTTTCCCTAATTATGTATGATGGGTAATGTATAAATTTCATCTTCATTCCTTTTTAAGGTTGGTGGAGTGGATTTTGGTATATTTCCTAATCTCCAATTATTATTTGAACTCTTGAGATTATTTTTTCCAATTAAAACTCTATTCACATCTGAATTTGGGCTTGGTTGTTGTGGTGCTTTTTCCTTTTGTTCATTCATGGGATTTTAATTCCTTTACCTTTTACTATTTACTATGATCCATTCTTCACCACTAATAATATCTTCTTAGTGATTAATTTATTAGGTCATCCTTCATCTTTGTTTTGAGTGTTTTATGTTCTCCATTGATATTTGGATCTCTATGGTTTTTCATAACCTTGATTGTATGCTTCACCTTCCTTGATTTTTGGCCAATGTTTGGTTTTCTCAAAAAATAGTTTTTGATTCTTGATTGGATTAATTAGTGTATTTTCATTTGACCTTTGTCTTATATGATTTTCAAGGTTTTTGATTATCCATTTTCCTTCCCCTGCAACATGAAAATTTTTGATATCTTGCAGGATTCCATATTTTTTATGTGAAGATATGGTTTTCTCTATCACATATTTAGTTTTGTAATAGTAAGAAGTGGAGTTATTCACTAGAAAAATCTCTAGATGTAGATCCATATTTGATGAAATCTTCAATCTTTTTTTTTTGAAAAGGGTAAAAATTCATTTAAAAAAAGCCAAATTACAAAGGCCTCAGGCCCAATCCATCAAACCACTACCCAAAAACCATTAAGTTCTATCTTTTTCCATGAAATGCTCAAAAAATCCCCACATAATCAATAAGAAGATCATCCCTATCGAAAATATCCCAACCAGCTCCTTTCTTCGAAGCCCATTTAGCCAAGACATCAACAACCCCATTCCATTCCCTGGGAATATGAAAAAATGAGATCTCATCTACAAAGCTACTCAAGTGAAGAATCTCTCTAACAAGAGAGGCAATATGCCAGTTACAGTCCTCAATTCTCTGGTTACTTATCATGTCCACAACAATCTGAGAGTCTGATTCACACACTATTCTCCTCCATCCAAGAGAGCAAGCGCGCTCCATAGCTACCTTAATGGCTAAGGCCTCCATCACGTTATTGGAATGAACTCCTTTGTGAACAGAGAATATGAAACAAACCTTGCCATCTGCATCTCTCCCAATCCCTCCCACACTAGCATGTCCAGGATTCCCACAGGAGGAGCCATCAGTATTAATCTTTAGGACACCGTCTGGTGGAGGTCTCCATCTCCCTGTCCTACACACTCTCCTTTTTAGAGGCTGAGATCTCTTATTTCTTCTACTACCCAACCCTTTGTCCACCAATCCTAAATTCTTAACTATCTTGAAGTGATCAGGATCCACTGGCTCTGTCATATCACATTTAGCATAGATGGTTTCCTA
The DNA here is from genome assembly GCA_028749045.1 of Cupressus sempervirens. Classification (NCBI taxonomy): domain Eukaryota; kingdom Viridiplantae; phylum Streptophyta; class Pinopsida; order Cupressales; family Cupressaceae; genus Cupressus; species Cupressus sempervirens. Next base: position 590,108,025 of record CM053787.1, read on the forward strand.
AAGCCTGCTCAAGATCACCTGCCACAATTTAGTGACTCCTAGGCTAGAGTTATAGAAAATCTGATGATTACACTCCAGCCAAAGATTCCAAAGAATGAAAGAAGGTCCAACAACCCAAGCCACCTGGAGGAATGAAGTTTTTGCAGGGGGTCTACCCAAGCTATCCCAAAACTCAATAAGAGATTTAGCATGAATGCATCCATGACACCATGCCTCCCACCACTTATGCCAGATTTCTCTAGAGAGAGGGCATAAGAAGAATAAATGAGAAAGATCTTCTCCATGTATTCTACAGAGGGGAAAAAGTGAAGGACCCTGAAATCCTCTTCTGTGGAGGTTATCCCAAGTAAGATACTTTTTTTGAGCAACCAACCAAAGAAAAAAATTACATTTAGGCCATGAGAATCTATTCCAAACCTTCCACCACCAAGAAATTTCCTAGATTTCATTACACTAACTATCTAGCCGAGCATACCCCTAGGCCACACTATAAATACCTTTAGGGCTAGGACCCCAAGCCAAGATATCTTTGTCCGTAGAAGAACTGCATAGCCTAAGAGAGAGAAGATTGGTCAGCTCAGCCTAAATCTTCAAGGAGCCCACTGAGGGCCAATCTTGAGGATCTTTCCAACTAGCCACAATCATCGAACCACATCTCTTCATAGTTTTGAAGTGAACAACTTTGGTCCATCCTGCAGATAAAAAAATTAGACATAGAGGCTAAAGATGTGGATGGCTAAAGAGAATGGGAGGATAGCCATCCCAAGAGTCTTGCCAGAATAACACACTTGATCCCTCATGACATATCTAGAAGAGGCCGTCCTTAATGAGAGGAGCACCTCTTTTAAGAGTGTCCCAAATAAAGGATCCCTTACCATCAAGCTCCAATCTAGGAATATATTGAAGATCCCCTCTTGGGAAATACTTATGGGCCAGAATTTTAGCCCAACCATGATCTTGATTCTTGCACCATCTCTAATATAACTTAGTTGCCAGAGCCTTGACAACAAGAGCCATACATTTAAGGCCTAATCCCCCCACAAACTTAGGCAGGCAAATAGTGTCCCACTTGACCAAGCTCCATCTAGAAGAGAGGAGATTGTGTGACCAAAGGAATTGTCACGACAAAGAATCAAAATGTTTCATAACTCCAATGGGAGGAGTTTGCACCAGACACTTATAAATGGGAAGAGCCCAAATCATAGTCTTGAGGAGGGTAACTCTTCCAACTGAGGAGAGCCATCTATGAGTCTAGTGACTCATCTTGCTATGAAATTTGTCCAACAGACCTTGCCAATAATCTTTCAGCTAAGTTCCTAGAGCTAGTGGGACTCCAAGATAAATCAAAGGAAGGGAAGTAACTTGAAACTTGAGAATAGGTTATTTACCTTCATTAATTTTCTGTCTAGAAGCTTTCAAATAAGTATCCAAAATTTCTCTGAAGTTCCTTGCTTCATTTATGGTAGCCAAACCCATCAATCTAGTATCATCCACAAACTAGAGGTACGTGTATGCTGGAATATCATTGTGCCACTTCCAGCCTTGAACTACTCCCTTTTTTGCTTGAGATTTTATAAATCTACCCAGAGCCTCTACCATAATGATAAATAGATATGGAGAGATAGGATCCCCCTGCTGAAGCCCCCGAGAAGTAGAGAATAGATCAGTAGGTTCTCCATTAATAAGGATTGAAAAGGATGTGGAATTCACACAGATGAGAACCCAATCCACCCACTCCATATCAAATCCAAAAGCAAGCAACACATGACCAAGGAACTCCCAACTAACTCAGTCATAAGCTTTAGCCAAATCTAGCTTAATAAACATAGCCTTTTCCTTGGATGTGGCCATAGAATGAATAGCTTCTGATGCAATAACCACTCCATCAAGAATCTATCTACCACCAACATAACCTCCTTGTTCCTCAAAAATCAAAGAGGCAAGAAAAGGCTTAAGCCTTTCAACAATTAATTTTGTGATAATTTTGTACGTGACATTACATAAAGCAATAGGTCTAAATTGATCCAACCTGTTAGCTCCATCAATCTTGGGGATGAGAGTCAAGAAAGTAGCATTCAAGGATTTGAGCATTTGTTTATTTTGATAAGATTCTCGAACAACTTCTAAAAGATCAAATTTAATTATCTCCCAAAACTCCTCAAAAAATTCAATGGGAAATCCATCTGGGCTTGGGGCTTTTCCTTTCTTTATACCAAATACCACCTTCTCTAGTTCTTCAAGCGTAATAGGTTTTAATAGATCTCTATTCATACTGCCAGACACAAGATGAGGAAAGCAATCTAAAATAGCCCTTGTCTCCACCAAAGAAACAGGTTCCTCCTTGGAGAAGAGCTAAGAGAAGTAATTAGTGGCCTCTAAAGAAATTGCCTCCTTGGAAGAGAGATGATCTCCAGAAGAAGAAACAAGAGAAGTAATGGAATTTCCAAACCTTGGAGCTTTAACAGTGTTATGGAAGAAAGCAGTGTTTCTATATCCTTCTTGCAACCAATCTACCTAAGACTTTTGTTTCCAGAATATTTCCTCACAAAGCTCCCATTCTTCTCTCACTCAGAGCTGAGGATTCTTCAGACATTAAATCAAGAGTCATTCCATGGTCCCTAATCTGGCAAGTGACATTGTCCAACCCGGCCTGGGCTCCTCTTAAATGCTCTTGAAGGTTCCAAAAACACTGTTTATTCCACTATTTTAGCCTAAATTTCACATGCTGAAGCCTCTTCTCAAAGGTGTACATGGAAGTACCATGAGGGGGGCTGCCCTCATACCACTAGGCTATCATGAGATTTTGAAGGGAAGGATCCCTCAACCACATCAGCTAAAACTTGAAAGAGGGATTCTTAGAAGTCTTGAAAGGAGAGACAGAGAGCCTGATAGGCTAGTGGTTAGAGCCTCTCCAATCAAGAATTTTTGAACTGGTGGCCCATCTAAAATGCATCCCAAAACAAGATACCAAGAACCTATCAAGCCTTTCAAAGATAGCCTCCATCCCACTTCTTCTATTATTCTAGGTGAATATTCCAGAAGCAGTTTTAACATCAATAAGGTTCAAAGAACTAATATTGTCTCTAAGCATACTCGAAGAAGGACCCAATCGAGAAATCTTGCCCCTCTTTTCCTCAAGATTAGTGACCGCATTAAAATCTCCACCAACAATCCAAGGAAGGAAAGGGCCTGAAGATCAGACAAATATAATATGTGACCACATAAGAGATTTGCCAATTGGGAAACAAGCACCTTTCACCTGTCTCAAAGTGAGAAGCCATAAAAGATATGGAGGATCTGCTCGTAATCCACCACAAGGGAGTCACCTTCTTAGGATTCTAGAGACAAGCAAGACCACCTGAGCTCCCTTGAGCACCTACTGCCTACCAGCTACCATGGGGCCATAACTTTGGCCCACAATTATTTAATTCATCAATTGAAAGTTTAGTTTCTTGAATGAAAAAAACATCTGGAGAGTGAGAATCAATCAATCTATGAAGAACCTTTTGTCTAGGGATACTATTCAACCCCCTAACATTCCATGAAATAACAATCATTTAGAAGATTGCGCGAAGTGGGAGTCAATGGGCTTCACAAACCCTGCTTCAACCAACATCTCACCCATCATCTTAACTTTCTCTTGATCCATTTTCCTTCCACTCTTAGCAGATTTTTTGAGGTTCCTTTTTTAAAGGGATTTTTCTATAAGCCCAATATGGATGTAGCTTTGGAGCCTTTTGTGTTGTCAGTCACTCCTTTCTTGCTAGGATGGGTAGAGGCTATGATATTTGGACCATCACGGGGATGTGAGTCACCAAGAATATAACAAAATAACTCCTGAACCAATTCATCTACACCAACTGGCTAGCCTTGTATTTCCTCAAGAATCTAGACTAGATTCTCAACTTCCTCTAGCTGGGGTTCCAAAACAGAGCATCACCTAGAGGTGTCACAATAGGTAAACCTTCCTCCTGTATCAAGGTCTCTAGCACATTAAACCTGTTGAAGGTGCCATCACCTTGTCTATTCGTCCAAGTTCTCTTTTGCCCCTTTCCTTTATTGTGCAGCTTCATTGGGATAAAACCCTCCTTATCCCCAGATGGACCAGTTGGCATAGGGGTTTTACCCTTGTCATCCTTAGGGGTCAGCATCGTGGTTGTTGATGATTAAGAAAATTTATTTCGGGGGCATTTGTGTTGCAAGAGCCCATACTCATGATAAATCCTACACCTGAAGGGTAGAGTCTCATAGTCCAACTGTTGAATCCATGAACAATGACCTAAGAAAATTTCCATAGAATCAAGTAGAGAATTAGTAAGATCAACCTCCACACATATTCATGCATATTAAATTACCTTCCGATCCTATGTTTGGGTGGCTAACCCAACTGTTTTCCCAAGCACAAGAGATATCGAATGAAGAATATCCTCTCTCCAAAATTCCAACGGTAGACATGGAAGCTGAATCCACACAGGGACCTGAGACGCGATCTCCTCAGCAGAATTGAATCCAGTGTGCCAAGGTTTGATGAATAAGCCAACTTGGTTAAAGAAGTATGGGCCTCCTTCGAATAATTTGTTCCTGTCCAAAATGCAAGAGAAAATAACCATAAAATAATTGTTAGCCGCTAGTAGAATTTCTATATCCCCTTCTAGATTCCAAGTTCGATGCGCCCATGATTCCAGCATAGGTAGAGGGAGTCGGAGACCCAAGAACTTGCATATGAGTGCATGCTTGCCCCAATATTCCACATCTTCTGAAACTTTCTCTGGTTGAATAACCAACACTGGTCAATCATCAGATCTCTCCAAACACCCATTCATCTTCTTAATTCAAATAGAACCTTTTGATGAAGCCACGTTCTCTCTAGATGGGCTATTGTCCATCTGGCCTTTAGCCCCTCCTTGCATTTGAAAAGATGTATCAGCCATTTCTAGACCCTCAATCAAAATCTAAGCCCTAGGGGCTTTTGATTGCCCCATGCTCAGACTAAAATACTTAATCTCCAAGCTAAACTCCAAAAACCTGACCCACTAGAACCTAATAGTGCTTCCCACGCTGCAGAGGAAAGAAAGCACCCTCTGAGCACCAAACTTTGTCTGGCCCCGACTTCAAAAAAACCTACAAAGCTTTCCTCATAGCTCTCCACTCCTCCAATGCAAAAACCTTCTCCAACACGCAGGTGAAAACCAAAAAAAGTGGCTACAGACACTGCAATAGACGCATGGGAGCAGCAGGCTTAGGGCACACAAGCCCTAGCCTCACAAGATGCCAGTTCGTAGCGCAAAGCTATCTCAGTCAGAAAATCAATCATGAAATCTTCAATCTTATTATTATATATTTTACACATTTTATTTTATTAGTTTTTAACCACAAACCTTCCCATTTTTGAAAATATAAGTTTTTACTAAAACACAACAAGGATAAATAAGAGCCTAAATATTCAATATCACTTTTAGACATAGATAAAACTATAATTTATTAAATTGTAGATTTAATGAGGTGTCTATAGCCATTTTTTCTTCTACATTAAATAATGCATTGTTTTGGTAAATTTTTCTATTAAACATGAATGCCTCTATTGATAGTTTTCTACAATTTTAAAAACCCTTCATTTTAATTTTTTAAATCATTGCATGAATACTAGAGAAGATTGTTTTGGATGAATTACATTTATTTATTGGACTATAAAGAGAGACAAGTATTAAATTATCATCACTCTCTCTATAATCTCTAGACTTTTAGGAATCAAATTTACTCTTACATATGAGGATTATTTATAGGGAAAACATGAGCTTAAAATTTTCCTCTTTTAGTCCAATAAGCCATGATTGCATGTTTAATTGAATGTCTCCTCTTTGTTTTCAATTTTATACTTATAATATTTGGTTGAATTGTTCTAATTTGAGTTAAAGGTTTGTAAAATCCTTTATGATAAATTATAAATGTTTTGCTACTAAATCATTGTATTCCATTAACTAATAATGAATTATATCATATTATTCATGTTCCTTGTTTGATTTCTACACATTTTTCATGAATGCCTATTAGAAGTTTTACAACTGAAATATCTACAACCCATCAAAAACCTTCCCTCTTTTGACAAATGATCATCTTTTTAATCATCCCACTGAAGTCTCATATAATGATTGAATAAATTTTATTTCATTATTTATTATTTGTGCATGGTCTCTAAGAATTATTATGAAATGATAAATGTAAAAATTTTAAAAATTAGAATTAATTTAGTTATACTTTAAAAATATTTAAACCAATATAAAAATATATATTTTTATAGAAAGTTTTATTTTTTACTTTTCACATTCAAATTCCAACTATAATTTCCTATTGACTTATCCCTTGAACCTCTTATGTACAAGTACTATTCTATATACTATAGCCAAGAGTTCTAACAATATTTAATGTTTAACCATGTGAGGCACCAATCTAGAGATATCAACAAGGTCCCAAACTTTGGCAAACCGCCTCAAAGTCATAGAAGAAGCATGCTCCAATTTGATGAAAATATTAATTTGATTAGTCATAGATTTAATTAGTCTCTTATTCTACAAAATAGAGGTAGATTGTGTTGGAAAGTGTGTGTTGGGTAATCATAGATATGTTGTCATTGATAACAACATATCCTTATGGTATAGCCACTAATTTTGATTACAAGTTTTTGTTGGTTAGCTAAGTGAAAAATAAATAAGTCAAGAAGGACACCAAGAAAAATTAGATAGTTTTGGCCAATGATGTAAATTATATAATAGATTGGTCTAAAAATTTTAGGAATATGTTATATGGGATGCACATGGTATTCTTTTATGGTCAACGATGTTAGTATGTGATGGTTAATTATTGGAGTTTTACATTAATTAGATTAGTTTTTAAGCTTTTTTAGTTTAATAAAATATATATTAGTTGTTAGGAAGTTACATTCCTATCAATAAATTTTGATAGTTCATTAGATAAAATAAATGCTAATTAACAAATAAATTAGTTGGTAGTATTCCTATTATAAGATAGTTTTAAACATGAATACAAGAATCAAACCCATAAATTCTTACAATAATTATTATGGATTTTAGATTTTTTTTTCTCATTGAAGAATAAAAGGCTTTATTGGCCAATGAATATATAATGAAACATAACAATTGAAAGTGGTTGGGAGGAGGAGGGGTGGCCTACTCAGTCAATTAGTTAGCTTGGTCTCAATTTGCCATTGCAAGGTGGGGTGGGGCAATTTGTATGCATCAAAAACTAATCCAATTTAAAATATATTATATATCAAATTCTCTTTTTGCAATATAATTTATAGATACATTTATCTCTTATTCACATGGTATCAAAGGAGGCAATACTTGATTTGACTGCAGTAGGGTTTTGAAGGTGGTTGTCAGCTAGTAAGTGACAACATTATATGAATATTGTATTTCATGTATGACTGCATAATGCACTAAATCTTGGATCGTGCTATCATAAGAGATGTCGACTTGATGGATGCAATGATCAATAATATGCATCATAGAGAATGTAGCATGGGTGTTGAAGGGTGTAGCCTTTTAAAGGAAAGAAATATTAATTGTAATCACATGAGTGTTTTACTTCACATCATAAGCTATTCCTTGGGAACTGATATGCAATGAATTTCAAAGAAAGTAGTAGTGATAATTTATTTTTTAAATGGTAACCATCAACTAGATTAAGAATTAATCTAGTTATCATACATCTGTGGAGAAAATTTGACTCTTTTTTTTTGTTGGAGTGTTCAAACCTGTGAGGCAACGCAATGAGGCATGAGGTCTGTGAGCTACCAACTAGTGAAGGCCACCAATTGAAGATTTAGGAACTTGATATGGGCCCATAGGTAGATAAACCTCTTTGGCTTAGAGCCAAGGATTGAGGGGCATCTATGCCATCAAAATCAGCCAAGGCATGATCTTGACCTCATCCCTTCTGGTGTTAGAGCCTTGCACTCAACAAGACTTGATCCCTGGTGGGCTCTTTGTGGGCCATTCAACTTCACCAATAGACTAAGGGCCCATTGAAAATTTGACTCATTTTTAAGTTTCAAGGAGTTTAGATTAGTTCACGGAAAAGAAAGGATAAAAAATATTCACAAATCCTTTTAAGAATTATATATCACTATAGGCTTGCAATCATATTTGAGTGGAAGTGTGGCATTAGAGTTGTGCTCAGAATGTTTCCATGTTTTCATCTCAATCAAAACTATCGATCCAAGAAATTACATATTTAGTTTAGAGAACAATGAAATTTTAAGAGAACCTATGTAGATGTCTTTCTAAAATTTGATGATTTTGTGCATTTGAATCAATTTGTATTACTACTTTTATAAATTGCAACATTCAGTGTGTGCATTATAAAATACTTTGACATTTTTGAAATGGCACAAGGATTTTTGAGTAGAGTAGAAAGGATTTTGGTAGAAAAATAGTTCTTATAAATTATAGGAGTGGCTAACATATATGTGAAAAGTTTCATTACTCGTGTTTTATAAAATAATACAAAAAAAAAGATTTGAATACAATACTTATGTTCTTGATCACAATTATGGTCATACCAATTTGTTGTACTCTCAAGGCTATCTATGATAAAATTGGTAGAAAAGAATGGTATATCTAAATTTTTTAGATATATTGTAAAAATTAGAGGAGGCTAGAGGCAACAAAGGCATGAGTATTTTTATCATCTTGAGTTACCTTCTTGCTTAGAGATAATTATTGTTTGAGAAGAAACTATTTTTTTCCTTATAAAGAGAGGGCTTGGACAATTTATCCTTGAAGAGAAGAGGGGGCTTGAGGAGGCATTAGATACACTTAGTAGAGATGTGTAATTTTAGGCAAAAGGCATCTCATGAGAAGAGATATCAGTTGTGATTGTTTCCATAGTACTGGAGGAGGAATTAGACACACTCAAAGGAGATTTGTAATTTGGAGGAAACATTAGACACACTTTGAGGATATCTAAAATTTTAGAGGAAATGTGTCTCATTATGCAAGAGAGGTCAAAAAATTTATGTTGAGAAGATAACTTCAAGTTTTATGGTCAAGATATCCACTAACAAGATCGATTTGGGATTTCTTGAGCATGGGAGAAGAATTGGTGAAAGTGACTCATCAAAGTGTTCAAAGGTTTGGATTAAAACCGTTGCAACCCCACTCTTTTTCATATTAATATAATAGGTGGGAGGGAGGGGAGAATGTTGGATTTTTGGATTAATTATATTAATTATAGGTTTTTTAGTTTAATAAAACATATTATTTATTTTAATTAAGTAAATAGGGAAGGAACCAAACCTATTACATTAAAATAATATCAAGTCCTTAGACAACTGAAATAAGGTAAGGAGAAGTGACACCTACAAGATAGAACTCAAACTATAAAAAATGTCAACAACCAAGAAAAAAGACTAAAAAAAGACTAATCAAGCTAGGAATAAAGCAAGAGTGAGCTAGTAACCAAAATGGCCCAAACACCAAACCAAACTTCTAACAAAAAAAACCAACAATAAAAATAGCATCCACTTGCTCCACTGAACCCAACAATTGAGATAACCACACCAAACCCAACCAATAACCAACACCATCACAAACTAACACCAATAGGAACTCCTCTAGATATTTCCATCTCTAAAGCTTATTACCAAATTTCCTACAAACATTCCACCAAACTTGATCCTAGCAGCCTAACATCTAGTCCACCAATTTTTGCTTCACCTCTATAATGGCTTCCAAGCTATACTCTTCCTATGTGCAATGTTCATCTAAAAAAAGAGTCACCTATTCACCACTTTTAACCCATTGCAATAAGAGGCCATCTTTGCCAAATATAGGGTAAGATAATCAAATCAATGGTACCATCTTCTTTTCTCAAGACTAGGCCAAGCGATGGTTGCCTAGACACTTGAGGGTCTCTTGGTAGCTTAAAACCACAATCAGGGAGAAGGTATATTAAGGAACTTAGAATAATGGGGTTAAAAAAATGAGATGAGTTTTCAGGGGTCTAATTAGTCTTCATAGTTAAGGAAGAACCCTTCTTAGAGTCATCCAAGATAACCCTTATTTCATCTTAGGTATCAGGAAGATCTTTTTTTGGGTTTTTGTCTTTGTAAGTGGCATAGTCCTAATTGCTAAACCAAAGGAGGTCTTAGGAGTGGTCTAGGTGAAAGCTTTCATCAAGTAGGAAGAAAAAACTTTGAAAACCTACTTATTAAGCTTGTGGACAAGGTGAGGGGAGGGATGAAGTGTCAAATTCTAGTGGAATTCATAGAGTCTAAATAAAAGACCTTGGTGTTTAAGAAGAAATCCTTTCACATTACAATATTCCATAGAAAATTAAAGAGAAGAGTAAATACAATATGGGAGACATAATTATAAGTCCTCCAAAAATTATTTAACATTGAGAAAATGTGGGAATGAAACCTTTTGTACCTTCCTTTACAAGTAGTGAGTTGAATGAACACCTTCACTAGGCCTTGCCATACCCCATTCAAAACATGATGAAGCCTATGAAATTTCTCACCAAGGTCAAGAAAACACTCCAAAGCCACTTTTAAGGACACTTTTGTCTTCCTCAAAATCTTGAGACCTTCCATGCTTATCCTTGTAATGGAGATAATAGAAATGCAAAGGAAACACAACCCACCATAATCGTAAAGGAAATTCAACCCACCATAACCTTACCTTCATTCCAAGAGTCCAAAATTTTCTTAGAGAGCTTAATATTGCACCCTTTCATGCCCATTATATACTTCAAAATCCCACAATGGTCAATGGTCTCCTACTGCACATTGTCATTCTAATAATCCCCACATTCATATGATTCAATATAATTGGGTTCCTTAGCTATTCTTCTCCTACTCTAGTGACTATAAATTTTGCACACAACTTTCAGAATAAGCTGACCCAAGAAAATCAAATACCAAATTTCAAGCTTCACAGACAAGCTAAATAACTCAAACACTAAAAATATAAGCAACTCATAAATAATCTATAAGAACCAAAATCCAATAAAGGAAATAATGTTGTCTTTATTAATTCAATATTTTAAAGTGATCATGGAAAATTGCATCATACGCCTCTATTGGGATAGCTGAAAGGTCATGCAAAATTTTGAACCCCTCTATATATTTCCCATGCTAGCCAACCTATCTATGGTATGATTTCCTTCTTGGTAGGCATGGAAGAAAAACCACCTCCACATTCATTAACAAGTGTCTAGTAATTTGTATTACAACTATACCATACCATTTGACCTTAGACACAAAACTTAATATATTGGTTATATTTAAGGCATCCCCTTTAATAATAACATTTTGAAAATTCATCCTTGTTAGTAAAATAACCACATGATAAAGGGTAGAAGAATTACCATGTAAGCCATCTAGACACCTAGGTTAACTGAGTAGGCCACTTTTAGATCCCCTTTTGAGTTTCTCAAAAGCCCACCCCCACCCACTCGACCCAGGTTGCTCATCAAGGAACAATCCAAATTTAGCTTGACCCAAGCTAGTTAGGGGTGTTGCAAGATTGTTGGAAGCATGAATGCTAATGATATTCCTATGGGAGAGTATTGTAGATATGTTAATATGATGATATGTTACATTCAATACTAAGTTTGTCATTGATGTCAACATAGCATTTTTTTGTGGTATTTGATAGAAGAATTGTAGAAAGATCAAGTTTGTATAGATGACTAGTTGAGTATTCTAACTATCCAAGATTGTGGGAGATACTTCTAAGTATCTATTATATGCAATTAATGTTAGAAGAAGAAATGATAAGTCTAGAATAAGTTATGTAAGTTTTGGTGATGTTTTTTCTAAGATAGAGTTTACAAAGGCATGTTATAGTAAACTTGTTATATCTCTTAGCAGAGTTGTTATTCTAGGAATCAAGGTTGAGGATATGAAGAATACATGTCAGTGATGGTGTGGCTAAGATTTTTTTTCATAATATTGTGTGTGTAGAAAGATATTCAAGTTGCAAGGTGAAAAATTAATGTTATTGATAAGTGTAACATGTTCTCAATGTTGTCCTATAATGATTAATTGAGAAGGTCTAACAAATGACTCAGGGAATTGTTTTATGGACTCTGTATAAAAAAAGGACATTTTCCTTTATCATATGGCATGGTTGATAATTGATGTTAATAAACACTAAGAGTGGAATGTGAAGTTGAGCAGAGCAGTGCGAAAGTGAAGGAAACTTTATTACTGAGGTTTTTGCTGAGTGATTCCATGTTTGATATTTGGGTCCAAGGTTTGTGAACTACTCCACAAGTTTGGATAGTGATTGGTTTTGTTGATAGAATAAAGGAAAGAATAACATAATAGTAAATTGCATGTTTGAGCACTGACCTCTTCTTGTAGTTGAAGTTACATGTTTGGGCAGTGGACTCCTATTGCATACATTGTACTACAACTCCTAATAGGGTTGGAACAACTCCTAATAGGGTCCATCCTCTAACAAGGAATATTTATATTAGTAGATCATCTTGTGGGCATCATTCCCACTAGAATTTTCCCTCTGATCAAGGGTTTCCCTAGTCAACATATCTAGTGTAATTGTTTATGTGCATCTTATTATGGTTGTTTACTTTGGTTGAATGGTTAAGTTTTTTTGATGAAGACAAATGTATTAATTGTTGGATAACTAATTCACCCTCTCCCCCCCTCTTAGTTATCTTGGTGGACTATTTTTTCTAAAAATTGGTATCAAAGAATTAGGTCCTTGAAGATAAAGTTTAACAACTTTAGGAGATCCATAGTGAGCATGTTTAGGAAAGATAGTCCAAAGTTTGATGGAACAAATTATGATAGCTAGAAGGAAAAGATGAAGAAACATCTATTATGTATGGGTCCAAGATATTGGATCATGACAAGATCAGTGAAGACAATCATTGTTGAAAAGGATTTGGAAAATTGTATTGAGGATGCAAGAGATCTTTTTATGTGTGACATGAGAGTAGAGAAACAATATTGACTACACTTTCTAAAATTAAATACAATTAGGTAAAATCACTTCCTACTTCACATTTGATTTGGAAATCTTCAACAAATAGTTTTGAAGGTGATGCATATTCTAAGAAGTTGAGGCTAAAAAGTTGGATTTGTGCATTTCAAGATGCTAAAATGATTGAAGATGAATCTGCAAGAACTTATATAAGTAGGATATCAGAAATTATTGCAAGTATTGAATTTCAAGGATGAACCAAAGAAGATGATGAGGTTATATGAAAGATATTGAAGAATCTAAAACCACCATTTAAGTTAGTAGTTTAGATGATACAAATGTTGATATCTTATACCAAATATTTCACAAAGGAGTCATTACTTGGAAGACCTTAAGTAGTTGACAATGAGCTTACATAGTCTAGAGAATTGACTAGAGTAGAGAAAGCTTTTAGTGCTTTGAACATTCAACCTAATTTATCAAGGATCACAACTACTAGAGGAGATTTTGCTAGTAGCAAAAAATCTAAGGAAGACAATAAGATCAAAGGAGTAGCCCTTCTGGTAAAAGGAGAAAAAGGAGGTAAGAAAATATTTAAATGTTGGACTTGTAATGAATATGGTCATTATGCATCTAAGTGCCCTAAAAGAGAGAAAAAGTATAAGGGAAATTAAAAAACTTGAAGAGATAGAGAGTGTTTGTATGCAAATGAAGATAATGATTCTAATGAACAAACATTAAGTGTTAGTGATGATGAAATTGGATTTGTGGCAATTAAAGAAGAAAGTCCAAAGAAAGTAGCTTGAATGTCACAGGTTGAGAAAAAATCTAATTGGATAATTGACAATGGTTGTTCACATCATATGACTAGTGATATGAATAAGTTTGTTGACTTCAAAAGTCAAGATGGAGGTATTGTTAGAGTTGGAAACAATGCAACATGCCAAGTTAAAGGTATTGGATCTATAACTCTTGATGGTAAAACTAACATTGAGGATGTATATTTTTTTGATGGTTTAAAGAACAATATTTTGAGTGTTAGAAAACTAGTGGACAAAGGTTATCAGTTGCAATTCATAAAGAAGACATGCATGATTAGAGATAAAGATGGAAAGGTAATTGGAATAGGAACCCGATCCAGAGATAATGTATTTCAGTTGAATCTTACTGAAATGACATGTTTGGTTGGAAAGGTAGATGAAAGTTGGTTACATCACAAGAGATTTTGTTATATAAAATTTGACAGTATTGTGAAAAATAGCAGTACGTTTGAAATTAGAGATTTACCTAAGATTGTAAAGCCTACTAACACAATTTGAAAAAAATGTGTTTTGGAAAAGCATAACAAAACTTCTTTACTCTATAAGAATTTTACTACTACAATACAATTCAAGATTGTACACATAGATCTCAATGGTCCCATGAAGACTAAAGGATTCTATGGTGAAAGATATTTTATGATTCTAGTTGATGACATTTCTAGAATGATGTGGGTTGCATTTCTTAAAGAGAAATCTGAGGCATTTGATAAGTTTAAGATATTCAAGAATAGAGTTGAGAATGAATCTGGTATGAAAATTAAATGTTTAAGATTAGATAGAGGAGGAGAATTTACTTTAAATGAGTTTAACATGTTTTGTGAAGAAAATGGAATGAAAGATAGGTATTAGCTCCAAGAAGACCTAGACAAAATGGCATTATAGAGAGAAGGAACAAGTCAGTTATAGAAGCTGCAAGAGTTATGTTAGCTAAGACTGATGTTTCCAAGAAATTTTGGAGAGAAGTTGTGAATACAACAATCTATACTATGAATAGAGTGCAAGTAGGAAAGACACAAACAAGACCCCTTATGAACTGTGGTTTATTCATTCACTTATAGTTAAGTATTTTAGAATTTTTGAGAGTAAGTGTTATATCAAAAGAGGTGATGATATTGGTAAGTTTGATGCTAGAAGTGATGAAGGTATGCTACTTGGTTATTCATTGAAATACAAGGCTTATAGATATTATAATCAAGGAACTAAGACTATTATGGAAAGTGTAAATGTAAGAATCGATGAGAAATTTAGAATACAAGAGAATTGTTGATTACAATTTAGATGATGATGTTCTTACTAAGCCAAAGAATGATGAAGTATTTCTTGAGACTAAAAATGATTTGCAAAATGAAGGAGAGCCAAGGTAGTAACAAAGCTCGAAAGCTTTCATAGAGCCAAGAGTTGAGATAGAAACTCCTACTTTAGGAAAGAATATTATAAAGAATCACCCATCTAAGTAGATCATCAAAAGCAAAGACAAAGGTGTGATAACAAGAAGTAGAGTCAATGAAGAACTATGTTTTATATCTCAAGTTGAACCTAAGAATGTAGATGAAGCATGCAAAGATGATTATTGGAAACAAGCTATGAAAGAGGAATTGGATCAGATAGTAAAGAATGAGACATGGGAATTGGTCCCTAGACCAGTAGACAAGAACGTGATAAGAACTAAATGGGTATTCAGGAACAAGATAAATGGACAAGGTGAAATTAAAAGGAATAAAGAAAGATTGGTATGCAAAAGTTACTCACAATAGGAAGGAATAGATCATGGGAGACCTATGCTCCAATGGCTAGATTAGAAGCAATAAGATTATTCTTGGCCTACGAAACAAAAAAGAAATTCAAAGTGTATCAAGTGGATGTCAAGACAACATTTATGAATGAAGAAATTGAAGAAGTGTACATTAAGAAACCTAAAGGTTATCCTTTGATAGATGACAAGGACATAGTATGCAAATTGAGTGAAGTATTGTATGGCTTTAAGCAAGCACCCAGAACCTGGTATGCAAGTTTGGACAAGCATTTGACAAAGCTTGTATATAGAGAAGGTATGGTAGATAGTAATCTCTATTGGAATGAAATTGATGATGGTTTGATGATTTTGGTAATATTTGTTGATGATAACATATTTGGAGGAAATGATGAATAAAGTGAGAAGTTTACATAAGAGATGAAGAAAGAATTTGAAATGAGTATGATAGGAGAAATGAAATACTTGTTGGAAATATTCAAGATATGATAGGTTACTAAGAGGGGATGGGTGAATCAATAACCTTAAAACTTTTATTTAAATTTACCACACATCCATCTATGCTACTACATACATTAGTTTCGAAACATAAAACATTCATTACACAAAAGAACACAATATTTTGGTGACCAAGAAACCTTCCAAATAGAAAGTAAAAATGGGGTGGGGATGATACCCACAAAACTTCAATACTACAACATAAATTTTGCATGTTAAGTCTTACATTGACCACTTCTGGTGATTTGCACTGTTAGGACCACAAAGGACTACTAGGTCCACCTTGTTAGAGGATTTACAAACATATAATGAAGTATGTACTTAGTTAGGAGATTTATACAAAGACTGTTAAGTCTACCTTGTTAGAGGATTTAGAAAACTGATTTGCCTGTTAAGATGAACTAGATGATCTACTTACAACTAATTGCTGATAAGATCCTTTATGCACTGATCACCTTATGTGATGAATATAGCTTTTTTGCCTCTGTATTGATCTTGCTATATTCCTTGAACTATTGTTGAAAATATTTCATAGATGCTTCTCAAAATTACTTCACATTACTTTGCTATTCCTTCATATATTTGATATCTTACAATGCATCTTACATATATACCTTTCAAATTTACAAAATTGCAAGGTCAGCCAAAATACAAGTGAACAAATACATTACAAAGTCAACCCAACAATAAATAACTCGAGTTCATTGAACTGACGTGGTGACCTTGTAATACACGATGTCCACTGCATTACTCAACATCATCATGCACTCGATAGAAGTGAAGGCTCAATCCATACTAATCACTCGATGTAGTTCTGAACTCGGTAACCACTGGTGACTTAGTAGATGTAGTGTCACTTGGTAGATACTACACACTGAGTTTACCTTGCTTCACTCAATAAACACTGCTTCTTCCAACACTTGGTTTATACTAAATCTCCATGACACAAAATTACTACTTGGTAGACACTGTGAAGCATGGTAGACACTGCTGATCTTCACATTGCCTATATTTACTTGGTAGCTTTAGGAATGATCGGTGTAAACTGCATAACTGCTAAGCTTACAAGGTAACCATTGGATGCTCGATAAGCATTCAGAATTGAGTAATTTTTGTCACTAATGACAAAAATAATCATAATGCCAAGAATACTTTCTAGGATTATAGATCGTATAGAATAAAGAAGAAATCTTTATTTCTTAGTCTAAGTACTTGAAGGATTTACTAAAAAGGTTTGGTTTGGAAATATGCAAACCCATTGGAACACCTATGGTAATTGGACACAAGTTATCTAGTAAGGATGAGGCACATACTATTGAGTAGAAGAAGTACATATCTATGATTGGAGGATTACAATATTTGACTCACACAAGGCCGAACATAGAAAATGTAGTTGGAATTATTACAAGATTCTAAGATGATCCCAAGGAAGCACATTATGTAGTAGTTAAAAGGATATTTAGATATCTGAAGGGAACATTTAAGTTTGGATTGTAGTATGATAGATCTAATGATTTTATTCTAAGTGCTTATATTGATGTACATTATGCAACAATTAATAAGATATTTAGATATCTGAAGGGAACATCTCAGTTTGGATTGTGGTATGATAGATCTAATGATTTTACTCTAAGTGCTTATATTAATTTTGATTCAATAGGTAGTATGAATGATAGAAAGAGCATGAATGGTGGAACCTTCTTTATTGGAGGAAGATTGGTTTCTTTGTTAAGTAAGAAGTAAGATTGTACATCACAAAGTACAACAGAAGCAAAATATGTTGCAGCAACAAAAAATTGTAATCAAGTTGTTTGGATGAAAAGGATGTTGAAGGATATAAGGATAGAAATACATGAACCTATTGTCATACATTGTCACAACACAAGCATGGTAAATATGTCTAAGAATTCTATTTTTCATTAAAGGACTATTTTTATTAAGTATCACATGTTGAGAGAGAAAGTTGCAAGAAAGGAAATCAAATTGGAGTATGTGAGCACTAAAGAGAAAATTGTAGTTATATTCACTAAGCCTCTTCCCAAAGATACTTCTGAGTATTTGCAAGGTATGCTTGGTGTTATGCCCCTTCTTACATTAAAGTAGAAGATGAAAAAGTACATCAATTTAGTGTAATAGAGCACCATTGTTGTCTAGAATAAATGTTGATACTTTCTTTATGGAGTAGTATCTATGATGGATAGAGTCATCTAGGACTCTTGTTGGATATTATTTTGAACAATGTCTTTTGACACTTGAGCTAAGCAAGAATCATTTGTTGCAGAGTTTGATGTAGTAAAGTTAGTTGTTGAAACCTTTGACTTTGATGTCAATTGGGGAGATATTTGACATAAAAAAATAGCATGTACAACATGACAGTTGGAGAAGTTCAGCATGAGTATAGTAAGATCAAAAGAAGCATAGCATGGAATGATAGTTTGATAGAAAGCATATTGAGTTATATCAATGTAGGAGAATGATAGATGGAGAGGATTTGAAAAGTAAGATGAATAGTTTCTTTATGTTGGTATTCTTGGAACTAGATGTTTTTCATCTATGTTGTCATGAATGCCAAAGGGGGAGATTCTTGCAAGATTGTTGGAAGCATGAATGCTAACGATATTCCTATGGGGGAGTATTGTAGATATGTTACTAGGATGCTATGTTACATTCATGATGGAGTTTGTTATTGATGTCAATATAGCAATTTTATGTGGTATCTAATAGAAGAACGGTGGAAAGATAAAGTTGGTATGGATAGCTAGTTGAGTATTCTAACTATATAAGGTTATGGGAGATACTTATGAGTATCTCATATATGTAGTTAACATTGGAAGAAGAAATGATAAGTTTGGAAGAAGTTATGTAATTTTTGGTGATGTTTGTTCTGTGATAGAGTTTATAGAGGCATGTTCTAGTAAACTTGTTATATCTCTTAGTAGTGTTGTTATTCTAAGAATCTAGGTTGATAATCTGAAGAAGACATGTTAGTGATGATGTGCATAAGATCATTCATCATAATATTGTGTGTATGGAAAGATATTCAAGTTGCAAGGTGGAAGATTAATGTTATCGCTAAGTGTAATGTTTTCTCAATGTGGTCCTATAATGATTAATTGGAAAGTTCTAATAGCTACTTAGGGAATTATTTTATGGACTTGGTATAAAGGAAGAACATTTTCCTTTATTATATGACATGGTTTATTATTGATGATAAGCATCAATAAGAGTGAAATGTGAAGTTGAGAAGAGCAATGCAGAAGTGAAGGAAAATTCACTATCAAGGTTTTTGCTAAGTGATCCAAGGTTTGTGACCTAGTCTACAAGGTCTAATAGTGATTGGTTTAGTTGATAGAATAAAGGAAAGAAGAACATAATAGTAAACTACATGTTTGAGTAGTGATCTCTTCTTGTAGTTAAAATTGTGTGCTTGGGTAGTGGTCTCTTCTTGCATACATTATACTGCAACTCCTAACAGGGTTGCAACCTCCTAACGGGAATTCAAAGTCTCATATTAGGGACTCTATGTACTAAATGTTGTAATAGACTCCTAACAGGGTTCATCCTATAACAAGGAATATTTATATTAGTACACCCCCCCCCCCCCCCCTCCAGGTTATCTTGGTGGACTATTGTTTCTATTAGGGGGGGATTTAATATTCCTACAAATACCAATCATTGGATTTTTCAAATGTTTTAGATTATCCAATAGTTCCCATTGCAGACCAACCTCCCAATTAAAAGAGGAAAAAGTGGGGTAGTGGTTAGAGGGATTTAGATTCCTCATACTTTCCTTTACATTAGTTATGAGCTCCATAGTAACTTCTTTTTCATTTTTTCTTTTGTCCCTAAATCCACAAGCTCCAAGTGCCATACCAAAGGGACTACCACCAGAGTTTAGAAACAAAGGGATGTGGTGATGGGGACAACCAAGAGTTTACAACAAATTTAGAATGATTACTCCAAAACAATTGAAAATTAAAAAGACCCAAAATAATTTTCCTTACTTCCCAAGAAAAGGGACAAGAAAATAGAATATGCTCAATAGACTCCACATCATGTTCACATAGAATACAGCTATTGACAATTTGAATGCCTTTTTTATGAAGATTATCTAAAGTAAGAATCTTATTATGATAGAAAGTCTAGTTTAAAAAATTGACTTTGGCTATAGCTCTATTATCCCATGTCTTTTTCCATTCAAACATGTTCTACCAATTTTGAACCAGCAGTTCAAACCTAGATTTAATTGTATAGTCTCCTAATTTTGAGCTTTTCTGGATAACTTTATCCAAATGGTCCAACCCATAGAATCTTAAAGAGTTAATATGTTTGAAAAGTTATAGAGCAAAGAGCTTTAGAGAAATATGAAACCAATTGCTATCTATCTTCCATCTCACTCCATAGTCCATTCTAAACCAATAGTCCCAAACCTTAAAGCCTAGTCTAGCACTGAAAACACTCTTAAGAACTAGGAAGAGAGGATAGAAGTCCATCACAGGCACTTCCACCCAAGAATGCACCCATAAATCCACCAAGGACCAATTACCAACCAACCAAGAGGATCCTTGAGTAAGGAGGGGGATGACCTCTTTTAGATTATTCCACATAATAAACCCCTAGACAAGAGAGTTGAACAATAGTTTGATCCCATTCCCATAATTGTAATAGTTTCCTCTTAGAATCTTTTCTTGTTCCAAATCAAACTTCATCGCATTCCATCTAATCTTTGAAATGAAGGAAATATTCATTAGGTAGTAATCCCTAACATTAAGGCCACGTCAATCCTTAGGACAGTTGACTATTTCCCATTTGATAAGAGAGAGTCTCTTTTTCTCTTCAACTATAGTCCATAATAAATTCCTTTTAATAGCATCCAACTTTTTAGTCCAAAGAATTAACATGTGGAACAACAACACAGTGTACTGAGAGGAGATTTGGAGGAAAATTACAAGCATATGGAGCTTACTAGAATTTCTTAGACAAGATTCCTTCCAAGAAGAAAGATTTAATTGAATGTTTTCCAATAACTTAGCCCAGATACTATTATCAACTTTTGAAATAAGTGTTAATTAATAAATAAGTTAGTTGAATGTATTCCTATAATGTTGTTTTAAACATGAATTCAAGGCTTTATAAGACATATGATTGTAATGAAATATATCAACTTAAATTATTTTAACATATCAAACAAAAATCAAATTCAATCTTTTTAATATGGATTTTTGTAACTACAATATGGTTTAGAATTTTAATCATCTCTTCTTCATTAATAAGATATAGTACTACAAAGTGTCATAGGTGTAGGAAAGTACTAATACAATAATTTGTCAATGTTTTGATAACTTGGTTTAGAAATTAAATTGGTTTACCAATTAGTTAGCATTAAAGAGATGACATACAAGGTCTTACCTCTTGGATATCACATTCTAATTTTAAGTTTTTGTATCAGTATGTACACATTTTTAAAATAGCTATTAAAGCCAATTGAAATAAAGAAATGAATTTTTATAAATGAAAGCATTTTAATATATGAGGATCTAGATAGCAATATCATATGATATTTTGATATGACAACTTCAATTTAAGTAATCAAGGATTTTGATTCCATGAATATCTCACTAAAATTTTAACATAATATGCTATTTTAATGGACACTGATTTTTTGAAGATAGATTTAACCTTCATCTTTGAGTAGTCAACTCCCATTTTTCTCACAACTTCTAAGAATATCAAAGACCTTTAATATATTCTAGCCTCAAAATAGGAAATTAGATACTATATATAATGCATCAAATCCTAACAAGGACAAGTCTCTTAATAGTGACATATTTACACTAGTGCATTATCTTGGAGGTTCAATCCCCACTAGATTTTTCTCTTGGCCGGGTTTCCTCAAGAAAAAAATATGGTTTCATGAGTTTTGTTGTTGTTTATTCTATATCATTATTCTTTACCATTCCATTTATTATATGGTATTGTGGTAAATGAATGAATTTATTAAAAGTGTTGCAACATTGATTTACCCCCTTTAAGTGTTCCTTGATCCTAACAATTTGTATGAGAACCTAGATTCTTAGATGAAGTCTTACATCTTAAGGAGGATATTGATGGATGAAAGAAAATTAAAAAGGAATTTTGAAGAAGTACTTGAAGACTTAGATAGATAAATTTATGTAGATAAAAACAAGTTGAAGAACAAGCTCAAAGATAGAAAGCTAGATTAGAAGGCTTAAGAAACAAATTGATGTTTTTAGGATCAAAATGATTGAGTTGGCTTAGTAAATGAAAGAAGATGATAAGGTAGTTGATATTGAACCATCCTTAGATCCAATTCATAATTTTTATCAGGAAATTTAATATCTTCAGCATGAATATGGAATTACTTCTCTTTAGATGGCTAAAGAGATTGATAAAGGAAAAGAATTTAGAGAGAACGCCAAAGAATCTGTGAAGATAAAATCAAATGAATGTCATGGTTTAAATATTTAAATTGGGTAGGTGGTTTTGGAACTAAAAGATTCAATATTTAACCATTAGGAACTTGAAAAGTATACCAATATTATCAATGGTGAGTTTGTTGAGGCAAATATGCATATAACTAAAAAAAATCATCGAAGAATTTGTAAACTTGATGAGAAATTTCAACAAGAAAATCCTAAAGGTGATATAATTAGTATTTTTTACAATAGTATTCAAAGTTCAAAGGAAACAAAGGAAAAGAAAATATAATAAATGACTATTTAGAATGAGCCACTTAGAGAGTAGACCATGAAGATATTTTGCATGTAAGAAGTATGGAAACATTAAGAAGGACTACAAAGGTAATACTAATCCTAAGCCATTTATTGGTTATTATATTAATTATTTTCTATATGGGAAAAAATCACATGGATAAAAATATAGGAAAAATCAAAGAAAAAATAAGATATCTAACCATAGATCTATTGCTAGAAATCCTATTAGAAGCAACAATATTATATCATCATATGGTACAATAAAAATTGATCTCATAACAATAAACATGGGAGCAGGAGCACAAGTTCAAAATTCAAATTTGGAGACAGGCGAGAAATCATAGGGAGGTAGATCTCGATCACCAGGCACGTAGGAGGGGATCCAGGCAGGCATCGGGGAGGAGTCAAGAGATGGGGACCCACGTGAGGACATACCAGGGAATCTCCCAAAGCATTGGGCCTCACTCTTTGGAGTCAAACCATCAGGTAAATCCTCTTTCCCTCCGGTTAAGGTTGTGTTAGGTCTGGAAAAGGGATCTTGTACGATTGTTATTCCAAACAAGATTGTTGATCATAGCATTGCCTCCATGTCCTCAATGCTTGTCAAAAAGTTTATTGGCCCAAGACCAAACATTGATGTGGTCTGGGCCTACACTCTAAAAAAATGGAGCTTGAAAGGTCAGGTCAGTGTCACAGAAATGGCTAAGGGTTTTCTCTCTTTTGAGTTCACCTATCAAGAGGACATGGCCGACATCCTGTGTGAAAGTCCCTAGAGCTTTGGTAGGGCCACCCTCATGCTTCAGAGATGTTGTCCGAATTGGCCTTAAGCAAATCTTTCCTCTAGCAAGCTTTGGTATGGATCAGACTCCTCAAGCTACCTTTAGAGTTCTGGAATGAGGATGTCTTCAAGGGAGTGGCCAGCTCTTTCAGAGAGCTTCTCTCCATTGACCCAATCACTACTTCAAAGAGTAGGATAACTTATATGAGGATCTGCATTGGAGTGAGGGAAGGGGAGGATATGCCCGAAGTGGTTTGTTTTCAGTCCAAACTTAGCACCCATATCCAACAATTGGACTTTGAAAGTGTTCCTTTTGGGTGCTTTCACTGTCTAAAAACTAGTCACAAGGCATTTCCATGCCCAAAATCTACGATGACTAGAGAGAAGAATCCCCCTTCTTCTTCTCAACTGAGGATGAAGAAAGTTTGGAAAAAGAAGACCTCTGAACAAGGCCAGAAGGACGTATCTTCGAAGACCCTATTTGCAGTAGAATCCCCAAAGAGGAAAAACCTAGAACTTTAGGGAAAGACAAGTAAAGAAGGAGAACTATTCAAGTTTGGACCCAGTCCCTCTCTACCTTTAACCACACCCCAACTGTTAGGGGATGATCTAGTCAAGGAAAGGACCCTCAAGCCTAGAGAAGAGGAAGTTAAGGATGTCTTGCAGAAAGGTCTTCAAGAGGCTAGTTTGGACCATCTCCCCACTAAGGAAGAGACAGTTCTGGGCTCCATGGAAGAGATCAAGGAAAGAGAAAATAAGGAAATTATCATCTTCTAGGACCCAAAGGAAAACTTGGTCTCCACCAGAGATGTAGCGACCATAATAGGAAATAAGGAGGACTTGGTGAAAGATTAGGACCAAAGAGTTGATCTTCACAGTACCTCAAGGAATGCTAATAAGGCTTCTAGATCCTTGAAGTTTGAAAAGAAGGGAGAGATACTTAGGAAGAACCAAATCATAGATCCATCCAAGGCTTCTCTGATAGTGACTAGGAGTAGTTGCAAACTAGATGTGGGCTCTACAACCAAAGCAAGTAGGAAAATAGAAAGGGAGTCTAGAGAAGAGGAGACCAGAAGGTGTTTGGCGAATGGGTGCCAAAGCACCCTGAAGGACTTTTCCAAGAGTAAGAAATGAAGATCATCTCATGGAATATTAGGGGCCTAAATGGCGCCCACAAATAGGAAATCATTAGGAATTTGATTAGAGACCAGAGACCAGATATTTTGCTGATCCAAGAAACTAAAATGAAAAAGGATTCTCTAAGAAACATAGAGTTCAAAAACATGATGAGCGGTGAGGCTTTGAACTCTGACAAAGCCTCTGGGGGCCTACTAACTTTATACAAGTCAAATCTTTTCAGGGTGGAATCGGTTTCCAATGCAGGTAACTCTCTATTTTGTAAAGTGTTCAATATTCATTCCAATGAATTTTGGTTCGTGCTCAACATTCATGCCCACAATAACAAGAGAGAAAGAAAATTTTTACTGGTCTAGAACTGAAGGGTTGGTTCAGAATAGTAACCTAAAAAAAGGCATCATTATGGGAGATTTCAATACCCCTCTTCTGGATAAGGAAAAGAAGGGTGGTCTACCTCAGGACTAGGATAACAAGCATGTTATTTCTAACTTCATCAATGATTTGGCTTTTCTGGATCTGGACCTTATGGGTGGTGACTTTAATTGGTCCAATAAATGCTTAGGAAAGGAGTGTATTCAGGTTAGACTGGATAGAGCCCTCATTTCTCCTGATTGGCTGCAGTCCTCTTCTTGAAAATTAGCTCTTTTGCCTAGAATTTGGTTCGACCACTCTCCCATCTCCCTCTTGATTGTTCCTTTTGACCCTTGTAGACCTCCTCCCTTTTGTTTCGAGAAAATGTGGACCTCCCACCCTTACCTTCTTGAGAGAATTAAGGGCTAGTGGAGTATAGATGTGGAAGGCACTGCTATATTTAGGGTATCTAGAAAACTCAGTAATGTTAAAAGGATGATAAAAGCTTGGAATAAGTCAGATTTTGGTCATTTATTCTCTATGAAAGAGGATCTTTCTTCTAATCTTGCTTCCATCCAAGACTCCATTCAGGCAAATGGGTATGATTCCTCAAAAAGAGATGAAGAACTATCCATCCTGTCTAATTTACATGATATCATTAGTAAGGAGGAAAAGTTCTGGAGGCAAAGATCTAGAATCAAAATGCTCAAGGAAGGAGACTAGAACACAAAGTTCTTTCATTTATCCACTCTTAAACATAGAGCTAACAACAAGATTTCTAGCTTGAAGAAAGATCAGGGTGTGATGACTAAGGAAGATGATATTTCACTTGAGGCTATCTCTTTCTTCTCCTCCCTTCTTTCTTGGGATCCTTTTCTCTCTAAGGTGCACCAGGAAGACATTGTCTCTTGTATCCCTTAGATCCTCCAACTGCACCATAATAATCTAATCTGGGCCATTCCTTCTGATTCTGAAGTGAGAGAAGCTCTTTTTTCTCTTTCGACGAATAAATTGCCTAGACCTAATGGTTTTTCTACCTTCTTTTTCCAAATGTATTGGCCTATCATTATGAAGGATGTTGTTATGGCAGTTCAAGAGTTCTTTGGAGCTAGAAGCATTTTGAAGGAAATCAACTCCACATTCTTAGTTCTTATTCCCAAAGTGCTAGGGGTTGACACTCTGGATAAGTTCAGACCCATCAGCTTATACAAATTTTTTTATAAGATCATCTTGAAAGTGCTCAGTTTGAGGCTACTTAAGCTTCTCCCCTAGATTATCTCTCAACAACAATCAGGCTTTGTCCTGGGTAGATAGATTTTAGATTTGATTATCATTGTGCATGAAGGGATTCACTCTATGGAAGCTAGTAAGAGAGAAGGGATGTTTCTCAAACTTGACATGTCTAAAGCTTACGATCAGGTGGATTGGTCCTTTTTGGAGTTGGTGTTGAAGGCTTTTGGCTTTGATGTTAAATCTTGCAAGCTAATTTCCCAGCTAGTCACCACCTGCTCACTAGCTATCTTAGTGAATGGATCCCCCTCTGATTTCTTCAAATCTACTAGAGGCCTTCATCAGGGGGATCCTCTATCACCAATTCTCTTCATCATCTTGGTGGAATATATTGGGAGACTCATGGAGAAGAAAAAGAAAGAAGGAAGGATCAAAGGCTTTAAACCTTCTTCCAAATGCACCCCCTTCACACATCAGTTGATGATACCATTATGGGAGGAGAGGCTTCTGTTAGGGAGGCCAAGGCTCTAAAAGACACTTTGAACAATTATTCTAGAGGGTCGGGGTAGCTCATCAATTGGGAGAAAAGCTCTGTTTTCTTTATCAACACTGCGGAGGGAAGACAACAGAGAATCTCCAAAATCTTGGGATGTCAAGTGGGGAAACTTCCTTCTACCTACCTGGGTCTCCCCTTGGGCACATCCCCCTCTGAATCCTTCTAGAATGATATCTTGGATAGGTTTAGTAAGAACCTGGCTGGCTGGAAAGGAGCCTCTCTCAACCAAGCTAGAAAATGTCAACTGGTTAAATCCATCCTTCAAAATCTACCAATATATGGCCTGAGCCTTTTTACCATACCTGGTAAATACGTCATGAGGATGGAGAAAATACAAAGGGATTTTTTATGGATAGGAATTGAAAGGATTAAAAGGTACCCCCTTGTTGCTTGGGACAAACTTTGTCTACCTAAAAAGAATGGCGGTCTGGGAATTAGGAAACTCGCTCATATCAACAAGGCCCTCCTAGCAAAGGAAATCTGGCACATCTTTAGTAGCATGGGGGAATGGAGAGACACTGTGGTGAACAAGTATATAAAAAGGCCCTCTTTTCAGTTCACTCTTTTCACTGAGGATATCCTCAAAGGCTCAGTTGTTTGGAACAACTTCTTAAAAGCCAAGAATTTTGCTAATTCTAAGGTCTCCTGGAAGCTGGGAAATGGGGAGAACATTCTTTTCTAGACGGACTGCTGGCTTCCTCAGGGCCCCCTCATTAATAACCCTAGCTATGGTGTTTGGTCTAATGATTGCATCAACCTTTTTGGCCACAAAGTCAACAACTACAGGACAGAATAGGGATGGAAGGACCTCTCTATTATCTCAGAGGACCTTAAACCAAATATGATCATGCTTAATTCCTTATCCCTCAGTACCAACAAGGATGAACTGGTTTGGAGGGATAATGCCAATGGGTTCTATTCGGTCACCTCTGGGTACTGTGCTTTATGGAGCACAGATGAGTCCTCCCCTTGGTTGAGGGCCTGGCTCCTAGGCCTAATTCCAAAAGTCAACATGTTTTTTTGGTTGGCAGTTTAGGACAAAAATATCACCCAGAAAAATCTCATTAAAAGAGGTCATATCATGCCCAGCAGATGTGTTTTATGCAAAGATGAGTCAGAGACTAATAATCACTTGTTTGTTCATTGCTCTTACTCCAGGATAGTCTAGGACTTCCTCACCCAGGACCTTGATCATAGCTAGTGCTTTCCTTCCAACCTCCTAGACTCTTTCTGCCAATGGCATGGTATGTTCAATGGGTCTACCTTGAAGGAAATCAGCTCCTAGCTCCTGCCCCATTTTTGTTGGAGCATATGGAAGGAGAGAAACAATCGGATTTTTAGAGACAAGGAGGAGCCGGCTTTGGTTGTTGGAAGGAAGATCTTCAGTAACATAAAGGAAAATTTTTCCATGAGGAAGGGGGGAGCTTTTGAGATAGGAGGTAGGAATAAGGAGAAGGTAAAAGACAAAATGAGAAAAAGATAGGTAGCCAAGTGGCTCCTCCCCCCTAAAGGCTGGCACAAAGCCAACTTTGACAGAGCCTCCAAGGGCAACCCTAGATCTTTGGGTAGTGGAGGTGTGTTTAGAAATGAAAATGGAGATAGTATTATAGCTTTTTCTCTCCTATTGGGTTTCCAAACAAATCATTTTGTAGAAGCCAACATCGCATACAATGTTGTTAAACTAGCTTTAGAAATTGGGGTCACCAATTTATGGTTGGAAGGGGACTCAAATAAGATTATTAAGTGCATCAATGGCAATTTGTTTCCATCTTGGATGATTGCAAATCTTATCAATGAGACTAGAGAGACCCTTGCCAAATTCAAAAAATTCCAAGTCACCCATACTTTTCGAGAAGCAAACCCAGTTGCCAACAGGTTGCCAAATATAGGGGTCGGCACAGACCAAAAATTGACTTGGCTTCTCAGAACTTCTTTGCCAGCGGACGTCAAGTATCAGATTGACTTGGATAAAATCCAAGGAAGTACGGAGGATATCAAGTTGTAATTATGAATATGAAAGGGTTAAGATATATGGGTACTTTTCATAATAGAAGAGTGGGAATTTGTAAATGCAGATATCCTTCATCGATTATTTGCCATGCTTTGTGTGTTTTTTATTGCATTCGTTTTAGGGGCAACAACAGAGTTATTTTTCTCTTCTCTTTGCTTAATCTCGGTGGTCCATTCCAATCTCACAGTGAAGAGCCTATGAGTAAAGTAGGTGTGTAGTGTGTGGAGATGGTGGGTGAGAGATGCAAAAAGGAGTCAGTGGGGGAATTTGAGAAATGGAGAAGTAGGCCAAAAGTTTGGGAAAAGTTGGATGAGGGTGGGGTAACCAAGTATCTCATGAAGCTGCATGATTTTGATCAGGAGGTGACCAACAGTATGGTGGGGTCCTGGAAATATGGTAGGGATAAGGTGAATTGCATCAATTTCTTGATTATGGAGGAGGTGATTGCGGCTATCATTGAGATCCCTATTGAGGGTTTCAAATTCTTCAGGGATAAGAAGCTCTCAGCCAATGCGGTTAAGGATTTTGTGGAGAGTGAGAAGGAATTGAAGGCATTGAAAAAAATTGACACCTACTATGTCCTCGACTCCATGAAGAAGCGGTGGAGGTATGCTCTAAAAGCTGTTATTAAGTATATCACTCTGGACCCAAGGTTTGATAGAGCCTGAACCCACCACTTTGTTATTTTAAATCATTTTCGAAAGAAAGCTAGAATTTCTTTCCCTTTTTATCTATTAACCTCTATGAGTAACCCAATGGATAGCTTCAAAAAGAAGCCCATTGCTAACTCGGCACTACATGAGGGACTGTTGCTTCTTATCCATCAGCACTTCAAAGCTCAAACTATTAGCAATGCCCCCCCTCAGACAGAGATAGTGGAGTTTGGAAGTTCCAATTACTCCTCTGACTTGGATGATATTTAGAGCCTTAGTTCTGAGAAAGGCAAGATTTCCTCTTTAGGGAAACTAGCGACTTATCATGTCAAAAAATTCCCCCCCACCCCCCCATTACCCCAAGCAAAAAAAGCCCTAGGGATCTAGGGCAGAAGCAGGCTGAGAAGGCTGAGGAGGGAAGTAGCAAAGAAGAGGAGGATCCAGAGTCTGAGGAGGTTGTGAAGGAGATGTAGGAGGAAACAAAGGAGGACACTGGAAGGAGGAAGCACAAGAGGGAGAGTCTGGAGGATGTGTGATCTCAATATGAGGAGGCATCTGTGCTGCCCCTTTCTCCTGTCCATCTCCACCCTGAGGAGCAAAAAGAGGAGAAAGATGGGTATGTGAAAGGGGAAGTGTAGACCAATAATAGGAGGAAAGCATGGATCAACTTCAATGTCAAAACAACCAAAATGGGAATCTTTAGGGAGGCCATGAATCCCCAAATCCTCATGGATAATCAAGAATAGCAACAGCTGGAAGAATTAATTGATCCAGCGATTGTGGCTATTTTAGACAGAGCCAAAGAGGCAGGGATGAACCTTTTAAATAATGCTCACAACAGCATGATTGATAATTTTAGATCAATCAAATGGATTTTCCATGAGCTTGAGGAGGTTAAAGACTAGGTGAAACACATTGAGGCAACAAGGAAAGGAATGGATGCCAACAGGAAGATGGATGCGGCTGATAGGCTCACTCTGGTGGAATAGAGGATACATAATATGGAAAACTACAATCACAACCTTGTGAACCAGATGTTTTTCTTATAAAGTTCCATCAATAACAACATCATCTCTCTTATGGGCTAGATCAAAGATAGAGAAATGCACGATGATGAGGATGGAAATGATAGGGATGAGGCCAGAATGAAGGATGACCCTAAAAAGGACAAATCCACTCCTGCTCAGGACTAGGTGAATCAAAGGGCACAATAGATGGAAGCAGAGGAGAATCAATAGGCCTTTGAGGCTACTTAGGTGATGCATGATCCAGAGCGAAAGAATGAGGAATAACTCTTGCTTGTTCTTTTGTTTATCACTGTCTTTTGGCTTTTTGTTCTAGCTTTTGGCCGTGGCTTTGTTTGTTTCCTTTTCCTAGTCTTTCTCAGTACTCTTTCCTTTGGCTGGGCTTAATGCTTATTATCAGCCTTTGAACTTTCACTTTTTTGGCTAAGCTATCACACTTATTATTAGCCTTCTTATGTACTAACTTTCGAGTTTTAGGTTCCCTATATAACTTATTTATCTAATCAAAAACAATGTTATATCATTAGTAGTTACATGTTACAAGTGCAACAATTTTGGGCATATTACAAGATATTATAGATTATAAACCATTCAAGGTGGTCCAAGGTGTGAAAATTTAGTTGGTACTTGTTTCAAATGTAATATTATTCTGTATGCATCTATATATTATAGATTCAATGGATTTTTTAAAAGTAAAAGGATACCAAATTGTGGAAAGAACAATTATAGTGGAAGAAGAACTACTATATCTAATTAGTTAGAATATAAGGGAAATATTAGTGATATATTTTTGAAAGGGGAGGTGAATAGAAATGCAAAATTATGGAAAGAAAATAATGAGAATGATTCCTTGGGCAAGGACAAACTATTTAGGCTAATTTTACATGTGCCTGGTGTTGAACTCTCAACATTTACTTTACTGGAAAAGCATGGCCTAAGGGAGAGTATTTGGATAGTTACACATATTTCCCTTGGATTGCATCATGAAAGGAATAAATATGATTATTAATTTTTCGGGGACTTGATATCTCTCATTGCATCCATTTATGTTCTATTATGCATCATCACCATTGATCATATAATTATTGGTTCTATAATCTTTTTTCAAGAATGTGACATAATAGAGTGAATGCAGTAATTAATTGAGAATTTGAGGGATAAATTGAGTTAATGAGAAAAATTATCATTAATTGAGCCCAACATTTGAGAAGACTAAGAAGCTAAGATACTTTTTGGAGTTTGAGAAAAGATTTTGAGTATTGGAGTGTTAGAAATGTTTACAATAACTGAGGACAAGGAGGCAAGGGGGGTGAATCAAATACTTTAGGTCCATAATTACCATTTGAAAAATTAAACATAAACCATTCATTTTTCTTCTTACCATATTGTTACTCAGTCTCTACTATACTGATTAAAAAAATTATTATCCTAAACACAACATACTTTGGTGAATGTAAACTTTATCAAATGTAAAACATATAAAGAATTCAACACAAGCTTGACAATAGGATTTTTATGTGGAAACTCAATTTGGGAAAAACGACTAGCAACATGTCACCACTTTTTCACTCTTTCAAAGTGAGCTCTATTAGGATCCAACCCCATTAAAGGTTTGCAATACACTCTGTTAAATGTGACCTAGTTAGATGATTTAATCACCCTATTAGGAGTAGCCTTGTTAGAGGACTTTCATCTTTCCATTTAGAATATCACCTTGTTAAAGGATTTACATAGACTATTAAGTCCTTCAAATGACTATTAGGTCAACCTCTATTAAAATGATTTCAATACAAACTGTTTACAATGATTAGAGAGAAAATAGTAGATTTTCATCTGGATGATTACAACTCAGTTTGTAGGTTCATATCACTATTTGGTTCATATGTTGATTCACTCATAAGCTCTCCATTTTTATCTTTTTTCTTGGTTGACTTGGAAATCCTTCAAGAAATCAACCTTATCTTTTTAATAAAACCTAATCCATCTGCTCATATTCACGTATCAATATCAGTAACATCTATGCAAGAAATCTCCATTAGTTTTGCATTCACTTGCACATACTTGTGTTCACCTTGTACATCTCTGGTTCACCTTTCTATCGCACATTTTAAGTTCAGCTCTATACCTCTTTACATAAGTAATTATTGCTTTTAAATTTTCCATGATCACCATAAATCTTAGGGTTTACAATTTTGTTCATTAGGTTCGTTATATTTTTTCATCATCCTTCTTTTATAGAATCTTTTCATCCATCAAATTTAGATCATTGATGTTATACCTAATCTTCTTCTTGAATTTAATGATCCAACTCATCAATCTCATCTTCAACATGGTTTACATCTCCAAAGAAATCAACTGAGTCAGCTAGAAAGCACAATGTACTCAAATTCATTCCCAACACTGTTACTTGACAATCATTAAGTTCTAACACTAAGTCATCACTTAATCACTCAATCATTGAATTTTAATTGGGTTGGCATCAATTACCTTGCTCGATTGATAATGATACTTGGTCAACACTATATTTCCTTGGCACTTACTATGGCTTGGTTGAAAGTAGCATAACTCAACATTCCTTAACCATTTCATTTGTTGCTTGACTTAGCTTTACATTCTTGATATAAATAATTACTTTGTTTTATCAAAGTCAAACTAATCAAATGTCCTTTGTATATTCCTTTTCATAACTCAACCTTTCCTCTTGGTGCTATTTTTATGAGCAATTTCTCAAATTGTCTTCATCAATTAAATAGATATTAGGTTTATATTAGGTAGCAATATGTCTTATCAATAGATTTGACATCAATGACAAAATAACAATTGTTCCAATTGTAAGTTTCCAACAATCTCCATTTTTTCCATTGATAGCAACATCTCAATATTGGAAATAGCTCAATATCTCAATGTATCTAACTTTATTACCATATAATCCAAAATATTTCAATTTTTGACATTATAGTCAAGTTTTTTTATTAGTGACACACACACATAACCAGATAGTTAGCAACTACCAAGCCTATAGTATAGTTTATAGTGTTAACCAAGTAATTTAGGCTCTACTGAGTTCTATAGTTGCTACCAAATTCTAGGAACAATATTCAGTTTGCACTGAGTAGTATCTATCAGGTTGGTGATTATTACTGTAAATCAAGCTTCATAGTGATTACCAAGCTCATCAATGCAAACCAAGCTTTCTATTGATTATTGAGTTTGTAGCTTCAGTGTAATATGAATCTAGTGTTGACTAAGCTATATAGTGTCAACCAAGTGATTTAGTTTATGCCAAGCTTGCAATGATAGTGTTGACCAAGCTATGTAGTGTCAACCAAGTGATTTATCTTATATGTCAAGTTTCACAGTATTCATTGAGTCACTAGTGTAGAATGAGTTCAAACTACTTGGAAGTGATTAGTATGAACTGAGCTTCTACATCTATTGAGTGCATGACGATGTTCAACATTGACAATAGTTTCCAAGAATCAAAACCTCACTGAGTTAGTCTTTAGAACTTGAGTGCCTGTAGTTGGACCAACTTTGTGTATTTTTGTGAAACTTGTTTTGTAGTTGAATTTGATGAATTATAAATTGGATTGGTATGTATGTAATGTATTGTATAACATCCAAAGAGAGAATATAAGTGAATAGAATAAAGATATGTGTGTGTGTGTGTATGTGAAGACTACAAGAAATATAAGGAGCAAAAAAGATTTATCTATCATAGGAAGGTGATCATTACACTCTGAAGGTATCTCATTTAGCAAATCAAGGTTGTGTATTAGAGATCAGCCACCGGTTCATCCCAATAGATGGAATAGTCAAATCCTTTCACAAGGTAGACTTAACAATCTTTTGTAAATCTCTTTACTGAGTGAATACTTAACTATATGTTTGTAAATCCTTTTGCGAGGTGGACCTAGTAGTCCTTATTGCTCCTAACAGGGTAGATCATTAGACATGATCATTGTAAGCCTTGGGTAAAAGCATAGATCTTTGTCACCATTTAGGATACCAAAACCTATTTTGGTCAAATCTCATTTCTCTATCAAAACTCAATGTTTTTCAAAATCTAAAAATACCCTCTTATAGATCTTAGACTCAATATCATTATTATATAAATTTATAAGTATTTTGATTAGTTATAATATGTTATAATTTCAAAATATTATAGGTCAATATTTCAACATTTCAGAAGATGCTCAATCAAAAAAGGGAAAAAAATGGTAAATCATATTAAAAAAAGTAAAAATTATATTTATATCTAGAGGAGAGAGTACTCTTCATCAATATGTAATTTTTTTTCAAGAAAGTGTAGATTTGATAGGGAAGTTTTGACGGGGGGAAAAATTGTTGGATTCTTATAAGGTCAAACTTGATTACTTATAACAAAGAAAATATACATCAAAAATCATTATTATTTTTTGGTTCCCTAGCTATACATGTCATCTATAAGATATTTTCAAATCAGAACAAGAAAAGATGATTTGCATATACTTGTTTGATAGGAACTACACCCTATATTTTTTATAGTTAAAAAAGGACTTCAAATTTTTTTTTTTAAATGACTATATTATTACTCAAAAAATTATAAAAATTATAGGCATAAAATTTATCCAGTTCTACACATTTCATCAGTTTACATCATCTTCAAATTCTAAACACAAATACAATTGTTTTTTGTCATTAATGTTGAAGTATCCCATATGGATATCCCATTTCTTTATAAAAGGTGACATAGGTTTATGCTTTTACCCCCTTAACAGGCCAAGTTTATAGTGTAGTACTAAAGCTTGTGGGTATCATCCCCAACCTAGTTTTACTTTCTATTTGGAAAGTTTTTGGGTTACCGTATTGTATGTCAAAATATTATGAATGTTTTAATGCTTTCAATTTTTTCATGCATGCAATTATATCAAAATACGTATGACAGATTAATTGGTGAGTTAAGATTAAATGTTATTTGTTATTGATTCACCCCTCCCCTCTCAGTAACTTAACCTATCTTATATTTCCAATAATTGGTATCAGAGCATTGTGGTTCTTAAAGAAGAAGTTTAACAACTTGAGAAAAGATCAGAGGCAATGGAGGTATTTAGACTTGATAAGGCTATTGACAATGAAAAGCTAGATTTGGAATTCGCTATTGGAAAACTTAAGAAAGCAAAGGAGAAACTCTCTCAATCCTTGAAAAGAAGAAAACATTTTGCAGTACAGATGAATGACAAACTCTACACTAAAGAAAGAATTGAAGATATCCATTTAGAAAGTAATTCAAATGAAGCTAATGAGGAAATCAGAGAAATAGTAGAAAATAATGGTAATGTTGAAGAAGTAAGAAAGCTGAAAAGAGAATAGGAAATTTAGTCTATAAGATTGTGTGAAGTCATGGAAGAGAAAAAAAGATAAAAGATGAGATATAAGGAAAGTATCATAAAATTCAACATCTATCCCTTCAACAAGAAGACATCATTGATTAGCTAACTAATGCAAATGAAGAAATCATGAATCTAATAGTAGAGAATAAAAGATAGTAGAATGATCGCAACACTAAAAAGAAAACGAATGAGAGGATGATGAAATATCCAGAAGACATGGATCAACTAAATGAGAAAATTCAATACAGATAAAAAGGAAAAGTAGGAATTGGATATACAGAAGAAGGTGAATCATCCAAGCAAGGAGATCAAAAGAATCAAAGACATACTTGCAATCACTGTGGTAAGCTAGGTCATACATTAAACAAATGTTGGAGTAATGGTAAAGATAAATTAAATAAAAAATACTACAATTGTAATAAGAATGATCATAGAGCTAATTAATGTAAAGAGAAATCTTAATTTGAAGGCAAATGTCACAAATGCAAGAAGCATGAGCACAAATCTTCTAAATGCAAAGCCAAGTTAATAAATCTAGTAGAATAGATTGTAAATGCTATATTTGGTTGGGACTACAATACATGGTGTAGATGTCATTATTATGGAGAATTCGGACACATTGGAATAAACTGTGTGAAACATCACATGAGAACAAGAGACACCACTAGAAGATGTTTTATGTGTATATAACTTGGGCATCTTGCCAAGAACTATATCAACATTGGAAGAATTGAAGATGAAAAGAAATCCAAGGCTAACAACATCAGAAAGTAGATGAGACAATAGTAGATTGTGAAATCTTTTGAGAGTAAAAATCCAAGCAATGAAGCACATGTGACTTAAGAATTGGGTGACTCAAGCATTTCTACATGATCTCCCACAAAGATAATTGGAACTATGATTCTGAAGTAGATATCTTACATTAGTTCTAGTTATCCAAAAGGAAAGATCCATATTAGCATTCAAGATGCAAAGGGATCACTAAGTGTCTAATGAAATTCTAGATGTTATAGAGCTAGGTCAAGTTGTAAGATGTTGCAGAGAGAGGTTGGGAGATACTACCTCATTGTGTGGACATTGAGTCATGAATAGATCTACCAAGAAATTATTTCAAACTGAGTGGAAAATAGTCTATCATCAAGCAAGAAAATGTACCAAGCATTTATGGCAACTAAAAAGTAAAGTTTGTTAAAAGGGATGAAATCAAATTCATTTGTCACCTTAAATTTTTAAGAGCTTATGTGAAGACTAATTTTGTGCATCCAAGCGATTTATGCAATTTTTTCATAAACCAAACCAAGAAATGGCATGCACCAACAACAAAAGAAAGAAATGATCTAAGATGTTAGTTTAAGGAGTTGAGTGGAAAGCACCAGTCTTCAAGTTGAGTCTGGCAATTGCAGAAACACTTGATCCTGTTGGAGTGCAGTCACCAATTCCACTTAAGGTACAACTAATTAATGATATTTTCTCACATTTTCATTGTTTTATTCAAGACATAGGAACCATAGAAATGGATGAAACTTTGGAAAAAATTTGTGTGAATGGTGCATTAAAACCTAAGCATCAACACTTGGAAGCCAAGGGTTTAACCCACATTCCACACATACCCTAAGACTTTTAGATAAAGTGGATAAGGTTTATCCTTAGTCATGTACACAATGGGAAATTATGGTTGGAGTATCCTATCTTGATAATGAAGAAAATGATTCATCAAATCATGGGGCTCCTAATGTTGACCAAGGAAAAGACTACCAAAACCCTAAGTTGGGTAGAACTAGAAAAGAAAACTCTTTCCAAATGGGATGGAAGAGGTATGAAGATCAGCTATGTAGCTAACATGGTGCTGAAGTTTGGAATTCAAATAATTAGACATAAAATATATAGCTCAAATTGACTCAACAATGTATCATGTGGAGTAGTGGACCTCTTTTTCAAATTGGTGAATAACAACATGTACTTCAACCTTGCCAAGTTGATATTGAACCAATTCAACAAAAACATGGAAAGCATTAGAAAATTGAGGAATAACCCTTGTAAGCTTGGTTCACTTTTAACCTATTTATTCTTCTTTGTACAAAAGTTTTTTCCTTCAAAAGGCATAGTTGTATGGAGAAAAGATGTACCTGTACTATATCAAATCAATGAGTATATAGAAGAGATGGGTGAAAATTATGTCAGTATTATGGACAATTATTTTGATTCATTCAAGGATAAGATGAATAAAAGATTTAGAATTCCCAAGAAACTTGTGGAAGACTACAAGGATAATGTTTTTTTTATGGTAGATTGTGACAAAGTGTACATACAATTAGTCAAACCTAGAGTGGTATGGGTCAAGCATCTAGGCAATGAGGTTAATATTGAAGATGCTAGGGATATTATTTAGGCATTTTTGAATGAGCCTATGGATCCCAAGGCCACATATTTTGTTACATATGATGAAGCCAAATCTAGAATTAAACTAGAGATAA
Source organism: Cupressus sempervirens (assembly GCA_028749045.1). Lineage (NCBI taxonomy): Eukaryota > Viridiplantae > Streptophyta > Pinopsida > Cupressales > Cupressaceae > Cupressus > Cupressus sempervirens. Next base: position 590,146,389 of record CM053787.1, read on the forward strand.
AACTTCCTCAAGCTATTAGGAAAGGAAAGAAAAGAATAGAAAGATTGAGACAAAGTAGTTCTACTCTCCTATTGACAGAAGATAAAGGAGATGATGTGATTGAAGATGATGTAGAAGATGAGGTAGATGAAATAAAATCAGGAGAAGAAGAGCTAGTCAAGAAGAAAGGTAAGGTTATTATAACCAAACCTACCAAGTCATCTATTATAGTATTTACAAGAAGAACATATAGAAAGAAATTTGAAATTGGGTGAAGAAGAAGAGGATATTATTTTCAAATGGCCCCCACTTAAATTTCAAGATAAATTGAAATAAATTGATGCTGGAGATGGTATGCAAAATTTTAAATCATTGAGGTATGAGACTAGAAATGTAGAGGAAATGAAGCAAGTTGAAGATGTGGTTATGTCTAAGCTAGGTAAATGGAAATATTCACTAGATCAACTTGCACAAGAAATTTCCAATGAATTGATGGAAAGAATCATGCCAAGAAAATTGTAAAGGATATAGATGAGCAGACTTTGAGGCAACTCATGTTGAGTCTTAATGGAAAAGAAGTAAAATAGTCCATCAAGAAGAATGAAGTAAAACTCACTTTGAAATTTAACACCTGCTTGATAATGGTTAATGCCATTGAACATGTGATGAAGAATGCCACTAATACATGGAAGAATATCTATAATCCTCATAAGTAGAGTGATTTTTTTTTTCATGTCACTAATAAAGATGATGATGGTGAAGATGACAAGGAAGAAAAGGACAATGATAATGAAAAAGAAACAAATTATGATAATATAGACGATGAGGAACAAGAATAGTAACCACCGAGGAGAATCTCCTTCAAATTTAGAGCATTGAGGAAATAAACCCTGAAAAGATTATAGTAGTAGTTATGGCCTCACTTACTCACTCTTTGAGTAAAGCTTTAAATTCATCAAGCTCAGAGAAAGCTACTGCCAAGTTGGTTGTGACAAACACTGCAAATCCAAGCACTCAACCAATCTTTGTACCTATTCAGCTCAGTTACCAACACTTCATCTATTGAGCATACAATGCTTCCTCCCTCATCAATTTTGGCTACTCAACAACAAGGCATTTCTTAAATTAGTACAATATCTACTTTTGTTTCTAGTCCTTCCATTTCCACCATTGTTACTATTCCAAGTATGCATATAGTTAGTACAAAGATAGTTGAGAGAAAGCCTCAATAAAGTACTAAGGTTTCTAGCAAGGGAAAAGATAAAGAAGAAGACATTGATCTTGATGGGGATATAGTTATCCTAAATTAGGATATCTCTACTCTGAATCTTGATCAAATGCATATATTAGATGAGATTTTGCAAAAGAAAGCTAAGCAATAAATCTTAGAGGAGAGAAATAGAGAAATCAAGTGCTAGAAGATGGAAAGAACATTCTTGCAGATGCACTCAACACCAAGGTTGATACTTCTCAACCTATTTTGGCTCAATTAGCAGAAGTGGTTCAAAAATTTAATGAAGATCTAAATGGGAAAGAGAAATTGTTGCAAAGAGCAGAGAACAAATTTGAAAATGGAGTATTGGAGCCAATTGCATAGAGGATTGCAATATATCAAGTAGACTTGTCTACTATTCTAAGCTCAATGGAAACCTCTACCAAAAATGTCACTTCACTATTCAATAAACTATGTGATACATCTATCTTTACATAGAAAATAAAAAATAAACTCTCCAAGATAGATAAAGATTTGAAGACAAGTGCACACCAATTGTCACTTGACCTGAGCTATAGTTTTGCTTATTACACAAAGATCAAATTTTTGATTGATATGAAAGCATAATTACTAAGGGAAGAAATGCATTGCAGAAATATGTCACACATGCCAAGACTCTCATTTATGATAAAAACTTATCCATAGCTGATCACATGATGGAATTATTAGCAGAAGTCCAAATTTCATTGCATATAAGCAAAGTGTTGTGAGAAAATTGGGACAAGACAATGTCACTGATTTTAAAGGTACATTCTGACTTCTTGTCACTTTTTGGCATTACCATGTAGCATACACATTTGGAATTTATTTCAAAAAGGGGGGGAAGATGTAATATAAGATGTGATATATAAAGGGGGAGAATATGTAAAATGGAAGAATATGTGATGATTCAATAAAAGAGGAGAAGATGAGAAAATGTATATATCATTGTATAAAGTATATTGAATATATATTTATGGGGGAGCATCATAATATTATATATACATGTACACATATTTAGATAAACATCTCTTACAAAAGACATTTTGAAAAATCTAGAAAAAAAGTTCATTATCAAGTTGAAAACATAGGATAAAGTCTAAAAATTGTTTTGAATTATTTTTAGAATTTAGTTTTGATTGACAAGTATTTTTGTCATTAATGCCAAAGGGGGAGATTGTTGACATTACAGTCAAGTTTTTTTATTAGTGACACACATACTTAATCAGATTATTAGTGGCTACTAAGCTTATAGTATAGTTTACAATGTTAACCAAGTAATTTAGGCTCTACCAAGTTCTACAGTAGCTACTGAGTTCCAAGAACAATATTCAATTTGCATCAAGGAGTATCTATTAGGTTGGTGATTATTAGTGTAAAATAAGCTTCATAGTGTTTACCAAGTTCCTCAGCGTAAACTAAGCTTTATAGTGATTACTAAGTTTGTATCTTCAGCAATGTGCATCTAGTGTTGACTGAGCTATAAAGTGTCAACCAAGTGATTCAATTTATACTTAGCTTTTAGTGATAGTGTTGATCGAGCTATGTAGTTTCAACCAAGTGATTCAATTTATATGTCAACTTTCACTAAGTCACCAATGCAAACCAAGTTCAGACTACTTTGAAGTGATTAGTATGAACCAAGATTCTAGATCTACTGATTGGATGATGATGTCAAGCATTCACAATAGTTGTTGAATACAAGAACTTCATCAAGTTGGTCTTTACAACCCAAGTACCTGCAGTGGGGCCAACTTTGTGTATTTTGGTGAAATTTGTATTGTAGCCAACTTTGATGAATTGTAAATTAGATTGGTATATATGTAATGTATTGTATCACATCCAAAGAGAGAATATAAGTGAATAGTTTGAAGAAAGAAAGTAATATAAGAGTGAAGAAGTGTGAGGGCTATGAGTAGTATTTTTGGATACAATTGATTAATTGTGTGTTGTCTTTGATGTTACAAAAATGTCATATCAATTAATAGAAAATGCTTACTGAGCTCACTTGGTTAGTGAAGAGAGTTTTCCTTGTCTACAGAGCATTCACAGGTTTACTCTGAATAGATGATAGTGCTTACCAAGCTCACTCGGGCATCAAAGGAATTAAGGAAGAAAAGAGTGTTAGCCAAGCTCACTCAGTTAATGAAGAGAAAGTTGGACAGTGTTAGTATTCACCAAGTTCACAGTGTTAACCAAGCTTCTGTTGGTTAGCATGGGAAATCATTCTAAAGTTAGTTTCAACTTAGTAGGGTTGGCTTATGAAGGATTTTTCTTGTTTTTGCATATGAAGCTTAAATAATTTACGTATTGATTCTAGCTGATTATGGTGATGAATATTTGTTATTTTAATTTGAATTTGGGCTGACTTGATAGTTTGGAAGGTATAAATAAAAGGTCAAGTTGAGATTTCTAGTGTGTGTGCAAGTCTGTGTTAATTAGATTGAGAAGAAAAGAGAGGAAGCAAACTTAAAGGATAAGAAGTTATCCTTGTGCAGAAAAAAGGTAATATTTGATTAAGAAGGATCAAGTCTAAGTAGAATAGAGATTTGGATTCAGCAATTCAATTGCATCACAATTATGTCATTTCATTTACTCTCTAACCATTATAGCAATGATCTAAAATCTCTTAATAGAGTTGGTTTAATAGCCAGTTATAAATCCTCTAACAAGGTGGCAAGTCCATTGAATTGTTTTAAGACCTCTTGCAAGGACACTCCTAGCAAGGTGATTAAATCCCCTAATAGGATCACACCTAATAGTGTGTTTTGTAATCTTTAACAAGGTTGGTTCCTAACAAGGCTCACTTTAGAAGAGTGAAAAATAATAACTAGTTACATTGGTGGTTTTTCCTAAATTGGGTTTCCACATTAAATCCAAGTGTCTCTTGTGTTCATGTTAGTTCTCTTATGCTTGCAAGATTAATTACTATTAATGTTTTAAGATCTGCTAAAAGTAATTCACACTTTGAGTTACAACATTTTTTGTGTGTTTACTGAGTAACAATAGCAATCAATTTTCTTAGTATAAATTTTATTGTTGATATCTATGGGATCTAGGATTTATTTTAATGGTAACTAATTCATCCCCCCTCTTAGTTACTCTTATATTTCCAATAATTAGTATTAGAGATTTTGGTGTTTTCAAGAAAGGTTTCAAGAACCTAAGCTAAAGATTAGGATGTCTTATAGGAGAGAAATTCTAAAGCTAAATAGAGACAACTTTTTAGGATGGAAGGGACTCATGAGACTTCATCTAGCTACCATTAGTGATTCAAGCTACAAATACCTTGATGAAAAATACAAAACTCCTATTGGTAGATTATTTGTTGGAGATGTTGCTAAGAAAAAGAACCATAACATCATGATGATTGATATTGCATATTCTCTTAGCTATGATGAATTTGATGAGATCAAAGACTATAAAACTACTTTTGATATATGGAAAAAGCTAAAGGAAATCTATGGTGGTGATGACAATGTAAGAAGAGCCAAACCAGAAAGCCTTAGAGGATAGTTTGATAAAATGAGTATGAAAGAAGATGAAAATGTTGCCAAATATGTGGAAAGAATCAAAGCTAGTGTTAGTGCAATCAAAGTTTTTGGAGGAAAAATCAAGGAAGAAATTGTTGTAAGTATAGTTCTCAAAACTTTGCTTCCTATCTATGCAATTAGAATATTTGTTATTCAAGAAAAGAGATATGACCAAAATCACAAGTTTTGATGTCTTGGTAGGAAGATTGATAGTTTTTGAGCTAGACAACTTTGACAATTATGTTCTAGCTTCCAAAAATGTTGAGTCTTCATTTGAAGCTAAACTTTTACTCAAACAAAAATGCAAGAAAATAAAGGACGTTCAGTTAAAAAGTGAAGAGGAAATAGAGAAAATTTTTGATAGTGATCTTGAAGTTGTTGAATTTTTACTTGTAAAGAAATATTTTAGAAGTAGAGGAAAATACAAAGGTAAAGTTCCTTTAATTTGCTTTTCATGTGAAAAAATTGGTCATATTGTTGCCAAGTGCCCAAACAGAGAAAGAAAGGATGAAAAGAAGAGCCACAAGTAAAGAAAGGATGACAAGAAGAGACACATGTATAAAAGCAAGAAGGAATCCAAAAGTCACAAATCCTTCAAAGAAAAAGGTAAGAATACTTGTTTTATGGCTAAATATTCTGATAACAGTGAAGATGAAATAGTGTACATTGTTGTAAAAGATGAATTTGATGAAGAAGAAGATAAGATGGCACTTATCTCTCATGTTAGTAAAAATGACACATGGATCATAGATAGTGGATGTTCACATCATATTATTGGAGATAAAAAAAAATTTGAACACTTTAAACACTATGATGGAGGGAAAGGCCGAATCTCATTAACCAATGAACTTGTATGTGACAATGCCTATTGGGTTGAAGGACTAAAACATGACCTACTAAGTGTAGCACAACAAATCAACATTGGATTCAAGGTAGAATTCATGCATGTAAAGGCAAGAATGCTAGATGACAAAGGGAATCTAATTGGATCACGAAAACAAACAAGAGGTAACCTATTTTATCTTGATCTTGGTGATTACTTATGTTTTATTGCTCAAATGGAAGAAATTTGGTTACGGCATAGAAGACTATGTCATGTAAACTATGATAATATGGTCAACATAAGAAAATTCAAAAAAGTAAGAGGTATCCCTAGTTTGAAGAAACCATATATTGGATTATGAAAAAATTGTCAAATTGTCAAAATGGGAAAGACTAGTTTTAAGAGCAAAAACTATCAATTTGAAGACATCTTGGCAATTGTGCATACTAATTTGTGTGGACCCATTGGAATAGAAAGTTATAGTGTAGAAAAATTCTTCATTCTTTTTGTTGATGACTATTCTAGAATGATGATTGTTATGTACCTTAGAGAAAAGTTAGAAGCATTTGAGAAATTCAAATGGTATTTAGCAAGAGTAGGAAAAGAAACAAGAAAAAGATTGAAATACTTAAGATCAAATAGAGGTGGTGAATTCATCTCAAATGAATTCAATAATTTTTGCATTGAAAGAGGAATTAGAAGGCAAGTATCAACCCTTGGCACTCTTGAGTAGAATGGAATAGCTGAAAGAAGAAACAGATCCATCATGGATTGTGCAAGGACTCTAATGATTGAAAAGAATGTTGCTATCAAATACTAGAAGGAAGCCATCAGCACTGCAGTTCATAATTTGTACTGAGTATAGTTGAAGAAGGAATCACATAAAACTCTTTATGCATTATGGTATGGCTACAAACCCAATGTAAGTTATCTGAAAGTATTTGGTAGTAAATGTTATATCTTGAAAGAGTCTAGAAAAGGAAAGGTTGATGTGAAAGGTGATGAAGGTATATTCTGATGATATTCCTATAGAAGTAAGGCATATAAATGTTTGAATTTGTCTACTCATAAAATCATAGAAAGTACACATGAGAATTGATAAGTTTGTAGAAAAGACTAAAGAAGAAAGCAAAAGGGAACCAAAAGATTACAAAAGATTTGTTTACTTCGAACCTAATACATTTCTAGGCACATCTAATAATAAGGAGACTTCACCTCCTGAGTCTTCCTTAGCTACAAGTTGCAAGATGTATAAATTGAGTCAGAGGGATCCGAGTCACATTTTGAAGCTACCAAGCCAATGCCTACTGAGTCTAAATGACTTGAGCCTAATGTTTAAATTCAAAATGAAGAAAGTACAATTCATTCAAAAGGACAAGAACTTGTATTGGTCAAAAATGTTAGAAGGCATCATGCACGTGATCAAATTATTGGAGATAAATCAGAAGGTAGTATGACAAAAAGAAAATTGAAAGGTACATGTTTACTTGCTGATTTTGAACCTAGAAGTGTTAAGGATGCCATAGAAAATGAAAGTTGGATTGAGGCAATGAAGGAAGAAATAGAATGATAGAAAATAACAAAACTTGGACTCTTGTTCCTAGGCCTAAAGATAAAAATGTGATTGGAACAAAATGGGTATTTAGAAATAAGCTGAATAAATATGGACAAGTATCAAGAAACAAAGTTAGATTAGTGTGTAAAGGGCGTTCTCAACAAGAAGGAATCGATTATAGTGAGACTTTTGCTCCTATTGCAAGATTAGAAGGTGTTAGAATGCTACTTGCATATGCAACTCACAAAGGATTCATAGTATATCAAATCAATGTTAAATCTACATCGCTGAATGTATTTCTTGATGAAGAAGTCTACATTGAACAACCATAAGGTTTTGTTGATCCTGACAAAAGGGACATGGTCTATAGATTACATAAAGCTCTATACGGTCTCAACCAAGCTCCTAGATTCTAGTATAAAAGACTACATAACTACTTAATATAGATTGGTTTTTAGAGAACAAATGATAACAATAATTTGTACATCAAGGAAGGACCATATAAAAAAAGTATGTTGGTAGAGATATTTGTTGATGATACTGTATTTATAGGAAATGATGACCTATGCAAAACATTTTTAGAACAAATGAACAAAGAGTTTGAGATGTCCATGTTTGGTGAAATAAAATTATTTTTTAGATTGTAGATACAAAAAAATAAAAATGGTATCTATATCATCCAACCCAAGTATGTAAAAGAGATACTCAAGAAGTTTGGTATGGAAGATTCTAAACTAGTTGGTACCGCTATGTGTATTGGACTCAATCTTACCAAAGATGATAACTTTAATGAAGTAGGTCAAACCTTATATAGTGGATACAGCAAAACAAAAATGGTATTAGATTTTAGATACAAAAAAAAAAAATGGTATCTATATCACCCAATCCAAGTCTGTAAAAGAGATACTCAAGAAGTTTGGTATGGAAGATTCTAAACTAGTTGGTACTGCTATGTGTATTGGACTTAATCTAACCAAAGATGATAACTTCAATGAAGTACATCAGACCTTATATAGATCAATGGTTGGAAAATTATAGTATGTAGTTCACACAAAGCCTGATATTACTTTAGCAGTTGGGATAGTGGCAAGAATCTTAGCTAAACCTAGAGAAAATCATATGATGGCAATCAAAAGAATCTTGAGATATCTGAAAGGTACTAAAGACTATGGCTTATGGTAAAAAATTTGAGGAAACCTAGAGCTAAAGGTATTCAATAATGTTGATTGGGTAGGAAATCTTGATGATATAAAAAACACAAGTGGTGGAGCTTTCTTTCTTGGTAAAAGACTCACATCTTGGACAATCAAGAAGCAAAACCGCACATCGCAATCCACAGTAGAAGAAAAGTATGTAGTAGTAGCAGTTAATTCTTCTAACATTATTTGGTTCAAAAAATTATTAGAAGGAATGAAGGTTGAAATCAAAGAGCTAGTAGTCATGTATTGTGATAACACCAATGCAATTAACATATCAAAGAATCTAGTGATGCATTCCAAAAAAAATCACATTGCAAGACAAAGAAATCAAATTGGAATATATTCATGCAAAAGAACAAATTGTAGATATATTCACCAAGCCATTACCTAAGGATGTATTCTTGTATCGAAGAGGTAAGCTAGGCATCATTTCCCTATCTCAAGCTCACTAAATAAAGTTTAGTGATGCATCAACTAGAACCAAGCTAAAGATCGATCAATTGATGAAGTATAATTAAGAGAATATTTCATATGAATTAGTACTCAAGGTACATTGATACAAATTTGGCATGTGTTGTCTTTGGCATGTGTTGTCAAAGAGGGAGAAGTTTACTATCATATCATTATCCTTCTAAAATTTTGTAGAGGGAGAAGTTTGAAAAGGAGGTATGCAAAGGGAGAATATAACATAAAGAAGAAGTTCTTGTGAAAAATCAAAGAAGGAGAAATTTTCTCTCAAAAGAATCTTGTTCTCAAAATTTCATTGTGTTATGACATGTTGTGTTGCCATCAATTCCAAAGAGGGAGATTGTAGATACAATTAATTAATTGTGTGTTGTCTTTGATGTTACACAAATGTCATATAGTTTAACAAACAATGTTTACCAAGCTCACTTGGTTATTAAAGAGAGTTTTCCTTCTCTACCGAGCATTCACAAGTTTACTCTGAACACATGATAGTGCTTACCAAGCTCACTTAAATTTTAGAGGAATTAAGGAAGAAAAGAGTGTTAACCAAGCTCACTCGGTTAATGAAGGGAAATTTGGATAAAGTTAGTATTCAATGAGTTCACTTGGTTGCCAAAGGATTTCTACAAGTTTCTAGTGTTAACTAAGCTTATGTTGGTTAACATAGGAAATCATTTTTAAAGTTAGTTTCTACTGAGCAAGGTTGGCTTATGAAGATTTTTTATTGTTTTGGCATATGAAGGTTAACTACTTTATGTATTGATTCTAGCTGATTATGGTGATGAATATTGGTTACTGTAATTTGAATTTGGGCCAACTTAACAATCTAGAAGGTATAAATAAAAGATCAAGTTGAGATTTTTAGTGTGTGTGCAAGTGTGTGCTGATTGAATTGAGAGGAAAAGAGAGGGAGTGAACTTGAATGATAAGCACATATCCTTGTGGACCAGAAAAGTAATATTTGATCAAGAAGGATCAAGTTTAAGTAGAATAGAGATCTGGATTCAAGAATTCAATTGCATCACAATTAGGTCATTTTATTGTTACTCTAATCATTTTAGTAGTGATCTAAAATCTCTTAACAGAGTTGGTTTAATAGCCAGTTGTAAATCCTTTAACAAGGTGGCAATTCCATTGAATTGTTTTAAGACCTCTTGCAAGGCCACTCCTAGCAGGGTGATTAAATCCCCTAATAGGGTCACACGTAACAGTGTGTTTTGTAACATTTAACAAGGTTGGCTCCTAATAGGGCTCACTTCAAAAGAGTGAAAAATAGTAACTAGTTACATTGGTGGTTTTTTCCCAAATTGGGTCTCTATGTTAAACTCTAGTATCTCATGTGTTCCTGTTATTTCTCTTATGCTTGCAAGATTAATTACTATTAGTGTTTTAAGATCTACTAAAAGTAATTCACACTCTACATTTACCTTGTTACAACATTTTTTGTGTGTTTATTGAGTAACAACAACAATCAGTTTTCTCGGTCTAAATTTTATGGTTGACATCTAAGGGATTTGGGATTTATTTTTATGGTAATTGATTCATCGCCCTCTTAGTTACTCCTTCTATATTTCCAACAATTATAAGGAGCAGAAAAGATTTATCTATCACAACAAGGTGATCATTACACTCCAAAGGTATCTCATTTAGCAAATCAAGATTGTAGATCATAGATCAGCCACTAATTCATCGCAACAGGTGGAATAGTCAAATCCTTTCACAAGGTAGACTTAACAGTCTTTTGTAAATCTCTTGACTAAATGCATACTTTAATGTATGTTTGTAAATCCTTTTGCAAGGTGGACCTAGCAGTCCTTATTGCTCCTAAAAATAAAGATCATCAGAAGTCATCATTGTAAGCCTTAATAGGCCAACTTTATACTATAGTACTAAAGCTTATGGGTATCATCCCTACACTAGTTTTACTTTCTATTTGGAATTTCTAGGATACCATATTGTGTGTCAAAGTGTTATGAATGTTTTAATGCTTTTAATTTTTTCATATATGCAATTATATCAGAATACATATGGAGGATTAATTGGTGAGTTAAGATTAAATTTTATTGTTTATTAATTCACCTCGCCCCTCTTAGTAACTTAGCCTATCTTATATTTCCAACATTACTATAATGATTGATCAATATCCTTAGTTTCATTCTGATTTTCTTTACTAATTTTCTCCCTCTAAAATAATAAATTTCCCTCTTAGATACATCTATCCTTTAGTAATAAATCTCTCTCTCTCTCTCTCTCTCTCTCTCTCTCTCTCTCTCTCTCTCTCTCTCTCTCTCTCTATTTATATTCTCCCTCTTTGCATATTTCATTGTATATTCTCCCTCTTTGACAATAATGCCAAAGACACTTAGCTTTCTTGTCTTCAATCTCTCCATACATTTGAATTATGTAGATATTTGGATCTTAGACTAATTTTTGTCATCTATCTATGAATGATCTGATATGTTGTACTTGGGTATGTGTAGGATTATGGTGGGCCAGAAAGTGGTGATCGAAAAAATATGCAATTCTGAAATGCCTCAAAGCATTTCAAAATCTATTTTAACTTTTTTCCCACCCATCCTAATACCAAACCAAAAAATTAATACCTTTATAAGACCTATTATATCTTCAGATACCAACCCTATATGGTCAACTTTTTAAAATGTCCTAAAAAAATATTTTTGGCATGTTCTTGTGTATTTTTTACTTCAAACATGTATTTGATGACTTTTTTCACCCAAATTTTATAAAATAAAAAGGGTTTTTAAAGAATGTTCTTAGCTTTCCATAAAATTAATGTCTATAAAATTATGAGTTTAGTAAGTAATTATTAGTTATTTTCTAATGGAGTTATGTATAAAGTGATGATTGGCACACTAATTGAAAAATAACTATAACTTTCAAATGATACAATATTTTTGAAATCCAAAAGATGCATCACATTCGATGCTTATTCTACTATAAGGAAAAAGAAGAGAAAAAGTAAATTTTGTGGATTTTTGAATTAGTTAAGGTGGTTAAACACGGGATTTTTTTAATTCTAAAAATACTATTGTAGAAAATTTATAATTAATTAATTATTTAGAATAAAAATACCCAAAAATATGCATCACATTTGGGCATGAGTCTACTTCTTATATATAGAATCTTATTTAAAAAATAATATAATTTTATTTTGATTAAGATGGCTAGACATATGTCTACTTATTTTTCAAGTAAAAATTTTGTGCTATTGCATTAAAATTGAAAATTTTAACCAATCAATTTTTATTTATTTTAGATAAGGCTTAGTATTTTAGAAACTAAATTCAATTTCCTAGAGATTCATTTCTCTCAAATTTTTGATAGAAAGTTCATAACAAGTTGAAAATTATAGATCAAGTTGACATAACCCTAATTTGCTTATTTTTCATTGCCACTTAAGGGCATAGTTTGGTTGACCATGATCTTGCACATACCCACTTGACTGCCTATCTTAGGCATTTCCCAAAGTAGAGTTGTTTTGTGTGAACATGTAAGATATTTTGATTAGCACATTGATGCAATGCACCTTGTCTCCTTAGTAGCTTTGTTTAGGGGAATCACCCCTAATTTACCTCTAAGATATTCATAAGCATCTATAGGTAAGGCTTTAGTGAATATTTATTAAATTTATTCTTTGGTGTGCACATATTCTAACTGCACTTCTTTGCCTCAAACTAGTTCCCTCAAGTAGTGATACTTGATAGCAATGTGCTTTTTCTTATTGTGCATCACTAGATTCTTTAAAATGTTAATAGAACATGTGTTATCATAATAGATAACTATTAGATCTATCATTTCTTCTTTCATGCCTTTCAATAATTTCTTTATCCACATAATATTTGAATAGTTCACTACAACTGCCACATACTTGACTTTAGCTATTGATTGGGAAATACAATTATGTTTCTTTCTTGTCCATGACAACAATCTCTTTCCTCGAAAGAATGCACCTCCACTATTGTTTTTTCTATCAGCAATATTTCTTGCCCAATCAAAGTTAGTGAATACCTTCAATGAAAATCTATCACTTCTCTTGTAATATAACCAACAGACATATGTACCTTTCAGATATCTCATTATCCTTTTCACTGCCATCATGTGATTCCCCTTAGGATTTGCTAAAAATATAGCAACTATCCCAACTACTAATGCAATATCAAGTCTATTGTAAGCAACACATTGCAATTTTTGAATCATGGATCTAAATAATATCTAGTTCACATCAGCATATTCATCATTCTTAGATAGCTTATTGTTACCCATTTTTTCCTTTCACCAAAATTTGAATCTAAATGCTTGAGCTCACCCAACTATCACCTTCCATTTTTTAATAGTATTTCAAATGCCATAGAAGTATTGAAAAAATAAAACATTTAAAATTCTATGGTATTTCTTTTATCCCCTGAGTTTTCATTCTGCTGGCCTGCAACTCTCTCCACCGTCAGATCTTGCCTAGATCTACGGTGGAAATTTTCCCACATTATCAAAACAAGAAATCTTTAAACATTGTAGGAAAGCCCCTTGGCAATGCATGGCAGGTGGGTCCATTTTATCTTGTGGGTGGTAGAGGGATGCAAGGTGGCAGGTCCAACTGGCGGTTTGATTGGAACCCATTTTCCCACATTCTGAGCTTCGTCAAAATTTCTAACAATGTGGGCAAGTACCCTGTGATGTGTGTCTAGATGATGCCACTAAGGATACTCACATAGGTTTAGAGGATACGGATTATGATCACCATCAGATCTCCCAAGATCAATGGCTTATGCATGCCCACAAGAAGAAGTTGCAGGATGATTAAGTAATGCGGGCATGCCCCTTCGTGACACCTATCCCATGACATTCCATGTTCCTAGTTGTACCTTCCACTATAAGATCTTCAAGGATCAACAATCGACACATGCCCACAATAAGGAGTTGCAAGGATATTAAGTAATGTGGGTATGCGCCCTTGTGATGCGTGGCATGGTGTGATGTCTTAGGTCCACTTTCTTAGAAGGTAATAATGGCTTGTCTTTCATGGTAGCTATCAGGTGAGTTGGAATGCAAAGAAGGCATCCCATTGGTCTGTCCAGTTAACTGGGTATGCAGTCCTATAGAGTTTTGATCATCGTAGATTCAAATGAGGATCAAGGGCTGGCACTTCCCCGCATTAACAAGATGCAAGGAAATTAAACAATGCAGGAAAGTGCCTTGTTGTGTGTGTCCTTATGGGTTCATTTTTGTTCCATATGCTACAGGATGATGCCAGGGTGATGCCAGTTGTGTGCCAGGGTGATACTAGATGGAGCTAGGTTAGGCCAAGTTAGACGATGAGTGTTTCATGGGCTCATGATTTTGAAGAGCAAATGTAGTATACCGAGAATCTTTCTCGATCGTTGATCTTCTACAAATCAATGATCAATGCTTGCCCACAATATGGAAGTGCACGGAGATTAAGCAATGCAAGAAAGTGCCTGAAGGGCACGTGTCCTTGCAGGCATGCAGAAAGACATTACAATGAATGTGGCATATAGTTAGGGCTGAGCAGTTAGCGGTTACATTATGGTTAAGGTTTGAGGAGGTGGCACAGTTAGTAAAGAAGATGTGGTCAAACTTGGGAGGACTTTGCAGGGTGACAAAATGAAATAAGACTATTGGCCCACATGGCTCATCTTGCTAATAGAGTTGGGTTCACCTGCTGATCTTGCTGACTCATGAGCTAAAATAGGGGAAATTGAGTTTTGTTGCGTGATCTGATCCTTGTGATCAATTCCAACCACTCTTGGACAAATGTTGAACTTAGTGAACGTGAGAAAACACCCCATTTCCCTAGTTGATCCATCTACTTGGTTAGACAATTTAATGGCACCATTTTTGTCTTCTCAGGGCCCCTATTTTCAGTAAAAGATTAGATATCATTGCATCTGGATCTGTACCCAGATCAAATTTTCTCCATGATTATTCTCTGTAGGGCTTAATGGCAGTGGTTGTGGATTAATTTCAATTGGAAAATATCTTAGTTGTGCCTGAACTATAAAGGCAATTTTTGTAGATTTTGTTCTGGTCAACCCTTCTTTAACTTCTTTGATATTGCTCTGTAATTTCATGTGTAAATTCCCTTTGCCTCTGAACTGTATGAAATTCTACCTTATCTCCTTTAGCCATTAATGTGAAAGTGCAAGAACTACTTCCCTCTCATTGGTGTTTTGTAGATATCTACAATCTACATGACTATATCTCTTTTGGCCTGTGAATGATATATAAGTGAATCATTCCTTTCCTTGTGTCATTCATTTTGGGTTTGCTGATCTGCATGTGATTGTTAGGTTGAACCAAGTCTGAATGTGTATATCTTTTGGTTTCATGATGGTTCAATAGTGCATGTATGGGTAGAGATTGGTTTGAACACTCTATTTTGGTGCATCACCCCCTTAGATTAGAATAGGTAGATTTTCTTTTCATGCATCCATTCTCCCTTTTCCTCTCCAAGAGTAGTTAGGTGCACCCTGATAGTAAAGGAAGTTGGCCTTCTCTAAAGACTCAACCTCACAGTTCAAGTCCCACATCTTGGAGTTTGTTTCCATGTTTCACAAGGTTGTCCTTACGTAAAAACTTTGGACAAGGGTGCAAATGTTTGTGACAATAGTTTTTGGCATGCCTGGTGGGACAAAGAAGATTCAACTATATAAGTTCACTAGTTAGCTAGTTGATCCTGATACACTAAGAATTCGGGTGTTATTCTTAGTGTTACTAGCCTTTGGATGCATTCAACCAAACACCATGGTGACTCTAGTGAAAATCTACTAGTTTCAAGCAGAAGCAGTGCTAGTATGTAAAGTCACCTTCGATCTTTTTGTGATTTTCAAGTTTTCTATGAGATTACAATGTTTATGAAGCTTTGTCCATGGATACAATTCATAGAAATAGTTATTATTCCCCCCATATCATGAAAATTTTATTCCTTAGCCTTCATATTGCCAATTTCAATCTCAACCCCAAGTTTCTTATGGCCAATCCACTCAAAACTTTTACTCTCTCCCTATATCTACTCCACCAGTCCCAACATCCTCATATGAGAAGCTTAAAGATATGATGTTGAAGTTACAAAGGCAGACTAACTACAAACTCTAGGAGAGTAGTATGAGAATAGACTAGAGGCTATGTGAACGAGATGAGTTGTTGCTAGACCTTGATACGTAGTATTCCCCCCCATATCATGAAAATTTTATTCCTCGGCCTTCATATTGCCAATTTCAATCTCAACCCTAAGTTACTTATGGCCAAGCCACTCAAAACTATTACTCTCTCCCTATATCTACTCCACTAGTCCCAACATCCTCATATGAGAAGCTTAAAGATATGATGTTGAAGTTACAAAGGAAGACTGACTACAAACTCTAGGAGAGTAGTATGAGAATAGACCAGAGGCTATGTGAACAAGATGAGTTTTTGCTAGACCTTGATAAGTAGCTTGATGAGGTTGCAAGACAACAAGAACTTGAGAGACAATAGGAGGATATGGCCTACTAGGCCTATCTCCAACAAGGAGAAGAAGAGAGGGAGAGATAGAGACATTTTGAGGATAACCTTGCAAGGCAAGCTGCCATAGCAAGAGAGGAGGAAATGAGGCTCTAGCTAGCTCATTTTCAAGTCAAGGAGGAAGATACCCTCCCCTCTCCAAGATATTTCATCCCAAGCTTTAAAAATCCCCTCCCTCACAAGAGCCTACTATTGTAGCCCCTCCACCCCCTATAAGAGAGAGTTGGACTAGTCATGGACCCCCTAGACCTATCACTATTTCCCTATTTCTAGGTGGGCCAGTTGTATGGACTCCTGATGGTCCAAATATGGAGTTTCAAGAGAGTGAGTCCAAACTCACAAAGATTCCATGTGAGGAGCTATAGTATGCTACGGAGAACAAAGAGGAGATTGCTAAGCCAAAGGAAGAGGACCCAACCCTCTTATCTAAAGAGCTTCCCTCTTTTGTTAAGGAATAAGAAGAAGACAATAAGGTTGTTCCTCCCCTTCAGGAACAAGTCATGGCTTTTGAGCCCTTGCCAGTGAATGAGGATCTGCTGCTAGAGAAGGAAGAGGATCATTTGCTACAGCAGATAGCCCCCTATGATGTGGAGGATGGACAAGAAGACCTCAAGGATAGCTTTGTCCTCAAGGAGGAATATGCTAACCTGCATGAGGTTTCCCCCCAACCTATGCATATCTTTGAAATAGTAATGGAGGAGATCAATGATGAGGATGATCTTTTGGATGAGTTGGATGCTCTCTACTCTCCCACTGATATTGAATCAGTGTCTCCTATATATGAGAAGCATGTTCTACAACAACAACAAGTGGAAGGTCACACTATACCAGTAGATCCAAAGGGAGTGGTTCATGGGCAACATGAACAAGATGTGGGAAAAAGTTGTTTACAACAAAAGGAGGAGTCACTTCCAAATCAGTTGAAGACTACCATTACAGAGCATATTCAAGTGGTCAAGGATGATTCCTCTAGCCCTACACCATCAAGAGGATGCCCCATAAGGTATCTAGCTCTGCAACAAATCAGCAAGTTGCCCCCAGTCATGCTCACTCTAGAGCATGAGGAAGATTATCACAAAGAGGAGTAGGTATTTTTTTCTCCACAAGGAAACACCCTAGTGTTGGAAAGCTTCATTATTTTCAACATTGGGGAGGAGGTGTTCCATGTAGTAGTCTGCTTGTCATACCTGCTAATTCACTTGACTACCACTATGCATGGAACAAGAAACCAGTTGATAAGGAATGATAGCTATTTTAGCAAACTGGTCAATGGGTTTGTTTGACCCCTCTCTTTGTAAATATTTGTATATATTAGAGTAGTTTTCTTTTTTTTGGTTTCCTGCTTTCCAAGAAGTGCATGAGCACAAACTTCTCTTTGTGAGATAGCTAGTTTTGCAAAGTTTTGAAGGTTGCAAAAGTTTTGGTCTCTAGTTCTAGTTTGTAGAGTTGCAAAGATAGAGCTTTCAGTGTTTTACTACTACAGAGGTAGGGTTAGGGTTTCTCCATGCACTGATCCACATTTTTTTTGACTTTATGGACCAATAGATGCATAAGGCCATTGGTCATGCGCATAGCTAGCTTGTATCCCCTCCAAGTTGCCAGAAATGTTACCCATTTTTGCCTCTCGCCAAAATTTGAATCTAAATGCTTGAGCTCAGCCAATGATCACCTTCCATTTTTTAATAGTATTTCAAATTCCATAAAAGTATTGAAAAAATAAAACATTTAAAATTCTGTGGTATTTCTTTTATTCCCTAAGTTTTCCTTCTGCTAGCCTACAACTCTCTGCACTGTCAGATCTTGACTAGATCTATGGTGGGCGCTTTCTCGCATTATCAAAACAAGTGATCTTTAAACATTGCAGGAAATCCCCTTGGAAACATGTGGTAGGTGGGTCCATTTTCTCTTGTGGGCCATAAAGGGATTCAAGGTGGTAGGTCTAGCTGGTAGTTTGATTGGCACCCGCTTTCCCACATTTTGAGCTTCGTTAAACTTTCTAACAATGCAAAAAAATGCCCTAGTGATGTGTGTCTAGATGATGCCACTAAGGATATTCAGATAGGTTCAGAGGATACAAATTATGATCATCATCAGATCTCCCAAGATTAGTGGCTGGCACATGCCCACAAGAAGAAGTTGCAAGAAGATTAAGTAATGCGGGCATGCCCCTTCATGACACTTGTCCCATGATGTTCCATGTTCCTAGTTGTACCTTCCACTGTCAGATCTTCAAGGATCAATGGCTGGCACATGCTTGCAATAAGGAGTTGCAAGGATATTAAGTAATGTGGTTATGCACCCTTGCGACACGTGGCATGGTGTGACATCATGGGCCCACTTTCTCAGAAGGTAATGACGGCTTATCTTCCATGGCAACTGTTAGGTGAGTTGAAATGCAAAGAAGGCATCCCATTGGTCTGTCTAGTAGATTGGGTATGTAGTCCTACAGAGTTTTGATCATCATAGATTCAAATGAGGATGAAGGGTTGGCACTTCCCTACATTAACAAGATGCAAGGAAATTAGACAATATAGGCAAGCGCCTTGCTATCATGTGTCCTTGTGGGGTCAGTTTTGTTCCATATGCTACAGGGTGATGCCAGGGTGGTGCCAGTTGTGTGCCAAGGTGATACCAAAAGGAGCTAAGTCAGACCCTAAGTATTTTGTGGGCACAAGATTTTGAAGAAAAAGTGTACTATACAGAGAATCTTTCTCGATCATTGATCTTCTACAAATCAATGATCAGTGCTTGCCTGTAATATGGAAGTACATGGAGATTAAGCAATGTGGGAAAGTGCCTAAAGAACACATGTCCTTACAAGACTAAGGAAAGACATTATAATGAAGGTAATGCAATTAGGGCTGAGCAGTTGGTAGTTACATCATGGTCAGGGTTTGAGGAGGTGGTGCAGTTATTAAAGAAGATGTGGTCAAACTAGGGAGGACTTTGCAGGGTGGAAAAATGAAATAAGACTATTGGCCCATGTGGCTCATCCTAGTGATAGAGTTGGGTTGACCTACTAATCTTGCTAACTCACAAGCTAAAATAGGGGAAATTGAGTTTTTTTGTGCGATCAAATTATTTTGATCAATGCCAACCATTCTTGGATGAATGTTGAACTCAGTGAACATGGGAAAACACCCCATTTCCCTAGTTTATCCATCTACTTGGTCAAACAATTTGATGGCATTGTTTCTATCTTCTTAGGGCCCCTATTTTCAGCAAAAGATCATGTATCATTGCATCTAGATCTATACCCAGATCAAATTTTCTCCATGATTATTCTTTTTAGGGCTTAATGGTGATGGTTGTGTAGTAATTTTAGTTGGAAAATATCTCAGTTGTGCCTAAACTATAAAGGAAATTTTTGTAGATTTTTTTTCTAGTCAACCCTTCTCTGACTTCTCTGATATTGCACTACAATTTCATGTGTAAATTCCCTTTGCCTCTAAACTGTCTGAAATTCTACCTTATCTCCTTCAACCATTATTGTGAAAGTGCAAGAACTACTTGCCTCTCATTGGTGTTTTGTAGAGATCTGCAATCTACATGACTATATCTCTTTTGGCCTATGAATGATATATAAGTGAATCTTTCCTTTCCTTGTGTCATTCATTTTGGGTTTTCTGATCTACATGTGATTGTTAGGTTGAAGCAAGTCTGAATGTGTATATCTTTTGGTGTCATGATGGTTCAATAGTGCATGTATGGGTAGAGATTGGTTTGAACACTCTATTTTGGTGCATCACCCCCTTAGATTAGAACAGGTAGATTTTCTTTCATGCATCCCTTCTCCCTTTTCCTCTCCAAGAGTATTTAGGTGCACCCTGATAGTAAAGGAAGCTGGCCTTCTTTGGAGACTCAACCTCACAGTTCAAGTCCCATAACTTGGAGGTTGTTTCCATGTTTCAGAAGGTTGTCCTTAGGTAAAAACTTTGGACAAGGGTGGAAATTTCTGTGACAACACTTATGACCTATAGACATAGGTGTGATCACTGGTATTGAATCTTCCATTCCAAACATCTTTATTATCTCCTTGATGTATTTGGATTGAGTAATGAAAATACCAAACTTCATTTGACATACCTATAATCCAACAAAGAATTTGATTTCACCAAACATAGACATTTTAAATTCCTTCTTCATTTCATTAACAAATTATTTGCATAATGCTTTTCTTCCTCCAAATACAATGTCATCAATACATATTTTAGATTGTAGTACCTCATTGTTCTTATAATTCTTCAATTATAGATTACTATTATCATTTGTCCTTTCAAAACCATCCTTCACCAAATAATTATGGTCTTTCATACCATGATCTTGGGGCTTGTTTCAATCTATAAAATGAATTTGTTCAATTTACATACCATATTACTTTTTCCTAGATCTACAAATCCTTCAAGTTGTTCAATATATTATTCTTCCTCAAGTATACCATTAAAAAATGAGGACTTAACATCCAATTGATATACCTTGAAATTCTTATTGGCTAAATATGAAAGAAGATTTTTTTCTCCTTTTGTTTCAGACATTTGATGAATGCTTGAATCCTTGAGTCTTTTCCTTGTCATAACACTTGATTTAACATCATCAATGATTTTTTTAGGTTTGTAATGTCTTCTTACAAACTTTGTTAGCACAAGTGATTTCCTTCTCTATTCTTCTACAGGCTCATCTTATAAAATAATCTCAAGCTCATTTTCTCTTTCTTGTTCAAGATGTGGTACATTTTTTACACGCTTGGCATTCTCTATCTAATGGTTGGCATTTCCTATCTATGACTCGACATCTTTAGTTTGTTTCTTGGCATCCACTATTTGTTGCTCGATAATTTGTTGTAATATCATTTCCTTGCTAGGAAATTGCAACTTGGTTTGCTTGTTCATTTTTAATGTTGGGAGCACCATCATCCATATAGATGAATGTATTCTAATCTTTAGGTTCTTCATTGCATGAAAAGTCACTTCTTTTTGCAAACTCATCAACTTTCATATTTGCATTATCCACAACTTTGTTAGTGTTAGAATTCAAACATTTATAAGCTTTGCTCTTGGTGGAATATCCTAGGAATATACCTTCATTGTTGTTTGCATCAATTTTTCCATTCTAGTTATCTTTAAGTATATAGCGTGTACTTCCAAATACTTTGAAATATTTCACATTAGGAGCATATCCATACCATAGTTCAAAAGGTGTAGCATTTATACCTTTCTTGAGTTGTACTCTATTGAGGGTTTAGACAATAGTACTAACATCTTCTCTCCAATACTTTTTTTATACACTCTTCTCCATCATCAATGTTCTTGTGCGGTCCATTATTGATCTATTTATGCTTTTAACTATACCATTTTAAGCAAGGGTCATTGGTGCTGACATCTATCATTTAATTCCTCTGACATTGCATAATGTATTAAACTCATTTAAAATGAATTCACCACCTTTTTCATATATCTCAAGCACTTCATATTATTTTGTGTCTCTTTTTTAACTCTGGGTAAATACCACTTGAATAATTGAAAAGTATCAAATTTATCTTTAAGAAACATCACAATCATCATCCTAGAGTAGTCATCAACAAATAGAAGGAAATATTTATCTCCACAATAACTTTGAAGATCAATAGGTCCACATAGGTCAATATGAACCCATTTTAAAATATCACTAGAAGTGTATGTTTTTCTCTTAAAACTAGACTTGGTCATTTTTCCCAATCGACATTGTTTACACATTGCATAGTAAGGATTCTTTAGTTTAGGTAACCCTCTTACTTTCATCATTTTACTAATATTCACCAAATTGTCAAAGTTCACATCACATAACCTCTTATTCCATAACCAAATGTCTTCTTATTATGCAAACAAACATGTCTCATTAGATAAATCTAGATAGAACAAGTTACCTCTTGTTTGATCACCAGTTCTAATAAACTTACCATCAAAATCATGTATCTTGGTCTTCCTATTAATTTTTTCAGTTGTCAAACACTCAAAAAATTATAGTTAAGTCCTTCAACCCAGTAAACATCATCACATTTTATCTTGTTGGTGAGTTGAATAGTACATTTACCTTTTACTTGATACATGGGATATCATTAGCAAATTTAATATGTCCACCTTTGTATGGACCAATATCCTCAAATTTATCTTTATCACCAATCATATGATCAAAGCATCCACTATCAATTATCCATCTATCACTTTTGTTTACATATGAGATTAATGCAATTTTCTCATCTTCATTAGAATCTTCTTTCATAGCAACATAGACAACTTCATCATTATTACTAAGTTAAGATTTATTGTTAGTTTCTTCTTCAACCACATATATCAAGTTTTTTTACCTTTGTCCTTTGTCATCTTTTTTTTTCTTGTAGTCTTTATTATCTCTTCTTCCTTTGTACTTCATTCTTTCCTTTCATCCTTATCCTCTCTGTCGGGACACCTAGTAGCAATATGACCAAAGTTTTTGCATGAGAAACAAGTGATAGGAATTTTACCTTTGTGTTTACCTCTTCCTCTTCCAAGTTTTTTTACAATAAGGAATTCAAGTTCATCAATCTCATCATCAAAACTATCATTGTCACTCTTCACATGCTTTCCTTTCCTTTTGCTAAGAACTATTTCTGAATTAAAGGAAGATTCAATAGTAACAGGTGTATAGTTATCAAAGTTAGACATTTCAAAAGGAGTAATTCTACTAATTACACCATCTAAGCTCAAAGTGTCACTTGGTGTGCATCTCAGTTCTTGAATTGTAAACACTTTGATGACATATATAGGTGGTAGAGTTCTCAATACCCTACTTATTACTATTTCATCTTTGGTTTCTCCATTTGCACAATGAATAACATTAACAACTTCTTTGACTCTTGTGTAGTATTTCACTATATTCTCACCTTCCATCATTCTCATGTCATCAAATTTACCTCTTAGGCTCTCCAATTTGGCTCTTGAGACATTGTCAACACCTCCATATATGGTTTTCAATTTCTTCTTTGCACTATCACATTCTTTTAAGTCATCAAACTCAACATAGCTTAGGGATAAGGAAATCTCCAACATTACTTGATTGTGTTCTTGCTTTTTCTTTAATTGGTAAACTCTCAGAGGATTAGTTGTTACCTTCAAATACTCATTATCCACAAAGTTGATAGAAACATCACTAATACTAGATATATGCAACTTCATCAAGGTTTTCCATTCAATAAAGTTCTCTTTGTTCAACTTTGGTAAATCTCTTTTGTGAGTCATGATATGTGCTTTAAGTACCTTCAAAATTTTATCTATAAGCACTAAGCCCTAATACAAATTGTTAGAAATGTTTAGAACAACTAAATGGGTGGGGGAGGGGGATTGAATCATTTACTCAAGGTCCATAAGTACCATTTGAAAAATTCAACATAAAATATTCAATGTTTTTCTTATCCTATTGTTGCTTAGTCTCTACTATAATGATAAACACAATCACTATCACACACATTACATACTTTTTTGAATGTAAAATTATCAAATGTAAAACACATAAAGCATTCAACACAAAACTGACACTAGGATTTTTATGTGGAAACCCATTTTGGGAAAAAACACTAGCAATATGTCACCACTTATTCACTCTTTCTAAGTGAGCTCTATTAAGAGACAATTATGTTAAAGGTTTACAATACACGTTGTTAAATGTGAATTGGTTAGATGATTTAATCACCCTGTTAGGATTGGTCTTGTCAAAGGAATTTGATCATTCTATTTAGAATGTAACCTTGTTAAAGGATTTACATAGACTCTTAATTACTTCAATTAATTGTTAAGTTACCCTCTATTAACATGATTTCAATACAAACCATTTAGAATGATTAGAAAGAAAATAGTAGGTTTTTATCTGAATGATTACAACTCACTTTGTACTTTCAGATCACTATTTGATTCATTGCTAAGATATCCATTGTCATCTCTATTCTTGATTCACATGGGAACCCTTCAAGCAGTCAATCTTCTCCTTTCAACAAAACTTAAGCCATCTACTTAGATTCACTTATCAATATCAACACCATCTACAAAAGGAATCTCCTTTAGCTTTGTATTCACTCTCACACACTTGTGTTCACCCATGTGCATCTCTAGTTCACCTTTCCCTCACACATTTTAAGCTTGACTCTATACTTCTTTAAATAGGTGATTCTTCCTTTTTCATTTTTTGTCATCATTGTAGATCTTAGGATTTATTATTTTGTTCATCAAGTTCATTGTATCTTTTCACCATCCTTTTTTTTATAAAATCTTCTCATCCATTGAATTTAGATCATAGATGTTATACCTAATCCTCTTCTTGAATTTAATGATCCAACTCATCAATCTTATTTTCAACATATTTTACATCTCCTAAGAAATCAAATGACTGGGTTAGAAATCATGATTTCCTTAAATTCATTCTCAACACTATTACTCAACAATCACTAAGTTTTGACACTAGGTCACTAAAGAATTTTTGGCTTGGAATTAATTATCTCTCTTAGTTGATATTGATGCTTCATCAATAATAGATTTTATTAGCACTTATGATGGTGATGGAAAAGCATCCTGGGTTTCCTTGTAATCCTGCACTTTTGTTCATTCTTCCAGTTGCTACCAAGTTCTTAGTAAGTTTCGAGTGTTCCTTTGGGTTTCAAGTGATTCCTTTGGGTGCCGAGTGATTCCTTTGAGTGTTGAGTGATTCCTATGGGTTTTGAGTGATCCTTTGGGTATCCAGTCCTTTGTGGTTGTTGAGCATTGGAGGATGTCAAGTTCATAGTTTCTACCAAGTGATTCCTTTGGATGTCAAGTTTGTGTGAATGTCGAGTGCCAGTTTTGAAAATCTTTCATTTGCTGAATTATCTGTGTCTAGTTCCTATTTGGGCCAACTTTTCTTACATTTAATTTTAGTCTAGGTAGTTAATATGTAAGGGTTTATTAGTTGATTAGGCTGACTTGTGGCCTTTCTATGTTCTAGAATCTTTTGTAAGCCATTTTGGCAAGTATTTAAGGAAGTCTAGGATTGAGTTTTAGAAAGAGAAAGGGGGAGAGGATTGCAAAGAGGTGATATGTGTCTGGAAGTATGAATTTGAAGTTGTATTCTTTACATTTGGCCATAAACCAGAAGGTATTATAGTAGGGCATGTATGTTGATCATTTAATGAATCTATAAGAAATATTTTTTTATTCCCCTCCTTTGTTTTTTTCTTGTTTATTTTTTTCGTTGTGTTAACTCTTGTTAGGTGGATTGGATAGTTGTGTGTGCCTTTGGCCCTAGTTTCCTATTTCTCCCTGCATCAAGTGGTATCAGAGCCTAAGGTTCATCCTTGTGGTGATTTGATCATGTAGAACCCTGAGGTAATTGGGTTGTAGGGTTGCACATTTGTAGATTTGAACTATAACTTGTAGAGGGTTATGATCTTACATGAACCTAATTTGTAAAGATGGTTTGAGGTAGAGGAAATTTTGATAATGTAATATTAGATGCATTGAGACAAATTGCAGCCAGATTAGATGCTATGGAGATAGCCTAGAGGAGAGGAGCACATCTAGATGATGTATGAAATGATCAAGTAGTAGTATTGAACCCTAATCTAGAACCTAAAGAAGACCAAGATGAAGGAAGGTTATTGAGAGTGTTGTCTAGGGAAAATTCAAAGCCTAGTGTAGAAGTTGTTCCTTATGATAGAAAATTGGACACCAATGCTATATTGAATTAGATCTTAGATATGGAGAAGTTATTTGAGTATGAAACACTCCTAATAATAGGAAGGTGAAGATTGCAATTACTAGGTTGAAAGGTCATACTTCACTATGGTAGGAGAATTTGCAAATTGATAGACAAAGGAGAGGAAAGGAGAAGATTAGAACTTGGATAATGATGGTGAACAAGGTAAAGAAAAAATTCCTTCTTGTGGATTACCAAGTTATCTTGTTGAGAAAGATGCAAAATTTGAGACAAAAGGACATGACTATGAAAGAGTATACTAAGATATTCTATAGATTGGACATCAGATCTAGACATGTAGATGATGATGTTGAGGAAATTGCGACGTACATAAATGGATTGGGATCTAGAATACAAGAAAAAATAAGTTTTGTGAAGTTGGAAAGTGTGGAAGAAGCATACCAATATGTCTTGAAGGCTGAGATCTCGATAAAGAAGCATGAACAAAGAAAAAGAGGTAGAGGTCGTAGATTCCAGAGAGGCAGAGGTAGATCTTATAGTGAAGGTGGTAGATCTGACAATTTTGTATAGGATAAAGGTAAATTAGAGTGGAAGAATGATGAAAAAGGAAAGATTGAATGGAAAAGTGGTAATTCTTACCAAGGAGGTACTAATTCTTATCAAGGAAGAGGTAATTCTTATTCTAGAGGTGGTTTTCATGGTAATTGTTTTAGATGTGGTAAAGAGGGACATAGATCTTTTGAATGTAGATCCTCTGAAAGTGGACAAGGTAAAAAAAATGTTGTGATTCAAGGAGATTATGAGAGTTCACCAAGAGGACTTGAGGCTAGAGAAAATATAATGGTGAGAAGAACCTTATGTAACAAGGGAAGTGATGAGGAACCTATTTCAAGGAAAAGTCTTTTGAAGACAAGATGTAAGATGGGTGAAAAATGTTGCTAAGTGATTATTGACAGTGGAAGTTCTAAAAATTTGGCATTAGAAGAGTTGGTTACAAAGTTATAGTTGTAGAGGATAAAACATCCTAAACCCTATCATGTTTCATGGATCAAAGATGAGCATAAGATATTGGTAAGTGAGCAATGCCTTGTGAAATTCAAGATTGGATATTACTTTGATGAAGTTTTGTGTGATATTATTCCTATGGATTGTTGTCATATTCTATTGGGTAGACCTTTACAATATGATAGATATGCTATACATGGTGGAAGATTGAATCAATATACTCTTTTGGTAAATGGGAAGAAGCAAACATTGCTGCCTTTGATTGAAAGTCTAGATGAGATTAACTATACTACTATGAAAATTTGCATGGTTAATGGAAAAATAATTGAAAAGGAAATGAAAAAGAATCAAGTATGTTTTTCTATAATTCCAAGGAGACCAAGTTGTGTCAATAGTAGCCAAGTGCCAAAAAATAGTGTTAGTTGAGAACTAGTCAGTGGTGTTTGAGTGATAACTACTAATATTGATTGAGTATGAGATGAAATTGTAGAATTACTGAAGGAATATAAAGAGATCATTGTAGAAGATATATCTAATGGTTTACCTCCAATGAGAATTATAATTCATTATATGGATCTAATTCCTAGAGCTAGTTTTCTAAATAAAGCACCATATAGATTGACACCTACAAAGAATGAAGAACTTAATAGACAAGTGCATGAGTTCTTGTAGAAAGGTCTGATTGGAGAAATCTTGAGTCCATGTGTTGTACCTATTGTATTAGAACCTAAAAAAATGGAGAATGTAGAATGTGTATTGATTCCAGAGATATTAACAAAATCATAGTGAAATATAGGTTTCCTGTGTCAAGGATGGATGACATAATGGATTGTTTGTGGGGAGCAAAGTATTTTACCAAGATTAATTTGGAGAGTGGGTATCATCATATTAGAATTAGAGAAGGTGATGAATAGAAGACTACTTTCAAGACAAAAGATGGTTTGTATGAATGGTTGGTTATGCCTTTTAGTTTGACTAATGCACCTAATACTTTCATGAGGTTGATGAATGAAGCTCTGAAAAGATTCTTGGGTAGTTTTGTAATTGTTTATTTGGATGATATTATAATATTTAGTAAGACTAAGGAAAAAGATCTTGTGCATATTAGAGAATAATTGTAGAGCTTGAAAGAGGAAAAGTTGTTGATTAATCTTAAAAAGTGTTCTTTTATGCAAGAGGGGATTGTGTATTTTGGATTTGTGATTTCAGCTACTAGATTGAAAATGGATCCTAAGAAGGTTAAAGAAATTTTGGAATGGCCTACACCTGAGAATGCAGGTGAGGTAAGATAATTTCATGGCTTGGCTAGTTTTTATAGAAATTTTATAAGGAATTTAAGTGGACACATGGAGCTAATAAGAGTTTTGAGACTTTGAAACAAAAGGTTGCTAAGTTACCTGTATTGGCTTTCCCTAATTTCAATAAGGTATTTCAAGTTGAATGTGATGCAAGTGATAGTGCCATAGGACCTATATTAAGTCAA
This sequence comes from Cupressus sempervirens, assembly GCA_028749045.1. Lineage (NCBI taxonomy): Eukaryota > Viridiplantae > Streptophyta > Pinopsida > Cupressales > Cupressaceae > Cupressus > Cupressus sempervirens. The sequence goes on from CM053787.1 coordinate 590,174,921, forward strand.
TAAGGTAAACCTATTTCTTTCTTTAGTGAGAAGTTGAATGATGCTAAAAGGAAGTATTCTATGTATGATCAAGAATTTTATGCTATTATTCAAGCATTAAAGAAGTGGAGATATTGTTTGATTCCTAAGGAGTTTTTGTTGTATATTGATCATAAAGTTGTACAATACTTGGGAAGTCAACATACATTGAATCAAAGACATATGAAGTGGGTTGAGTACTTGTAGAATTTTACATTTTTCATTAAGCATAAGAGTAGAGTTACTAATAAAGTTGTTGATGCATTGAGTAGAAGACATTCTTTGCTGATTGAAATGAAGGTTGAAGTTCTTGGTTTTGATGAAATGAAAGAGTTGTATGATACTAGCCCTAATTTTTCTAAGGCATGGAGAGAGTGTAGCACACAAATCTAATAGATCACATAAGTATGATAAATATTTCATTCAAGAAGGTATGTTGTTCAAAGGTATTCAATTGTGTATTCCTATAAGTTCTATGAGGTTGAATTTGATTAAGGAAAAGCATAGTGGTGGATTGGCTAGACATTTTGGAATTGATAAGGCATTAAGTTTGCTAAAGGAGAAGCATTATTGGCCACAAATGTATAAGGATGTTTAGAAATTTGTGAAGAGTTGTGAAGTTTGTCAATTTACAAAAGGAGTAAGTCAAAATACTGGTTTGTATATTACTATTCCTAAGAAACCTTGGAGTGACATCAGTATGGATTTTATTCTTGGATTGCCTAAGACAATAAAAGGGTATGATTCTATATTTGTTATCATGGATAGATTTTCTAAAAGGGCTCATTTCATACCATGTAAGAAGACATCAGATGCTAAGCATGTTGTTAAACTTTTCTTTAAAGAGATTGTGAGATTGCATGGATTACCAAGAAGTATTATTTCTAACGGAGATAGTAAGTTTTTTGGCTATTTTTGGAAGACTTTGTGGAAGAAGATGGGTACTGAGTTGAAGTTTATTTCTACATTCCATCCATACATAGATGGAAAGAAAAAGGTTGTGAATAGAAGCTTTCGTAATTTTCTGAGATGTTTACTTGGAGATAAGCCAAGTAATTTGAAAATAGTGTTGGCACAAGTTGAGATTGCATATAAAAATTATGTGAATAAGAGTATAGGGAAAAACACCTTTTGAGATTATTACCAGAATGCAGACTAGAGGTGTATCAAATTTGAGAGATGTTGCTGGTGAAGAAAAGAGAAGCACTACAACAGATGAGTTTTCTAATTTTATAGAGTCTTTGCATAAGGAAATGAAGTTGAGGTTGGAACAAAGTAATCAAAAGTATAAGGAGAATGCTGATAAGTATAGAAGACATCATGCTTTTCAAATCGGTGATGAGGTGATGGTTCATTTGAAGAAAGGAAGATTTCCCATTGGAACATATAAAAAGTTGAAGATGAAGAAGTTTGGACCTTCTAAAATCTTGAAAGAATTTTGATAGTGGTAATGCTTATGAAGTTGAGTTACCTAATGGCATGTATATATCTCCTAAATTCAATTTTTCTAATATATATAAGTATCATGAGTTAGATGATGAATTTTTTGTACCTAAGTACTATCCTAAGAAGTAGATTGAAGAAGTTGAACAAATATTGAATCAGAGAGTTGGCAACAGCACAAGAGGAAGAGATTACTATGAATATTTGGTGAAGTGGAAGAATAGACTAGTTGAAGATGCTACATGGATTTCTCAATCTAAGTTGGATGCAACTTAGGCTGTGACACATGATTCAGGACAATCATTTCTCCAAGCCTAGTTGTCTAATGTAGGAACATCCTGGGTTTCCTTGTAATCCTACACTTTTTTTCATTTTTCCAGTTGATGCCAAGTTCTTAGGTGGTGCTAGGAGATACCTTTGGGTGCTAAGTGATTCCTTTGGATGTCGAGTGATTCCTTTGAGTGTTGAGTGATTCCTATGGGTGTTGAGTGATCCTTTGGGTGTCGAGTCCTTTATGGTTGTTGAGCATTGGAGGACATTGAGTTTGTAGTTGCTACTAAGTGATTCCTTTGTATGTCGATTTCATGTGGATGTCCAGTGCCGGTTTTAAAAAGCTTTCATTTGCTAAGCTATTTGTATCTAGTTCCTATTTGGGCTAAATTTGCTTGCATTTAATTTTAGTATAGATAGTAAATATCTAATGTGAGCTAACTTGTAGCTATACATGTATTTAATGTAAGGGTTTATTAGTTGATCAGACTGACTTGTGGCCTTTCTATGTTCTAGAATCTTCTATAAGTTATTTTGGCAAGTATTTAAGGAAGAGAGGAGGAGAGGATTACGAAGAGGTGATATGTGTCTAGAAGTATGAATTTGAAGTTGTATTCTTTACATTTGGCCATAACTTAGAAGGCCTTACACTTGTGCATGCATATTGATAATTTGATGAATCTATAAGAAATATTTTGTTATTCCCCTCCTTGGTGTTGTTTTTGTGTATTGTTTCCACTGTGTTAACTCTTGTAGGGTGGATTAGATAGCTGGGTGTACCTTTAGTCCTCGTTTCCTATTTCTCTCTGCATCATGTGGCTTAGTTGACAATAGAATCACTTAGTATTCCTTAACCTTTTATTCTATTGCTCAACTTGGCTTTACTTTCTTGACATAAAAAATTACTTTATTTAATCAAAGTCTAACTAATCAAATATGCTTTGTAGCATCCTTTTCATAACTCAACCTTTCCTCTAGGTACTATTTTTATGAGCAATTTGTCAAATCCTCTTCATCAATTAAATAGATATAGCATTTAGATTAGGTAGCAATATGTCTTATCAATAAATTTAACATTAATGACAAAATGATAATTGTTCCAATTGTATGTTTCTAGTATTGGAGACACAAAACCATAAGGACAGTCAAACATGCTTAGTTTCATGTTGCAAGCTTTATTTAAAAAAATATATAGTTGATTAGAGATGGATATACATAAAGTGGTTGATATTATGAAATAAAGTATACATCTAGTATTGAAGATCAACTATCCATGTAGTAGACTTGGAGAAGGTCATCAAAGAGGACATAGACAAGTTGGAGAAGCTTATAAAGGGTAATGAAACATCAAACCAAGCTATATAAAATTTCCATAAGGAAGCATACAAGATAATAGAAAATATTACCTATTAGGATACTTAAGAGGCCTACAAAGTTAGGGAGTATTAATACACCCAAGATAGAAGTTATGGAAAAGGAACTTGAATTGTTGGAGACTACACAAAATTCTTTTATAGTACTTTTTCCTAATCACCTTCAAGGAAAAATAATAGATGCATATTCTTATGCAGTAAAATTCAAGCTGAAAATTTCTTAAAGAGGACTCAGGATATATATTTTAAAACAATAAAGGTGAATTATTTATATATTCTTTCACTAGGATGAACAAGTATTCCTTGATACTATTTTGACTATATATATACATATATACTAAGTAGTTTTGACATGTTGCCTTTGTCACCAATGTTAAAGGATGAGAGATATAAGAAAAAAATAGGATATATAATGGGATTTATATAAAGCTTGTAGTAAGGGGGAGCATGTTTAGATAAACTACTTAGATATATTTATTTTATGATATTTGACATGTAGTCATTTTTCACTAAGTATTTCCATCAATGTCGAAGGAGGTGATTACTGGAAGTGTATGCCAACCCACTATATATAGGTGTTTATAATAAGGGAAACATATCCTTATGGTCTGGCCTTTAGTTTTGATGACAAGTTTTCGTTGGGTAGTTATTTGAGAATGCGTAAATCTAGGAAGAGTACAGAAAGTCTAATTATAAAACTTTAGTCAGTAATGATAGAGTGTTTATCAGATGGATCTATAAATTTAGGAATATGTTATATGGGATGTATATGGTCCACTTATATAATTTCTAATGTTAGTATGTGATATTGAATAAGATATATGAGTGCAAAGTGGCATAATTCTAGGAAAGAAGTAATACAACACAATTGTGATATTTAGATAAATTGGTTTACAAATTAAATTTTTTTGTGCATTTAATTACTAAGAATTAAAGTGAAAAAATATTAAGTCTTAAAAATTGGATATCATGATCTAATTTTGTTTTCCAGTATGGATATGTACACATTTGGTAAAGCATTATTGAAGTTGATTATGATATATTATTGTGATGTATGATCCTTGATTCTAGATGTAAGAATATAGAAAATTTAATCTTATTAGAACTAATCAAGCATTATGATGATGTGTATGTAGTTGACTGAAATTTTGATGTACCATGTTATTTTAATGAAAAATGAGTCCTTAAAGGTGGCTTTAACCTTCATCTTTGAGTAATTGATTCCCTTTCTATTTCCACTATTCTTAATAGGTTTAAAGACCTTTAATATGGTATATTATCCTAATAGGGACTTATGTACTAGATATATCTACTCCTAATAGGGTTGTATCTCCTAATAGGGATATATTTATGCTAATGCATTATTTTGTAGCTTCAATCACTACTTGGGTCTTCTCTTCACCATGATTTCCTTGATAAAAATTCATGGTGTTATGAATTTTCTAATTGTGTATTCTTTGTTATTATTCTTTATCATTCCAATTAGTATATGATATTATGGTAAAAATAATATTTTGATCAAAGGTGGTGCAACATTGATTCATCCCCTTTTATAGTTTTTCCCTATCCTATAAGATTATAGGAATGCAGTGAAATCAAAATAGAGAAGATATTAATAGTTTTTGGATAAAAAGTAAAGGACTAAGGAGTTGTAAATTATAAAACAACACTACAAAAAAAATAAAGAACAAATATTGAAAACAAACCTACACTCCTCTAGTCCTTAGAATTGATAAATAAAATGATTTTAAAAAAAAAAGACAATTATCTAGAAGCTCCACCACAACAAGAAGATAAGGCTACCTGAATGACACTTATTACATGATAATACTTCATCCAATCAAGGTCTCTTCTTAACAACACTAATTATCAAAGTCCACAATCATCTAAAATATAAAAAATTATCTCACTCTGATGTCACATACACCATGTTGCCTAAAAAAGGTATAACTAGAATCTAAAGACACTCGGTGGATCATGAGAAAAGGAAATATTTTTCCTTCAATTCATTGGGAGAGAAACACCCTATGTAAAAGGCCCTAAATATACAACTTCATTGGCATTTAGAATCTACAATTTGAAAAAATCATTGCACACTAAATTAGATTACACCCCTTCTTGCATAGCTAGTTTCTTTTATAATTATATCTATTATCCTCAAGGAAGCAAAAGAAAAATCACCATGTCATTGAATGATAAGGTCTTTGGACATTATAAATATAAATTATTTGATAGTTTAATTAAAAATATATAACTATGGTGTTATGGCAATGTGCATAGTGTCATATGATAAATCAAATTTTAAATACATGAGAAAAATAATTCATTACATTTCAACATGATTGTATTTAATTTTAAATTTTTAAATTTTCTTCAAAATACATGTCTTGAGTGATAAATATAGATCTGCATCCTACTTTATTAAATATCATTTTGGTATTTTTTAAATTTTAATTTATATTATAATTTATCACATTTTTCATTGTTATGTCCTTGAAGCTAATGCACATAATTTCTAATTAATTATTTTTTCATTACCTTTTTTAATTTTACTATTTTTTAGTAATTATTTCAATCCTAATATCTCATATTGCACATTATCTATTTCATAAGGGTGAGCTAAGTATACTTCAAAGGGTCCGTCCCTATATAAACCTCACTACCATATGTATCTATGATGACCACTTCATTATTATTCCCCTTAATAATAATAATGTCATCCATCTAGACACTTTCACACAAGTGAACTAGGTAAGGAAATTGTATAACAAAGCATAATGGGGTATAAAAAATACATAGTCCAAACAATAAACACAACCCACAAAAAATAGTGGGTACATAAAATATGAAAATACAAACAAAATAAAGATACCAAGAACCTTAGACTCACAAAGAAGGTCCATATGGAGCCAAAAAAAGCATTCATGAATGAAAATGAAGCCAAGGTGTCTAAAACATGTAAAGATTGTAGAGCTGATTTTTTTTTTTTTTTGACTTTTAAATCTTAGTTTTTTATTAAGGAAAAAATGGTTTTAATGGGCCCTGAGACCCATACAAAAAAAAAAAAAATTAGAAAAAAAGAGAAAGCTTAAAGTAACAACAAAAACTAAAAGAAAACATTTGAAACATCTCCCCACATTAAAAGATAGGAACCAAAAAAAAGCCAGGGAGACAAGACAGAAACCTAGACAGGCCAAGAAAAGCCAGGGCATTCAAGAGATCTCTCTTAGCATTTTTGTAGCATTTATTTCAAGCTCTGACAATCTACCCATGACCTCCTTCAGGTCTGAATGATCTTGGTTAGGATATAGGGTCTCCTTCTTCATGTTGGATCTAGTGTGCTTCTTGAGCTATCATCAGGAGTCTTTTCCTTAGCACTGTGGGGGGTCGGGTCCTCTTCCTTGCTATTTCCTTACTCCTCTATTTTATTGATGAGAATCTTGATATTCTCATTGGCTTCTTTAAGAATACTATAGCTTTGTTCTACAATAATATGCATAGAGCTCTCCATCATTTGAACCCTATTCTTGACCTCCTCCACTCTATTGTCCTTGCTCTTTTCTTCCTTTGATATCATGTTCTTTAGGCTATAGTTCTCCCTTTCAAGGCTTCTCACCCTATGCTTGAGGTCTTGTATTTCATGAAAAAAACCATTTGATAGTGAAAAAGCTATCAACAACACTATTCTTAGCATTTTTGATGACATCCATATCTGAGTGCTCCTTTGTTGTATCATGAAAAATGACTAGGGTTGGATCAATTAATTCCTCCATTTATATTTTACCTTCATCATGCTCTTTGACTAGAGTTCTTATTAATTCTCTGTTAATCCCTATTTTAGTAGAGGATGTGTCAAAGTTTCACCACACCACATTTCTATCCCTGCTCATGATTGAGCATTTGTATCTATTGGTTCCAAATTCCTCAAAGCCCTTCTCATGGTCATCCCTCTCACCCTAATTGAGATCTTCTTCCACCCCTTCCACCTCAATCCCCTATTTTTCCTTCTTGGCCTTAGAATGTTTTCTTTTTTGGCCCCTAGATATATTGATAGAGTCCTCTTTTCTTTTCAAAATTTTGATGGTGATGGTTTTCTTGCCCTTTTTCCTCTCTAAACCATTCCCTTCCCTTATCTCCTCCTTTCCTTTAGCACTATCCTCCCACATGTCCATTCCTTCAACCCTTTTGTTATAGTCCCTATCAAAGAAAGATTTAAAGCCCTGCTTGGGATGATGGATGTTTTTCCTTTTACCTTCTAATCTAATGGTATTTTTCCTAGAGCCACTCTGTAGAGAATCCTCCTTTGAATCAGTATGCATATCAAGGCTATCTTTAGTGTTTGAAGGAAAATAGTTTTCTTCTAACTCTTTGGAGTCCCCTCTACTCTTCTTGCCCTCCTTCCTAAATTTAATTCATTTCCCCATTGTCCTAACTTTAAAGAACTCATAAATTAAAAGTAATAACCCCTCATGGAGTGTCAAATTCCTAGTATGCTTCTCCTAATACTCATTGATGTTTTCATTCATAGAAGAGTAAAGATAGAAGGGGATGGAAATTTTGGCCCCATACCCAAAGTGATTGACAATCACCAAGTGGTATTTGCATAGACAATCAAATTTTGTGTCTAGGGTGATGTATTTTATAATAGGCTATAAAAAAAACCTCCATAGCAGATTGATGGAGCTCAGGAGATAATGGGTTCCTCTCTTCACTAGAATTTTCTTCTCCTCTTGATCCTTTGTAAATTCCACCACTGCTTGCCCCAAGATTTTCCTATCTCTGTAGAATTTCTTACCCAAGATGGGAATGCCAGTGGCTACGAAAATGACATCCTTAGTCACCGTGAACTCCACCCCATCAATTTTTACAATACCCTCATTCCAACTCTTAACCATAGTCTTGGTAACTGAGGGTTTCCAACCATGGAGTCGATCAATGAAGTTCACTATTTCCCTCTTTTTTTAAATGTCCCAAACCTTAGACCATCTACATCATTTTTGGGTTTCATCTTCTAGTTCCATCTTATGCCTTTCCCCAACCATGTTGTTTTCCTCAATGCAACCTAAAAAGCTAGTTTTGAATCCCTTCAAGTCCAGAGAAAAAGAGGCTCTTCTCATTTTCTTGGGCTAATTTTCTACCTTTTGAAAAAACTATCTAAAATCTATCATAAAATTAAGAAGGTAGATATGTTTGATGTGAGAAACTGTACGAGTCCAATCATACTTCCACATCACATTTCTATACATTCCCCATGAAGCGCTATTTATCATAATAAATTGACACATCAAATTTTTTACCACTCCTTGTATCTTATTAGAAATCATAATAAACTTTTTATTATTCCTAATCTTCCTAGGATCCTTTCTTGTTTAATCAAATTATTAATTTCTAACAAGAAATTATGACCTTTCGTCCACTTAGCCAATTCATTGTACTTGACAACCCAATTTGCCAATTTGTCTACCACTTGGTTGGCTTCTCAACACTCATGTGCCACAGATCTTTTGAAAGGTCTTAAGAAGAAGAATGCATTCCCCTATAACATTCTCTATCATACATGTAGGTTTGTTCTTCTCATTTTGGTAGTCAATAATTTTTTTTGAATTACCTTCTAGCCATAATTTTTTCACACCCATATCTTTAGCTAGCTTAATGGTATAATGAGCCACTATAGCTTCCGCATAGTGATTAGTTTGTATTCCAAGGGGGCTAGCAACTACAACAATTCCTTTTCCAAAAGTATTTATGATAATGCCTTCTGCACCATCCTTTCCCAAATTTTCTTTGGCTACCCCATCAAAATTATTCTTATGCCAACCCTTAGGCAACATCAACCATATGCACCCATCCCTCTTGCTACTATCCCTTTCATTAGTACCAAAAGAGGGGATAGGAACTTTGATATTAATGTAGCTTTCAAACAAAGCATTAAGACACTTGTGGAAAACCACATCAGCCTCTGTTTCCTTATCCCTAAATATTTTGTTGTTCTGCTCTTTCCAAACCCCCCAATAGACATGGGGTAAGGTCTAGTTCCATAGAACCCTAACTTCACTCTCGAAGCTCACTTGGTTCCACTATTCAAAGACATCCAAAATGTTGGAAGGAAAACACTAGGACATGTTGAAAAAAGACAAGAAAAGAGACCAAACAGTGATGATGAAAGGGTAGTGGATAAATAAGTGATCAACACATCGATTTTAACATAAACTTCATTTGTTTTCCATCATATTTCCCATCTTTGTAAGGTTATCCACCATGAAGATGTGATTTTGGAGCATAATCTAGAAGAAAATATTAACTTTCAAGATGAGCCTTGAATACCAAGCTTTGGCCCACATAGGGGTAAGGCCACAATTTTGCATATTCTCATAGCCAGAGGCCATTGTGTAAATGCCATTGACAATCTCCCCCTAGATTATGATGTCTTTGTTGAGAGATAAAGGGATATGTCTAATCAAATTCATTAGTGGCTTGAGTTCTTGGGACATCTTAGCCAAGTTAATCTACTCATTATGATCCCTATAGTCACTCACCCTATACCTAAATCTATCAATACAAGCATTAGCCCATCTATTAGAAGGTTCAATGTCCCAAAGAGAACATGAACTCAGCTAGTCATCATGCTAGAAATTAATATCTTGTCCATTGAAAAGTTTCCATTTAGCTTTGTCAAAAGCTAAGATCTTCACCCTCAGGATGCCATTCCAAATAAAAGAGCCCCGAGGGTTAGGGTCTCTATTGATGAACTATTTGAGATTGAGGTTTGCCATATATGCTCCAAAATATCTCTCTATTCCTCCTTGGTTTTGAAGATTCTCTAAATTTGTTTCACTTGGAGTGCACAATTAAACTATTTTATCTTTCTAATCCCTAGACCCCCTTTTATGTTTGGTTTACAAATGTTATCCCAGGCCACCAGAGGTTATTTTTTATTCTCATTAGTGCTTGACCACATAAAATTCTTCTGAATAGCTTTGAAATGCTCAGCCACCTTGCAAGGGATAGAGAAGAGGCTAAGAGCATAAGTTGGTAAGTTTTTGTAGGGTGGACTTGATCAACAACACTTTTCCAATCTGGCTAAGAGTGATACCCTTCCATCCTGCTAGCTTTTTATTAAATTTGTCAATGAGATTGTCCCAAAACCATTCGGGTGGTTTAGTCCCCAAAGGGAGGCCCAAATAAGTGGAGGGAAGACTCCCGATATTACATCCCAAAATGCAAGCAAGTTTTTTTGTCTATCTAAAGGGGTTTTGAAGAAGAACACCAAACTCTTATCTTAGTTGATGAGCTATCTAGAGGCCTTGGAGTAGGTATTGAGGATGCATTTGACACTCCTAGCCTCTCTAACTGAGGCCTCACCCCCCAAAATTGTATCATCCATAAATTGCTAGTAGGTGAAAACCAAAGAAACTGAAGAAGGTTTTAGGCCCACCAACTCCCCTCTACATCTTTTAAAATTAATAAGCCTACCCAAACTTTTAGCTAGAATGATAAAGAGAATAGGAGATAATGGGTCTCCCTGACAAAGGCCTCTAAAAGACTTGAAAAAGTCTGAGGGGGTCCCATTAACCATGACTGCAAAGGTAGGAGTGGAAATTAATTGTGCAATAATCCTGGAAATTAATTGTGCAATAATTATTCTCACTCTAGAATTGAAACCAAAAGCTTCAAGAACCCTGTCCAAAAATCCCCAATCCACCCTGTCATAGGCCTTAGACAGATCAAGTTTAAGCAAAAAGCCCTCCTATTTACCAGCTTCAAGGGAGTGAATAACTTCATGAACCTCAATGATAGTGTCCAAAATTTGCCTACCAGGCACAAAACCTGATTATTGAGGCACCATAATCTCTAGTAGTAATTTAATAACTCTATTGGTTAAGACTTTCACAAAAATCTTATAGAAAGAGTTGTAGAGGCTAATAGGCCTAAAAGAGCCAAAAGAATCTTCCCTAGTGACTTTAGGGATCAAGAGCAAAAAAGTTGCATTGATTTCTTTCAACAGATTCCTAGCCAAGGTATTTTTTAGTGGCTAATATTCACCAATTGGCTAATTTTAGAAATTTTTGGGTAGTAATTTGGCTAATAATTTAAGATTTGATACAACCTAGATCACCATAGTTTTATAAAATTTAGTTCTAGAATATTTAAAATCGCTCAATAATTTAATTTATTTTATTGAAAATTTTAAACTCAAATATTTGCCAATACATGCTTAGATTTGAGTCACCTAAATATTATATATTATTAGAGAAATTAAATTGAATCACCAATAATTATCATTTTATTAGTTACTTTAAGTATATATCACCACTAATTAGTTTCACTATTCATTTAAAGTATATGTAATGATCCTTGTAATATTCCATGAGGTAAAAAAATGTTCAATTTTGATTTTTAATATTCCATGGTGATTAATGAACTTCCTATTATTGTTGAGATTCATAAATATTTTATTCAAAAAAATTATGATTAAAATATAATCGCTAATATTAATCATATTTAGAATTAAAAAATGAGAGATTTGCCAATAGAACTAATTTTGTGTTTTCAAAATAATGAAAGTTTTGCCAATATTTTATATCTTTTTTTAGAGGTAGTTTTCTTAAAGTTTACCCTATTCCTAGGTCCAAAGAATTCCTAAACTACTTAAACCAGATTAAATCAAATAATTTCCCAATATATTTGGAAGAAAAAAGTGGGAAAAACATCAAGGCCAGTGGCCTTCTCAGCTGGTAGAGAAAAAACCACCTCTTTAATTTCTTCCAACTTAGGAATAGCCAATAAGGCCCTATTTTGAACCTCATTGATAACAAAAGTGATGGTATCAATAATGGTTCATTTTGGTCCTCTTCAACCAAGTGAAGATCTTTACTTAGGATTGAGGAAAAGTACCTAAGAGCCTCTCCACAATCTCATTATCTTCCATGATCATGAAATCTCCCCTTTTAATCTCACTAATTTTGTTGGCTATCCTATGTTTCATTGTGGAAAGGTGGAAGAATCTCAAGTTTTTATCCCCTTCCTTAAGCCAAACTAACCTAGACTGATATCTCTAAAACATTTCCTCCTTTTCTAACAATATACGAAGATCAAAAAGGATTTACTTCTCAAATTTCATCTTTATTTCATCATAACCCCAGGTCTAGATCTCTTCCTACACCTCCTCAAGTTCTTCCACAATCCTTTCTTTGGTTTGGAAAATATTAACAAAGTCCATTTTGTTCCATTTTCTAATTTTAGACTTAATAAATCTATGTTTTTTAGCAACCTTGTACATGGATGTGTCATCCACCTCTATCCCCCACCACCCCTTGATTTTGTCAAAGAGGCTAGGGTGCACTGACCACATCTTCTCAAATCTAAAAGGGAAAGCCTTCTTTCTATTAACTCTGTCAATAGTAAGAGAGATAGGGGAGTGGTCTAAACCAAGACAAACCAAAGATGAGAGCTTGCACTAGAATTGACACAACCAATCTATAGTTAAAAGGGATCTATCCAATCTCACCTAAATGCAATCCCAACCAATCATCCTATTGGACCAGGTGAAATTGCATTCCCCAAGTTCCACATCCATTAGGGCTAAATCCCTAATCAATTCAACCAAATTTTTCTTGCTATCCACATTAGGTAGAAGACCTCATAACTTCTCAGTAGAAAAGAGGGGGTACTAAAATCTCCTGTAGCAATGCCCAATCTGAGACACTTAATCAAAAAAAAATTCCAAAAAAATCTTCTACTAAGTTCTTACTATTGGGGGCATAGATATTTAGAAAAAACCATCTATCCAAAGACTTAGGGTCATAAATGTTCATGAGAAAAATATTATCTTCATCAAAGGTGATATTGGCATCCAAGGAATACTTCCATATTGTTAGCAGACCACTAGAAGCCCCATCTGAGTTAGTAGTCGAGTTCCTTAATCCTTTACCAAAGGAAATCTTTTCAACTTTTTCCTTTTTCATTTTAGTTTCCTAAATTAAAAAAGATCTACTCTATGATCCCTAATCATATTCCTAACAATTTCCTATTTTTGGATTCCATTGAGTCCATGGATGTTCCAAGAAATGATCTTCATACTTTAAATTTGTGGCATGATTCCTGTATAGTATTTTGAGTTCCATCCAGAATATTTCCCCTTACTTCTTCCTTTCTTATTTTGTTCATGCTCTTCCTACCTGGGGTGCTAGATTTGCCTCCAATATCAACTTTTTCCTTGGTCCTCATTGCTGCAGGCAATACCAACAAGTGATCGATGCTATTTTTCTTTTTCTTATGAGTAACTTGAGACCATAGATTCTCATTAGAGTCCTTGCAACTATCAAAAAGGGATTGCAAAAGAGAGATAAGTGCTCAAGAGAGGTGGTTGAGATCTTTTCAAATAATCTTCTAATCATTGAAGGGGAGATCCCTTTGTTGGTATTCCAATCCTATGAAACATGACCACAGGATGTATTGATCTCTACCACTATGGATTCTATAGAGATCTAATTCCCATCCACCTTTGTAATACTAGCCACATCCATTCCTTCATTGCCCTTCAAAGATATTTTAGGGGTTGTCTCATTACCAATAATATCCTTTACTCCATTGTCCTCCAAATTGATATTAGGCAATGTCTCAAGGTCTATCAAGACCTTATTAACTTTCACCAAAGCATCATTATGTTGTGCTATCGTCATAGAAGGAACATTTCCTACCTTTTCATTTCCAACCAATGTATTATGTTCCATAGGGGGAGGCTCCTTGTCCTCTCCCCCCTAGTCCTTTTCATGTAAACTCTTTTCCTTCCACACCTTTTTGGGTGCCTCACCTGGGAACTTGTGGTTGTCATTGTGTTTCCCTTATTTGAGTTTGGCTTTTTGGGTGTTTTCCTTGTCTTTGACAATTGGGCAAGCCTTCACTTTATGTCTAGCCTTTTTGCAATGGAAGCGGGCAAAAAGAACATTCTCATAGTCAATTTGTTGTACTCGTTTACCCAGACAAGATTGAAACTCAATCACCTAAGGCATATCTTGACCTTCCAATACACCCACACATATTCTAGCATATGTGAGTCTCTTCTTGGCTATATCTTAGTTTACTATCCTATTTATTTAGGCTTTTGAGGATTTTATCTTTGTGTGTGTGTGTGTGTGTGTGTGTGTGTGTGTGTGTGTGTGTGTGTGTGTGTGTGTGTGTGTGTGTGTGTGTGTGTGTGTGTGTGTGTGTGTGTGTGTGTTATTATATTTTCTTACTTCTTAAAACTAATTTGTGTGCAAAGACTAAATCGTCAATTCTAGTTCTTAATTATATTTTTATATTTATTGTTTCAAAATGAAGTAATCTCTTTATTTATGTAGTGTAGATCTTACTTTCTTGTGCCTTCTTTTTACTAGCTAAAGTGGACAAAGTTATTCTCTCCAATTTTATTTATTACTAATTTGGTCCATTTGAAAATCATATCAAATACTTTTTAAATTTTCATTTTGAATCATTACTATTTTGTCATGTTTAATAAATGGCAAAAATGAAGTTCCAAAGTATTGATGTATAGTTAAATTATATTTAATATTGACTTATTGAATTATTTCCAGATACTTGAAACTTATGTGAGATAGGATTGAACAATTTATACAACTATAAAGATAACCATATTTTTAAAAAATTATCAAGATGAGAACATTTTTTTTCCATTCAATGGTCTTGTATTGTAAACAAAAACTGATTTAGGACATTAATTGATGCAATGAGAATTTGAGGGTACCTATGTTGGAGGCAATCTGGATTGCTACAAATAACCACACATTGGGAACACAACATGAGATACACAATCTGATACCAAATGCAACTCTTTATTCATAAATATAACTATTTACATGCAATATGCTTCGTTTTAAGGCCTTCTAGGTTAGGGCCAAATACAACAACAATTACAAAATAGTTCTACAAGATCTAATTTACAATCCCAATCTCGACTAGTCTAGATTTACACTCTGGAAGAAAACTCCAAGGAAATATCAACTTGTGCTCACAAGCCCACCAAGCAATCTCCTAGCTTTCCAAGAAATAGCTACTAGCCCTTCTCAAAGTTTTCTCCTATACTTTATTTGCTTCTCCAAGCTAGATGAATCTAATTATTTCTTAAGACTCTACAAAACCCCCTTAGTTATACCCAACTAAGCCACAAGTTTGCTCAGTTCATTACAAATTAAATTAAAACCTTTACATTAAATATATGTTGAGCCACAAGTCGACTACAACACATTACATAAATCAAATGTTGAAAGTTGGCTCATTGACAAGTCAAAACCTATAGGAACCAAGACTAGGGTGAGTGTTAGGGAAAATTACCCATTCATTAGCCAAACCACAAGCATTAGTAGGCTCCTAGTGTGTGTCAAGCACATAGTATATGTCAAGCACCAGAGTATATGTTGAGCTTCTTGAACAACTGAACCCCTTCAATGACCAAGATCCTTGGCCAAAACTATATCCAATAGTGACCGAGTAACACTCCTTCTTTAATTGAGTCCTCCAACTCCAAGGTCAAACCACACCACCCTCTAAGATTGCTAGAAACCCTAGGATGCTCCTGCATTAGACACCCTAGGTTCAAAAAGATGTTCTCAGTAGCTAGAAGAACATCTTTAGGGATTCAACACATAAATCCCAAATTGGTTCTTCACATACATATCCTCCAAGTCCTCAACTTGTACACTCTTTCTCTTGATCTTCTTTTACTTCTTCACATTCATCCTTGGTCTTCCACAGGTCTTTTTCCCATGCTGATCTCCAACCCTTTTAGAATATTTTAATTAAACTTGGCTACCAATGCTCAAGTTCCTCCTACAAAAATCTTCATTCTGCAAAGGAATTAGGAAATGCTTCCTACTATCTTTCACAATAGTAAACATATTCTTGACACAATCATGCACAACCATGCAATCATACTACCAAGGTCTACCAAGAAACACATGACAATTGTTCATATCTACAATATCATGCAAAACTTGATCATTATATTTCCCTATCTAGAAATCAAAAAGGCATTGCTCCATCACTTACAAAGCATGCTCACCTTGCAATCATCTTATCCTATAAGGATATGGATGTATTACTTTCTTGAAATCAAGTTTTTGAACCATCTCCTTAGCAAAAAGGTTATTAGTACTACCACCATACACAATTACATTACAAACATTACCACCAGACTTACAACAAGTCTTGAAAAGACAAGTCCTCTAACAAGAATCTAGTTTCCTTTGATCTACCAGTACTTATTGAGCCAATAAAGTCTCTCCTTGCTTAGCTTGACTATCTTGGACTTCAACCTCATTCATAGCAACAACAATTCTCCTACCATGAGAACATTAAAAATATCTATAACCTTCTTCACCACATCTGAAAAAATACCTTTAAACTCAAATCCCCTTGTCTTCATTTTTTGATCAACAAGTTTTGGTTCACCTTCTACACTCAGTTTAGCTTTTTCCAAGTTAGCTTCTCCTATCCTCTAGCATTACCTTGACTTTTCCTCTTCAACTTATCTTTTGTCTTTAGGAAATATTGATAAGTATCCTTAATTGTATCAATCTTCAACTTACCAATCTAATCTTAGATATTGAATCTCAAACCATTAATGTGCCAAGCTACCTTCTCTTTTGACAATTTTCTATGCCCAGACCGAATAGTCAACTTGTAGAACTCCTTGGTATAATCTTTCACAAGCATATCCCATTGTTTTAGATTCTATAACCTCTTAAATAACTCAAGTTCATAATCAGTAGGAATGAACTTAGCCTTCAACTTAGTCACCATCAACCTCCATCTAGTGATATTTATTTCACCTTCCTCCTCTCTATCTCTTTGCAATTCCCTCCACCAAAGAACATGTCCTTTCAACTTAGTTTGTGCCAACCTTACTTTGAGTGTATACTCAATATCCTCAAGCTCAAAGCAATCTTACAATTCACCAATCCAATCAATCAGATCTTTAGGATTCAAAGTACCTAAGAAATTAGAAACCTCCATCTTATGCTTCAACTTCAATTGAGATCCAAGTCTAGTAAACTGACCAGCCCTAGTTCCAATATGTCTATCAACTCAAAAACTCTATCCTCATCACTCAATACAACAACTTCAAAATCTTCACTTCCTCTTAACTACCTTTAGTATCCACATGTCAAGGTACACCACCTATAGCACTCATAATTTTAGCAATCATGTACTCTTCATCAACGCCATCTAAGATCCTAAAACTAGCTTTAACCTCCTCTATTTTAAATATAAAATCTTCTTTAACCTTCTCTAAGCTCCTTTTTTTCAAAACATCACTAAGATCATTAATCACCCTAGAGTCCAATCTTCTTGGAGGTATCTTCCAAGATTTTTGCAAACCCTGAGCAATAAATCCACAACTCTAGAAGATCAATTAACTCCACAAGATCAACCTTCTCCAAACATAGACCCAGGTGCAAACAGCCTCAACTTTGGTGATTGGTCTACACTCTCAAGAACAAACTTCACTCTGATATCACATAATGCTATGAGAATCTAAGGATGCCCCTATTGTAGGTAATCTAGATCCCTATAAATAAGCACATAGCAAAAACACAACATAAGATACACAAGCTGATATCAAATGCAACTCTTTATTTATAAATATAACTATTTACATGAAATATGCTCAACTGTAAGGCCTTCTAGCTTAGGACCAAATACAATAGCAATTACAAAATATTTCTACAAGATCCCACAAGATCTAACTTGTAATCCCAATCCTAGCTAGTCAAGATCTACACTCTAGAAGAAAACCCCAAGGAAATCTCAACTTGTGCTCACAAGCCCACCAAGAAATCTCCTAACTTTCCAAGAAAAAATTACTAGCCCTTCTTAGAGTTTGATCCTACACTTCATCCTCTTCCCCAAGCTAGATGAATCTTTTTTTTTTTAAGACTCTACAAAACCCCCTTAATTATACCCAACTAAGCCATAGGTCAGCCCAAATAATTATAAATTAAATTAAAACACTTAGTTGAATATATGTTGAGCCACAAGTCAGCTACAAAATAAATTAAATGTTGTTGGTTAACTCACAAACAACTTGACACCTACAAGAACCAAGACCATACTAAGTATCAAAGAAACCAAGTTGAGCATGAGCCAAACCACAAGCATTGTTGAGCTCCAAGTGCATGCCAAACTCCCAGTATGTGCCAAGTACCATAGTATATGTTGAGCTCCTTCAATGACCAAGCCCCTTCAACAAATCAGATCTTTGGCCAAAACTATACCCAATAGCAAGTCAGTAACACTCCTTCTTAGACCGAGTCCTCCAACTCCAAGGCCAAACCAAACCACCCTACAAGATTGTCAAGAAGCCTAGGATGCTTCTACATCATTAATTTATAGATGAGTTTAACATAATTAGAAAGGGAAGGGTAGGTTTCTCTACGGTGATAGTTGACTAATATATGCTTTGACAAAAATATGTACATTAATCATCTTAGTATTGAAAAACTCTCTCTTCTCACTCTCTATCATATCATGATGTTAGTACATAACATATTTCACATGTAAAATGTATGTTAGATGCATCATGTTTCTCTACATTTGATCTCACTAACAATTTTGGTTACTAGGTACTTTGGGCAAGACTAGGAGCTCTTTGATCTCAATTATAGTATTATTCATCATCATGAAATAATAAAATAAATGAATTGTAAAGTAGATTTCTCAATTTAATATTATAAAATTATATGAACATTATATTTCATAGTTTTTGTGGATTAAGGTAAAGATGAGTTTATAGGAACTTGAAACCCATAAAGTATTAGTTTACAAAAGAAAAAGTAGTTATGTTCCAAAGGAGTATGCTAGAAAGATAAAATAAACCTGCACAACATCCAACAAACAAGTAACCAAAACAAACACTCACCTAAATTGAATGAAACACACTAAGAAGAAAGAAGACAGAGAAACCCAAACCTAACCTAGTTCCTTTAAATCTTTAGCACACTAAATCTTCCTTATGTCTAGATCATCTTCATGTTTCTTCAGGGCCATGTTCATTTTCTTTCTATTAGTTTTGTCACTCATTGTTTTCCTTGGGCCTTCTAGAACATCCCGCTAGTCTTTGTCTTTGTCAAGTTTAAGTCAATTTTAAGCTTAATAACCTCCACATCTATCTTTTGTTTACTATTTATGATCTTCATAATGGAAGACTTGATGCTATTATCAGTTTATTTTAGGGTTTTGTTAACTCTACCTTCTATCTCCTTCAATTGAGTTGGGATTCTGTCACATATTCCTTATAGCCTTTTCATTAACTCCACTTCAATTTACAAACTTTTCTCCAACAAATCCACCTTGTCTCTAAGGAAATTGATTTCCTTATATATCCAACTATCAAAGTCGGCAAAAGATAAGTCAGATTTATCCTTAGTCTTGTTGAGAAAGTCGAAGGACATTGAAGCATTGTTAGTGTCATAATCCTCTAAAACCTTCATGTCTTTTACAGTATGCATGTCCTCCAAGTTAGGAGCATAGTACCCAAAAATGTTGAAGGCAAAATTGTCCTTCCTATTATCATTTTTCTTACTTTTCTTTGCAAAGTATTTTCCTTTCACAATTTTTCTCTAGAAGGAGAAATCTTATACAACTTTGGAGTAGAAAAATCCTCATATTCCTCCTTTATTCTCATTCCATTCATATTTCCTTCCCAAGGATCTATTGAATCCCTATCAACCCATGAATCAACTGACATGGTATCCTCTTCACCCCCATTTCCATCCTAGTTTCTTCACTATCTATATTTTTTTAAAGCTTTTCTAGGCCAAGGGTTGTTCCTCTTACTTTGAGTATTCCCCTCTTGTTTAATTTTTGGACCAGATTTAGGAATTTTGGCCTTGCAACACTCTACAAAGAGGAGAATAAGCCCTTCATGGAGAATGGACCAAGAATATTCTTTCTTGTGTTTGGCTGCACTCCAATTCAGAGATTTCAAAATATGATAAGGGGAGGAGATTTTATCTCCATACCAAAAAAGATTAAGAAAAACAAAATTGAAACAATGGACCATTTTCTTCCTATCATCTAAGTGAAATAAGCCCTAATACAGTTTAGCACATGCCTTCAAATAAGCTTAGTTTTCTTGTTAGAGAAATAGCTATCCACCTTGACCAACACATCCCTTTCATCATCATGCTTTGGAAATTTCTCCAATGCCTCCTCAGTGACTTTTCTTTCCTTGAAGAAGTTGAAACCCTCGTAGGGCAAACTAGTCATTTATGAGATAAAGTAAGTGCTAAGGAAAAAAGAGATCCCACACATAGAAACATTGTACTCCTTCCATCTTCTAGAGAAATAATTCATAACTTCAAGATCAAAACAATTAACTAAAATATTTTAAAGAAACAAATATGTAACCTTTTATAAATTCTAATATAATTTGTGTCTTTATGTATACTCTCCATCTTTGTTCTCCATAGATTCCTAATTTGATTTTTTTCCAGTTCATGAGGTCTCGAAGCACATACTTTATTGAGGTCTAACAATTTCCAATTTCCACACATCATGTCGGGAATAATTACAAAACACCAGCGTAGTTTCTAAGCATTCTTAATTATATATTCCAATACCCACAGTGTTGTAGTTACGCAAGAAATTTTGAAACTCGTAACAGAATATGGGGAATTTTTGTCAAGGACGGGGGAGCAAAGGCGATGCAGATGCAGAGAGAGAGTGGGAGAAGAAGCTTCCCACAAATTACAAAGAAATCGTTGCCAGGGTCAATCCCTCAGTGTCCTATAAATCAAAGGAGGAGCTCTATCACAAGTTTTGAGATTCATTTCTTATAGGAGGAGGAACCCAGGTATAATAACCCATAAAATAATGTAATAGTTAACTTGTTCCTTCTATGTTCTTAATAGCTTGACATATTTTGGATGTTTGTTAAAAATGAAGCGAATTTGGATGGACAAATCTACGGGCAAAATGGCGTACATGTTGTCTGCAAGAGCATTGGAGATCACTTGGGGTAATGACAATCGCTACTGGTCGTGGGTGTCAAACGAACAATCCAGGTTACTTACTTCATATCATACCAAAGAGTGATATGTCTCTTTTAATTTCATGCTCTTTATAAGCTTGAATATCATACAAAAGAGTGTTGCGTATTGTTCAAATTATCCAATTTTTTTCCTTTTGCCTTTCTTATTTCTATATCTTCTCTTTATCAAAAATGAATGAACAATTTTTTTTTCCAAATTATGAATAACATTGAGTGTTGTTTGCTCTTGTTCTCTAGCTTCTAATACTATCACTATTAAATATCATACATTAGGAAGAAATTGAGTTTTAAAAAAAAAGTTAATTTTGACTATTTCACACTTTAGTATAGAAATCAAGTCTTTGTGTGGGTTTTATTATTCACTAGAGCTTGATTCTTAAGTTAAACGTGTTAAATAGTCAAGTTTAATTTCTTTCTTGATATGATGTTTAAGGGTGACCACCATAACAAATAAGGACGCGGCTATCCTCCCTACAAATTGCACTATTGACTAAATTTCAAATAAACGAAAAATATAATGATTTTTTTTTTAAGTTTTCAGCATTTGATCTTCATGATCTGCTACTTTGTGGTAAAAAACAACAAATTTTTTGAGACAATTTTGCTGTGTTTTCAGGAATCTAAAAAATAATCATGTTTGACATGTGTTGTTCAAATGATTCAGATATGAGGAAGTTGCAGAGCTAAAACTGGTTTGGTGGTTTGAAGTGAATAAAAAGATCGACTGTAGCTTCTTGTCTCCAAACATAGAGTACAATGTTGCATTTGTTCTCAAAATAGATAAAAGAAAAGGGGAATCTCGATCTCACCCATGACCATTCACATTTTCACTTAAAACGATGGAGGAGGAGTTGATAAAATCAGCTAGATTCTTGGATGATCTTGAGAAATCAATTGAAGTGGATGGACATGAGATGACTCCTGTGATAACTAGTGAGAAAGGATGGATGGAGTTTGTTGTGGGCAACTTCTTTCTGAAGGAGGATGACAGCAGTGCTCAAACAAAAGATATTGAAGTCAGTATGAAAAACACAGATGGCTACTTTCCTAAGAATGGCATTATTATTGATGAAGTTAAGATTAGTCCTAAGATTGAACGATTGACCACTATAGGAATAATTAGGTCTTGATCCTGACTTTGTTTATTTATATTACTAGTTGCTTTGATGTATATTATAAGCCATTAGGTTGATATGTTGGAATCTACTTTTCCTTAGTTCTCCCATATGTGAACTCATTTTTAATCAAAGTATTGTGTGTCACATAACTGTAAGAAGAAATCTACAATATTACATAATTATTTTGATAAACATTTCCCTAAATATACTAACATAGATATCAAGTGTTTTAATAAATTCATTGATTTATTTTTTAATGTCAAGTGGTTTAATAATAGGTTTAATAATATAAAGGGAAAATGATATTTTAATTCACTTTTATTATTATTTTTTTTTTTACACTAAAATATAAATTTAACATAGGAATTAGACATAAGGCATATTGATTTAAATGAACTTTGAATCATGGTTTCAAAATTAAAAGTGACCAAAAATAAGGGGGTTGGCCCTTAACAGTCAAAAGGCTGGTAACCAGCACATTACCAGCCAGTAACAAAAACAGACAAAATGAACAAGAGTACCAGCAAGTTGAGACTTAAACCATAAACCAAAAAGCTATAACCAGAAAGGAAGCAACCTAGCTACCAACCACATAGTCCAAAAAGGCTCCCGGGCCTAATAAAAACTTAAATACAGCTGATAACCAGCAAAACCATAACTACCATAAAAGTATATAAAGTCTTTGGATCCTTAGATCCCCATAACTGAACATAACTAAAAAAGACTTATATTTCTATTTTCCCTTTTTCCCTTGCATGAAGTAGAATCTGGGCCTAGTCATCGGCAAGAAACTTGAAGAGTAATTTGTTGTCCTCCATGTCCGAACCAGCTTCCTCCTTCTCCTGTGCCAACAATTGGAGTGTAGTGGCAGCTGCATAAGTAAATTTAAGTCCAAACTTGGAGAAGGTGAAAAACCCCTCCTCCAAAGCTTTGACCCTTTCCTCCAGGTTCATGTAATGCTCCTCCACTACCTTAGTCTCCTCTTTATGCTCCTCAACCTTATTTGCAGCAACCTCCCTCATTTTATGTCCCTGTGGTTTATCCTGCAGCACTTGTGGGTTAGAGGAGATCTTCAAATTTTCTTTAACAGGGGAAGAAATGGTAATTGGGGAATTATCCTTTTTGCTCATCTCATCACAAAAAGTAATAGGTTTAAGTGAGAAGCTGGCTGAAACATGGGTTGTCTTAGTATTCCTTTCTTTGTCGTCTGACACTTGAGTTTGAGTATCATCCATCAAAATGTTCAGAGAATTGAAACTTTTTTCCCCCTCCTCATTATCTTCATCCTTTTTGGAGTTGGAAATATTTTCCTCCTCCCTTTTGTCACTATTATTACTTGAGCTATCTTCTTCAACTTCCTCAATAGGGTATTTGATGGACTTCTACTTGACCCTAGCCTGGGACCGAGCTAACCTACCAGACCTTCTTCTTGCTTTTCCCCCAATATCCTCACCAGAATCCTCTCCAACAACCTCAAACACCTTATCAACTTTAATTTTTTTTGTTTCCCTTTTGTTCTAGGGCTATGTCAGGTTTTGTCTTTTTCTTAGTATCCTTGCTAGGAGATGGCCTAGGAGTATAGATTTCCATCCCTATATTGGAGCTCGAGGGGGAACTAGGACTATGGCGGGGATTTTCCACTATAACCTCTCTAGGGGGACACAAAGCTAAGTGGAACTGATACAGATGGAAAATTAACCCCTAATGAATAATTGTGAAGTTTAAGCCTTTACTCTTTTTTTTCCTTATATCATTAATCATATCCTCAGGTGAATGCAGAAGGAAAAATGAAATGAAAATGAAATCCCTATTTCTAAACTGATTCAACAAAGGAAAATGATAATAATAGCACACTCCAAACTTGCCTTCTAGAGTGAGATACTTCATCAGGACTAGACACACATCATCCCAGGGCTGAGGTAACTTATCCCTTTTAAACCCTCCTCTGTAGTGAATCGGCTCCTCATTCTCCACAAAGAAGTTATTCATGCTAGCCTAATTCGAGACTTTAGTGACTTTTTTCCATTTTTTTCCCTTCACTGTGAGTCCCGTTGCCATGGAAATTACCTCCTTCATGACTTGGAAAGTAATTTCATTGATTGTAACCTTCCTATCGCTCCAATTATTCACAAATTGTAATACACAATTTTCATCATACCCAGCCATGGACATCATGTAGGGAAAAAAACCCCCTTCTTTTAGAAGATAATAGGTCACCATCCTATCCTTGAAGTTCTCAACTCTTGTTGGTTCCAACCAATTCAGATCACCTCCCATTTTAATTCCTCCACTACCCGGTCTCTCTTCCTTAGAAATATGCATCAAAACTTTAACACTTTCAAATTCTCTATGGCTACTCTCTTGCTTAAATCCTTTGAGGAAATAGGGATTAAAATTACAAACCCGTGTATGATATGCTTTAGAATCCCATAACATCTTATTATGACATTTGTGGGTATTAAAAAACCTAATTTTCTCTCCCCGTCAATTTTTGACATCCCAATCCATAATATCTATCGTACTTCCTTTTGGAGAGTGATTCGAAGCTTGCAACAATTTTCCATAATTAAGAAAAGACAATTTCCTTAATTTGTAATTACTCCACTTGTCATTTGTACGGCCACATTTGTCTCTTATTTCCAAAATGCTAAAGTTTAATTTAGCGACAAAGTTCTCCATCTTGCCAAATTTGGCCTTACTTTTAAATTTAGTGATCACCATTTTGAATTTTGTCGCCTTTTTCCTTGGATATCAACATCCTTAGATTTTTGTTGATATCAACTAAATTTTCCCAACACATGATTGCCCTAACGTTAAACCCCATGGCAATCGCAGCGTCTGCCACTTGATTACCCTCTCGGTAGATATGCTGCAGGTGGACCATTCTCATTTCCTCCAATATATTTTTAATATCCAGGATGATATTTCTAATCTTCCATCCCAATTTTGCCTCTCCCTTTACCCAATCGATCACTAGTTTGGAGTCCCCTTCTATAGTTAACTCTGAAATATTTCTTTCCCTAGAGAGTTGAAGACCCCATAATAATGTCATAGCTTCTGCCACATTATTGCTACTAATCCCCACCTGGCCTGCATTAACCAAAACACATCACCATTCCTGTCTCTCAGCACACCTCTAGCCACTCCTTGTCCTCCTTTCGCAGCTCCATCAAAATTTAGTTTATACTATGTGATGGTGGGTGGTCTCCATATTGTTTGTTGTCTCCTCATCCTAGCAAAGTTATCAAAAAGGAAGAAATCCTCTTGACAACCCCAATTCTCAGCCACAATGCCTTCAAGTCTTCTGGGTTCCTCCTTTGGCATCTTGTATTTAGCTACCCTTAGATTTTCCTTCAACAATTTGTTCATCACTCCAAAAACCACTTCAACCATCCTTTTTTCTTCCCTGAATATCCTATTATTCCTTTCTTTCCATATGTGCCAGTACACATATGGTGGGATAATCTTCCATAAAAGGATTAGTCTTGGATGATGGAATGGGCAATCCCAATTGTCCACAAACTGTCCCAAGTTATCTTTCATGACCTGAGCCACCCCCAATCTTTCCCAAACCTTAGTCTAGATGTCAACTGCAAACTGACATTCAATGAAAAGGTGGTAAATACTTTCTTCCTTTTGTTCACAAAGGCAGCAACGGTTTGTTATGTAGAATCCCCTTTTTTTCAAATTATCAATTGTTAAAAAATTTCCATGTTGAACCATCCACCAAAAGAAATTAATCTTAGGTATAAGGTTACTGATCCATACCTTGCTCCATGTAGTTGGGCATAGTTCCTTATTGAACATTAAGGTATAAGCAGATTTGGCAGTGAAGTTTCCATTCAAAGTTAAATCTCAAGCCATAATATCCTTCTGTGGCAATAATGGGAGTCTCTATTCCTTTATTAGTTCTTCCAGTTCCTCAATGAGAATAACTATCTCATGCGGATAGTCCTCCTTATACAACTTCTTCCATCTCCTCCCCTAATCAATGTAGTCTCCCACTTTAACCCCTATGTCCTCCTTAAGGAGTTCCATTAAACCACTATATTTACTTAAGGCCAGCAATTTCCCACTCGTCCACCTGTCTTCCCAAAACCTTTTGTTGAAGCCATTGCCCACAATCCACCTCAATCCTTCTCTTAGCAGCCCTCTATTTCTAACAATGTTTTGCCAGATCTTTGAACCTCTTGGGAGGTCATTATTATATAGGTTCCACGAAAATGAGGTATTAGACAAATATTTAGCTTTCATAATATTTCCCCATCCCGTGTTTCCTTCTGCCAGTCTCCATCCAATTTTTGTGAGAAGAGCTTTATTAAGGTCTTTCATTCTTCACCTCCTCCCAGTTGACTAGATTCAATTTATTTTTCTATTTAGTCCCCAACCACAGGAAATTCCTTTGAATTCTCTCAATTTTCTTAGCCATATTTAGATTAATCTTAAATATGGATAAAAAATAAATAGGGATTCCCTAAAGAGTAGCAGCAATCAGTTGTAGTTTTCTGACAGTGCTTAATATCTTCCCTTTCCACCCTGCAAGCTTCTTTTGAATTCTCTCCACTATTGTATTCCAAAATTCATTAGAAACCTCCTTGGTAGTGAGGGCGAGGCCTAAATAAGTGTCTAGGAGGCAAGCAGATTGGCAATCCAAGATTTTCCTAATCCTTCCTTGAAGTGAAGAATCAATGTTAAAGAAATAAATCTTGCTTTTATGGTAGTTCACCCATTGCCTTGAGATTTCTTCATAATTATGTAAAATCATTTTCTAGGCTTCAGCCTTCATGATTGAAGATTCCCCAAATAGGAAGGTATCATCCACAAATTGCTATATAACCTCAGCTTCAACATTAGTGGCTGGTTTAACTCCTTTGATGCAACTCAAATCCGCTAATTTACAGAATGACCTTCCTAAGACTTTTGCTACCATGATAAATAGGTAAGGTGAGAGTGGGTCACCCTGTCTTAAGCCTTTTCCTACCATTATGTTATCCCATGGGGACCCATTCAGTAGGACAAAGTACTACACTGAGCTCACCATCAACATGATCAGGTTTATAATCTTATTGTTAAATCCAATTCTTTCTAGTACATCCTGAAGGAAGTCCCAATTGACCTTATCATAAGCTTTGGAAATGTCCAACTTGAATGCCATTCTTGGTTGCTTGCTCTTTTCCATTGAATGGATAACCTCATGGGTTGTAATAGCTACATCAAGGATCTGCCTTCCTGGCACAAACCCCTTCTGAGGACTACCAATAATTTTTTCCAAGAGAGGCTTTAATCTATTCACTAAAACCTTGGCAAAGACCTTGTAGATAGTATTACATAGACTTATAGGTCTAAAATCATTCAAATTCAGAGGATTGGAATTTTTTGGAACAAGGGCAATAAAGGTCTTATTTATGCTTTGTAGTAGTTTACCTATTCTAAAAAAATCCATAGTTTCCCAAATTACCTCTGATTTGATCACCTCCCAGAAATGCTGAAAGAAAGAAGGTGGGCAACCATCGGGGCTTGAGGCCTTGAAAGATTTCATTAACACTGCCTTTTTCACTTCCTCTTCCATGATCTTACCAAGGATTAGATCATTTTCCTCTTCTCTTATACTCCTTGGGATTGAATTAATCAAACTTCTCCTGATCACCTGGTTCCCAGCGAAGTTATCTTTCTTAAGCGCCTTATTGAAGTGGTCTACCACAAGTTTCTCCATTTCCTCTTGCTCTTTCAACACCCTTCCCCCTTCTTCATTTAGTTTTGAGATAGTGTTTCTTCTTTTGTGGTTAGAAGTAGATTTGTGAAAGAAAGTGGTATTTCTGTCCCCTTCCTTCAGTCATTGAATTCTAGATCTTTGTTTCCAGAAAATTTCCTCCTTTTGGAGGATCTCTTTCCACCTCCTTCTAAGTTTCTCCTCTTCCTGAATATTCTCCTGTAAGTTATCCCCTTCTTCAATAACCCCTTGGAGTTTTTTAATCTTTTCCTCTACTTCTCCTTTACTTTTAAAAAGGTCCCCAAATGAACTTTTAGCCCATGCTTTGACATTTCTTCGAATATTATCAAGTTTTTGGGTAAGTTTGTACATTGCAATACCTTCTATTCTTATATTCCACCACTCCTAAATATTATCTTTGAATTAATGATGTGACTCCCACATTATTTCATATCTGAAAGGTTTCTTTCCCCCCTTAAAGCCATCCTCCCAATGGAATAAAATGGGTGAGTGGTCAAACACCATTCTATTGAGATTCTCCAAGTAGGAGTTACCCATGCTATTCCAATTTCCTGATAGTAATAATCTATCCAGCCTAACCTGAATGAGATCCTCACCTTTCCTATTATTAGTCCAGTTGTATGGGTTACCCCTCAGCTCCACATCCATGGAGTCCAACTTCCTCATAAATTCACTTAGGTCTTGTAAGCTCTCTCGACATTCTCTGTTGCCTCCCCTCTTCTCTGAATGGTAAAGAGGAGTATTGAAATCACCCATACACATCCATTTCTCTTCCAACATAGTTTTAGATATCCTTATCAAATTTTCATACATTTCCTTCCTCCCTAATTTGCTATTAGGTGCATAGATATTAATCAATTTTCAACTATGGCTATTCGATTAGAAATGAGTAATTATAAAGTTTTTTTCCTTCCAGATCTCATAGCCCTTCAATGAGTTTAGACTCCACATGGTAGCAATTCTCCCCGATGCTCCATCTGAATCCCTATGTAAATACCCTGCCCCTAGCTAGATATAGCTTGCAATTTTATCAAAATTTGAGCTAGACATTTTTGTCTCTTAAATTAACACATAGTCTATTTTTTCCTGAGATATTAATTTCTTAAGAGCATACTGCTTCTGGGGATTATTCAATATCCTTATATTCCATGAAAGGAGTTTCATTTCTTACCTTTTGTTACTGTCTCTAGTGTAAGCTGTTTACCACTGGCTACATCTCTAGCAGTTTTCTTTGTCCTGGTAACTCTGCTTGATGGTCTTCCTGTTGTTCCTTATACTCCAATATCTAGTTTTCTCCCCCCCCCCCCCCCCCCTTCTCTTCTTATTTTTCACTTCCCTTTCACTATTATCCTCCTCCTGAGGCAAAGAGGGGCTCATCTCCTTATCCATATTATCAATGCTTGCCATTAATCTTGCCGCTATCTCAGCTTGTGAGGCCTTGACCATCCTCACAGGGCTGCAAACTAACTCCCTTAAATCACCTTCCTTAGGATTATGGTCCCCCCACCCCCGTGTTGTTCAGGAGCCCATAATAGAGGGGGTTACCCCTTTCTCCTTGGAAGGGGTTTCAAGCTTGCTCCCCCCAATCTAGATTGTTGTCAAATCCCGTAGAGTGTTGGTTCCTTCTATTTCTCCATCTTCCAGACACTCCTCTGCCGAAGTCCTCACCAAAGGTGAGCCTAGAACATCCTCCAAATCTCTTTTGAAAGGACATTCCTCTGGTTCCTTCTCATCTTCCTTAGTATCCTTTTCTCCTAGGACTCAAACAATTATCCTATGTGGAGGTCATAATGGGCAAGGTCATAGAAGGTTTCATTATTGTCTTCTCAGTCAGTACTGAAGGTTCCCCAATGATCTCCAGAACTATCCCTGGAGAGCTCTCCTTCTGTTTATCTTTTTGCATTTTAGCTTTGCAATCCATGGTAAGTTGACCAAATTGCCCACATCTTTGGAAAAACAAGCATGCATTCTCATATTCTATGGGCTGAACTCTCTCACCCCATTTAGATTATAAAGTGACCATAGTAGGTAGTGTTCTATTCAGTGCTACATTCACATAGAATCTAGCATAGACAAGTCTCAATTTTTGCATTGTCACTTTGTCAGTAGTAACAAAATGACCAATAGAGTTCCCCACCCATCTTAATATCCTTTCATCCCAAAATTCCAAAGGGAGGCCAAGCAATCTTATCCATACTGGGGGCAAGTTTGTTTAGCTCCAAACTAGCATCAAAGCCCGGATGCCATCTAGTCAAGGCTAGACAGTGCTTCCCAAAATACCAAGTCCCAGAAAGAACCACATTGAGATCTTCTTCTGTAGTAAATCTAAAACAAAAAAGACCACTTGGCATGGTAGAAACACTTATAGTTCCTTTGACCTTCCACTTATGGTTCACCCATTTCTTTACCGTCTTGATAAAAGTATGAAAAGCAACAAATCTACCAACACCACAAAGTTTGAGGCCAGAAGTCACATTATCCATCATACTATCAGGGAGTGCAATCATAGGACCATCTTGTCCATGAGTAACCTTGGGATTCTCTGTATTGGGGTTGGACATCTTGGTACCCACAAGCGCACTCTTCCATCTCGACAAAGGACCCACATCCAACTTTTGGGCATCCCCCTGCTGACAACAAGCAGAACTTCCTCCCCCCAGCTCAAGGATGTCCACTCTCAACCGTCCTTCCTCCAAAGTTGACTTGACATTACCTGACCCATCTACATCAATGGACCCACTGCCAATCAACTAGTCTACATCTCTACACACTACAAGCACCAGTTGCAGGTCTGGGCATGGTGGCGGATCTGGAGGTTTAGGGTCCTCCATCATTCAAAATTCAAAAAGAAAATGAGTGGCAAAGTTGCAGAACAAAAGTTGCAGATCTAAGAAAAAATACTTTTGAATCATGTTGAGATACTTTAATCCTCGCTACCTTTAAATATTCATAATTTAACTTTGAATCATGTCAATATACTTAAATTATGAATATTTAAAGGTAGCGAGAATTAAAGTATCTCAAACTCATCTATGCTACACATTCAATTTATTTATTTAATTATTTGATGTCTAAATTGTGAATTTTTTAATCATATTTTATTGTCTACTACAACATTCTATGGTAAGTTGTCCTCATACTAGAAGGTCATTCGAGAAGATGACAACAATGCACTTTTTTCCTAGACAAGAAAGTAGGCACCTCATTTGATAATGATATTTTATCATGTGTCAAAATTAAGTCATTATTATAGGAGAGATTCTTGTGATATGCTATGACATATTCCTCTTATAGGTTAGATAAGTATTAAAAAGTAACCTTGCATGAAGAATATGGGTGTCCAAGTTGGCTTATAATGGTTTTAAAGAGAATCAAATATTTGTAGTTAATTATGATATATTTTCATGTACAATTATAAGTTCTATTATTTACTACAAATTATATGACAACTATTAGATGTGTAAAAGCATTTGTCATGCCTATTTTTCATAAATAAAATTTTCAAGTTTTCACACATGCTAGAGGGGTTAAAGAATATTGGATAATATCAATTGCATGCTTAAAGAGGTGTTAAAACCACTTTCCACATAGATATGGATGCCAACCTTTTTAACTTTCTTTAGAAGCCACCTAAAAATTGTATCTAAATACTTAAAGTTCTTTGTTTTGTCCTAAGAGAGTGTTGGTGTAATTAAGTTGTTGTACCTAGTGATAACCTCTCCTAGGTCCTTATTACACATATCACTTAATTTTACTTTGATCACGTTACAGTATATAAGAGCATCTATATGTTGACATTAAGGTCAATTTTTCTATTAGAGACTTCACACTTAGTCAGTTGGTTACATTACTATCGAACTTTACACTTGCTATCGAGCTTATCATTCATTGAACAATGTTAACCAAGTGTTTCACTTGCTCTTGAGATAAATAGTCAGAATGCAGTTCCTAATGAGCTTCACAATGTTTATCAAGTAGTTGAGACCATTTTTAGTATAGCTTGAATGTAGTGGTGTCTACCGAGCTACTCAGTAGAAGCAAAGTGATCATAGTGTTATCTAATATCTTTAGTGTTAAACAAGTTCTATAGTGTCTACTGAGCTCACAATATTCACACAAAGAATCTAGTGTTGACCAATTCATACAGTGTCAATTGAGTGATTATGTATCCACCAAGTTTCCCAATGTTCACTGAGTCATACAATGTTGACTAAGTTCTTACTACTTAAAGTGATCGGTATGGACTGACCTTCAACTTCAATTGAGTGCCAGAGTGTGCCGAGTGTTGATAGTATTTGCAAAATATCAAAACATCACCAAGTTTATCTTCTGAACCCAAGCTATAGTAGTTGGGCTAACTTTGTGAATTATGATTAACTTGGTAATGTAGCCAACTCTAGTAAATAATTAGTTAGATTGATATATGTAATGTATTGTATCATGTCCAAGAAATACATGAGAAGTAATAAGAAGAAGATGAGTGAATTTAAGGCTATAAGAAGTATGTGGTACAAAAAAGGCTTATCTATCACAACAAGGTGATCATTGCAATTCAAGGAATCTCAACTAGTAAATCAAAGATGCAAATTAGATATTAGCCACTAATTCATCCTAATAGGTACATCGGTCAATTTTTTTCATAGGGTGGACTTAACAGTCTTTTTCCAAATCTCCTAACAGAGTGCATACTTCATTGCATGTTTGTTAAGTCCTTTCACAAGGTGGACTAATAGTCCTTATTGCTCCTAACAAGGTAGATCATCAGAATTGATCAATTGTAAGCCTTAACATGTCAACTTTATACTATAGAACTAAAGCTTGTGTGTAATATCCCCACCCCAGTTTTACTTTGTTATTGAAAGGTTTTTGAGTCACCATTTCTTGTTTCAAAGTGTTATGAATGTTTATTGCTTTCATTCTTTCATGCATTCAATTAGATCAGAATAATATATGAAGGATTAGTTGGTGAAGTGAGTTAAAGTTTTATTGGTTGCTGATTCATCCCTCCCCTCTTAGTAACCTAGCCTACCTTATATTTCCAACACTATATTGTTGGTGGTTATATCATGTTATCAATTATTCACCTCAAGTAGATCTTCCACCTTTAGTGGTATTATAATATTATCATTTTTCTATCTTATGTGGGTGATAGAGGTGTTGCATGTAATACCCCTCTTATCTTAACTAAAAAAATTAAGAAATGTTGAGAGGGGGAAGGAGTGAATCAATATTTTAAATATTTAAATATAATGCAACTAAATGAACACAAAGGAAACAAAGATACATGGATTTATCTCATGGAAACCCTTTTGGGTGAAAAATATGATATCACTAATCACTGTAAATGTGGGCTCCAATGCAGTACATCCAAGGCTCCAAACTTCTCAAAAAAGAAGAAGGATTCAACCTAATTAGACTAAGGCAACTACCTCTAAAGGCCACAATCTCAAGCAAATTTATGAATCAGCTGTATTACAACCACTTTATCATAAAGTGGTAAAACATTGTAGACAACAATACATATGCATCAACACAACCATTCTCACATTAATGAGTTCATACTTATGTAGTAGATGAACTTCTAGTATCCAACCTCACCACACAAATGATGTGTTCTTTACACTATTGCAATAGAACTCCTTCCTCCTTGAAAATATGCCTATCCCACTGAGTGTGTGATCCCTTGTTTACACCCTATATATAGCTCACCCAAGAAACCAACATCACTTCAAAATTAATCCCCAAAAATATCTGGTATCCAACCCACAAAAAAATAGTGCTCATCCTACACACCCATATACACATTCTCCTATCACTTATAAAAAATAATGACAATCTTCACTTCAAAACCACCTAAGACTCCTCTTCAGGTGCCTTCATCCCAATTTTCTTCAAACATATACATTTTTGAGTCCGTATTATCATTGATTATCAATAATAATTTTAGGACAAAACAACTCATCATGCAACCAATGTCTAATTTCTAGCATTGATTTTCCAAAATAATTGATGCTTCTTTGAATAACTTCACCTAATATGCATATTTTTTATCTATTCTAGGAAACTAAGAGTTTAATGTGGTGTATCCATATAATCATCAGTTTTAGCATGTAGTATGTAGAGGCTCGAGCACAAAAGATAGAAACACCTAACAAATATGAAAATTTGAAGAACAAACTACCAAGGAACTCAAGCATCTATGGAATCATTTCTCATGGACTAAGCTTTACATGTCCTAGATGAAACATGTCCACGTAGATGAAAGGCCAATACTAGGGCAAATAAATGTTGGAAATAATAATGGGAAAGTAAACTCTGAGAGGGCAAGTTGGGGGGCAGGGTGGAGGACGGGGGGGATGTGAATTAGTACTTCAAAACTTTAACCATAAAACATTCCCCACACATCTAGCTCATTATTTAGCATATAAACTTAAATAACAAGATAAACATTTGCATCCATATCATAAAACAAATTTAACACATGACATACAATAAATTGGTTACCCAGAAACCCTCCAAGGAGAAGGTAAAACTGGGGTTGGATGACACCCACAAATCTTCACTACTATAGTTCTAATGTGTAGCCAATTATGGTTACAATGAGTTTAATCATACACAATGATCTACCCTATAAGGGGTCTGCCTTGTCAAAGGCTTACAAAGATTGCTAGGTCCACCTTGCTAGAGGTATTAAAATCAAAATTAAGTAAGCACTCGATTAAGAGATTTACAAGAGCCTGTTAAGACTACAAAACCTATTAAGGATATTTTGTTAGGAGATTTACACTATACCACTTGTTAAAATAATTTAGCACCATGATCCTTCTATTGGCACCTCATTGCTAGATGTCAAATATTCTCTTTTTTGATAAATCCTTGATCAAACTAATCAGATATGTCTCCTATTTCATTTCTCTTCTTTGCTCGATTCTCTCTAACTCATTCTACAATTTATAACATTTTTATAACCTTCATAGCCACTATTAATGCTCTCTCTACACTTAGCATTCATGTCTCACACATGTTACAAACTCCTTAGGGTTTGCCTTCTTAAATAAACATAGTTGGAAAGGTTTAGGTTATGATCAATGGGTGCGGTTGATCAATATTGCTGCCTAATTCATCCGTTAATCTAATTGGTTGCATGTACTACATAGGGATTCACAATATGACTCGATCCTTATCTTCTTCAATTGCAAAATTATGTTTATGTTGGCCCAAAAATGGTTTACATAGTAGTTTGTGCCATTACAAACAACTATGGCTCTAACTATTCACTTAGCATCCAAAGGGTCTAATCCTAGGCCATTACTATGCTCTCAATGTTGTAACTTGGCTTCTGAACAAATCAAAACATAAATAGCTAGGCACATATGATGTAGGAAGTTTGGAGAGTCATAACTTTTGACTCGGATCTGAGTTTTCTTAGATTTTTTTGGGTTTTTTCTTTTTTTCTACTCTATAGTTGAGGTGGATTCAATCTTAGCTAGCTCTATTGGGCCTATTTCAGTTGATTTTCAAGAGACATAAATTCCATCTTAACCTCTACATTTTAGTTTTAAAATATCTTAGGTTTTTTTTGTGTTTTCTACTTTGTAATAACTTCAAAATTTCTTTCCAAATTTTAGAGATTAATTGGCAGTTCACCTTTATGGTTTAAAGGGTAGATATAGGAAACTTTGAATTCTCTTTCAGAGGTTTGTTAGAAGTTACCAAAAATGGCATATTTTTCTAGTTGTCAAAATTTGCCAAATTTGGAAATTTTTGGTTTTCTCTTTTTGGAGTTAGTTATTATTTAATGGAGTTAGAGATCCATGTAGAAGCAGTTTTTAGTAATGAACAATTTAGAGTTTGAATCTATATTGGGTTTTGTCATGAGTTATTAAGTTCTCTGTAAATTGAGATTGGTGTGCTACATCATTTGGTATCAGAGCCACAAGATGGCTGGGAGAGGAAGAGGAAGAGGAGGCATTGCCCAATTTTAGAGAATCATACTAGACTTGCAACGGTAGATTGAGGAGCTCACTAAAGGATTTGATAATCAAAGAACACAAAATGATAATGTATTGGAGGAAGAAACAAACAGAGGAAGTAGTGATTGAATGGAGAGAAATGTAGAAAATGAAGCTGAGGAGTTAGCATAAATGAGCTATGAAGACAAATTCTTAAGGGCTTTAGAAGGAAATAATGATGGTATCAAAATTGAAGTCTCAAACTATGCTGGTAACCTTAAAGTAGAAGAATTGATAGATTGGTTAAATCAGATGAGTAAATTTTTTGAATGGAAGCCTATGACAGAGGAAAAGAAGATGAAGTTTGCATGCATGGAATTAAAAGTTCATGCCATGATCTAGTGGGATCATCTCCAAAAGGAGTAGGTGAATAAAAACAAGGACACGATAGAGACATGGAGTAAGATGGAAAAGAAATTTAGGTTACTACTTCGAAGGATGAGCTACATAAATGGATTAAAGAGCAAGAGAATTGAGGAAATGATGAATTTGATATGTTGGATTTTGACTTCATTCTTGTGGGCACTAAAATTTTTGGCGATAAAATAAGGGACACACCAACAAATAATCCTTTAAAAGGGGATTGGATTCAATCACCACCTCAACCACAACGACTTCAAGGTGCCTCGCCATCACCAAGTCAAGATTTATCTTTCTTGGATAAAGGTTTAGCCACTCCTCTCCCTCCTATCAATAAAGAGTAGATACAACCAGTGCAAGAAGAAGAGTCACAATAGAGACTTGTTGATGAAGTATCAAAAGAGTGATAGATATATGAAGAACCTAAACAAACTCCCCAAGATATAGAGGCAAGGAATATTGACTCAACAGATGCAATGGTGCCTATTTCAGATATCTCATAGAACGAGAAGACTATGGAGAGGAGAGATGAGGGAAAGGGGCTAGTAGTATAGACCACCTCTTCAGCTCAGTATATGTCTCTGATGGGAACTTCTCCATGCTGGTTGAAGAGGGAGGTGATGGGTAGGATGAAAAGGCAAATGCATTGCACTGAGGATGAGGCAACAAAAGAATTAGTTGAAGCCCTCAAGGGACCTAAGCCACCTATGAGCGATGTGCAAACATTGGCCTTCATTATGAAGAACTAAGAT
Organism: Cupressus sempervirens; assembly: GCA_028749045.1. NCBI lineage: Eukaryota > Viridiplantae > Streptophyta > Pinopsida > Cupressales > Cupressaceae > Cupressus > Cupressus sempervirens. The sequence continues at coordinate 590,212,050 of CM053787.1, forward strand.
CAAAATTTGTTGGCTCATATTGCTATCCCTCCATTACATATACATATTGAAGATCTAACCTGAAAAGTCTATCAAATTAACGAGGTCTTTCTAGGAAAGCCAATAGTAGACACTACAAAAGTTTTGATTACCACTAGAATCAAAGAAGTGTTTAAGCACTTAGATAAAGATGAGGCTAAATTGGTAAAGTTGAGAAAAAAAATGAGATCATGAGGGATTTTTTGCATGAGCTAGTGGTTTCAATTGATCTAGATAATCTAGAGGCCACTCTTGAAGTAGCTTTACAAAATAAAGATAAAGAGAAGTCAATTCTACAAGTGGATGCATTTTTGACAGCTTGTCTATTATGGTGAGAAATTTTTGAGGAAAAGGGTGTGTAGATAATATAGGGGAAACTTAAATTATTGCACCATATACAAAATAATACAGAGAAGCTAGTTGCTATATTAAACTAGGATTTTGGATTGATGGACAAGGTACATACCTAGGATAAAGATCTTCAAGTGTTACAATCAATAAAAGGTTAAAGATATGGTATGCTAATGGATGTATATATGGAGGATGAGTTAGATAAGATATATGATTGGATTGAGAAAATTGCATTTGGTACTAAAGTAATGGAGACATTACACTTGGATATCCATAAGCTCAAGGATCAAGCCCAAGAGCAGATTTTGGAAGAAGAGAAGTATTATAGTGATGCATGCCTTGACATTTTTGAAGATAAGTTAAGAGATAAAATCCTATAGGTGAAAATATTCATTGAACAGTTTTGAAAGATTTTTAATGAAGTTTTGACTAATGAAGACATAAGACACTCATTTAAGATGGAGGAGGCATTATTGGAATTAGATGTAAAAGTAGAAGATTTTGTAGAGACTCGCATAAAAGTGGGAAACTATTGATAGATGGTGAAGGATAAGTATTCTTGATGCAAGAGCATCCAAAGGTATAAGGGAAATCTTGTGTCACCCAAAAAAAAATTGTACTTAGACTTAGTTTTTGTTTCATGTGTTTTCATTTTTGGATACCCATTTGGGTCAAATAAAGGTTCCAACTCTCATAGTTCCACTATCAGTGTTTGTGTAAATCCTGAAAAAATAGGAGTATGTAATTGGGCCATCATTTTGGTGAACTAGGAGGTGTGAATTGGCCAGATGAATGTAATTGTGATTTAGAGCATTCCAGAAAAAGAATCAGGTCAAAAGGCACCACAGTTTGAAAGTTAATGCATTTTTTCAGGTTTTGGAGACCTCCTAAGAATGCTTCAAAGTCAGGTTAGGGGCATTAAATGACCTCAAAAAGGGCCAAAAAATGGGGGACAAGCTAAGCTTGTCTATAGGGCTATAGAGCGCTTCGAGAGCTTTTCGAAAATGTAAACGGTTCGTCAATCAGAGCTACGGTTCAAAAGTTATGCCTCTCGAAAGTTCGGTTACCATTTCCAGATTCTTCTAGATTTGCACCGACTTCTAACGCAGCTTCTGGAACCTTCTATTTGGTTGGCGGATGCCTACTAGCACTTTCTAGAATGTACTCCTAGTCCTTAACCCTCTGGGGTCTATTTAAGGAGATTTCTGGCATTGTAAAAGGTAGTTCGGAGTGGAGTTTGAGAGGAGGCACTGAAAGGAGAAATTATCTCCATAGTTATGCTATTGTAAGCCATTAGGGCATGTTTTGAAGTTTATTTTCTCTATACTGAATGTACTAGCTTATTTTTTAGTTAATTCAATTTCCCTTTTCTATTGTGTCCATTATGTTCTTGGGTTGTGTCCCCATCAATTATGCTTTGAATTTTTTGAAAGCAACCCAAGTGATGGAGATAATAGAGAAATTCAAGAGCAAACATCTAGACATAGCTCTAGTATAAAGGCAAACAAAACCCTAAAGCTAAATTTTAGGTTGACACTGGCAAAAATTTTAGGTTTTTTGGACCTCTCACTAAGGTGCACCTCTCCAAAAGTGCACAAGGTGTGCCTCTCCCATGGTGCACTTCCCCAAAGGTGTGCTAGAAGTTTTGAAGAAGTTAGAGGTGCACCTATAATTAACTACCAATTCCAAATTTATAGCTTTCCATGCACTAGAAATGCATTTTGATAGTAGTTTAACTCCTACAATCATCTAGAGATGGTTGAGCTTATATTTTTGGCATCTCCAAACACTCCTACATCATCTAATAGATTCCTTCTTCTTATCTACTTCTTCTTTCTTTGTTTTAAGACATGTAAAGGCTCATGCACCCATTAATTGATAAAAAAAGGGTGGAGTCCTACTTAGCACCTCTTATAGAGTCAATTTGTATATATTTAGATTTCTTTTATTATTTTTAAGCATATATTTGCATAAATTAATCTCTCACTCTCAACACAAATTGAGTTGACGATGGCCCATAAATTAAGGAATATAATACATATTCCAGGCCATTATTTTGATGCAATTTAATATATTTTATTGGTGCTCTATTTCTAATTATAGTTATTCTTATCAAATTATATTTTGTGAATGTATATTCATGGAGTGAAATGGAGCTAATGGTTTTGTTGTGTTATTGTGATTCAGTGATCTTTTAATTCTAGTGTTTGCTGCATGTTTATAAATTTCACTGATGTACTTAGTTAGAGAAGTGATCACCTATTGCTCCTATATATTTTTTTGTCTCACATGAGCACAATTTTTGTGGCCTTGTGATTTGATGAGAACTGAAACATATTATTTGTATTCTCATCAACGATTGCATCAGTGGAATTAAAGAAGCACTACTCCTTTTTTCTTTAGTTACCAACCAATATTTTCAAAGGCTTAACTTGCAAACATGTTGTTTCTATGGCTTATGTCCATTAGGGATTTACTTTTCAAGTTATTTTCTCTAACTTCTCATTACCATATCTTCATTATTTTCTTTTACAAATATTCTTTTAATTTAGGAACTCGTATAGTTGCATAGTTAAAATTGAATTCATTATAAATAGAAAAAAAAAAATCTTTTTGTGTGGTTACTTTTTGAGCTAGCAAGTAGATTCAACAACTTATCCAAAATCGGTCAAACTAGCAAAGCCCTCCTTGTGAACACTCACATTTATCTTCTACTAAGTGGATACTAGTAGGTTGCAAGATCACCCTGAACCTTGGAGTTGATCCAAGATTAACTTTTCAAGGGATTAACTTTGGAGTTGATTCCTAAACCTTGGATAAGATCCCTTTCCTTCCCTTTATGATCAACAAGTTTTGGTTCACCTATTGCACTCAATTTAGCTTTTGCCAAGCTATCCTGCTTTGCCTATCCTCTAGCATTACCTTGACTTTTCCTCTTCAACTTATCTTTTGTTTTTAGAGCATGTTGATAAGAAACCTCAATCATATTAATCTTCAACATACCAACTTCATCTTGGATATTAAATCTCAAACCATTAATGTACTGAGCTACTTTCTCTTTTGATAATTCTCTATTCCCAGACCAAATAGTTGACTTGTAGAAGTCCTCAATATAATCTTTCACAATCATATCTTGTTGTTTTAGATTTTTTAACCTCTTAAATAACTCAAGTTCATAATTAATAGGAATGAACTTAGCCTTCAACTTAGTCACCATCAACCTCCATCTAGTGATCTTAATTTCACCTTCCTCCTCTCTATCTCTTTTCAATTCCTTCCACCAAAGAACAACATGTCCTTTCAACTTAGTTTGTGCCAACCTTACTTTGAGTGGATCCTCAATATCCTCAAGCTTAAATTAATCTTACGATTCACTAATCAAATCAATCAAGTCTTCAAGATTAAAAGTAAGTGAGGAATTAGAAACCTTCATCTTATACTTCAACTTCAACTAGGATTCAAGTCTAGCAGACTGACCAGCCCTAGTTCCAATAGGTCTATCAACTAATCAACTCTATCCTCACCACTCAATCCATTAACTTCAAAATCTTCAATTCCTCTTAACTACCTTTAGTACCCACATGTCAAGGTACACCACCTATAGCACTAACAATTTTAGCAATCATGGTACTCTTCATCAATGCCATCTAAGATCTGAAAGTAGCTTTAACCTCCTCCATTTTAGATATAAAATTTGCTTTAACCTTCTCTAAGATCCTTTCTTCCACAACATCATTAAGATCATCAAGCACCCTATGGTCCAATCTTCTTGGAGGCATCTTCAAAGATTTTTGCAAACCTTAAGTAGTAAATCCACAACTCTAGAAGATCAATCAACTTTACAAGATCAACCTTCTCCAACCATAGACCCTTGTTGTGAATAGCCTCAACTTGGTGATCAATCTACACACTTAGGAACAACCTTCTCTTTGATACCAACTAATGAAGTGAGGATCTAAGGGTACCCCTGTTGGAGGTAATCTAGATCACTATAAATAACTACATAGCAGAAACATAGCAAAATATACACAATCTAATACCAAATACAACTCTTTATTTATAAATATATCTGTTTACATGAAATATGCCTAGTTGTAAGGCCTTCTGGGTTAGGGAAAAATACAACAACAATTACAAAATAGTTCTACAAGATCCCACAAGATCTAACTTACAATCCCAATCCTAGCTAGTTGAGATCTACACTCTAGAAGAAAACCCCAAGGAAATCTCAACTTGTGTTCACAAGACCCCCAAGTAATCTCCCAACTTTCCAAGAAACAAATATTAGTCCTTCTCAAAACTTGCTCCTACACTTTATCCTCTTCTCCAATTTGGTTGAATCTATTTTTCTTTTAAGGCTCCAAAAAAACCCCTTAATTATACCCAACTAATCCATCGGTTAGCCCATATCATTACAAATTAAATGAAAACACTTACATTAAACATATGTTGAGCCACAAGTCAGCTACAACACAAATTAAATACCCTTAAATAAATTAAATGTTGTTGGCTAGCTCACAGAAAACTTGGCACCTATAGGAACCAATACCATACTGAGTGTTAGAGAAACCAAGATGAGCATCAGCCAAACCACAAGCATTGTTGAGATCTCAATGCATGACAAACTCCTAGTATATTTTGAGGACCACAGTATATGCCGAGCTCCTTCAGTGACCAAACCCCTTCAACAACTAAGATCCTTAGCCAAAACTATACCCAATGGTGACTGAGTAACACTCCTTCTTTGACTGAGTCCTCCAACTCCAAGGTCAAAATACAACACCCTATTGGATTTCCACCAAGCCCTAGGATGCTCCAACTTTGTTAATTTATGGATGAGTTTAATATAATTAGAAAAGGATGGGTAAGTTTGTCTATGGTGATAGTTGACTAATATATGCTTTAATAAAAATATGTACATTAATCATCTTAATATTGAACAACTCTCTCTTCTCACTCTCTATCATATCATGATGTTAGGACATAACATATTTTATATGTAAAATGTATGTTGGATGCATCACGTTTCTCTACATTTGATCTCACTAATAGTTTTAGTTACTAGGTACTTTGAGCAAGACTAAGAGCTCTCTGATCTCAATTGTAGTATTAGTCATCATCATAAAAAAAAAAAAAAAAAAATGAATTATAAAGTAGATTCCTCAATTTAATATTATAAAATTATATGAACATTATATTTCATAATTTTTGTGGATTAACATAAAGATGGGTTTACAAGGACCCAAAACCCATAAAGTATTAGTTTACAAAAAAAGTAGTTATGTTTCAAAGAAGAAGTAAGCGAGAAAGATAAAATAAACCTACACAACATCCAAAAAACAAATAACCAAAATAAACACTCACCTAAATTGAATGAAACACACTAAGAAGAAAGAAGAAAAAGAAACTTAAACCTAAGCTACTTACTTTAAATCTTTAGCACACTAAATCTCCCTTGTGTCTAGATCATCTTCATGTTTCTTTAGAGCCATGGTCATTGTCTTTCTATTGAGTTTGCCCCTCATTCTTCTCCTTGGGCCTTCTAGAACATCATGCTAGTCTTTGACTTTGTCAAGTTTAAGTCAATTTTAAGCTCAATAACCTCCGCATCCATCTTTTCTTTACTATTTATGATCTTCATAATGGAAGACTCGAGTCTGTTATCATTTTATTTTAGGGTTTTGCTAACTCTACCCTCTATCTCCTTCGATTGAGTTGGGATTCCATCACATATTCCTTATATTCTTTTCATTAACTCCACTTCAATTTAGAAACTTTTCTCCAATGCATCCACCTTGTCTCTAAGGAAATTGATTTCCTTATATATCCAACTATCAAAGTTGACAAAAGATAAGTCAGATTTATACTTAGCCTTATTGAGAAAGTTGAAGGACATTGAATTGTTGTTAGTGTCATAATCCTCTAAAACCTTCATGTCTTTCACAATATGCATGTCCTCTAAGTTGGGAGCAAAGTACCCAAAAATGTTAAAGGCAAAATCCTCCTTCCTATTATAATTTTTCTTACTTTTTTCTCCAAATTATTTTCCATTCGGAATTTTTCTCTAGAAGCAGAAATCTTATGCAACTTTGGAGTAAAAAACCCCTCATATTCCTCCTTTATTCCCATTCCATTCGCATTTCCTTCCCAAAGATCTGTCAAGTCCCTATCATCCCATGAATTAGCTAACATGGTATCCTCTTCACCCTTAGGCCCATCCTAGTGTCTCCACTATCCATATTATTTTAAAGCTGTTCTAGGCCAAGGGGTTTCCCTCTTACTTTGAGTATTTCTGTCTTGTTTAATTTTGGACCAGATTTAGGAATTTTGGCCTTGCAACACTCTACAAAGAGGAGAATAAGCCCTTCACAAAGAATGGACTCAGATTATTCTTTCTTATGTTTGGTTGCACTCCAATTCAAAGATTTCAAAATATGAGAAGGGGAAGAGATTTTATCTCCATACTGAGAATGATTAAGAAAAACAAAATTGAAATAGTGGATCATTTTCTTCCTATCATCTAAGTGAAATAAGCCCTAATATAGTTTACCACATGCTTTCAAATAGGCTTAATTTGTGTGTTAGAGAAATAGCTATCCACCTTGACCAACACCTCCCTTTCATCGTCATCCTTTGGAAATTTCTCCAATGCCTTCTCAATGACTTTTCTTTCCTTGAAGAAGTTTAAACCCTCGCATGATAGACTAGTCATTTATGAGATAAAGTAAGTGTTAAGGGAAAAAGAGATCACATACATTAAAATGTTGTACTCCTTCTATCCTCTAGAAAACTCCTTCATAACTTCAAGATCAAAAGAATTAACAAAAATATTTTAGAGAAACAAATTATTCTAATTGATAGATTTAAAATAAAAAGAAATAAACAATAAAAATAAAATAAAAAACATTTAACGAAGTAGGAAATTTTGAAAAATAAAATAAGAAATTGTACACTAACATCTACGAGATACATTACCAAATCCGAATAAGTAACTCCAACATATTTGTTATCAATATGTAACCTTTTATAAATTCTAATATAATTTGTGCCTTTATGCATACTCTCCATCTTTATTCTCCATCTTTTTTGAGGTCTAACAATATTCAATTTCCACACATCATGTCGGGAATCATGCCTTTTCCGGGCTGTCTTCCACGCTACCAAAACACCAGCGTAGTTTCTAAGCATTCTTAATTATATATTCCAACGCCCATAGTGTTGTAGTTACGCAAGCAATTCTGAAACTCGTAACAGAATATGGGGAATTGTTGTCAAGGACAGGGGAGCAAAGGCGATGCAGATGCAGAGAGGGAGTGGGAGAGGAAGCTTCCCACAAATTACAAAGAAATCCTTGCCAGGGTCAATCCCCCGGTGTCCTATAAATCAATGGAGGAGCTCTATCACAAGTTTTGTAATTCACTTCTTATAGGAGGAGGAACCCAGGTATAGTAACCCACAAAATAATGTAATATTTTTCTTGTTCCTTCTATGTTCTTAACAGCCTGACATATTTTGGATGTCTGTTAAAAACGCAGCGAATTTGGATGGACAAATCTACGGGCACATTGGCGTACATGTTGTCTGCAAGAGCATTGGAGATCACTTGGGGTAATGACAATCGCTACTGGTCGTGGGTGTCAAACGAACAATCCAGGTTACTTATTTACATCACACCAAACAGTGATATGTCTCTTTTAAATTCACGCTGATTATAAGTTTGAATATCATACAAAAGGGTGCTGTGTATTGTTCAAATTTTACCCTTTTCCCTTTCTTCTTTCTATAGTTTTTTTTTATCGATAATGGTGTAGAAGTTAAGTTTTAGTGTGTGACCTATAAATAGGTTCGGCTCTATTGCTCTAGATAACTTAAACATCATATACTAAAGCTTGATTCTTAACCTAAAAGTGTTAAATAATAAAATTTAATTTCTTCCTTAATATGATGTTTAAGAGTGACCGCCATAACAAATAATGACATGGCTTGATCAAACGGTGCAGATTTGAGAAAGTTGCAGAGCTAAAACTGGTTTGGTGGTTTGAAGTGAGTAAAAAGATCGACTGCAGTCTCTTGTCTCCAAACACAGAGTACAGCGTTGCGTTTGTTCTCAAAATAGATAAAAGAAAAGGGGAATCCCAGTCTCACCCATCACCATTCACGTTTTCACTTAAAACGACTGAGGGGGAGTTGATAAAATCAGCTAGATTCTTGGACGATCTTGACAAATCAATTGAAGTGGATGGGCATGAGAGGACTCCTGTGATAACTGGCGAGAAAGGATGGATGGAGTTTGTTGTGGGCACCTTCTTTCTGAAGGAGGATGACAGCAGTGCTCAAACAAAAGATATTGAAGTCAGTATGAAAAACACGGACGTCAACTTTCCTAAGAATGGCATTATTATTGATGGAGTTAAGATTAGTCCTAAGATGAAACGATCGACCACTGCGGGAACAATTAGTTCTTGATGTAGTTGGAATTGAAAGACCTCAGATCATAACGATCCCGACTTTCTTTCCATCAGTAGTTCCTTTGATGTATATTTAAGTCGTTAGGTTGATATGTTAGAATCTGCTTTCCCTTGGTTCTCCCATATGTGAACTCATTTTTACTCAAAGTTGTGTGTGTCACGTAATTGTAAGAGGAAATCTACAATATCACATATCTATTTTGATAAACTTTTTTATAAATATACTGACATAGATATTAAAGTATTTTAATGAAATCTTTGATTATTATTTTTTATTTATGTATGAGTGCTTTAATAATATGGGAAAATGACATTTTAATTCACTTTTGTTCTTTAATTATTTTTACAAAGTAAAACATAAAATTAATATAGAAATTAGATATAAGGGATATTGATCTATACTAAATTTGAAGCATGCTGATATACTTAAACTATGAGTATTTAAAGATAGTGAAAATTAAAGTGTCTCAAACTTATCTATACTACACATCCAATTATTTATTTAATTATTTGATGCCTAGATTGTGAATTTTTTAATCATGATTTGTTGTCTATTGTAACATTCCATGGTGAGTTGTCCTCATACCAGAAGGTCAATCCAGAAGATGACACCAATGCACTTTATTCCTAGACAAGAAAGTAGGCATCTCATTTGATAATGATATTTTGTCATGTGTCAAAATTAAGAAAGTTTGTCTAAGTCATTATTATAGTAGAGGTTCTTGTGATATTCTATGACACATTCCTCTGATAGGTTTGACATGTGTTAAAATTGAACCTTGCATGAAGAATATGGGTGTTTACTTTGGCTTATAATGGTTTCAAAGAGAATCAAATATTTATAGTTAATTAAGATATATTTTCATATACAATTATAAGTTTTTTTATTTGCTAAAAATTATATGATAACTATTAGACGTGTAAAAGCATATGTCACACCTATTTTTAGAAAATACATTTTTCAAGTTTTCACACATGCTAGAGGGGTTAAACAATATTGGATAATGTTAATTGCATGCTTAAAGAGGTGTTAGAACCACTTGTCACATAGATATGGATGCCAATCTTTTTTGCTTTCTCTAGAATCCACCTAAAAAATGTAAGTATCTAAATACTTACATTTTTTGTTTTGGCCTAAGAGAATGTTGATGTAATTAAGTTATTGTATCTAGTGATAAGCTCTCCTAGGTCCTTATTACACATATCACTTAAGTTTACTTTGCTCACATTACAATTTAATATCATCTATATTGTTGGTGGTTATATCATGTTATTAGTTATCCACCCTGATTACATCTTCCACCTTTAGTAGTCTTGTAACACTATCATTTTCCCATCTTATGTGGCTAATAGTTTGTACATCTAATATCCTCTTATCTTAACTGAAAATTTAAGAAATGCCAAGAGAAGGAGGGAGTGTATCAATATTTCAAAAATTTAAAAGTAAATGCAACTGAATGAACACAAAGTAAACAAAGACACATATTTATCTCGTGGAAACCCTTTTGGGTGAAAAACATGATATCACTAATCACTGCAAATGTGGGCTCCAACCCAATACATCCAAGGCTCCAACCTTGTCAACAAAAAGAAGGCTTCAACCTAATCAGACTGAGGCAACTGCCTCTAAAGGCCACAACCTCTAGCTAACTGATGAATCAACAATATTATAACCACTTTAACTCTTGTTTTATCATAAAGTGATAAAACACTGTAAACAATAATATAAATGCATCAACACAACCATTCTCACTTAAATGAGTTCACAACTGTAGTAGATGAACTTCTTGTATCTAGCCTCACTGCATAAGTGATGTGTTCTTCACACTATTGCAGTAGATCTCCTTCCTCTTTGAAAATATGCCTATCCCATTAAGTGTCTAATCCCTTATTTACACCCTATATTCAACTCACCCAAGAAACCAACATCACTTCAAAATGAATCCCCAAAAATATGTAGTATTTGGTCCAAAAAAAACTTGTACTCATCCTGTACACCTCTGCCCATGTTCTCCTATCACTTATAAAACAAATGATGATCTTCACTTCAAAACATCACGAGACTCCTCTTCTAGGTGCATTCATCCCATTTTCTCTTCAAGCAATTATGTTTTTTAATCATTATTGTCATTAATTATCAGTAATGATTTTAGGACAGAAGAACTCATCATGCGACCAATGTACAATCTCTAGCATCGATTTTCCAAAATAATTAACACTTCTTTGAATAGCTTCACCTAACATGCATACATTTTATCTATTCTAAGAAAATGAGAATGCAATTTGGTGTATCCATATAAGAATTACTTTCAGTGTGTAGCATGTAGAGGCCTAAGCATAGAAGATAGAAACATCTAGCAACCATGCAAATTTGAAGAAACAAACAACCAAGGAACCCAAGAATCTATAGAATCATTTCCCATAGGCTAAGCTTGCTGCCATGGATGGAACATGTCTGCATAAATGATAGGCCAACACTAAGGCAAATAAATATAAAATTATTTAATACTTTAAATGAATTTTAGCTTGGTCTAATCATGTCAACCTAGTAGCATAATCTTGTGAAAGGTGTTTGGGAAATATGTCATCAAGGGATGCTAGTTGCGAAATGAGGGATTATGAATGCAACTGCAATAGGTGAAAGTAAATCTATGGAAAACCAAATAAACATTGGTGGCATGAACTGTCGATTCCTTGCAACAGGAACATAGAAACATATATAAATATCAATATATAGAAATAATAATAACATAAATAGTTTTAGAATTTAATCAATTTTCCTTTTATAGAGGATAATTAGTGATAATTTAATTTAATTTAATAATATTTATCTCTTTTAATTAATTTCTCTCAATTTATTGAATATTTAATTCAATAAGTGATTTTTTTGGAGATTTAATTCAATTTGATCAATTTTAATTCCCTTTTGACGTGTAATTAGAAAATGGGTTTAATTCAATTAATGTGCTAGGACATTTGAGTTAAAATTAAATAGTTCATGGTGTTTTATTACTAATTATCATTTTATATTTAGGAAATAATTTTTCTTTTAGAGATTTAGTTCAATTTAGTCAACTTAGTTTCTTTTTTATGTGTAATTAGCAAATGGGTTTATTTTAATTAATGTGCTAGGACATTTGAATTAAATTAAATAGTCCATGGTGATTTATTTCTAATTATCATTGTATAATTAGGAATTAAGTTTTTTTTTTATTAAGATTATTGCATTTTAAGTGTTTTATGTAATTTGATACATTGATCAGATTAAGTGATAGAAATAGATATTAGTATGAGCCCTTACTTTCTGACTTGCATGGTGAATAAAGCACAGACGAAGCTTACATTATTTCAATCATGAGAAAATGATTTTTTTATTAATTGTAGAATAACACAATTTTGATCTATGTAGAGTTGTTTCCTTTGTGCAAAAAATGTGTATGCTTATAATAATCTTTCCTCCTGCCACATATCATATATTTTTAGATAGTTTGAGTTTACAAAGATAGCTTAAAACATAATGATTCTATTTTTCTAACCAAGGAATATGGGTGTACGTACAAACTTATTTTCTACCCACAAATCATAAACTAGTTTGTTATAATAGTGGACAAAATTAGAAGATAACATGGCTTTTCATATTATTAACAAACATGCAATATGGATTGAAAGATGGCCCATATTCTCATCAATTAACAAATCTTCAAGCTTGAGATCACAATGGTAGACATGTCATCTATGGTGGAATTCAATAATGTTGATACCTACATGCTCCTTGCTCATTGTTTTTGTTTGGAAACTTTATTGAATGTTTTACCTTCTATAATACTTTTCATTACATAATTAGATCCTTTTTCTTTCTATTTATTACTTCAAACAACTGGAGAAAGTTCACTTGATAGACAAATCACATGATAGAAATATCATGCTTGATCTTCCTCATCATGTAGAATAATATTATAGGAAGCATGTAGAAAACTATATACATGTGACATGAAATAGATATTAGTAAATACTATCAATAATATTTACACATTATTCTATCTAAAAAATTGATTAAATATTACTTACATAAATTAAATCATATGCAACATAAGATGAGAAAATGGGATGAAATAGAACAAAAATAGAACACATAAGTGAATGTGATGGTACATAAAATGGATAAAATAATGGTATTAAAAAGTCATAAATATCTCTCATCATTCCCCCCAACTTAACATATTGCACATCCTTGCGCAATCATTATGATCAAGAGGATTTTAGTTTTAACTAGAAGCTATTTGAGTTTATATATTTGGCTTTGTCTCCAGCCTAAACCATGATAACTCTTGTATAAACACAAAGCCCCTTTCTTTACTTCTTATGAATTGCTTTGTGAAAAAATTCAATTTTCTATTTCTAATACTAATACCCCCTTCAATGTTTTCATCATTTTTTTTCTTTTTTTTTCTTTTTCTTATTCTTTCCTTTGCATTTCTAACATTATGGTTCAAATGATTATATGTATGAGTGGTCATTAAAATTTTATTTTACAATGCACAAGCTTATTTAGAATGGGTGAAATAGGAGACAAAATGATGGATATAATGGATAGTGTGATGGGATTATTAAGGGCAATGGATGGAAGATATATAATAGGATGACATACCTCCCTTGAACTAAAAGGTTGACTATCCATGGGAAAGAAGGAGAGGTTAGGTTGGGGTGTTGCATAGTGATAAATATATAAGTAATATAAATAACATTAAGAGATAAAATAATGAAAAATAAAATTGATTATTTTACCAATATGCATGGTCAAAGAAACCAAGGTTGGAACACAGAGAAATGCAATAGTTTCCTCCTCAAAAAATGATGAATCAGCAATAAGGAACAAAAAAAGCATCCTAAATGGCAACACCACAAAAGACTTCCATTTGACTAAAATCACTAGAGAGCATATTGTTCTAGTTTCACAATGCACACACCATTTCTCCTAAGAAACGGGGACCCCCTTGTAAAAAAAATTCTTTTATAGACCCTTAGTCTAGGGTCAGAATCTTTTTAGGGCTCTATCTAGTGTTTGAGATTAGCCTTGCCCTCTGCCCGAAAAAACCCAAATCCCAAAATTAGAGAAAATTGGATAATGAGTTGACTTCATAAAGCTAAGGGGTGCTCTAGCACACTAGCACACCTAGCGCACCTAGTGCACCCCCTAGAAGTGTGCTAGTGCGCTAGTCATGCTAGTGCATAGCACACTCTCTTGGAAGCATGCACCTATTTTTAGAAAAGTCATAAATATCTCTCATCATTCCCCCCCCCCCCCCAACTTAACATATTGCACATCCTCGTACAATCATTATGATCAAGAGGTTTTTAGTTTTAACTAGAAGATATATAAGTTTATAAATTTGGCTGCATCTCCACCCTAAACCATGATAACCCTTGTATAAACATAAAGCCCCTTTCTTTGCTTCTTATGAATTGCTTTGTGAAAAAAAATTAATTTTCTATTTCCAATACTAATACCCCCTTGAATGTTTTCATCATTTTTTTCTTTTTTTTTGTCTTCTTATTCTTTCCTTTGCATTTCTAATATCATAGTTCAAATGATTACATGTATGAGTGGTCATGAAAATTTTATTTTACAATGCACAAGCTTATTTAGGATGGGTGAAATAGGAGACAAAATGATGGATATAATGGATAGTATGATGGGATTAATAAGGGTGATGGATGGAAGATATATAATAGGATGACATATCTCCCTGCAATTGAAAGGTTGACTATCCATGGAAAATAAAGAGAGGTTAGGTAGGGGGTGTTGCATAGCGATCAATATAATAAGTAATATAAATAAAGTAAAAAGATAAAATAATGAAATATAAAATTGAATATTTTACCAATATGCATGGTCAGAGAAGCCATGGTTGGAACATAAAGAAATGCAATAATTGCCTCCTTGAAAAATGGTGAATCAGCAACAAGGAACAAAAAAGAAGCATCCAAAATAACAACACCACAAAAGACCTCCATTTGACTAAAATCACCAGAGATCATACTATTGTGGTTTTATAATGCACACACCATTTCTCCTAAGAAATGGGGACCCCCTAGTAATTTATTTTCTTTTCTAGACCCCTAGTCTGAGGTCTGAATCTTTTTAGGGCTCTATGTGGTGTCTAAGATTAGCTTGGCCCTCTGCTTGAGAAACCCAAAAACTAGAATCAGAGAAAATTGGATAATGAGTTGACTTTGTAGAAGTAAGGGGAGTACACTACCACACCTAACACACCTAGTACACCTTTAGAGATGTGCTAGTGTGCTAGCTATGCTAGTGCAAAGCACACTCTCTTGGAAGTGTGCACATGCGTAGGTGCACACCTCTAAGAGGTGTGTTCCATCCTGCAACTATAAAAGCCCCAAATACCCCTCCCCCCTTATGCATTTTCTCCTCCAAGTGATTCAATGGTGCACCTCCATATCCTTTGAGGTGTTCCATTTTTTTCATACCCTACACACATATAGACAAACATTTAAGTAAAAAGGTGTGCACCTTGCGCACCTATCCAAAGTGCATAAGGTGTGCACCTTTATTCACTAACAAAACCAAGAACTTAAATAAAAAACACCTTATGTGACATGTGCATATGTGCACCTATCTAAGATGTGCATATGGGCACCTTAAAAATCCCAAAGCTAAGACATAATAAGAATGGTGCATAGTTGTGCACTTTTCTATGGTGCACAATTGTACACCATTTTATTTGGTTAAAAAAGAAACAAGTCTTTAAGAGATTAGGGTGCACGCATGCGCACCTTGCAAGGTGCACATATGCACACCCCAATTTTATATTCTTAAGGCCCTTTGTAAGGGTGCACATGTACACACCCTTTGATATGGAGCTTGCATTATTAAAAAGAGGTGCACCTAGCACATCTTCAAGGTGTGCAAGGTGCACTAAAAACTATGCAACATAGCTTAAAATAGGGTTTTATAGTGTTTTAATTAGTTTTAGGGTTCTAGGTCTAATTTTTACTAATTAGGGTTTCTTTGTGATTGGTTTTTCCACCTTTTGGACTAATGTGCTTCTATTTTGTGTAGATATAATGACTTCTTCTTCATCCTCACGCATAGTAAAGATTGCTCCTAAGATAGTGGTTTTCAAGTTTTAGGGTGTACCATCAAAATCTTATTTATGGGATGTGCATTCAAAGATTCAAGATACAAAAATAGATCATATTGACTAGAATGCATTCCTAGTTCTCTACAACAAACCAAATGGGAGATCATCGATGGTTTCTGCACTTATTAGATTAGGACTAGTAAACACAACTTCACACCCTATTTTAGTACAATCTTCCAAGTTGATCATGGCTTTGGCTGAGAATTATGTTTTAGAAGAGAGAGTGGTCAAAAGCATAACAGGAGATATCATTATCGACTTAAGACCAAAGGACATTGAGAAAGTATTTCATCATCCAAGGGTAGACTAATATATAAGGATGTCATACCATCAAGTAGAAAGGTGGTATAGAGACAATGAACAAAAAGAAATTGAAATCATTCAATCTTTATATCTGATTGATATAACCCCTATGGCCCAAAAAGTGAGGAAAGTAGATATGAAAAGAGGTTACATGAAGGGTGAGATCAAGCATTCCATAGCGCTCCTGAGTAGGATCATGGGATTACCAGTAGTAGGAGACATAAACTTATGTATGGTACACTTCATAGAAACAATTAGAATGACAATGATGTCAATTGACTGGGCTACAATGCTTAGTGAGAATCTAGATGAACAACTAGTGGTCATTAAAACTGATCCAAGGTTCTATATGATCTCATACTTTGTATATATGTAAGCAGAAAGGACTACTGATTACCTAGAGCTATTTAAGATAGGAAGCATGCAAGATGCTAATGCTTGGCCATATGTGCTATACCCCCAACTAGTGAAGAAGAAATTATCAGATCAAAGTAAAGAGTACCGAATAGTGAATAATGCTTTTATTTTTGCAATAATCAAATCAAATTCATTGAAGGTGATTACACAAAAAGGATATCAGTAGAGGCAACAACAAGAATTAGAGAAATAGGTGCCTACTACATCCAATTTAAGATATTCACTTACCTAAGGGTAGTGGGCACAATGGTAAATCCTAAGAAGCTCCCTAGGTATCCGTCTGATAGACTCATTTTGCCAAAGATAACAAGGCAACCCATGTCTATGTATGAAAGAGTGAGAAAACAACATAAGAAGACCTAGGTATGACCCATCACCATACATCTTTTCAGTGTTAAGCAAAAGTAGGACATTATGAATTTTGATTTAGAATGGGATTAGTATCCTTTAGAGGATTATAACTCCCCTCATCCATGGTTTGACAATATTGGCAAAGTCAAATATTTGGTGGGAAAGCAATTTGAGCATGAGGATGCCATAGAGGATAACTAGATGAATGTGGTAGATGACTATGATATCTGAATCAGAGATTATTGTAGGATGACTCTTTATCTGGTAGAAAAGGTCTCGAAGGTTGAGGTCTCATTGAAATTAGTTCAATAAGATATAAAAGAGGTCTTGGATTCCTTGTGTACAATCAAAATAAGATATTTGATCAACCAATCATGAATGCAGAGATTGACAGGGAGGAGAACACATATATCAACTACATGGTGAGACATATTATCCAATTAACCAAAGATTGAATCAAGAAACCCTTCAAGCTAGACCTAGTTTTGCAAGCAATAGTCTTCCAAGCTACAACCCACCTAGTGAAAGGTAGAGGGGCAAAGGTTATAGTACCAATATTAACATCCTAATCACCAATAAGGCTAGAGACTATATCAACATGATAGGGAAGTTTGGTACTTTAAGGTGGAAAAGGGAAAGAATAAAAGGAAGAGGAATTCTCCTCAAAAAGTTAGGTCCAAAGCTTAAGGGACTCAATCCCAAGAGGAAACTAAATCCCCTAAGAATCATGAGCCTAGAAATGTAGAAGCCACTCAAGTTCATGATAATCCACAAGGGCCACTGCCAAAAAATGGACAAAGATCTAAAGAGGGAGCACCAAAATTATTACTAATTGATCAAGAAGAAGCACAAGAAGTGTCTCCACCTAGTCAAAATGAAGAGGCCTCTACATCAATATCTAAGGAGGCTAAGAAGGAAAAGACTCCAATAGGAAGGACTAGGAGACAAAAGGTGATAAGAAGGCTTATTCCTATTTCTTTAGTTCCAAAACCCATCCCCAAAGTGGATGAAGAAGATGAAGAGGATGACCTTCCCTTGAGTCAAAGGACTCATCTTGCTAGAACTATAGAGGAAGAGAAAAGAAGGAGTTCTAATTTAATTTTTCCATTCATTCCTACACAACCTATTTACGTTACTACTTCGAAGGATGAGCTACATCAATGGATTAAAAAGTAAGAGAATTGAGGAAATGATAAATGTGATATGTTAGATTTTGACTTCATTCTTGTGGGAATTGAACTTGTTGGCAATAAGATAAGGGATACACCAACAAATCATCCTTTAAGAAGGGATTGGAGTCAATCACCACCTCAACCACAAGGACTTTAAGGTGCCCCACCATCACCAAGTTAAGATTTATCTTTCTTGGATAAAGGATCAGTCACTCATCTCCCTCCTATCAATGAAGAACAGATGCAACTAGTGCAAGAAGAAGAGCTACAATAGAGACTTGTTGATGAAGTATCATAAGAGGGATAGATATATTGATCTTAGATTGGTTTTGACAATTGAGTGTCAACACACTTAAGAAATTGTCTATGTTTATGCCAAGTATATAATAGATGTCAAGTTGTAATGAGTGTCGAGTCACTCATGTGCCGAGTAAATAGTAAGTGTCAAGCAGATAGATAGACCCGAGAAAGTTTCAAGTGCTGAGTGAACAATACATGTCAAGCAAGTTCAAGTGTCAAGTCAGAAAAAATTCCAGTTAGTGTTGAGCATCAGTAATCAGCAAGTGCCAAGCAACACAAAATCAACATAAGAGTTTTCATTATGCAAAGAAACATATCCAACTATTATGGAATTTTCCACTCAACCTAATTTCAATCAACACATACAATATGTAGTAAGCAGCGATGGAAGCATTTTTATTTCTTTATGGGCCTCTAGGATCTATCATAAAGCAATGAGTGTAAAAATTGAGACAAGGTGAGATCTGTTGCTTTATATATACACACATTGCTGGAGGATGCTATCACTATTCCTACCATAGATAGTAGAAGTGTTGAATATGATCTATGGTTGATTCATTGTGCATTGCAATTAAAACAACACATAAGGCTTTGAAGGTATTATATTATTAAAATTTGATATTGCAATTCATGGGGATCATTGAGGTGAATTTGGACAGACCTGGAGACATGAACATAGATAAAGATGAAGAATTTGCTAAGGATTTCCATGAATATTTTAAAGAGTAAATATTTTCTCTTATTTAACTAAGCCATGGTGGTAGTGCCTTGTTACTCAAACTAGATTACTGTTATGAATGTGCTAAATGCAATCATAGATCTAATGTTTTTCTAGTATGCATTGATGGTGAAGTATTACAATCACCATGGAAACATATATACTTTGATATTTTTCAGAGACTATAGACTTTGGAGCCAATAAAGATCACTAAAATAAGTCAAGATGGCAAAATGATTTTAGACTTAAGAAATGGGGTATCCCACATCACTGATACAAACAACAATGGAAAGAATATGCAATATGAGTCTAGATAAGATGCATGGAACAATATTATAAATGACGTATACATTAGGCCCGATACAAGAGTAAGTGTTGTATAAGAAGAATTCAATGGTAGTAAACTCTAGATGTGGAGACAAAGGTTGAAATTAGATCTTTTCTCCCATACAAGGCTTCATAATAATCTTGCTATGTTATAGGGAATCTAGAATCACTGCTCCTATTAAAACAAATGATTTCTTACCTTTGTTTGAGGCTTGATGGGAGTTTAAATCTGGGATTAAACAATTATCAGAGATGGACACTATAACATGGCAAAATAAAAAATGTATTCATCACATGACTGAATAATATGCACCAAGAGAAATTAATACATGAAATAGTCAACTATGTTGGGTATCTGACAATTAAACTCTCCAGAGCAAAAAAGTAAATTGGTATAGAGTATGAAATTTTTTTATGAAACCCGATAAATAGATCAAGTCCAATTTACAATTAAACTAAAAGGATTTATTATCAAAGGTATATGGGTATGTGTAGGATCATGGTGTGCCAAAAAGTGGCGATGTGAAAAAATAGAGTTTGAAGATGTCTAAAAGCACTTCAAAATCTACTCTGACTTTTTTTCACCTATCCAGGTACCAAACCTGGAAGTTAAGGTTGAGCCTTATAAGATATCCAATTTGACATCGGATATCTGATTTGATATCAGATATCCGATAATTAGCATAATAATATTATAACAATATAATTATTATAATTATTATACTATAATATAATAATATTATTATTATATTATAATAATATAAAAATATTATATTATAATAGTATAATATTATACTATAATAATAATATTATATCATAATAATATTATAATGTATTATATTATAATACTATAATATTATATTTAATATTATAATATATAGTAATGTAATATAATATAATATAATATAAAATATAATATAATATAATATAATATATATATATTATAATATAATATATAATAAAAAAGTATAATATATTATAAATTATAATAATATAATATAATACATTATAATAATATAATATAATACATTATAATAATATTATATAATATTTTATATTATAATACATAGTAATGTAATATAATATATATAATATAATATAAAAATATATAAAATATAATATAATATAATATATAATATAATGTAATATATTATATATAAAATATAATATAGTAATAAAAATGTAATATATTATATGTTATAATTAATATATAATATTGCGAGCATATTGGATATCTGATATAATATTGGATATCTGATACCTGCGCATAACATAAAATAAAAACACACACCCGCAGGCCCTCTTATTACGTTAATTTGGGGCCAATATTGCAAAAGCGATTGGATATCAGATATTAAGGCATGCTTTTTTTTCCAACTCATTTTTAACCTAAATTAAATAGATTTTAGGATGATTTTGTTTGTTTTAGTTGAATCTAGGGTTTTTTTGAAGAAAATGGTTAAAATTAAGGTTTTTTTTTATGTATATTACGTTTTGCAATTCAATAGGAATGGCTGATCAAAATGATGACACTGAGGCAGGGAATAATATTCCTCATAACCCCCCACAAAATGATCCAATACCCCCACAAAACCATCCACCAAATGATCATCTACCCCTTTAAAACCCTCCTCAAATCGAGGATTTGATAAATGAAAATCTCACCGAGTTGAGAGGTTTGCATAGAACATATAATAATGTACCCCCATTGGCTCCTATGTTATCCATGTTAAACACCATAGTGGATAACATTGAAACCCTTACGAACCAACAAAATGTCGCTCTTCATTGGCATGATAAAATGCACAAGATGTTTAATGATGGTTTGGATTATGATGAGGTTGTGGCCCTCAACATAACCAAAGATGATTTGGCTAGCCTTTTTGCGAACTCGAAAATGGGTTTACCAGTCGACCCAAAAAAATCTAAACTATTGATTAAATGGTGCACAAATGATGCAATACGTGTAAACTTTTGGGATTGTTGGTGGATGGTCTTTGATATCCCTCCAGATGGAAATTTAGACATACCATTTTATTTCCTTAGAAAATTATATGCAGAATTTGTGTTGAAACTTAAAGTGAAGTTTTGGAGCATGAAGCCCAACATGGGTGTAGGACTAGGATCTCCTTAGGATAGACCCTCTTCCCAGTGGAAGAAAGCTGGCACTTATGTCCCCCCCATTGATATCTCCCCCCTTCCTTGAGTGCAACATCTAGATATTATGATAGAGGCTAGCTCTCAGACCATCAAAGCCATTCATAGGCTGAGTAGCCTAATGATATCTTAGGCTAGGTCAGTTCTGCCTCCTCATGTTGGTGCCAGTTCATCACCAGCTAGCTCATCACACGTTTGTGTGCCTCACACTTGCATTACATGCAAGAATATTTTCCTAGGTCCCATAGGTGATCTTTCTAAGTATCATTTTGTATTAGATGAGGATACTAGACACACTCGTAGAGGCTACAAACCCTAATGTGAGAGAGGAGGGGAATGTAGAGGCATGGACTCCTTCAGTGTCAGTATGTGTATATATATTTTTGTTATGACATATGCTATTCAAAGTTAATTTTTATAATAGAGTAATTTTAATTTTTAAGCCATATTGACTTTTATATGTATGTGATCTCCATTCATGTTTAGTTGATGACCGAGGAGGAGCTCAGACAGATTGATGATGCCACACTCTTGGCCATTTCATTTGGCCTTGAGACCTCTATGGTACATTATTTTGTGTTTTTTTTTTTCTATTTGATATTGTAGCATATATGGTTGCTAATCTTTCTCTTATCTTGTAGGTACCACCTGTCCCGGGGGGATAAAGTGCGGGGGGTGAGCCAGCACGCATTGACAAAGGAAAGATAATTAGGTGCTTTCTATTTGATTAAATATCGATTAATTCTTGTAAAATGTTTGTAGTAATCCCATTTAATTACATTCTTTATTGTATAGGGCATGGCTACTAGCTATGAACCTATACAGATTTCACGTCATAGACCATCAGGGATTTCCATTCGCATTGAGAGCCCCATTGTATGTATAAGCATCATTTATTTTTTATTATCCTTATCTTCATAAATAAATTCAAAACTAATTTCTTTGATATTAAAAACTACTATTTTGTATCTCATAGGAGACTCCTAGTGCACATGAGGTCCGATAAGAGAGTTATGTAGATTTGATGACGCAACCACTCTCTCTTGAGGAGGAGCCTACAATAGTAAGTTCTAGTTTGAATTTATGATTAAATATGTTATAAATTTAGCATGTTATGAATTATAATGTTATAATTTAAATTGTAGATTCATCTGACAAATGTATTTGAACATATACAACCCACAATTAGAGAGGTACCAGCATTGCCGAGGGCATATGAGAGGACTCCTAACCAACGTAGGAGGTCGACGAGAGAGGTATTTATTATGAAATTTTGATAGTATAAATCTTCATTACAAAAAATATCACTATGCATTTGAGTAATTCAATGTTAGATACAAAGAATCATATAAATTTAGTAATCTAACTTTGGGTTTTCCTTTTTTGTTTATGTAGGAGGCATCTGATCCACCTAGTGCAGTGAAGAGGCTACCTTTTGATCATCCACCAGCACGCTAGGATAGTATAGTTGTCATAGGATGCATCATGAGACATTTTGAGATGGCATATGTGACATTGTATACAGAAACATTGATATTATACACATTCTAATAGCATGATCAACCACATTTTGTATATGGATCTATGTATTTTGATATATATTTGAGTACTTTTTCTATGGATACATGATCTTTGACATATATTTGTGTAAAATTTTGTCTATGGATACATGTATTTTGATATGTATTTTTTTCGTTTATGTGCACAATTCAATATACATATTAATTTAATATCTAGTATTGTTCAATTTATCGTGGATCATGTGTATTTTTCATGTTTATGGAATATCATTAATTTTGATTATGTTTGTTATATTTGATTCAAATGCAATAATTTTTGAATAACATTTTAACAACCTTTATTATCAAATTTGGATGCAATGTATAATTTGAAGTGTTATCATGACATAAACACATTTGTTAACCTCCTACACAAGGTTCAGATAACCCCAAATCTAATTTTAAACTCCACCTTCAACCTTGAAACTAAGTTTTGGCTTCAAATCTAATCTCAACACAATCAAGGACTCCACTCCTCAACCATGGATTCTATTCCCAACCACCAAGTCATTCATAGATTCATAATCTTTGATAACTAGCACTTCACGTTGTTACTATCCTCATACTACAATTTTTCAATTTCAACATAACTTCAAAATATCTCAACTTAAGAGACTTGATTGGAAAGTTTATCAATAGCCCTCATGAGATTCAAGTCATTTTAGGCCTTAGCATCACCCTCCTATAGCATTCAATAGTTCATTAATAGCCCTCATGAGCTCTGAGTTATGACCCTCAAAATATTGACCTCGAAATGCACTTAGAGCACCTTGGAGACTCCTCGGTATGGGGTGGCCGTGGATGATGGATGGTCTTTGTGGCTAGAACAAGGGTGTCACTAAGGTTCACCTGCCCATCTAAACGTAATGGAATTGACGATTCAATGCCAAGATCAACGATTTCAAATTTACGCAGTGGTGCACCTATGAACTGAGGCACACTACAAGTTTTGGCATCGAGTGAGATTGTTGTGCTGAATTCAAATAGAATGTGATCTCTTGAAAATGAGATAGGTTATTTTAGGTCTTAGCATCACTATCCTGTAGCATTTGATAGTTCATCGATAGCCCTCACGAGCTTCAAGTTATGACCCTCAAAAGATCGACCTTGAAACACACTTAAAGCACCTTGGAGACTCCTTGATACAAGGTGGTCGCGAATGATGGATAGTCTCCATGGCTAGAACAAGGGTGTGACTAGGGTTCACCTGTCCACCCAGAGCTAATGGCACTGATGATTCGATGCCAAGATTAGTAGTTTCAAAGTTATGTTGTGGTGCACCTATGAACTAAGGCACACTGCGAGTTTTGGCATCTAGCGAGATGGTTGTGCCAAATCCAAATGGAATGTGATCTCTCAAAAATGAGATAGGTTATTTTAGGCCTTAGCATCACCATCCTATAGCATTCAATAGTTCATCCGAGTTATGACCCTCGGAAGGTCAACCTTGAAATGCACTTAGAGCACCTTGGAGACTCCTCGGTATGGGGTGGCCATGAATGATGAATGGTCTCTATGGCTGGAACAAGGGTGTCACTAGGGTTCACTTGCCCATGTGGAGCTAATGGCACTAATGATTCGATGCCAAGATCAGCAGTTTTAAAGTTACGCTATGGTGCACCTATGAATTGAGGCACACTGCAAGTTTTTGCATCGAGCGAGATTGCTATGCTGAATCCAAACGGAATGTGATCTCTCAAAAATGAGATAGGTTATTTTAGGGCACAACATCACCATCCTATAGCATTTGACAGTTCATTAATAGCCCTCATGAGCTCTGAGTTATGACCCTCAAAAGATCGACCTTGAAACGCACTTAGAGCACTTTGGAGACTCCTTGGTATAGGGTGGCTGTGAACGATGGATGGTCTTCATGGCTGGAATGAGGGTGTGACTAGGGTTCACCTACCCACCTAGAGCTAACAGCGATGATGATTTGATGCCAAGATTAGTGGTTTCAAAGTTATGTTGTGGTGCACCTATGAACTGAGGCACACTGCAAGTTTTGGCATCGAGCGAGATCATTTTGTTGAATCCAAACAGAATGTGATCTCTCAAAAATGAGATAGGTTATTTTAGACCTCAACATCACCATCTTGTAGCATTCAAAAATTCATCAATAGCCCTCATGAGCTCTGAGTTATGACCCTTGGAAGATCAACCTCAAAACGCACTTAGAGCAACTTGGAGACTCCTTAGTATGGGGTGGCCGTGGATGATGGATGGTCTCTGTGGCTGGCACAAGGATGTCACTAGGGTTCACCAACCCACTCAAAACTAATGGTGCTGATGATTCAAATAGTTCTAGCCATTAGGAGTTAGATTTTGAAAAGTTGTCAAGAAAATTGTAAAAGTTGCTAAGCAACTTTTTGCAATTTTTGCGCTAAGACAAGTTTTATTGCAAATTTGTTTGCACATGGCCTCTACAAACTCCTAAGGACCCTAATAATGTTCTAAACATCTAGACTTACCTAAAAAATATGGAATATACCAAAAATCCACTTTATTGGACCAATTGATGGCTAAGGCTTATAGTTGCACCATGGGGTCTTGTGTCCATTAGAAATGTGGATGGTCATAGGGAGATCATTAGATCTATCCCTAGACCTTATTACATCAAGAAAAGAAAAATGATTAGGTGCTTTGCACTAGTGTTCCATGTATTGATGTGATAAAAAAGTGCATAGACTAGTTAGTAGTTGTGCATACCTCATGTATGCGTTACTTGATTTATTTATTTTTGATGAGATGTGGTTGGTATGTGATCGATTAAAAAGCTTTCTTAGCATGAGAATTGTTGGATAACTAATCCATTTTCTTACTAATTCAAATGGGTGTTCCTAAGGGTTCAACATGTTTGGGTGATATTGAATCCACACAGAAATCACTTGCTCTTCTAGAGATGCTAAATGGTGTATGCAAAGGGACTAGCATCCTTTAATATTATAGAATTTCATTTTTGTGCATTTTTATGGATATGCATTTGGAAACATGTCATGCATTCTTGAAAATTCTTTTTATTAGATGTAGTAGGTATGTGGATGATCAACAACCCTGTATTTCATTAATATTATTGGACTAAGAACTAGTTTTCCTCTCAGTTGGAAGGGTGGGCCTAAGGGTTCAACACTAATGGGTGGTGTTGAACCACCTTGGTAATGACTAGTTCATTTGGGGAAGCTTGAGATTGCATACAAAGGGATTCTTGTCAATTTTACACTATATAAGCATCATAAAATAACTTTTTGTTTCAATGCCTCATTGTGAATGAGTATTCAAACTTATTGACACCTTCCCCAAATGGTTTTTTAAGAAATCTAGTATTCTAATTGTTCATCCATATTTTCTAGATTTTTCTTATTTGATTAGTTTGATAAAAATAGTTTTAATAATCCTAATGTAAACTCTATGTCAAATAAGAAAAAAGCCAAACTTTTAATAAGATATATATCTTTCATATAGTTATAAATGCTCTTAAAATTGTCCTTATAGACTTCTATCACATGCAAATATGATTTGCATGAACTTTTTCAATATCTTCCTCTTATAATTCCTTACAAAGAACCTATAAAAATACAAATTAGAATGTGCAACTAATTTAACCTGTCTTTTTCATTATTACAAAACTCATATACCAAAAAAGTTCACATTTTATACCATAATACATCATAAATCTTAGGAATTCTCCCTAACACCACCCCCCCTACCCCCCAACACTTCATGATGTACCTACATTCCAATATCATAAAAAAATTAGTAACTTATTTTATTAGACAAGATAATCATCAATTCATTGAATCATTATGAAAAAAATAACATAAGAAGTAAATATACCTAGTCAAGTATTCCAGTAGGGTCCTCTCTCTATTTTAGGGTCTTCGATAGGGCTTAATGATTAGCATTAGAAATAGTAAAAAGTTCTATTACTTTTGGTCTTCCTTGATGCTTCAACAACTTTACATTTGTTGCTATAATAAGATGTGAATATATAAGAATTATTTTGTGTTTTTTATAGTCTTCAAATTCAGGAATTCCATTCCTTCTAAGCATGTATGTCTGCAACCATGTTTCAACGATAACCATTGAACTAGTAGGATATGTGAATCCATCATCATCTGTGATCAGTTGTGCAAGTTTTTGGTTACCTCTTACACAACATGCTAACCAATAATCAAATTTCTCATGATTCCCCTATGGTGCAACCAATGCAAAGACATGTCCTGGCTAAAGTAGATCTTATAGATGGTTATGCTCAAGTAAACTTTCAATGTCATCATTTCTGATAGAGGGTATGATAGACAATAGAGTAAGATAATGTGGAGCCCATGTTTCCACCCACTCACTTGTATCATAGTGATCCCAATCACACAAAAAATAACTAGGAAAAAAGCAAGCTAGCTATCATGTCCAAATGGTCCATGTACTAGAATTAAAGCTCTGAAATGAATGCATTTTTTATGAGTCTCTCACTATAGCATAATCTGATCTATCAGCTATGGACCCTTCCTCAACCAATCAAAAGAAGTTGCACACCACTGAATCAAGAGTCCCCCCTTGTGATAATGCTAAACTACACCAATCAACAATGCTACAAGCATCAAGAAGCTCTACTGCTAAAATCTTCAACTGCTCCTTAACTAGAGCTCTCTTCATTTATGCCCCTACTCCATCATGTTTCCCTTTTCCATGGCCAGACTCAAAAAAACTCCAAATATGAGGCACCCCTCCCTCCATGTACATCCTACACAACCAATAGAACATGCAAGAATTTTTGAATTGACATGTACAGTTATCTAACCAAATGATATGTCTATCCATAGCAATTGCATGCTCATGTAAGAAATCAAAATAATTCTTGAAATAATGTTGAACAAACTTGTGAGAGTGAGATCTATCATCACTCATATAAAAATGATACTCTCTAATAATCATTTGATTATCTTCCACACTATCAGGGGCATCTCTATATGTTATGTGAACAAAAATATCAATTTGAATAAAGTTTTAATACTAAGATGGTGTCTCATTTTGAGGTTGCAATGTGTAGTTCTTAGCAAAATCAACAAATGATATAATAGTGCCAATGGGAAAACTCTCCTTACACATTCTAAATTGTTCATCCAACCATTGAGACCTATCAATATGTCTTGCATACTTGCAAAAAAGATTTTCCTTGAAATCTAAAATAAAACAAGCGACACTAATATCTTTTCCAACCAATTCACATTTAGAGCTCTCACCCCCCCTCTTCAATGTGTATTTCACCATTTCATACACATTTTTTTTCACTATTATCTTTCCAAGATCTTGTTCGTATGGGTCGAAGGGGGTCATAGGTTGACCTATGACACCCTTCGACCCATTACATGATGACATATGACCCTAGGGGTCTTAAGAGCCCTAGGGACATATTAGAATGCTTCTTATGGATTCAAGAGGGTCATAGGATGACCTATCACCCCCTTCAACCCATTGCATGATGACATATGTCCCTAGGGACATATTAGAATGCTTCATATGGGTCGAAGGGGGTAATAGGTTCACCTATGACCCTTTTTGACCCATTACATAATGACATATGTCCTTAGGGGTCCTAGGACCCCTAGGGACATATTAGAATGCTTCATACAGGTTGAAGGGGGTCATAGGTTGACCTATGATCCCCTTCGACCCATTAGATGATGACATATGTCCCTAGGGGTCTTAAGAACCCTAGGAACATATTAGAATCTTTTGTACAGGTCGAAGAGGGTCATAGGTCCCTTTGACCCATTACATGATGACAAATGTTCCTAGGGGTCCTAAGACCCCTAAGGAAATATTAGAATCCTTCCTATGGGTTGAAGAGGGTCATAGGCTAACCTATGACCCACTTCAACTCATTAAATGATGACATATGTCCCTTAGGGTCCCAGGACCCCCAGGGACATATTTGAATGCTTCTTATGGATCAAAGGGGGTCATAGGGTGACCTATCACTCCCTTTGACCCATTAGATGATGAGATATTTTTCTAGGGGTCCTAGGACCCCTAGGGAGATATTAGAATACTTCTTATGGGTTTAAGGGGGTCATAGGTTGACCTATGACCCCCTTTGACCCATTACATGATGACATATGTCCCTATGGGTCCTAGAACCCATAGGGACATATTAGAATGCTTTATATGGGTTGAAGGGGGTCATAGGTTGACCTATGACTCACTTTGACCCATTATATGATGACATATGTCCCTAGGGGTCCTAATACCCCTAAGGACATATTAGAATCCTTTCTACGGGTTGAAGGGGGTCATAGGTTTACTTAGGGACATATGTCATCATGTAATGGCCCAAAAGGGTTCATAGGTTGACCTCTAAACCCCTTCGACCTGTTAAATGATGACATATGTCCCTAGGGGTCCCTGTAGCCTTAGGGACATGTTAGAATCCTTCATATGGGTCGAATAGGGTCATGGGGTGACCGATGACCCCCTTCGACTCATTAAATGATGACATATGTCCCTAATGATCCCAGGACTCTTAGAGACATGTTAGAATCCATCCTATGGGTCGAAGGGGGTCGTAAAATGATCTATGATACCCTTCAACCCATTACATGATGACATATGTCCCTAGGGGTCCTAGGACCCCTGGGGACATATTAGAATCCTTCCTATGGGTTGAAGGGGGTCATAGGTTGACCTATGACCCCCTTCAACCCATTACATGATGACATATGACCCTAGGGGTCCTAGGACCCCTAGGGACATATTAGAATGCTTAATATGGGTTGAAGGGGGTCATAGGTTGACCTATGACCCCCTCTGACCCATTACATGATGACACATGTGCCTAGGGGTCCTAGGACCCCTAGGAAAAATTAGAATGCTTCTTATGCGTCGAAGGGGGTCATAGGTCATCCTATGACCCCCTTCGATCCATTACATGACAACATATGTCTCTAGGGGTCTGAGGACCCCTAGGGACATATTAGAATGCTTCTTATAGGTTGAAGGGGCTCATAGATCAACTTATGACCCCCTTCAGCCCATATGAAAAGGGAAATATCAAAATACTTCTTATGGGATAGAGGGGATCATAGGGTGACCTATGATCCCCTTTGACCTATTACATAATGACATATGTCCCTAGGGGTCCTAGTACCCCTAGTGACATAATAGAATGCTCTATATGATTTGAACGGGGTCACAGGTTGACCTATGACTATCTTCAACCTATTACATGACGACATATGTCGCTAGGGGTCACAGGTTGACCTATGACCCTCTTCAACTTATTACATGATGACATATGTCGCTAGGGGTCCTAGGACACCTAGGGACATATTAAAGTTATTAATATGGGTTAAAGGGGGTCATAGGTTAACCTATGACCCCCTTCGACCCATTACATGATGACATATGTCCCCAAGGGTCCTAGCACTCCTAGGGATATATTAGAACCTTTCGTATGGGTTGAAGGGGTTCATAGGGTGACCTATGAGCCTCTTTGACCCATTACATGAGGACATATGTCCCTAGGGGTCATAGGGCCCCTAGGGACATATTAAAATCATTCCTATGGGTTGAAGGGGGTCATAGGTTGACCTATGACCCACTTTAACCTATTAAATGATAACATATGTCCCTAGAGGTCCTAGGACCCCTAAGGACATATTAGAATGCTTCCTATGAGTTGAAGTATGACCCTCTTTGACCCATTACATGATGACATGTGTCCCTAGAGGTTCTAAGACCAATAGTCACATATTAGAATGCTTCGTATGGGTCGAAGGGACTTATGACCCACTTTGATTCATTACATGATGACATATGTCCCTATGGGTCCTAGGACCCCTAGGGTCATATTAGAATCCTTTGTATGGGTCAAAGTGGGTCATAGGTTGGCCTATGACCCATTTTGACCCATTAAATGATGACATATGTCCCTAGGGGTCCTCAGAACCCTAGGGACATGTTAGAATCCTTCATATGGGTCGATGGGGGTCATGGGGTGACCTATGACCCCCTTCGACCGAATACATTACAACATATGTCATTAGGGGTCCTAAGACCCCTAGGGACATATTAGAATCCATCTTATGGGTTGAAGGGGGTCATAGGTTGAACTATGACTCCCTACGACCCATTACATGATGACATATGTCTGTATGAGTCATAGGACCCCTAGGGACATATTAGAATCCTTCGTATGGGTTGAAGGGTGTAATAGGTTGACCTATGACACCCTTCGACCCATTACATGATGACATATGTCCCTAAGAGTCATAGGACCCATAGGAACATATTAGAATGCTTCCTATGGGTCGAAGGGGGTCATAAGTTGACCTATGACCCCCTTCGACCAATTACATGATGACATATGTCCCAAAGGGTCTTAAGACCCCTAGGGACATACTAGAATGCTTCTTATGGGTCGAAGGGGGTCATAGGGTCACCTATGACCCCTTCAATGCATTACATGATGACATATGTCCCTAGGTGTCCTAGGACGCCTATGGACATTTTAGAATGCTTCATATGGGTCGAAGACCATTACATGATAACATATGTCCCTAGGGGTCTAGGACTCCTAAAAACATATTAGAATCCTTCCTATGGGTCGAAGAGGGTCATAGGTTGACCTATGATGACTCCCTTGGACCCATTACATGACAACATATGTTAGAGTCCTTTCGATGGGTCGAGGGGGGTCATGGGGTGATCGATGACCCCCTTCGACCCATTACATGACAACATATGTCCATATAGGTGCTTGGACCCCTAGGGACATATTATAATGCCTCATATGGGTCGAAGCGGGTCATAGGTTAACCCATGACCCTCTTCGACCCATTACGTGACAACATATGTCCCTAGGGGTCCTATGATCCCTATGGAAATATTAGAATGCTTCATATGGGTCAAAGGGGGACATAGATTGACCTATCACCCCCTTCGACCCATTACATGATGATATATGTCTCTAGGGATCCTAGGACCCCTCGAGACATTTTAGAATGCTTCTTATGGGTCAAAGGGGGTCATCGAGTGACCTATGACCCCCTTCAATTCATTACATAATGACATATGTCCCTAGGGGTCCTAGGAACCCTAGGGAGATATTAGAATGCTTCATATGGGTCGAAGGAGGTCATAGGTTGACTTATGACCCTCTTCGACCCATTAAATGATGACATATGTCTCTAGGAGTCCTAGGACAACAAGGGACATATTAAATTGCTTCATATAGGTCGAAGAGGGTCATAGGTTGACCTATGACCTCTTTTGACACATTACATGATGACATATGTCCCTAGGGGTCCTAGGACCCTTAGAGACATATTATAATTCTTTGTATGGGTTGAAGGGGGTCATAGGTCATTCGACCCATTACATGAGGACATATGTCTCAAGGGGTCCTAGAACCCTTGGGGACATATTACAATCCTTTCTATGGGTCGAAGGGGGTCATAGGTTGACCTATGACGCACTTTGACCCATTCAATGACAAGACCCCTGGGGACATATTAGAATCCTTCTTATGGGTCGAACGGGGTCATAGGTTGACCTATGTCCCACTTGGACCCATTAAATGATGACGTATTTCCCTAAGGATCCTAAGACCCTTAGGACATATTAGAATGCTTCCTATGGGTCAAAGGGGGTTATAGGGTGACCTATGACCTCCTTTGACCCATTAAATGATGACATATTTCTCTAGGGGTCCTAGGATTGCTATGAACATATTAGGATGCTTTCTATGGGTCGAAGAGGGTCATAGGTTGACGTATGACCCCTTTCGACCCATTACATGATGACATATGTCCTTAGGGGTCCTAGGACCCCTAAAGATATATTAAAACTCTTCATATGTGTCGAAAGGGGTCATAGGTTGACCTATGACACACTTCGACCCATTATATGATGACATATTTCTCTAAGGGTCCTAGGACCCCTAGGGACATATTAGAATCCTTCGTATGGGTTGAAGTTGGTCATAGGTGGACCTATGACCCCCTTCAACCCATTAAATGATGACATATGTTAGAATGCTTCATATGAGTCGAAGGGGGTCATGGGGTGACCTATGACCCCCTTTGACCCATTACATGCTGATAGATGTCCCTAGGCATCTTAGGACCCCTAGGGACATTAGAATCCTTCCTATGGGTTGAAGGGGTTCATAGGTTCACCTATTACCCCCTTTGACCTATTAGATGATGACATATGTCCCTAAGGGTCATAAGACCCCTAGGGACATATTAGAATGCTTCCTATGGGTTGAAGGTGGTCATAGGTTGACCTATGACCCCCTTCGACCCATCACATGATGACATATGTCCCTAGGGGTCCTAGGACCCCTAGGGACATATTAGAATACTTGTTCTAGGTCAAAGGTGGTCATAGGGTGACCTATGACCCCCTTCGACTCGTTACATGATGACATATGTCCCTAGAAACATATTAGAATGCTTCATATGGGTCAAATGGGGTCATACATATGACCCCCTTCGACCCATTACATGATGACATATGTCCCTAGGGGTCCTAGGACCTCTACGGACATATTAATCCTTCCTATGGGTCGAAGGGGGTCATAGGTTGACCTATGACCCCCTTCAACCCATTATATGATGACATATGTTAGAATCCTTCATATGGGTTGACAGGGGTCATAGGTTGACCTATAACCTACTTCGACCCATTAAATGATGACATATGTCCCTAGAACCTCTAGGGACATGTTAGAATCCTTCATATGGGTCAAAGGGGATCATGGGATGTCCGATGACCCCCTTCGACCCATTACATGATGACATATGTCTTTAGGGGTCTCGGGACCCCTGTGGACATGTTGAAATCCTTCATATGGGTTGAAGGGGTTCATGGGGTGACCTATGAGCCCCTTCGACCCATGACATGATGACATATGTTTCTAGCGCTCCCAAGATCCCTAGAGACATATTGGATTCCTTTGTATGGTTCAAAAGGGGTCATTGGGTTACCTATAACCCACTTCAACCCATTAAATGATAACATAGACATGTTAGAATCCTTCATATGGGTCAAAGGGGGTCATTGGGTGACCTATGACCATTTTTGACCCTTTACATGATGACATATGTCCCTAGGGGTCCTAAGACCCCTAGGGACATATTAGAATGCTTCCTATGGGTCCAAGGGGGTCATAAGGTGACCTATGACCCCCTTCGGCCCATTATATGATGACATATGTCCCTAGGGGTCCTATGACCCCTAGGGACATATAAAAATCCTTCGTATGGGTCGAAGGGGGTCATAGGTTGACCTATGACCCCCTTCGACTCATTACATGATGACATATGTCCCTAGGGTTTCTAGGACCCCTAGGGACATATTACAATCCTTTGTATGGGTCGAAGCGATAATATTATATTTAATAATTATTTTATATTGTATATTTTAATATAATAATAACATATTGTTAAATTATATAACAATAATATGTATCATATATATTACTATAATGTAATAATAATTATAATATTAATGTTAACACATTCACGAAATATATTTTTTTCTAAAATTGTCTAAAGTTATTCTCTTAAGTTTATTTCCCTTTAAATTTGTCTCCCTCCAAATTTAAAATTTAAAAAAACTTCACCTTTGAAATTTCCCTCCAAAAATGGGTGGGAACTTACCAGGCCATAACGAATATCCAATTTGAAATCGGATATCTAATGAGGCATGGTATTTACCAAGCCTAGTCGGTCAACCCAAAAAATGTGTTTGAGGAGGGTTTTAGTGACACTCAGACTTCGGGTAGCCATCTAACAATATTATTTTGATCGAAATTGAATGAAATGAATAGGGTTTTTTAATATCACTCTCGAGATTCCATCGATGTAATTGCTTTCAAATTCTAAGTTCGATACGTATTTTTTAGTTAATTTCCAATGAAGATTATTGTAAAATGTTGATTGACATACTGATTGAAAAATAGCTATAACTTTCAAATGGTATGACATTTTTTAAATCTAAAAGTTGCATGACATTCTATGCTTCTCCTTGTATAAGAAAATAAAATTGGTAAAATTTTCTATTAGTTAAGGTGGCCAGACATGGGAGTTTTTTTTTTCAAAAAAGTTTTGGTAGAAAATTCATATTTAACTATTTATTTGGAATAAAAATACAAAAAAATTATATGTGTCACATTTGAGCGTGAGTCTACTTTTTATTTTTGCCTTGAAATTTTTGTAGTACTGCATTAAAATCCAAACTTTTGACCACTCAATTATTTTTTTCTCCTGATAAGGCATAGTTGTTTAGAAACTACATTCAATTTCCTATAGATTATTTTCTTACAACTTTTTGATATAAAGTCCATAACCACTTTAAAATTATGTGTCAAGTTGACATAACCCTAATTTGTTATTTTTCACTACCACTTAAGGCCATAGTTTGGTACACCATGATCCTGCACATACCCATGTGTGATAATAATATTGAAAGGTAGATATTAATCTGGTGCAACAACAAATTCAACAGAGATACATCATGGATAATCAAGCCTTTCACAAGAGCCTATTGATTTTAAATTATTTAAAATTTTTTATAAGTTATATTATGGGAAGGTGCTAAAATTATGTTTATTATGTACAAATGAATTTAATTTGTTATGGTAGTGATGTGCGATTAAAAAGAAAATGTAATATGACTTTCCATAAAAGTCACATATCCCTTACATCTAGAGTATAAATAAGGGGTATGCTATTTGTAAAAGACATATCTAAACATTCACACATACACTTGAAAGGAGTATTTTATATTTATTGTATAGAGGGATAAAGAGTTTATTATGACTTTGTAATAAAAATTCTTTTATTTTATTTTAATAATAAAATAAATGGTCTTTTTTTAATTTTTAAATGGCATGGAGATTTAAACTACAAGTGAATTAACCTTTGTAATTATTTTTTGAAATTTTGCATCAATTTAAATGTTGGATAAGTAGACATGGTCATTTAGCATTATAAGTTTGATCATCACAGATATTGTGAAATAAATAATTGTTTTTGCATATGTGTCCAATTCGTCTCCCTACTAGAGGAGTTAAAATTCAATCTAGACTAATTTAAGATGGCATAATATTTGATCTGCCACATCTTGATTATTTAATTATTGGCAGTAAAGTGTGTAAAACATTATAAAGTTGCATGTGATAATTCATTGAAGTTGACTCTATTGCCCAAATGAGCAAAGGCATTGGTTTTTTTATTGAAGTTAGAAAATCTATAATTTCCTTCCTGCAAACATCAAATCAATTATTTAAAACCTTATATAAAACATTCAACTATTATCTAGCATCCAATTTTATTTTGATTGAGTTTGAGGATTTTGTTAGCCAGATAACTCTCAAAGTTTAAATTTTCTTTAAAAAAGCTCTAAACCAAGTAATTAGGTTTGAGGAGAAGGTCTACCCACCTAGGTGTAGCAAAACCTAAAGTGTAGGGGAATCAAGAAGTATTCCCATTTTTTGGCTAGAACTTATAGAGAAGTTCTATTAGAGAAGTGGCAGACTCTTAAATTTCCAATCTGCGATTTTGGGAACCAACACAACCAATGAGAAAAATGAGAGGAATTGAGTGGGAAAATTGAATGAATCTCAATTGTAGATTCATACCTAACCCTAAGTCACAAAATCTTTTTAAAGGGAGATGAAGCCCCATAACTCATAGAGTGTGTGAGAAAGAATGCATGTGAGGAGATGATGCTAGCAAAGATTTGAAGGAAGTGAAAGGGGTGAATCGACTTGGACGTAGGTCAAAATTGTAGAATCAGTTAGCATAACAAAGGATCAAGGTTACAACATTTTTGTATCAGATCAGAGAGGATTCAGATGAATAGAATTGGGATTTGAAATTAGCAATATCAGATTGTATGTGTATCAAATCAAACATTTGATTGTACTCTCTAACAATTGTTACAACAAAATGAAATACTATGGACTTAGGTTGGTTTAAGAGCCATTTTATAAAGCCTTTAGTAGGGTGACATTCCAAGTGAATGTTCTAAGGTCCTCTAGCTAGGTACACTTTTGACAGGGTGTTAAAATCTTTTAATAGGGTAGGATCTAACAATCCTTTGTAAGCTTTTAATAAGGCAAGCCTTTCATAGGGCAGATCATGAAAATGGTCAAAATATGTAACCTTGACGGGTGAACTATATTGCCACATTAGTGAAGAATTGTGGGTCTCATCCCCACCCTAGTTTTACCTTCTCATTTTGGAGGGTTTTTGTTAATCATATCTGGTTTCAAGTGTTTATGTGCTTACATTTTCTTTGCATGTTATTTTTATATGTTTATGCACACAGAGTTTTAAAAGTTGAAATTTTTATTGGTTAGAGTTTAGTACTTATGATTCACCACCCCCACCACACCCCCCCCCCCCCCCCCCCCACCTTAGAAGTATACATTTCCCTTTCCTGTTTGTAATCCCAACAATTGGTATCAGAGCTAAGTTCTCATTAAGAGAAGCCTCACAACTTGGAGAAAATATCTTGAGATGGAGGTTTACAAGTTGGGAAAGACCATTGAGAATAAAGAGATTGAGATACACCTCTTACTACAAAAATTGGATGAAGCTAGAGATTCCTTGAGGAGTTCACTAAAGAGAAGAAAAGAGATTGCCATAGCAGAAAATGACACTCAATACAGGGATATTGACACCACAATGTTATTTGCAGATGGTAACTCTTGTGAATTTGATGCAACAATTGCAAATCTCATGGACAAGAATAGAGCACAAGTTGAGGAGATCAGCAATCTCAAGTTGGAGCAAGAATCACAAGCAATATGTGAGGTGACTAAACAAGAGAAGAAGGCCATAGAGGATAATGTCATGATTGAAGAAGACAAAAATCTTGTTAAACAAATTGGAAGAAAAATTAGTAGAGTTGTCTAGAATCTCAAAGATGCAGTTGGATACCCTGAGCCAAATGATGAATGCCCATCATGAATTGAATGTCAAGGACATTGAGATAACTACATTGAAACTAAAAAATGAACAATTACAAAATGACCTAAAAAGAGAGAAAGAGTTTCTTAAAAGTTTTAGCAAACAAAATGAAGCTATCAAGTACTTTGAACAATTATTGATATCCCCTAGATCCAGCAAAGACACATTAGGTTTGGGCTATAGAAGCATTGAAGAAGGAGAGTCATCCAAGACTACTAAATAAAGGAATAAAAAAGGTAAGAACTCTAAACCTACATGTCATCATTTTCGAAAGAAAGGACATACAACTAATGTTTGTAGGAACAAGAATGCTAGTTAGAATGACAAGTCAAGAAACATGATCCATTGTTACAAATGCAAAAAATAAGGTCATTTTGCACATGAATACAGAACTAGAACCATGAATGCACCAAAATTTGAAGGACATTGCTACAATTGTCAGAAGTTTGGACACAAAGCCTTTGAATGTAAATCCAAGACCACATGGTCATCAAACAAGGGAGGAAGCCATGAAAATTCCTACAAATGGGACTACAATACAAGACATAGTTGTCACTACTA
This sequence comes from Cupressus sempervirens, assembly GCA_028749045.1. Lineage (NCBI taxonomy): Eukaryota > Viridiplantae > Streptophyta > Pinopsida > Cupressales > Cupressaceae > Cupressus > Cupressus sempervirens. Next base: position 590,250,899 of record CM053787.1, read on the forward strand.
TGAAGAGTATAGACACATTCCTAAGAATTGCATAAGAACACATTTTAGTGGAAGCTATAATAGATGATTAAGTCAAGCTACATGCTTTATTTGTTTGAAGACTGGTCATATCAGAAAACACTACCCAACAAGGGCAAACACACCCAACTCAGAGTCAAACAAATGAAAAGGCAAGGTAGATGTTGAGCACATTAGAGGAGAGATGAATAAGACATGGAAAAGAAAAGATGGAAGCAGTTTATCAAATGGAGGGATCACTTCACCTAAAGGGTCAAGTGGTCATACTTCATCCAACTAAGCAAGAGAAGGTATTTGGGATTAATATTTAAATGTTTTATCATACATAAGTTCCTCAAATAAGTTAGTACTAAAAAGGATAAACCACCATGAATAAAGATTCAAGACTAAATCTTCAAAGTCCTCTACATTGTTGCTAAGTAAGGAAAGTTTCCTTCAGATGCCAAGTAAAATCCTAGTGTGTGTTGAGCTGCCAGACAAAGCTAGTTGGAGTTGAGTGTGTAGTTGCTATCGAGTAAAAATAAATTACTATTGAAGCTAAGAAAGGTTAATTCCTATAGCTACCAAGTGAAGTAAAATTTTCGTTGATGCCAAGTAAAGTAAAAATAGAATAAGGAGCCGAGTGTACAGTTGTATATGCACTAAGCATTAAATGCTATGTATTGAAGGGTATAAGGTCAATTTTTCAATCCTTTTTCATCATTCAAACTCAGAGCAAAGATAGAGCAGAGTAGAAAAGTTAATATATGGGCTAACTACTATTAAAGAGTGTGTGAGAAAGAATGCATATGAGGAGATGATGCCAACAAAGATTTGAAGGAAGTGAAAGGGGTGAATTGACTTAGAAGTAGGTCAGAATTATAGAATCAGTTAGTAGAACAAAGGATCAAGGCTATATTATTTTTATATCAGATTAGAGAGGACCGAGATGAATTGAATTAGGATTTGAAATCAGCAATATCAAATTATAAGTGTATCAGATCAAACATTCTATTGTACTCTCTAACAATTGTTACAACAAAGTGAAATCCTATGGACTTAGGTTGGTTTAACAACCATTGTATAAAGCAGTTAACAGGGTGAAATTCCAAGTGAGTGTTCTAAAGTACTCTATCCAAGAACACTTTTGATAGGGTGTTAAAGTCCTTTAACAGGGTAGGATCTAACAATCCCTTGTAAGCCTTTAACAAGGTAGGCCTTTCATAAGGTAGATCATGAGAATGGTCAAAATATGTAACCTTAATAGATGAACTTTATTGCTATAGTAGTGAAGAATTATGGGTGTCATCCCCACCCTAGTTTTACCTTCTCATTTTGGATAGTTTCTAGGTAATCATATCTAGTGTCAAGTGTTTATGTGTTTACATTTTCTTTACATGTTATTTTTATATGTTTATGCATGCAAAGTTTTAAAAGTTGAAAGTTTAATTGGTTAGAGTTTAGTACTTCTGATTCAAACCCCTCCCCCCCTCGAAAGTATACATTTCCCATTTGTAATCCCAACAAGATATATGAAGAACCTCAACAAGCTTCCCAAGATATAGAGGCAAGGACTATTAACTCAACAGATACAATGGTGCCTACTATAGATATCTCATAGAAAGAGAAGATTCTAGAGAGGAGTGATAAGGGAAAGGTGCTAGTAGTATAGACCACCTATTTAGCTTAGTATACATCTCTAATGGGAACTTCTCCATGCTAGTTGAAGAGGGAGGTGATGGTTAGGAAGAAAATGCAACTGCAAAGAAACTTCTCATTACCATATCTTCATTATTTTCTTTTACAAGCATTTTTTTAATTTAGGAACTCAAATATTTGCATAGTTAAAATTGCATTCATTATAAATAATAAAATACAAAATATATTTCTTTTTGTGTGGTTAATTTTTGAGATAGCAAGAAGATCCAACATCTTATCCCAAATTGGTCGAACTAGCAAAGCCATCCTCATGAATACTCACATTTATCTTCTGTTGAACAGATCCTAGTAGGTTACAAGATTGCCCTAAACCTTAGAGTTGATCCCAGATTAACTTTTCAAGAGAGAAATTTGAAAGTATTCCTACCATTAAAGCATCATGCAAAATGATAGCTCAATAGAAGTTGGTGTTAGAAGGAGGGCATGTAACCATTCAGAATTTAAAAAAAAAAAAAAAAAAACAACTTGTAATTTCAAAATTTTACATTTTTTACAAGCTCAAAATTTTTTTTGAACTGTCACTATTCAAAGGTGCACAAGATGCACTTTTTAAAGGGGTGCATTTTTTAGAATTTGACACAAACTAGAAGATCATGATCCATTATCTCCATTTCAATGAGCTTTAAAACCATCACCTGATACACATGAGTTCCTCAAAGTTAGTTGCTTTTGTAAGCTTCATAGTGACAAAGGAATACCCTAAATTCTACTACTTCCATTCAAAATTTCATCATATTAATCATTTCTACCTCCACAACAACCACCTATTATTCCACCAAATCCTCCAATGGCCCTTTTTGCAAATGGTGTAGACTCACCAATCAACTTAACAAGTGCACACAATGACCTTCCTAAGAATCCTGAGAATTTTTTCACAAGGTTCATCTATGGAGAGACATGAATAGCTAGAGATGACATCAAGGTATTTAAGAAAATTTGCAACTAAAAGAAGATTGCTAATGAGAATGTGGTTCTTTTCTTTTTCCCATACTCATTGGGGAAAGTTTCCTTTAATTGGTATGTCAACTTACTACCAGGGTGTGCTGTAGACTAGATACTTTTGAAAAATTGTTCTTGGAACAATTCAAAACTTTCATCAACATAAATATGATACATCATCAATTCATATCAATAAAAAAGGACCCATCTGAGAAAATTTCATGCTTCAACCATCACTTTCATATGCCATACCATATGTTGGAAACATCATACACTATACCTGTTGTAGCCACAATTCAAATTTATCTAAATTCTATGGACTAGCTCGCTACTATTTTTCTAAGAAAATTTCCTACAATACATATTGACACATTGCAAAAGGTCTTCATAGAAGCAATTACTTTCACAAAGTAGGCCAATCCTAATGGAGGAGGATTGATGCCTCTAGCTCAAGCTACTACAATGATGCCATTATATCCTATTGGAGCACCCGTGATTCCTATCCAATTCATACTAATGAATCTTGTTCCATTATAAAAAGCACCCACTCCACAAGGCCCAGCTATAATGTACCCAAGATATGAACCTCCAAAACCTTCTTTCTTTGAGGAAAAGGTAGAAACTTCCACTGAGTTTGGTCAAATGAAGAATACCATGTCTCAAATGAATAATTAGCTAATCCTCTTGGGGTTGTCACAAGGATAGATTAAGAGATTTTAGAGAAACAATCCTAGTCCTACAACAACAAATAGAGTCAGAACTATGACAAAAATTTCAGCAGAAACAATAATGCAGGAAACAATAGTAGAGGAAAAAAATTTAGTCCTCATCATTGTTAGTCTTAGATTGGTTTTGGAAATTGAGTGTCAAGAAACTTAACCAATTTCCAAGATGATGTTGTGTATAATAAAAATGTTGAGCTATATTATGTGCCAAGCCAAAGATTCAACAGGTGCTGACTGAACCTCAGGTGGTGAGTGATAAGTGATGCCAAGTCACTATAGGTGTCAAGTAAAGTATAGATGCTCAGCAAGATAGAGTTACTATAGGAACTGAGTGAGATAGAATTCCTATATGTGTCGAGCATCAGCAATTAGTAAGTGCCAAGTAACACAAGATTAGCATATGATTTTGTGCCTTCACAAACTTAGATGTAAACCATTTTTGAAGTTGACTTAAGATGAATCTTGATGGATCTAAAAGATAAGATCGAGTCTTTTACATTCCCTATGTAATCAGCATGTAGCCAATAAGAAAAATGGAGAAAGCATGCAACCAATAGAAAAAGTGTAAATATTTGAGTGTGATAGATGGATGAATATTGATCGTAGATTCATACCTAACCTTAAGTCTTTGAAGCCTTTAAAAGGAGGTTGATACTCCATAATTCGTGCAAGTGTAAGAGAGGTATATGGAATGCATGAGAAAGAGTTATATGGGAGAATGCTATCCAAGTTTAGAAGGGTGTAAAGACTTAGAGAAGGAAGAGAAAAAATATAGAATATAGTTGGTTAGAATAGAGTATCAACACTTTGAGAAAAGACATATTAGATCAAGAAGGATTAGATCAGATTGAGTAGAATAAGGATCTAGAATTAGCAATTAAAGATTGTAAGTCATCAGGTCAACACATTCTAATACTTTCTAGCCATTGTATTAGGAATGAAAAACCTATGATGATAGGTTCATCTAAAAGCCATATTGTAAACCTTTAACGAGGTGCTAAATCCCTTAATAGGTTAACATTCCAAGTGTTTATAAATCCTTTAACCAAGTCACTTTTAGTAGGGTGTAAAGCCTTTAATATGGTAGGCCTTTCATAGGGTAGACCATTGGAAGTGGTCAAACTTTGTAACCTTACAAAGTTACATATTTTTGCAATGATAATTTGTGGGTGTCATCCCCACCCTAGTTTTACCTTCTCATTTTGGAGGGTTTTTGGGTGACCAAAATCTTGTGTTATTTATTTTCATGCATGTCTTTACTTTTATGTTAATTAGATATGGTAGATGCAAATGAATGATCCCAATTAAAAGTTTTAGAGGTTAAAATTAGTTACTTCTAATTCACCACCCCCCCCCCCCCCCCCCCCACCAACCCCTCATAGAAGTAAATCACCCCACCTATATTTTCAACAATTGATATCAAAGCCAAGTTCTCACAAGGAGAAGTCTTACAACTTGGAGAAAAGATTTGGAAATTTAAGTCTAAAAACTTGGGAAGATCATAGAAAACCAGGTGATTGATGTATAACTCACTCTACATACTTTTGAAGAAGCTAGGGAAGAATTGAGAAAATCGTTAAAGAGAAGAAGAGAGATTGCCATAGCTGATAATGATACACAATATAAGGAGATTGACACCTCAAAAGTGATTGCAAATGGAGATTCCAAAGAGTTTGATGTAGCAATAGAAGATCTAATGGAGAAGAATAGAGTCTAGGTAGAAGAGATCAGAACTCTCAAAATTGAGCAAGAATCTTAAGCCATGATGCTTTGTGAAGTGACTGAACATAAGAAAAGAGCCATTGAAGATAAGGCTATGCTAGAAAAAGAAAAGAGAAACCTTGCCAATAGACTAGAAGAAAATTTAATTGAGCTTGCAAGAATTTCTAACATGCAACTAGACACCCTAAGTCAGATGATGAATGCACATCATGAACTAAATGTCAAGGATATTAAGATCTCCACACTGAAGATGAAAAATGAACAACTAAAAAATGACCTAAAGAGAGAGAAGGAAATTGTAGAGAGCATAAAAAAACCAAATGAGGCTATCAATTATTTTGAATATCTACTAAAATCACCAAGAGCCAGCAATGATACTTCAGGACTAGGATACACCAGCATTGAAAAAAGAGAATCATCCAAGATTATGAAAGAAAGAAGTGATAAAGGTAAGAATACTAAACGTACTTGTCATTTTTTTGCTAAGAAAGGACATACCTCTAATGTGTGTAGGAGAAAGAACACCCATCAACGTGACAAACCTAAAAATATGGGTCACTATCACAAGTGCAACAAGCAAGGACATCAAGCACATGACTACAGGACTAGGACCATTATGAAACTAAGATTTGAAAGTCATTGCTACAATTGCAAGAAGTATGGACATGGAGCTTTTGAGTGTAGATCAAAGCCTATGTGGACACCTAATCAACTAGCAAAGGGAAATAATCATGGACATCACTGTAATTAGGACTACAACACTAGGTGTAGCTATCACTACTATCAAGAATATGGACACATCACTAAAAATTGCATAAGAACACATTTTAGTGAAAACTAGAGCACATAGTTGAGCCAAATCACACATTTCAATTGTTTGAAGGCTGGTCATATCAGTAGAAATTTCCTAACAAGGTCAAAGGCACTTAAATCAAAGTTCAACAAAAGAAAAGGGAAGGTAGATGGTGAACACGTTAGAGGAGAAATGAATAAAACATGGAAGAAGAAAGATGGAAGTAGTACATCCAATGAAGGGATCACTTCACCTAAAAGGTCAAGTGGTCACACTTCATCCAACTAAGTAAAAGAAGGTATGTGGGATTGATATACAAAGCTTTATCATACATCATTTCCAAGACAAACAAGTATTGAAGAGGATATATCAGCATGAATAGAGATGCAAAGTAATTTTTTAAGTTTTCATAAAATTTTCCAAGTTGCCCTCAGATGCTGAGTAAAATTCTAGTACATGTAGAGTTGATTTCAAAAGTTAGTAGAAGCCAAATGATTAGTTGCAGTCAAGTAGTAGTGGAAGTCGAGTGAAGAGAAAATCTAGTTGAAGCCGAGTAAGGGAAACTCTAGTGGATGCTGAGTGTTGAAAGACAATGGAAGTCAAGTAATGCAAAAATGCTTAAGAAGTCGAGTGACAGCTATAAATGCACTAAGCATTAAATGCTGCAAAATAAGGGTATGTGATCACATTTTGAACCATTTTTCCTCATCAAAAACAAAGAGCAAAGATGAAGAAGAGTGCAAAATGATTTCCAAGAAGGGATTCCAACATTTAAGCAAATTTCTATGTTTAGCACAATTTCATCAATTTCAAGGTATTTACACTAGTGCCAAGCTATTTAGTTTCAAATTTCTTCATGTTTAAACCTTAGATAGAAGAAATGGCCTCCAGTTCTAGGAAACCTTAGGAGAAAGAGCAATTTGAGGTCCAATTAATGTCAAACGAAGTTAAGCAACTAGATTTTTGGCCTATCCCTAAAGTTGCATACAAAAATGACCCAATCAGAGCCTTATCTATTATTCCTCCCAAGGTATTTATGGTGCAAGATGTTAGGAGATATTATAATTGTAAGATTGGTGCTATTGGAGACATGGAGATTAGAGAAGATTATGATAGGCTATGTGAAAATGGAGTCTTGAAAGAAGAATATCAAAATATTGAGAGGAGGGGTTTGACTCGTGCCGTAGAATTCCCCACTATCTTCAAAACTAAATGGATTAGAATTGTGCTTAGTAGGATTCATGATGGAAGTTTATGGTTGGAAGGTTGCCCAATTAAAATATCAAAGAGAATTATTCACAAGGTAACGGGGTATCCAACCCTAGATCGGCCTAAAACTCTCAAAAATGGCTCAAAGGAAGCAATTGAGAAGATCATAGGAGCCAAATGGAACAAGAGAGGAATGAATATAGATACCATTCAAGATCCTCTTGTTGACTTTGTTATTAGTGTTATTTTAGACAAATTTTATCAATCTAGAATACTCAATAGTGTTCCTTGCATTGTAGTACATGTTGGCTACAAATTAGTCAAAAAGGATCATATAAATGAGAACTTAGGAGCAATAAGGAGAAATAAGGGAGCACATTACAAATTTGGTAAAAAAAATTTTGGTATATTTTTCTATGTACATAATGAATTTCCATCCTTTGGTAAAGTTAGCTAGAAAAAAAATACTTCCATAGTAGCTCAAGTAAATGAATACATTGAACGAATGGGATCTAATTTTGGAACACTTATGACCAAATACTTTGAAGATTTCAAGAAATCTATGAAATAGAGAATGAGGATACTTGTTTCCTTAGTTGAACAACATGTAAATGATGTATTTTTTCTTTTGGATATTGATTATACTTACATTCAAGCAACCATACCAACGGTTATATGGCTAAGACCACTTGGTTATGAAATAAGCATTGATGAGGCATTTGTAGAAATAACAAAATTATTAGTGGAAGAAGTGGATAAGAGTGCACCACATTTTGGGACATATGATTTGGTAAGATCAAAGGTAGATATGGAGTTAAAAATTGCCTCCACATTGAAGAAAAAGGATAAATTGGTAAAGAAACTCAAAGCTAAATTTGGAGAAGGGGTAGCTGAGGCAAAGGAACAAGAAGATGAAGAAGTAGATGATGATGAAGATGAACAAGGGAAAGATCCATTAGCACTAACACGAGGCATGGGTGAGGATGCTGAGGAAGAAGAAGGTGCACCAAAGTTAGAACCCAAGAAGAGGAAGGCACCTAAACAACCTACTACACAACCAAAAGGCAAAAAGAAAGAGGCCAAGCCAATCCTAGCCAAACCTACCACAAGGGTAGATACAAGGGAAAAAAAAAAAGTAGCCAAGGCACAATAGAAGAAAAAAGCTATACAACAAGGAGTGCCAACAAAAAAGAAGAGAAGACAATGAATAATTCAGAGTGATTGTCACACCACTAAATTTGATCTTTAAAATGTTTGTAATAACATTAGAGATAATGTAGATTTAACTAGATTAAAGATCATTGATTTTAATAAGTTGACAAGAGAAGAGTAGAACAGATTGGAAGAATCTATCTAAGCTATGATGGCCAAGTTCAAGACTACTCCACTTGAACTGGATAACACCATGCCTAAGGAGCTATACTCCATTGTTGAAAATAAATGGCATTATTGCCTAAACATGGAGAAAGAAATAAGAGAGTCAACTTTAGCTCATGTAAAGCCTAACCTAAATAAAGTTCAAATAACCAAGGCTAGCACGAAAAATGAGAGTAAATTTGCACCCAAATATAGAGCCTTTGGCATTCTACAAAAAAGATTGAGGATGTTGTGAAGAAATCCACTCTCATATGAAAAGTTATATGGTCTCCAAATAGTAAAGGAAGGACAAGAAGATCCCTTAGAGGGAAGAAATGATGGTGAAGAAGAAGAGGAAAATGAAAAGGAAGAAGAGAGAGAGAGAAAGAGAAGGAAGAGGTAATAGTGGAGAAAGAAACACAAAAAGGTGATGAGGCAATAGCTGAGAAGTAGCAATAGGAATAGAGTGTCCAAGACACACAATTTCCACCACCTAGTTTTCCACATGAAACACCTACATCTATAGAAATTATAATTTTGAATGATGTTCCTAATACTTCAAGTTAGACCATTAATTCATTGACTACAGAAGATCTTAGAAAGATCCTTCACCAAACAACTTTGGAATCATAGTTGTGTACAATCCAACTTTGGTGAGTGTAGAAGAGTTACGAAAGGTTGTAGCTAAAATCACCAAGGAGAAGGTGAATACACAAGAACACCCTTCACTACCTCCTATCGCTACAAGTGATCAACCACAAGAGAAACAAGCATAAGATGCAACTGCTAAGGTTGATTCCATAGTGATAGTAACTGCAAATATCAAGGAGCTAGCAAAGGAGAAAATAGGACAAAGGAACACCTCTATTCCTATAGCACAAAGCCAAGGTGTATCTCCTCTAATCACTATACTTGATCAGATAAGGAAGAGGAGAAGACCCCTAAGGGGAGAGAGCAAGAGGCAATACAAACTCTAGTAAATTTGCCTACTACGGGGACTCCTACTAAGAAGCTGAGCACTGATGTAGTACCACTACAAATTTCAGCACTAGACTCAAGCTCTACCAAGGTAGCAAGGGTACTTCACTATAGAGACCTCACACTTGATGTAGAAATAGTCATAACAAGCTATGACTACAAAAAAATGAACTTAGCATAGACTAATGAAGTGCAAGAGGCACTAGAGAAGAAGAAGAAGTAGGAGATACTCAGAAATGAGTATAGAAAAATACAAGCATTAATAGAAATCAAAGACATCTTCCTTGATGCTTTCAACTTGCCAGTACCTAATGAAACAAAGCCCATCATGGAGAAACTATCCAACATAATGGACTAGTTTCAAAATGAAGACCTTGATACCAATGTCAAATTACTAGAATGGTCTAAGAAGAAATTTCAAATGAAATTCAATGAGAAAATATCTAGTGAAATAGCACTATCCCAAGTGGAACTGGTTAAGAAAGTTGAGAAGGTAAAAATAGTAGTTGAGAACATATTATCATTGCACTCCAAACTATGTGACTCTTCATATTTCACACAAGAGACTAGCTAGAGAATATTGAGTCTAAAGAGGAACCTTAGAGTATCAAGCACACAACTGCCTAAAGATCTAGCTCAAAGTGAGAAGCATTTTGCCACAAATCTTCACACTCAAAACGAGTTAACTATATTAATAGTAGAAGACACTAATATAAAGGCCAAATTGATATAGATACAGTCTACAATCACGCCACACTTGGAAGTATTGCATAAACAAATAGCCTATGTAGAGAATATTTCAAAGAAAGATCCTAATCTTTCTACATTAGAAGGCCTAGTAAATCTTGTAGAAAAGATAGATATCCAACTCAAAGCATTAGAAATAGCATTGGACAATTGGGATGCTTCTCTAAAGATTATAATGGAGGTAAATAATTTTTTTTTGGCTAAGTATTCAATTCATTCTTAGTACCCTTTGACATAAGTGTCAAAAAGGGGGAGATATAATAAAGATAGGAGATAATAAGAGTGAGGAAGATATAATAAATTGGAGAGATAATAAATGAAACCCAAAGGGGGAGATATACCCGAAGGGGGAGGTAATAAATTTTTTAGGAGAGATAAGGAAATAAAGCCAAAAGGATACAAAAACTATAAGGAGATGTGTAAAAGGGGGAACAAACACACAAATAGAGTAAACATAGAAACAGAGTAGACATAGAAATAGAGTAGATAGAAATAGAGACAAGTAGAGGAATGATAAAGAAGAAAATGGAAATAGCATGAGACAAATCTAGCTTAAGGAATTTTGGATACAGTTATGGTACATCAACTTAGGGGGAGTTACAAGTTTTTGAGGTATATAATCTTCTGCAAAATTTTGAACAAGTTTTTTAAGTTTTGTACATATGCCAAATAAGATGTGTTTTATACTTATAGAGATCAGATTCATAATGATTAGTTAAGGTTTTTTTCCACTCATGTCAAAGGGGGAGATTGTTGCTCTTCAATTGGTTTTGACAATTGAGTATCAACACACTTAACCAATTTCCAAGATGATGCTGAGTATAATATAGATGTTGAGCTATAGTATGTGTTGAGCTAGAGATTCAATAGGTGTTGAGTGAACTTTAGGTGCCAAGAAAGATTCAAGTGTTGAGTGATGAGTGATACCGAGTCACTATAGCTGTCGAGTAAAGTATAGATGTTGAGAAAGACAAAGTTACTATAGGAGCCAAGTGAGATAAAATTCCTATATGTTTTGAGCATCAACAATCAGTAAGTGTCAAGTAACACAGGATCAACATATGAGTTTTTGCCTTCATAAACTCAGATGTAAGCCATTTTTGAAGTTGACTTAAGATGAATCTCAGAGGATCTAAAAGATAAGATCAAATCTTTTACATTCCCTATGTAATCAGCATGCAACGAATAAGAAAAATGGAGAAAGCATGAAACTAATAGGAAAAGTGTAAATATTTGAGTGAGAAAGATGGATGAATACTAATTGTAGATTCATACCTAACCCTATGTCTTCAAAGCCTTTAAAAGGAGGTTGATACCCCATAATTTGTGTGAGTGTAAGAGAGGTATATGGAATGCATGAGTGAGAGTTATATGGGAGAATGCTAGCGAAGTTTAGAATGGTATAAAGTCTTCAAGAATGAAGAACAACATTGTAGAATCCAGCTGGTTAGAATAAGGTATCAACAGTTTGAGCAGAGACATATCAAATTAGGAAGGATTAGATCAAATTAAGCAAAACAAGGATCTAGAATCAACAATTAAATCTTGTAAGTCATCAAATCAACACATTCTAATACTTTATAGCCATTGTATTAGGAATGAAAATCGTATGATGATAGGTTGGTCTAATAGCCATGTTGTAAACCTTTAACAATGTGCTAAATCATTTAATAGGCTAACATTCCAAGTGAGTATTTGCAAATCCTTTAACCAGGTCACTTTTAACAAGCTGTAAAGCCTTTAATAGGGTAGGCCTTTCACATGGCAGACCATTGGAAGTGGTCAAACTTTGTAACCTTAAACAATTACATATTGTTGTAGTGATAATTTGTGGGTGTCATCCCCACCCCAGTTTTACCTTCTCATTTTGGAGAGTTTCTAGGGGACAAAAATCTTGTGTTATCTATTTTCATGCATGTCTTCACTTTTATGTTAATTAGATATGGTAGATGCATGTGAATGATCTTAGTTAAAAATTTTAGTTGAAATTAGTTACTTCTAATTCACCCCCCCCCCCCCCCCCCCCAGAAGTAAATCTTCCCACTTGTAATTTCAAAAATGATTGCAAATATCATTTCCAAAGATAGAATCATCAGTGGAACACTTATCCAAACAATGGAAGCATTCCTACAAATAATAATAGCAATAATGCTCATTATGTGGACATCAATTAGTGTGACAATAATTAGAATGTACCTAATAATGATAGCTCATATTATAATGGAAATCAATAAGTGAATCAAAATTCACAAGGAAATAGTAATGAGCTTCTTGTGAATTTCAATGCTATGCTACTAGAATCCTATGACCCTGCAGAGAACACAATAGTGGAACCACAAGTGACTGAAGAATTTTCTTTTCCATTCAATCAAGAACCAAATGCATAACCAAAACAGATGTCTTTCTAAAATGACAATCAAAATACTTACAATTGACAAAGTTGGAAATAACCTATGACAAATGGGATTCCTCCAGTATTACAACCAACTCCTTTAGATCCAAGAGCAATTAATCATCCAATACCAACCAGAACCTTGTATGGAAGGAAAAAAAATCAGAACCAAGGGAATGTGCCTACAATCTTGAAGAACCCTGTATGGTCAACTAAAAAGTATAGTGTAGTGGAAGATTTGAAATGAACAAAGACCAACATGTCCATGTTTGACCTACTACAAAATTGTCATAATAAATAGGAAACACTGATGAAAACCCTAGATCATACAAAGACAACCCCTAATGTGAATACTATTCCTCAAAAAATAGTCTCACAATAGGTTAATGCTTTAGAGGACATGCCAACTATATTTAAAGACAAGGCTGAGGTGCCTCCATTTTTTCTTAGTATCAGGATATACAAGAAGAATCTTCACAATTTCCTAATTGATTCAGGAGATTCTTGTAATATTATGCCACTTTTGATAGCACAAAGGTTGGGAGTCACTCTTCATCCCTCTAATCAAATAGTGATACAATTGGATAATATGGAAGTAAATATTATTGGTGTGTTGAAAGATGTTTAGATATAATTAATTGTTGATCCTTGAATTTAAGATATCATTTTCATACATGTGGTGGAGATTCCTGAGACATATGGGTTGCTTCTAAGTAGATAATACACAAAATTCCTAAGAGGATATTTTCTATGGATTTCACACAATTGTGGTTACCATGGAAAGGGTTGAATAATTAGATCAAGATAGATGCAGAGCCAAAGTTAAAAATTATGTTTACTGAATATAATGCACCAAATGAGGTTGCATTCTTACAATCAAATTTTGGCTCTTATAAAGTAATGGCTTTTGATACAATTCAACTAAAGCATTAATTGATCACAGTGAAAGATCCATGATTCCCATCTGAAAAGAAGAAACTATGATGCAATTCATAGATATCATGGTGGCAAACTTACAATGCCTAGGTGAAGAAGAAGATCCAAATGTTTTTCTTCTTCTAGAATTTTGAAGATTGCATAAAGTTAGCCATTCAAAGTTTGAATGTTCACATTTTTAGGAAGTAGTCATTGAGGTATTAACATAGATAATGGAAATAAAGAGCCACCGAGTCCAAATAGATGTACCTATATAAAATAAAAGTTCTACAAACATGTTGGAATTACAATAGGAAAGGTAAATTTATAAGGAGGGGGGTGAATTAGTAGTTAAACATGGACCCATAAAACTTTCACCACACATATATTTCATGCATTCAATGAGCAAACTAAAATAACATGTAAACATATAAGTATTCACAAACACATGACACCAAATATGATTACCCAAAAACCCTCCAATGAGAAGGTAAAAATGGGGTGCAAATGACACCCACAAATCTTCACTGTTATAGTAATAAAGTGTATCCAATGAAGGTAACAATATTTTGACCATGAAACAATGATCTACCCTATGAAAGGTCTTCCCTATTAAAGATTTATAAAGACTATTAGGTCTCACCTTCTTAGAGGATTTCAACACCCTATTAGAAGTGTGCCTATTCAAAGGAATTTAACTTACAACCAAGCACCCTATTAAAGGATTTCATATAGCCTATTAGGACTACTTTGTTAAGAGATTTTGACTGAAATCACCTATTAGAATGTCTTAGCTTTGATCCTATGGTTATCACTTGCTTGCGTGATAATAGAACACCTCTAAGAAATTGTCTTCTTGATCCTTCTTGATTAGATGTCCCTTTGTTGTATCCTCTTCTTTCCTCTATTCTACTCTAATTGATTTTGCAATGAAATCTCACTTCCTAACTTCTAAATCACTATGAATACTCTATTTTCACATGCAAACTATCCTCTTCTTCCTTCAACACTCATATAAAGTTTAGGGTTTTCCTCCTTAAGAAGACTTTGGTGACTTAGGGTTAGGTATGAATCTATGACTAAGATTCATCTATTTTGTTGCTTAATCCTTCCTATTTTCCAATTGGCTACATGTAATTGCATAGGGAATCCAACTTGAGATTTTTCCTTATCTCCAAAGTATCACAATTCATCCTTAAGTCAGCTAAAAAATGATTTAGATAGTTGTTTGTGCCTTTACAAAAAAAATATGTCAAAACTATTTTATTAGGCATCTGAAGTCTCTAATGTTTAGCATGCACTAATCTTTATACTATGACTCAACATCTGTAGTACTCAACATCCACTATTTAATCAGCACCTAAATCACTTAGCATAGTCTTTTTTCTTGGCACTTGAGTGACTCAACATATGAGTGGCTTGGCACTCACTATGACTTGGCATGCTCTTATATATACATGTTGTACTTAGCATGTACTACTTTTTTGGCATGAACTAAGTAAATAACTTAAGTGTTTTGACACTCATTTGTTAAAACTAATCTGTGATCAACAATCTCCCTCTTTAACATGAGTTTCAAACAAACTTGAGTATGCATTTAACATCCTTTTCTTTTATGAGCATAACATATCTTAACTTGGCTTATATAAAAAAATTCAAAAAATGTCAAAGTTTTGTAATAACTTGTATACCTCAAAAATTTTATAACTTGCCCTGAGTTGATATGTTTTTTTTGTATCCAAAATATGGTATTCTTTGACTTCATGCTATTTATGCTTTTTCTTCCCTTGCTCCTCCCTTGGCTTGTTCTTTCTTACTTTTTCCTTTATCTTATTTATGTTTCTCATTTTCCCTTTTTTTCTTTTTGCTTACTCTCCCTCATTTCTTATTTTCCTTATATTATTCTTATTCGTCCTCAAAATATTTCTCCCCCTTTTGTACACTTATAGTGTGTTTGTCTAGAAAATATTTATGGAAATCTAATATTATCTTGAGAGTTTCATCCTAGTTCTCACATGTTACATCCAATGACTTGATTTGGATTGCTAGCTTAGAAGCAAGGTGAACTAGACCATCTAGTGTAGAAATATTTTAGTCTTTCTTTAGTAAGGTTTCAGCATAGCCCAATTCCTTGTGCAAAATTTCCATATGGGGGGTGAGAGTTGCCTAAATGCTATTTAGGTTGGCTCTAATGTTAGCCTCATCTAATGTCAATACAACTAATTGACTTTGAGTTTGAAGTAAAATCATACTTTGAGTTGGATTTATAGGTAGTTTGGCACCTAATGAACTTATCTAACTTTCTAAGCTCAAGATGTGACTTTTGGTCTCTTGGGTGAAGAGTGAAGGATTGCACAATTTAGTGTATAATGAGAATATATTCTCAAGTACCTTCTTCATTTGCTAATGCAACTTGTATTTGTGCTATATCACTTGATATATTTTCATTGACTTTTCTTTGAAACTTCTTTTTTGACCATTCAAGTAATTTGGCAATTGTATCTTGGTTTTTGCTACTGACCTTTTCCACTATGTCCATCAATTATTCTATCAGGGCTTGTCTCATTAGGATTTGGTAGACTAAATGCATCAAAAAAGATATCTTTAATATCTTGTAGTGCCTGCTTCTGCCTATGCTCCCATCTAAGTATTTCTTGATGCTTCTTCCTTGCTAGGGCTTGCTGTAGTATGCCCATCTATTCTATGGTTATTGTATGATTTCTTCTTCAAGGCTCACATCTCCATACTATATGACTTCTTCTTCCTTTAATGAACTTGGGCTTGACACTAATATCTGCAATGGAGTTGCATTTGTGCTCATCTTCTAAAGAGTTTGTGGAAGAAGTGCCAGATGCTAGTAAGTTTACTAGGGCTTGGATGGTTGTTTGCTCCTTCATTTTGGGTGTCTACTCTATATCTTCAGGCTTTCCCTGTTCTATCACAATAACTTGACTTGTAGCTTGATCTTGTGTTGTAGGTGTAAATAACTCTATCAGACCTATTTCTTGTTGTTCTACAATAGCAACTTGTGTTTTCACTATGTTCTTTTCTAATGTATCAACCTTGGTAATTTTACAAGCTATTATTTTGACCAAAGGTTGTACATTAGTGACTAGAGAAATGATAGAAGGTGGTTCTTGTGGATTCACCTTTTCCCTTGCAGTATCAATCACTAACTTTTGTAGCTCATTCATTCTGACCAAAATAGGATTATCACAAAGTTTGGCTTGCATTGTAGATTGATCTAATATTTTCTTCAAATCATCCTCTATAAGGCCATTGATGTTCTAAGTTGATAGATCATAAACATCCTTGATAGATATTTATTTAGTTATTTCACTTGTGTAATTTTGAGGAATGACACTTGGTAATTGTGTGTCTTGCACACTCTATTCTTCTTGCTACTACTCTGGCTCAGCTATTGCCTTGTCATCTATGTTCATTTTAGTTCCTCCCTTAGTAATATTTTCTTTGTCATCATCCTCTTTATCACCCTTCACTTCAATGGGTTTAGGTTCTCCTTCCTTTACTATTGTCAACCCATAAGTGAGTTTCGATATCTGTGTGGACTTTTTAACAACATCCTTAATATTATTTTGCAAAATGCTAAAGGCTCTATATTTAGGTGTGAACTTAACTTCATATTTCTTTACATCCTTAGCAATTTGTTCCTTAGTTAGTTTAGGAATCACTTGGGCCAGAGTGGTCTCCCTAATTTGTCTTTCTAGGTTTAGACAATAGTGTCATTTTTGCTCAACTATGTCATATAGACTCTTTGGCATTGAGTTGGAAATCTCTAGTGGAGTTTTCTTGAATTTTTCCATCATAACATATATGGCTTCTTCTACTTTATTTTACTCCACTTTAACATGTGTAAATCTTGATAAATCTACACTATTCTTAGTATTTTCACATAGATTTCCAAGGTCTGAAAGAGGACTATGACTCACCACCTTAAATTGGTTGATGTCATCTAACACTATTTTCTCTTCATCGAAATCGACTTGTGCAACATATTTTCTTCTTGGTCTTTTTGGCACTTGACCTCCTTTCTCTACATGTTTGGTATTTTATTTATCCTTTTTAGTTGTTGTATGTGTACTAGCCCTTGTGGTAGGTGCAATGGGCTTGGGATGACTCAACTTAGCTACCTTTTTAGCTTTGGTCACTAGTTGGAGATTAGCCTTCCTCTTCCTTGGCTCGATAGGAGTAGGTGCTTCCTTGGCTTCTTCTCCCTTAGAACCTTCAATTTCTTCCTCTTCCTATTCTTCTCCCATGGCTTGTATTAATGCAAGAGGTGCTTGTGCTTGGTTTTCTTCTTCCTCTTCCTCTTCTTCTTCTTCTTCTTCTTCTTCCTCCTCCTCAACAGTCTCTCCAAAATTTTCTTCCAACTTTTTCACTATCTTCTCCTTTTTATTTATGGTAGAGGCAATCTTCAATTCCATGGTAATTTTGGATTTTACCATTTCATAATTTCCAAATACCTTTGTACTTTTATCTACCTCTTCTAATAGTAAAGAAGTAATGGCTATAGAGGCTTCCTCCACATTTATTTCATAACCAAGTGGCGTCAACCATCTCAGCCTTGGTGTAGCAGCTTATACAAAAGTGTAGTCAGCATCCACAAGAAAACATACATCACAGATTCAATGTTCTCACCTAATTGTTCAATGTGTTCACCAATCTACACAACTACTGACCTATTGGTTTTCCATGCAAATGTTCCAAATGTTGGAAAGGTATTTTTCACATAAAAGAATATGCATATTAATATGGAACTGAATTTACATTGTGCACTCTTGGTTTTCCTTATTGCTCCAAGGTTTTCCATCAGTTGTTACAATTGTAGCTCTACTAGATCATATGTATGATCTTTCTTGACAATCTTGTATCCAACATCCATAGCTATATAGGGCACACTATTTAATCTACTAGATTGATAGATATTGTGTGATATAACCCTTATAGAAAATTCTATCAAAGGATTAGTGATTGTGTCAATTGGCATGTCTCTCTTCTTCCAAACAACTCATGTTTTTTTCTCAATCACCTCCTTTGAGTCACTTCTTAGTATCTTAGGCTGATCTAGGGGTGGGTAGCAAGTAACCCTATGAATTATTCTCTTACTAATTTTGATAGATCCATTGTCCAACCATAGTGAACCATTGTCAATGTTGGTGAGCACTATCTTAATCCATTTTGTTTTGAATACATTCAAAAAATGTAGGACTTGTGTCAATCCCTTTCTTTCAATGATTTCAAATTTTTCTTTCAAAACACCATTATCACAAAGCTTTTCATAAGCTTCCCTAATCTCTATATCACCAATGCTTCCTATCTTAGTTGTAGAATTTTCTTACATCTTGAACCATTATCACATTCAATGGAATCATCAACAATGCACTAGGAGGGTCTTACTTATAAGCAATATAAAGAACAGATTTAAAAATGAGTTGTTTGACTTTATTACTTACTAGTTGAACATTCAAAACTTCCTTTCCTTCTACATTCTTTGAACTTGATGCCATAATGAGAAACTAGGGTTTACAAAATTTAAAATTATGTAGCTTGACTCTTGATAAATACCTTATAAAATATGATGAAATGATGTAGGATTTCTGCTAAAATCTTCTACAATTGCTTTGGATGGATTTCTAGATCACCTTTTTCTCTGCTTTCTCTTTCTCAAATTTGAAATGATGTGCAATGAGCTAAAATTGATCAAATATCCTTCAAAAACCCTATAACTAATGTTGAGTTCTTACACAGCTATAAGCATGGCATAATCTAGTTTTCAACTTACTCAACAACCACTAACATTTCAATCACTCAGTAACCACTACGAGCTTAGTATCAACTAGCTAGTCTATTAGCTCAACATACATAAGAAACTTTTCATGCTTGGCATTAACATAAAAAATTTAAAGATATATCTTGAATTCCTATCAAAATCTTGCATCTTTATTCATGCTACTGTAGTTCTTTTAGTACTTAAATCCTTTTGGAACTAATGTATATTGTAACCTTTATGTATCAATCTTACATACCTCTTGATTGCCTAATTTGATGAGGTGTGCTCAGTTGACCCATTGGGTGAAGTGATCCCTTCTCCATTTGATGTGTTGCAATCATCCTTTTTCTTCAATGTCTTATTCATCTCATGTCTAATTTTTTCAATGTCTACCTTGCCTTTACCTTTCTCAACTTCACAACTTGGTGCTTTTGACCTTGTTGGACAATATTTACTGATGTGACTAGTCTTCAAATAGCTAAAACATGTGATTTGGCTTAACCATCTTTGGTAGTTACCTTTGAAGTGTTTCCTAATACAATTCTTAAGAACATGTCCATATTCTTACCAATAATGAAAAATATACCTTGTATTATAATCTTAGTTATAGGATTTGCCATTGTTCCTTATATCTTTTTGCCTATTTGATGACCACACACATTTAGATCTGCATTCAAAAGCTATATGTCCATACTTCTGACAGTTGTAGCAATATTTTATTCAAATATTTGTGTGTGCATGGTCTTGGTTTTTCATTCATGTGCTTGATGACCTTTCCTATTGCACTTTTGGTAGTGAACCATGTTCTTAGGTTTGACATTATGATTTGTAGTCTTGCTCCTACACACATTAGTAGTATGTCCCTTCTTACCAAAATTATGACAAATAGGTTTAGAGTTCTTACCTTTTTTGTTCCTTTCATCTACACTTTTGGATGATTCTCCTTTTTTAGTGCTTGGGTACCCTATTCCAAATGTGTAATTATTGGATCTAGGGGATCTCAATAATTGCTCAAAGTATTTGATGGCTTCATTTGGCTTGTTGAAACTTTCAAAAAATTCATTTTCGCTCTTTAGATCACTTTTCAATTGCTCATTTTGCAATTTCAATGTAGTTATCTCAATGTCTTTGACATTTAGTTAATAGTTGGCATTCATTATTTGACCTAGAGTATCCAATGACATGTTAGAAATCTTGGTTAGCTCTATTGACTTCTCTTCTAGTCTATTGCTCAAAATTCTTTTATCTTCTTCAATCATGGCTTTGTCTTCCATAACTTTTTTCTTTTGTTCAATCACCTCACATAGGAGTATGGCTTGTGATTCTTACTCTAACTTGAGATTTCTTATTTCCTTAGCTTGGGCTCTATTATTTCCATTAGACCTTTAATTTTTGCATCAAATTCATTGGAGTCACCATTGGCAAATAGCTTGGTATTCTCAATCTCTTTGTACTATGTATTATTCTTTGCAATAGCAATTTCTTTCCTTCTCTTTAAGGACTTCTTTAGTTCTTTGTTTGCTTCATCCAATTGATGTAGAATGCGTTCTATCTCAATTCCTTGATTCTCAATAATCTCTCCCAATTTGTAGACTTCCATTTCAAGTTCTTTCCTCAAAGTTACAGAGCTTTTCTTTCAAAGAACAAATTTTTGATACCAAATGTTCAAATTACAATAGGAAAGGTAAAGTTCTAGGGGGGTGAATCAATAGTTTAAAATTGGACCCGTAAAAATTTCACCACACATCTATTTCATGCATTCAATGAGTAAACTGAAATAATATGTAAACATATAAGCATTCACACCACATATGACACTAGATATGATTACCTAGAAACCATTTAATGAGAAGGTAAAACTAGGGTGGGGATGGCACCCACAAATATTCACTATTGCAATAATAAAGTTTATCCAATGAAGGTTACAATGTTTTGACCATGAAATATGATGTACCCTAGGAAAGGTCTTCCCTGTTAAAGACTTATAAAGACTATTAGGTCTCACCTTGTTATAGGATTTCAACACCCTATTAGAAGAGTGTCTGGTTAAAGGATTTTAACTTAAAACTAAGTAAGCCCCCCATTAAAGGATTTCATATAGCCTATTAGGACTACTATACTAAGAGGTTTTGACTAAAATCGCCTATTAGAATATCTTAGCTTTGATCCTATGGTTAGCACTTGTTTGATAATAGATCACCTCTAAACAATTTTCTTCTTGATCCTTCTTGATCAGATGTCCCTTTGTCGTATCCTCTTCTTTCCTCTATTCTACTCTAATTGATTTTTCAATGCAATCTCATTCATAACCTCTAAATTTGCATGAATGCTCTATTTGCGCATGCAAACTATCCTCTTCTTTCCTTAAACACTCATAGAAATTTTAAGGTTTGTCCTCCTTAAGAAGACTTTGGTGACTTAGGGTTAAGTATGAATCTATAGTTGAGATTCATCCATTTTTCCACCTAATCCTTCCTATTTTCTGATTGGTTGCATTTAGTGGCATAGGGAATCCAACTTGAGATTCATCCTTAACTTTAAAATATCATAATTCATCGTTAAGTCAGCTGAAAATTGGTTTACATAGTATTTTGTGCCTTTACAAACAAATATGTCAAAATTGTTTCACTTGGCATCTAAAGTCTCTAATGCTTGGCATGCACTAATCTTTATACTATGACTCAACATCTCTAGCACTCAATATCCATTATTTACTCAATACCTAAATCACTTAGCATAGTCTATCTACTTGGAACTTGAGTGACTTGACACATGACTGGCTTGATACTCACTAGGACTCAGCATGCTCTAATATATACATGTTGTGCTTGACATGTACTACTTGTTCAACATAAAATAAGTAAAAAACTTGAGTGTGTTGACACTCATTTATCAAAACCAATCTAAGATCAATAAAACATATCTAAATCTATGAAAAAAGTTAAAGTTAAATTGAATATCTCAATGCATCATACAGTGATACCTCTTTAGATGGTGGACGTTTGTCTTCTCCTCCACCAAGAATGATCAAGATTCAAAGAAGGAGATGATATGTAAAAGGTCAAGGATGGACTTTAGTAGTTATTCATCCCAAGCCTAAAGTGCAAAAAAATATACAATTGATAGGGGAAATTCAGGATAAAGAAGAAAAACATACACTCCCTATATCAAGGACTAACAATGGGAAATCATCAAGTCTACCCTGCGAGAGATTACAATGGGTTCCAAAGAAACATTATTTTAAATTCCAAGTAAAAGAAAAGCTTTGGATGGAAAAGAATAAGTCTAGGAAGCCCAAAGAAGAACCCATTTGGGTACTCAAGTTTGATGGCTCCAAATGCAAATTAGGAGCCAGTACAGGTATTGAGTTAATCAACCCAAAAGGTAGGTCATTTTATGTAACACATTGATTATAGTTTTTATGTACTAATAATCTTGTAGAGTATGAAGCTTTGATTTGAATACTTCTCTTCACATTAGAGAAGGGACTGTCAACTCTAATAACTGAAGGAGATTCCTAGTTAGTGATAAGAAAAGTGAAATTGATATACTCTTGCAATGATAGGAGGTTGCTCACTTACTAGAAAATAATATGGGATCTAATGGATAACTTTGAAGCTTTGAACATAAATCCCAATTGAAGGAGGAAAAACATGATAGTAGATGCCCTCACCATTTGAGCTAGTACATTTCAACCAGTCGAGAACAAAATTGAAAATATTTTCAATAGAATTGGTTTCTGGCCCATCTATCCTAGACAATATTATGAACTTCCAAGTCTTTTAGGATGATTAGCATATACTCAAATTTATCATGTGCAATGGCCACTTTAAAGGGAAAGATGTTGATGACACTCCAGATGACAAACCTAAGGATGATGAACTTGAAGACAAAGATGGAATCCTAAATTTGAAAACCAACACTATCCCTAAGGGGATGGTTGAGTTGGAGTGCATTTTTTATTGTGATGAATCAAAACTTTAAAAAAAAATGATAAAAAAAAGGGGGATTGAGGAATTTGATTCATATAATTTGGGTATAGATGAGGATCCTAAAATGGTAAGGGTTGGAAAGGCATGCAATGCTCAAGAAAGGGAAGATATGCACAAATTTCTTAGATAATACAAGGATGTCATTGCTTAGAACTATGAAGAGCTCAAAACATATGATACTAAAAATCATCATGCATGACATTCTACTAAAACCAGATGCCAAGCCTTTTTGTCAAAGGAAAATACCTATTACTCCCATTATTGAACACTTGATAATGAAGGAAGATAAATTACTCAATATTAATATTATCTTCCGCATTCTCCATTGTACATGGCTGGCTAACTTAGTTTCTGTGAGGAAAAAGACTAAAGAGATTCATCTTTGTGTGGATTTTCATAATTTGAACATAGCATCTCAAAAGAACAACTACCTTTTGCCTTCATTAGATGAAGTGTCATGAATTGTCAATGGTTCTAAGATGATGTCTTTCTTGGATGGATATTATGGATATAACCAAGTAATGGTTAATGAAGAAGATAGGATAAAGATGGGTTTTATGACAAAATGGGGGACTTTTTCTTACTAAAGAATGCCCTTTGTGATGATTAATGTAGGGGTTACATTTCAATGGGCCATGGAAAAATATTTTAAGGGATTAATAAAAAAATGTATAGTCATCTACATGGATGATTTAACTATCTCTTCAAAGGATTGAAACACTCACATTGCTGATTTAAGATAGGTATTCAATAGGTGTCATAAGTATGGCATATCACTTAATCCCAAGAAGTGTTCATTTGGGGTTACTAAAGGAAAGCTCCTAGGCCACATCATCTCCCAAGTTGGAATCTCTATTGATCTTGATAGA
The DNA here is from genome assembly GCA_028749045.1 of Cupressus sempervirens. Taxonomy (NCBI): domain Eukaryota; kingdom Viridiplantae; phylum Streptophyta; class Pinopsida; order Cupressales; family Cupressaceae; genus Cupressus; species Cupressus sempervirens. The sequence goes on from CM053787.1 coordinate 590,275,043, forward strand.
ATTGAAACCATTCTATAATTGTCACTTCCACACAGTCAAAAGGAAGTGAAGTCTTTCTTTAGGAAGATAAATTTTGTATGAATGTCCATAAGTATATTTGCAAAGATAGTTTGCCCCCTTAATGACTAACTCAAAAAGGGGGAAAAAATGGAATGGATTCTTGAAATTAAGAAATAATTTGAAGATATCAAAGTGCCCATTTCCACAACCCCAATACTAGTGAGTCTAGATTATGGATTGCCTTTCAAAATATATTCTTTTGCTTCAGAACATTCATGTCTTGGGATTCTTAAGTAGAAGAAGGATAAAGAAGATGAAAGGCCCATTTCTTTTATGAGTTTCCCTATGAAAAATGCTAAGTTAAACTATTCTAACCTCAATAAATAGTCCTTTTCTTTGATCAAAGTGGTAAAGAAATTCCACTATTATATACTTAGAAGCAAGGTATATGCAATTATGCCTGATCCTATGATTAAGTCATTGCTAATGCAAAATGAATTGTTTGAAAGGAGAGAGAAATGGATGGAAATCCTTCAAGAGTTTGACTTAGACATTCAACCCATGAATTTGGTAAGAGGGAAAGGATTATAAAAAATGATAGCTGATAATCAAATTGAGGATGAGAAGAAATTTTAATTTGATGATGAAATAGATGTGGAAGATAAAAAAAAATATTGTAGTATCCCAAGCTGATATTGACCAAGGTATGATGGTGGATGTTCGGTACTAAGATATTGTTTACTATATTTTACAAAATCAGTACCCTAATTGGATGAATAGTTCATAGCATAGGGGATTCAAAATCAAGTGTGAATCCTACATGTTGTATGCTAGAAAATTATACAAAAGGAACTATGAAAGGATTTATCTAAAGTGTCTTGGATGAAAGAAGTAAAAGAATTTTTGGAACAATTTCATGATAGGTATTGTACAAGACATGGTTCAGCATAGGCTATGGCCCATAGGATCTTAACATTAGGTTATTTTTGACCTATGATCTTCAAGGATACTTTTGAACAAGCCTATACTTACCACATTTGTTAGACTAGTGCTAACAAAGAAAGACATCCTGTAATGCCATTACAACCAATGTTAAAGGTATGCCCTTTTACAAAGTGGGGGTTGGATTGCATTGGTCTAATGAGCCAAACATCATCAATTGGACACACTTCTGGCCTCATAGCTACCAATTACTACACACGATGGGCAGAAGTAGAAACTTTTGGAAACTACACTACTAAAATAGTTATTAATTTCTTGGAAGAACATATTGTTATTAGATTTGGGATGTGATTCTTACTAGTTTGTGACAATAGTTCATCCTTTGCATCAATATTCCTTACACATTAGGGATTGGAAAATCAAGTTATAATCATGTTCTCTTCAAATTATTATCCCCAAGGGAATGGTTTAGTGGAGTCCACAAATAAAAACTTGATCATAGTAATAAGATGTTTGCTAAAAGAAAATCCTAGAGATTGGCATACTCAGCTCAAATATGCCTTATGGATGGACTAAGTCAAGGTCAAAAATGCCTTGGGGACAACTCTGTATATTTTAGTCTATAAACAAAAGCCTTTATTTCCACTTAACAACAAGATTCCTATTTTGAAATTCATGAGCGGGTATGATGAAGATGCTGATAGGGTTGAGATCAAACTAATGAATCTCTTAGAAATAGATGAAAAATGGACAATTTCTTTAGAGCATATGGGGAAACATCAAGCTTTCATCAAAAGATGGTTCGAAAAGAGGGCCATGATTAAATATTTTTGAATATTTGACCTTGTTCTTCTATGGGAAAAAGTGAAAGAAAAGTCTGGCAGCCATATTAAGTTTCAACACTTGTGGAATAACCCTTACCAGATTGTGGAAATTCTAGGAGAAAATAATTTTAGGCTCATCTCCTTACAAGGGGAACTAGTTCTGTTTCTCATCAATGGCCAATTCTTGAAACATTACTTTGACCCCTAAATGTATAATAATAATAATAATAATAAATTATTATTTTTAAACAAAAAATTTGCAAGTACATTGCCCTTTTAGTTGTGTGTTTATTTTCTACAAGTATGTTTCCCTTTCAGTTGTGTGTTTTCTTTTTAGTTGTGTGTTTTCATTATGAGTTCTTTTCATGTAAGTATAGGGGTTAGATACAATGAAAATTTTTCTTCATGCATTTCAAAAATCACTCCTTGTGGTTTCAACTTGAAGGAAGAAGTATTTCTATGTCAAAATATTCAGATGATATGTATCTTTTAACAACTAGATGAGGATGCTACTTGCATTCATAAAGGAATTATAGTCTTGAAATTAGGATTATAGATTGATAGTTCTTATCACTTTGCAAATTTAAAGAATAGACTATCTTGGTGCTTCTAAATCGAGGTTGATAGTAACAAGGGACAATCTAAAGCTTACTGATTCAAATAAAAGGTCTTTTCAAGGAATTTCTAAGGTCACTATTTGACATGAGAGTCTTCCAAAAGTTCATAAAAGAGGAATGTAGTTGGTTATAAAATTAAAGAAGAATTTGAGAAATGACACCAATACTTTGACCATACCATCTAAGCATGGTCAGAGTACAAAAAAGAAAAGTGGTGATAAGAATGAAAGATTCTGAAAAAGGTTCAAGAAAATAATTTGACAATAGAGATATGCACTCCAATATGGCTATCTAATATCTATTTAAGCACTTCATGGAAGAATCAAATCAAGAAATGCAAGCTCTATGAAGTGGAACTCAAAAGATTGTTCAGATAATAAAATGAAAAAATGATAACCCATTAAGGGTCCTCATGAATAGATTCTCTCATCTGGTTAGACAAGGATTGATACACATGAGCTATGAAGATTTTAGATGCAAGGAACAATGGAGTAGAAGATTGTTTCCAAGTTGTTAAAGACTGGTGACAAGTTTGCACCTTGAAACATCATAGGGAATGAATACATTGAGCACACATTAAGTTTGAAGATTTGGGATTCTAAAGTTTTGAATAACAAGGGACTTGAAAACCATTCAAAGAGTTCAAAATTAGTTGTTGGTTGATACATTTTTTAATGGATATTTGCTAGTGAAGAAATTCCTTTGTCATTTCCTTCTTTTTGTTGGGACCATTTTTTGTGGTTCACAATGCACACCCCATTTCTCCTAAGAAATGAGGACCCCTAGTTAATTTTGTACTATTCTAGACCCTTAGTCTGGGGTCTAAGTCTCTTTACAGCTCTATCTAGTGTTTGAGATTATCATGGACCTCTACTTGAGAAACCTAGATCCTAGAATTAAAGAAAATTGGATAATGAGTTGACTTTATAAAAGTAAGGGGTTTACTAGCGCACCCCTAGAGGTGTGCTAGTGCACTAGCCATGCTAGTGCAAAGTACACTCTCTTGGAAGTATGCACTTGCACACATGCACACCTCTTGGGCCTATAAAATCCTAGGATCCCCCTCCCCCATTATGCATTTTCTCCTCCAACTGATTCAATGGTGCACCTTCACACCCTTTGAGGTGCACCATTTTCTTCATACCCTACAAACATACACACAAACATTTAAGTATAAACATGCAAACCTTGCACACCTATCCAAGGTGCACACCTTTACTCACTAATAAAACCAACAACTTAAATAATAAACATCTTATGTGAGGTGTGCATATGTGCACTTATCTAAGGTGTGCATATGTGCACCTTACAAAACCCAAAGCTAAGACATAATAAGAATGGTGCATAGTTGCCTAGCTTTCCAAGGTGTACAAAGTTCTACGTAATATTTTTTTGGTTTAAAATAAAAACAAGTCTTTCAGAGATTAGTCGACACCCCATAAGGTGCACATATGCACACCCAAATTTTATATGCTTAGGACCCTTTGTAAGGAAAGGGTGTGCACATGTACACCCTGTGATATAATAGAGCTTGCATTATTGAAAAGTGGCACATCTAGTGCACCTTCAAGGTGTACAAGGTGTGCCAAAATTTATGCAACAGAGATAAAAATAGGGTTTTAGAGTGTTTTAATGGGCTTTAGGGTTCAGGTCTAATTTTTCACTAATTAGGGTTTTTTTATGATTGATTTTTCCACCTTCTAGACTAATGTGCTTCTTATTGATCCTCACTTATAGAAAAGATTGTGCCTAAGCTAGTGGTTTTCAAGTTTCAAGGTGTACCATCAAAATCCTAGTTCTAGGATGCAAATTTAGAGATCTGAGATACAAAAATAAGTCATATTGACTAGAATGAATTCCTAGTTCTCTACAACAAACCAAATGATAGATCATTGATGGTTTTTTCACTGATTAGATCAAGATCAGTAAACACAACTTCACACACTATTTCAATATAATCTTCTAAGTTGATCATAACTTTGGCTGAAAATTATGTTTTAGAAGAGAGAGTGGTCAAAACCATAACAAGAGACATCATTCTTGATCTAAGACTCAAGAAAATCAAGAAAGTATTCCATCTTTTGAGGGTAGATTAGTATATAAGAATGACATACCATCAAGTAAAAAGGTGGTATAGAGAGAATGAATAGAAAGCAATTGAAATCATTCAATCCTAATATCTAATTGATAGAACACCTATGGGGTGAAGAGCGAAAAAGTAGATATGACAATAGGTTACATGAAGGATGATATCAGACATTCCATAGTGCTTTTGAGTAGGATCATTGGATTACCAATAGCAAGATACATAAATATATGGATGGAAAACTTCATAGAAATAATCAAAATGACAAAAATGCCAATTGACTGGGCTACAATTCTTAGTGAGAATTTGGATGAACTAGTGGTTGTTAAAATTGATCCAAGATTCTATATGACCTCATACTTGGTATATCTATTAGCATCAAGGACTACTAATTACCTAGTGTTGTTTAAGAAGGAAAGCATGCAAGATTCTAATGCTTGGCCATATGTGGTATACCCCTAGCTAGTGAAGAAGAAATTTTGAGATCAATGTAAAGACTATTGGATAGTGAATGATGCTTTCAATTTTGCATTAATCAAATTCATTGAAGGTGATTATGCAAAAAGGATGTCAATAGAGGCAGCAACAAGAATTATAGAAATATGTGCCTACTACATCAAATTTAATAAATTCACTTACCTAATGGTAGTGGGCACAATGGTAAATCCTAAAAGGCTCCCTCTGTGTCAGTCTAATAGACTCATTTTGTTGGAGATAGCAAGGCAAACCACATCTATGTATGAAAGACTAAGAAAATAACATAAGAAGACCTAGGTATAGCCCATTGCCATAGTTCCTTTTGGGGTTAAGCAAAAGTAGGACATTATGATTTTTGATTCAGAATAGGATCAGTATCCCTTGGAGGATTATAACTCCCCTCATCCATTTTTTGACAATATTAGTAGAGTCCAATATTTGATAGGAAATCAATTTGAGCATGAGGATGCCAAAGAGGATTATTGGATGAATGCAATAGATGACTATGATATTTGAATTAGGGACTATTGTAGGATGATTCCTTATCTAGTAGAAAAGGTATCAAAAGTTAAGGTCCCATTAAAATTGATTCAACAAGACACAAAAGAGGTCTTGGATTCCTTGTAGAATCAAGATAAGAAATTTGATCAACTAATCATGAATGAAGAGATTAACAAGGAGGAGAATGCAAATATCAACTATAGGGTGAGACATACTATCTAATTAACCAAATATTAGATCAAGAAACCCTTCAAGCTAGACCCATTTCCACAAGCAGTAGTCTTCCAAGCTATAGCCCACCCATTGAAAGGTGTAGGGGTAAAGGTTATAGTACCAACATTCACAACCCAATCTCTAATTAGGCCAGAGACACTATATCAATATGATAAAGAAATTACATAATTTAAGGCAGAAAAGAACAAGAATAAAAGGAAGAGGGATTCTCCTCAACAAGCTGAGCTCAAAGCTAAAGGGACTAAAGCCCAAGAGGCAACTAAAACCCCTGAGAATCAAGAGCATGGAAATGTAGAAGCCACTCAAGTTTAGGATAATTCACAAGGGCCACTAGTCAAAATAGGGACATGGATCTAAAGAGGGAGCACTAGAAGTGTCTCCAGTTGATCAACAAGAAGCACAAGGAGTTTCTTTTCCTATTCAAAAGGAAGAGGTCTCCCCATCAGTAGCTAAGAAGGCTAAGAAGAAAAACACTCTATTAAGAAGGACTAGGAGACAAAAGGTGATAAGAAGGGTTATTCCTATTCCTTTAGTTCCAAAAACCATCCCCAAAGAGAATGAAGAAGATGAAGAGGACAACCTTACCTTGAGTCAAAGGACTCATCTTTCTAGGGCTATGGAGGAAGAGCAAAGGAGTTCCACTATAACTCCACCATCCACTCCTACACAACCTATTCATGTTAGTACTTCAAAGGATGAGCTACAAAAATGGATTAAAGAGCAAGAGAATCAAGGAAATGATGAATTTGATATGTCAAATTTTGACATCATGCCTATGGGTACTGAACTTAGTCATGATAAGAAAAGGGATACACCAATGAATCAACCTTTGGAAAGGGCTTGGAGTCAATCATCACCTCAACCACAAGGACTTCAAGGTGCCTTGCCATCAACAAGTCAAGATTTATATTTCTTGAATAAAGGCTCAGCCACTCCTCTCCCTCCTATCAATGAAAAGAAAGTGCAACCAATGCAAGAGGAAGAGCCACAATAAAGACCTATTGATGAAGTTGTAGAAGAGAGAAAAATATATGAAGAACCTCAAAAAACTTCCCAAGATAGAGAGGCAAGGACAATTGACTCAATGGATGTAATGATGCCTAATGCAAATCTCTCATATAAAGAGAAGACTCAAGAGAGGAGTGATAAGCGAAAGGGGCTAGTGGTATAGACCACCTCTTCAGCTCAGTATATGTCTCTGATGAGAGCTTATCTATTATGGTTGAAGAGGCATGTGATGGTTAGGAAGAAAAGGAAACTACATTGATTTGAGGATGAGGTAGTAAAATAATTAGTTGAAGCCCTCAAGAGACCTGAGCCACCTATGGGTGCTACATAAACATCAACATTCATTATAAAGAACCAAATTTAGGACTTGTTGCCTCATATAGTTATTCCTCCATTAAATGCATATATTCAAGATCTGACCCCAAAATACTATCAAATTAAGGAGGTCTTGCTAGGAAATCCAACAGTGAATGCTACTAAAGTTCTTATTATTATTGAAATCAAAGAAGTGTTTAAGAACTTAGATAAAGATGAGGCTGAATTATTCAATTTGAGAAACAAAATGAGATCATGAGGGGATTTCTACATGAGTTAGTGAGTTTGATTGATCGAAATAATCCAGAGGCCACTCTTGAAGTAGCTTTAGAAAAGAAAGATAAAAAGAAGGCAGTTCTACAAGTGGATTCATTTTTGAAGGCTTGTCAATTATGGCAAGAAAGTTTTAAGGAAAAGGGTGTGTAAATAATATAGGGGAACCTTGAATTATTGCACCATATACCGAATAATATAGAGAAGTTGTTTTCTATATTGAACTAGGATTTTGGATTAATGGATGATGTGCATACCTAGGGTAAAGACCTTCAAGCGTTATAGTCAATAAAAGGTCAGAGGTATTGTATGCTAATGAATGTATATATGAGGGATGAGTTACATAAGATATATGATTGGATTGAGAAAATTATGACTAGTAATAAAGTAATGTAGACATTACACACAAATATTCATAAGCTCAAGTATCAAACTTGAGAGAATATTTTGGAAGCAGAGAAGTATTATAGTGATGCATGCCTTGACATTTTTGAAGATGAGTGAAGAGATAAAATCTTGTTGGTGCAAATAGTTGTTGAAAATTTTTGAAATATCTTTGATGAATCTTTGATTGATGGAGACATTAGACAAGCATTTATGATGGATGCATTATTGGAATTAGATGTAAAACTAGAAGATTTTGCGGAGACTCGCATAGAAGTGGGCAACTATGACCAGATAGTGAATGATAAGTATGATACTTTGGATCTATGAGATGCAACCTAACTAATGGAGATAATAAAGAAAATCAATAGAAAACATCTAGACATAGCTCTGGTATAAAGTGAAACAAAACCCAAAACCTAGAATTTTAGTTTTGACACTTGGGATTTTTTTTGGATTTTTGGACTTGTCACTAAGATGCACCTCTCGAAAGGTGTGCAAGGTGCACTAGAAATTTTGAAGAAGTTAGAAGTGCACTAATAGTTAATTTCCAATTCCAAATTTAGAGCTTTCCATGCACTAGAAATGTATTCTGACGATAGTTTAACTCCTACAAACATCCAAAGAAGGTTGAGCTTCTATTTTTGGCATCTCCAAATACTCCTACATCATCTAATAGCTTTATTCTTCTTATCTACTTTTTCTTTATTTGTTTTAAGACATGGAAAGGCTTATGGAACTATTATTTAATAGAACAAGGGTGGAGTCCTAGTTAGCACCTCTTAGCGAGTTAGTTTGTATATATTTAGATTTGTTTTATTAGTTTTTAGCATATATTTGTATAAAGGAATCTCTCACTCTCAAAACAAATTGATGAGATGATTGCCTATAAATTGAGGAATGTAATACATATTATAGGCCATTATTTTGATGCAATAATATATGCTACTGGTCCTTTCATTCTAAATGTAGTTATTCTTGCCAGAGTGTGTTATATTTTGTGAAGGTATATTCATGGAGTGTAATGGAGCCAATGGTTTTGTTGTGTTGTTATGATTGAGTGATCTTTTAATTTTGGTTTTTTTTGCATATTTACAAATTTTACTAATGTACTTAGTTGGAGAAGAGATCGCCTATTGTTCCTGCATAGCTTTTTGTATCACATGAGCACACTTTATATGGCCTTGCAATTTGATGAGAACTAAAAAATATTACAATTACTTAGTTCCTATCAATGATTGAATTAGTGGAGTTAAGGAAGCACTATTCCTATTTTCATTGGTTACCTATTGATCTTTTCAAAGGCTTAACCAATAGATGTGTTATTTCTATGGCTTATGTCTATTAGGGATTTACTTTTCAAGTCATTTTCTAAAACTTATCATTACTCTATCTTTGTTATTCTCTTTTACAAACATTTGGTTAAATTAGGAACTCATATAGTTGTATAGTTAAAAAAAAATTCATTATAAACATAAAAAATACAAAAATATATTTCTTTTTGTGTGGTTACTTTTTTTGATAGCAAGTAGATTCAGCATCTTATCTGTAATTGGTCAAACCAAGAAAGGCCTCATTTTGAACACTCACATTTATCTTCTATGTAATAGATTCTAGTAGGTTGCAATATCACCTGAAACCTTGGAGTTGATTCTAGATTAACTTTTCAAGAGAGAAATTTGAAAGGATTTGTGTCATTAAAGCATCATGCAATATGATATCTCTACACATACCAATGGAAAGAACCAAAAATGATAAGAGAGACTACAATGGTAGGAGCCATCATTAGCTAAATAAAGAATTATAAAATAAATGCCAAGTTGCACGTTCCACTAGAACCCACAACTAAACATGTATCACATACAATGGGTGATAAAAAAAAATTATGACCATGTTGAAAAAGAGCTGCAAGAGTGAGCGATAGGAAGTACCAAGAGTGAAAGAACCAAAAAATCCATTGACTATTCTTGAAAAGAGTCAATAGGACAAAACAAAGAATAGTAATTATTGCATTATTTTTTCTTTGTGTTTTTCATTTTATTTTTCAATTCATTTTTTTCATTTTTTTATAATGGCAAGTGACTACTAGCAAGCCAGTTTTCAATCACTCACTGCCAAATGGCACTACAAAAATATTCTTCACCACTAAGAATTTATTCTATAGTTAACATATGCCAAAAATAGCTTTTTAGATATTAACTAGCCAATCATGCCCAAAGGTTTTTAGTGTTGGATCTTTGATTTCTTTTTTCATTATTTTTTATTTTATTTTTTAAAAATTCAATAATTGCATAGAATGGCTAAAGAAAATAAATCCTAACATGGATGATGAAAAATGATACCATCCAAAACTTGAAATTTTGTCCATTACCTCATAGAAGGTACGATTGAAACTCAATTTCATAATGAACTTGGAATGATGACTAGGAATAATCTCCATAAAAATGGGAATACTGAAATAGTGCTAAAAATAACCTTGATCCATGTATCCAACAACACTAAATCTGAAATCCTCTTGGATAACTTTGGATACAGTAGCACACTTGGGTTAGAGAATCAATCACAATGATGGTGATACTCATATTTCTCTATGATGATAAAATAAGATGACAACTCATGAAGATATGATACCCTATTCTTTTGGAGCTTGAGACATATTAATTGTAGTAAAATTTAAAGTTGCGAGTAGCATACCTTCATTATCAAAGATAGGGTGGTGGAGTGAAATATCAACTATAGTCTCCAATGTGTCCATACAAATTTAGAGAGGAGAAGACACAACTTGAGGAAGAAGTGTGATAGTTGGCAATATGTTCAAGATTCTTGTACAAGTCTTCAAAGTATTTCTAGATGTGCAGCTCAATGAAATAGTACCACAATATGAATAGATTGCATATAAATAGTTTCATAGTGTCCTCCATGTGACCTAGCACCATAGAAAAATAAATCTCATCTCAAGGTGGTGAACATCTTATGCCAAAATCTTCCTAGGATCTTGAATAGTGAAGCACAAGTGAAGCTAATATGTGCTAAATAACTAACAAGCCCACACAATGTTAACAAAGTTAACAATGTTAACAAAGTTAACAATGTTAACAAAGTTAACAATGTTAACAAAGTTAACATAGTGTGTTATGCAGTGCTTGTGTAGAGAAGTATCATCAATTGGTATTGATGCTAAGATCATCTCACCAAAACAAGAGATATGTAACCATATTCTCAAAATCAAGCATATCAAGTATCTAGTAAAGAAATATCATCCCGTCAATAACCCTACCATTAAGTGGGTAATGCAATTTTACAAATGATAGGTAGAGTTATTGATATGAATAAACACTTGATAAAAACAAATTCATATGATTTTAATGAGTTATACCAATGCTAATCAACATAAGGATACATACCTTGATGTGGTCCAAGTATTACAAGATGAGGTATATTAGAAACATCAGCAAACAATTATTAAGAATCAACCAAGAATTAGAAAAGTCAAGGAATTCCCCCCAACTTAACTTCATACTGCAAGGGCATGAGAATATTAAGATAACCCAAGGAATGAAATAAAGAGAGTAACACATTTTAAGAATTTTTTGAACCTTATTGAATGATTGATAAATCAAATATTCCAATAATTCAATGGATGTACTCCCAAATTAACTTGATGTTAGAAAATCATAGGGAATTCAATCAACCAAGGAATCAAGAAATTTATTTAAATAATCTTAAGATACAAGAATCAATAATGAAAAATATATAGATATTAATTCCTTGATCCTTATTGAATCATCCATAGTTTATTTGGTCATCTTAGGAAAATGGAAAGAATCAACAATGAGGAATAATGATCATCCAATTGTGACATGATTTGTTTGGCCATTACTTCATATACTTCCTTTTAATTTTGCTTAATCTATTATTCATCCCAAATCAACAAGTATGTGATGAATAGACATTTTAACCATAGGCCTCCAAATATCAATATGCATAATTAAAAAAGTAATAAAATATGAATCTTTGAGAATCCAAAAACATGTTTGTGAAATGAGTAACACATATTGTTTAATATTACTTGGTGCATGATTAATGTCAATGTACACATACGTATGAGTCCAATAATGAAAATTGATGCAATTTGAAGTATGGGCTCATTTGTGGAAATTTGCAATTTACTATGTGGAAAAGAAGAACAGAGTTGATTATAATTTAATAAATTTTATATTTCTCCAAATTTAATTATACTAAAATCACATCCCTTGTGTGCATCAATACATTCCAATGGTAATTTACCAATTTCAAGCACATCATTAGATGGTAAAGGGATCCTTGAAATTTTATATGTAGTTTTAACCACCTTATTATGAAACATATTAGGAAGAATCATACTTTCCTTTGGTAGATATGGTGGAGTGCAATGTGAATGGGATAATGGAAAAAATTGTTGATGATATAAAGGGAAGGGGAATAAGTAGGATGGGTAGAATAGAGATGATAAGGATGGATATGGTGTAATATAGGAGGGATATACAGGTTGTTGTGAGCATGGAGATTACATTTATTATGTATACTAGGTGGATAATTATATTTTGAAGAAATACTTTTTCTTTCCAATGTAATAGAGTAATCAATACCATGATATTCTTGATTTGGAGTTTTACATTGTTTATCTATAACAAGAAAAACTTTTCCACTTTCACCCTTATCATGATGAGACTTTAAAATAGTTTTTACCTCATTCATCACATTCTATTGGTTGTTGAAGCATTTGCACTTATCATCCTTCCTACAACAAATAGAACAATAAATGGTTAAATTTTCATTCTCAAAACAAAATTGCTCTAAAAATTCATAAATTATTTTCTTTTCTTCAGACATAGAAATAAAGTTTGTACATACCTATGAAAATGGAAGATAAAGATTGTTTAAGTTGCATTCATTAGCCAAAGAGGGTATAAAAGCGTCACCTTTGTTGGCACAATTTCCTCACAAATTTCTTCTTCTTTTTTTATTTTGAAAGTGGGAGTCTAGAGGTGGCAACCCCCATCACCAAGCACATTTTGCCTCTTGCATTCCCTTCAAATTTTTCATTTTTGAAATAATTTTCACCCAAATTTGATGTACTTGAACAATCTTTAAAATAAATCATTTGTAATATTTTTTCTTCAAAATAATTTCTTCTCTTTACCGATAACTCACAGCAACTAATTGTCCCTTTTCCATGAACATTTGAAGGGAGGTTCTTGCTCTATTGGAGGTCCATTGGTGTATAGATAATGAGTTGAAGCAATTTCTCCACTGGGATGGTCTGGCTTCCCACCCTTAGCTTAAAACCAATGGTCGATTCTTCCACCATATGTATCATGGAAAATCTAGAAGGAGAGAAATAATAGGATTTCTAGGGAGCAAGACAATAGTAGCTTAGGGGTGGCCCAAAAAGTTATCAAGCTCCTAAAATAATGTAGTGGGGTTTGGCACTAGAAACCCCCCACATCCCTCAAGTGAAACTTATATCTAATGGACCTCAACTTGGAGTGTGGACTCGATGGTGGCACAATTTGACAATTCCAAAATCTTAGACAGGAAGAAGATGATTTGGCACCCCCCTGAGTCCTAGATCAAGCTAAATTTTGATGGTTCAACTGTGATGGGTAGCACTACTATGTGGGGTATCCTTTATAACAACTTGGTAATTCTAGTGGTTGTTTATTTGGATAACTATGAGGGAAGCTCTAATAATAAAGCTAAGGCTCTTGTACTTCTTTGGGGTTTGAGAATTGTGAGAGATTGCAAAGTCAATAGTTTGGTCATAGAGGGGGACGCTATGCTTATTATCAAGGCTACCAAGGGAGAGGGAAATTTTAATTGGACAATTCAAGCAATAATCAACAAAACTCAAAATTTGGTGGAAGATTACCACAACATCCACATGGCACATATATACCAAGAAAGGAATACCATAGCAGATGACCTTGCCAAATTTGGACATGGTGTCACACAGTCAGTTGAATGGGATGACATTACTATATTACCATCATCGACTCAAGTTGTGTTGGTAAGGTAGAGTACCTTCAATAATGATAAATGATCTATCGAACTAGATGGTAGATCTCCTTTTTTACACATGGTCATGGAAATGTGACACTCTATAAAGGGTTTTCTTAGTGTGTTTGGATGCTGATTAACATTTATTTCTTGACTAATGTGAATATTTATTACTTCTAGAAAGGATGCGAGGAGGGGATTTAGTGAGTATTAAAGAATAATCATGCAGTTATCATAAAGACAAGCTAGTTAATTCCTACAATTGTTACAACTAGCAATGATCATTTATAGAGGGAAAGGGTTTGTCAACACGTGCTAAGTTGGGAGATTTTTTTAAGTTTTGAGAAACATTGTGATTATATGATGACTATTCAATGCCTTTTAATTTTCTTCATGGTGGTTTTTTTATTTTATATTTAGCAACTTCAAAAACTAGTGCAAAGCTATGTCATCGAAAGAGCTAGTGGTGGACCTAGAAAACAACGTGGGCACTAGCGACCATATTGAACTAGTGGGTGTGGATGAGTATATCACTAGTAGTGAGGTAGTAATGGTCTACTTGTAGGAAGAAGGCCTTTTACCTTATATAGAGGGCATGGTTAAACATTAAAAATTCATCTCAATGTAGATCTTTCAAACTTGGAAAGATAGAAAAGTTGATGTTAATGGCATGATTGTTGAAATTTTTGAAGAAACCATTGTGGTCATAGAGGATTTTTTTCTAGATGGGAAGAAATGGCATAGGAAAGCTAATGTCAATGAGGAAGCAAGATTTTAAAAATTCTTCAAATTCAAGGAGGAACCAAAGAGATTGCATGGTGGGTTTGTGCAGGATGTCCTTTCTAAGCCCTGGGATGTCATCTGCTATGCGATCATCAAATACATTACATTGGACAACCACTATTAGGTACTATACTATTTTTATTTACCTATCTTGAATCATTTTAGAAATTTAGACCTTATCTCCTTTCCATTTCTATTTCTACATTCGTTAGAGGATTGTATTTTTAAGGCTAGAGGGAAACATGAGGAGGGGAAACCCTTCTACCTTATCCACCAGGACCTCATGTATAAACTTTGCATCCAACACCTAGCTCAATACCCTCCACTTGTGGTTAACCCTTGGCCTTTATCACTCCTCGAGCCTACTTGGACCCTAGCCATACCTCTACCCTTAAGAGGTCCAAGAAAGCCTATGCCACTAATGTCAAAATTAGCCTTGATGTCAAAGTTAGAATTATTGAGTCTAACTTGAACACTAGGAAGGGTAGGCAGTGTACTAGAAGAACTAGCAAGCACCTCTGACTTCAAAAATTCAAGACCCCTCCAAAGTATGGTTATAGTTTTGACTCCTCTAATAGTGAGAACAAACCTACAAAAAAGAAAATTCTCGTCTAGGACATTAAACCTATCCCCAGATCTATCATCCTATCCCATGTCTTTGATATCTTAGAAGCTACCCTAGCTCATAGTGAGGGGGAAGACATCACCTCTCCTAGGAAGGAAACCTCCAAGGGTGCTAGGAAGAAAGGTAAACATAGCCACACTAAGGTGTGGATGGAGAGACTTGAGAAGGCCATGAGGGACCTGGTAGATAACCATACCACTGTCTACCACAAATTTGAAACCCTAGTAGAGTTCTCCACCAAGGTTATGCACTCTACAACCACAACTCTTTACTTCCTATAGGCTAACAAAGAGGAGAAGGACTTTGGAAAGATGACTGAGACAATCCATTCCATTTATAGGTTCCTTGCAAAGGATTGGCTAACACCCATCCTAAACAAATTGATGAAAGTGGAGGAGGATGCGGCTAAGGAGGCACCATAGGAGTAGAGGAATGGTAACTAGAAGGAAGAGAGCATCTAGCCTGGGGTTTACTATTTTTTTTATTTTTTTTTACATTAACGTCTCTAAACCCCATATTATTTGTTGGACTATGTTATTTATTTCGACCAATAGTAGTGATGTTTTTAAATGTTGGTAGTTTATCATATAGTTTCTTATGCATAGTAGTTTAAGGATCATGGTTAAAGAAAATTTGACTATGAAAATTTTATGCTTTTTGATGTTTAAAGTTGGTATTGGTTAGATAATTGGGAGGTAACCTTTAGCTAAATTCTCAGCCTTTTTGTACTTTGGGGTTAGCCCGCTCTTTGTTTTGGCTACTATCAACTAATTCAAAAACTTACAACAAATAATGATAATGTAAAATGAATATAACTTCTAAGATCTATTGGAAAACTAAAAAAATGCATCTATATGATTTACTATGGCAAAAACCTATGGTACCAAACTAAGAAAGGTTGACACTTGATCAAAAATTCCCTAAGGTACACTTTTCCTAAGTCAACTCACATGCTAACATGCCTTTGACACCTTTCCTCAAAAATAGTGCCAAAATGATAGGCCATCATGGGAAAATAAAGAAAAAAATATTTAACACTTTAAATAAATTTTAACTCAATTTAATCGTGTCATTTCAAGGCCATAATCTTGTGAAAGTTGTCTAGGCAATATGCCATCAAGGGATGTTAGTTGCAAGATGAGGGATTATGAATGCAGCTACAATAGGTGAAAGTAAATTTATGGAAATCCAAATAAATCCCAATGACATGAACTATCACTTCCTAGCGAGCAGAACATTAAAAATAGAAATAAACATCAATCTATAAAAATAATAAAAAAAAAAATTTATGAAAGAAATAACAATAACATAATTAGTTATAGAAATAATAAATCCACTGTAAACTAACTAATCTAAAAATATAAATTAACTAATCAAGAAATCGGTAAATAGACAAAAATATGAGCATCTAATTTACTAGATAGACTAATTAAGAAATAAAACTCTTAAATAATACATTAAAAAACCATACTAAATAAAAATACCATTATTCTTTGCCAAAGAGTGAGCCCTTACTCACTAACTTTATTGTTGAATAATGCATAGATGAAGCTTGCATTATTTCAATCATGGGAAAATGGTATTTTTAGTCATTACAAAATAACACAGTTTCAATCTGCATAGAATAGTTTTATGTGTGGAAAAAACTTATATAATTATAATAGTTTTCCCTTCTACCAAATAGCACATATATTTATATGGTTTGAGTTTATAAAGATAGCATAAAATAGAATGATTCTATTTTACTAACAACCAAGTGTTGAAAACAAGATTGTTTTGATGGAATCTGGAACAATCATTATATTGTCAATGATGTGAAACTTGCTAGTTGTTGGTGAGAGAACTACTTTTTTGCTCTAAATGTTATCATTTGTTTGATTGATGAAGAGGATTTGATCAAATGTGATAACAAGAGCACCTAGAGGAAAGGTTGAGTTATTTGATATAGAAAAGAAGTACTAGGACCAAGTGAGACATGGATAATATGTTGTATTATTTATCCACTTAAAGATGAAGTTGGTGGATACACTAGCTAAGTCTAGAAGAACATAGAAAGCAAATTCTATCTGCTAAGCTTGATCTGTTGCATCTTAAGGTGTTAAGACCTGTGTCACTTGGTTAACACTAAAAATTATGTTTTCTAAGATCTTAAAATCTATGATGGACCATGCTAGGGAACTCATGATGGAGAATAATGTTTCTTTGAAATACTAGAGAGAAGCTATAAGTACAATGGTTTATACTTTAAACCATGTGCAACTCAAGAAAGGTACTCATTCCACACCTTTTGAATTATGGTATGGATATTCAACCAATGTAAAATATTTTAAGGTATTTGGAAGCAAGTGCTACATCCTTAAGGATAATAGGAATGACAAATTTTATGATAAAAGTGAAGAAGGTATATTCTTAGGCTATTCCATAAGTAAATCTTATAAGTGTTTAAATACTAACACTAACAAAGTTGTGGAAAGTGCAAATGTGAAGTTTGATGAATGTATAGAAGTACATGAAGCTAAAACAAGAAAAAGAACCCAATGATTACAAATATTTTGTGTATTTCTATGATAACATGATTGATGATGAAGTTGTTAACCAAGTTACAAATCAACAACAATAGGTTTTAGTGACTATCAAGTCACATATAATGAATGTAAAGCTACATTCAAGAATCAAGTTTCATTCAAGAACCTAGCTACATTTAGGTTCCAAGTTGCAAATAAAATTTGAGGTACATTCTGATAATAAGATTAATGCACATGAAAGAAATATTGAATTACTTGATAGAGAAGTGCACAATGGTTTTGAATTTGAAAGACCTATATAGGAAAATAGAGTAGAATTAAGATTTTAAAATTATGTCAAAAAGACTTTACCCTACTACATAAAATGTTGGAGATGCATGAACCTAAATCAATTAGGGTTGCATTGCAAAATGATGACTAGGGTGAAGCAATGAGAGAAGGGATTGAGAAAATTGAGAAGACCAAAACTTGGTCACTTGTACCCAAACCAAAGAACAAGAATTTTATTAGAACCATGTGGGTGTTAGAAAATCATTGTCCCCTATTGCAAGATTGGGAGTAAGTGATAGAAACAATAGTCCACCAAGATAACTTGGGGGGGGGGGGGTGGTGGTGAATCAGTTATCCAACAATTATAACATTTATCTTTTATAAACTACTAAGGGGGGGGGGGGGGGGGGGGGGGGGGTTGAATCAGTTATCCAACAATTATAACATTTATCTTTTATAAACTAACTTAACCATTCAACCAAAGTAAGTAGCAACCATAATAAAATGCACATAGACAACTGTTGGCTTCCCAATTAGATTAATTACTTGGTTCTTAAAACACAACTCATGGATTGGACATCCAAAATGAGCAATCATCTTTCTAATAGAGAAGATTCATTTAAATTGTCAACCCGAGGAAATATACTTGAAACAAGTCTGCAAAGTATATACACCATAAAACTCTCTAAGATATTCTATCATTGCAAAACATAAAATATAACAACACTATAAATAACTCTAAGTACACAGTAATGGCTATAGGAAACTACACAGTAATGGTTGCAGGAACTGTATATTACAAACTACAACTTTGTGTGTGTGTGTGTGTGCACGTGTGTGCATGTGCATCAAATTCTTGATGATTATATAATCTTATTGAATTCATAACAACCATCTAACAAGTGTCTCATCATTCCTTTAAACAAGGAAGAGATTTATTATAAAACTAATGACTAAGTGTGCTGATTTTTTGTTCCACCTTTTTAGTAGTCCACTCAAATGCATGATGCTCCTTTATTATTGTGAATTAGAGAAAATAATTTTACCAAGTTATGATCCTCCTTTCCACCTTTCCACATAATTTTTAAAATATTAATTTCAAGAAGAAACATGGAAGTTATGATCATTTTATTGAAAGTGGTTTTCTACTGCATGAAAATGTGCCACCTTTTACCCAGTCAACTTCTGATCTATGGTGATCATTAACTATTCTAAAATAACTCAAATTCTCAAAATGATTTGTGCATTTATTTTCATATTTCCAAATCCATAATCCATTCTTAATTTCATTAAGAATTGAGTGAGATATCCCTATTTTACTGAAACTAACTTTTGACTTTTTCTTCATTTCCTGCAATTGACAAATATTGACAAGTGTCAACTTGGTTCTCCTTCTCTAGACTTGCATGAATGAATTAAATAACTCAAAAAATATATGTTAATAACCTTAAGATAATTATAATTTAATAATAACACTTATCATACTAAATCATCAAAAATTAGCATTGACTAGCTACACATACAAATGTTAATCAATAAATCATTTATCATAGTTAATGCTTCATAAATCAAGTTAATGTATGGAATTGACTTAGGAATATATTGAAACCATGGGATAAAGTGTTATAGTAGATGAATATATTTATATGAAATTTTTTATAGGCTCGTCATTCCCCCCAGCTGAAGTATTGCTTGTGCTCAAACAAGTGATAGGCATTAGATAGTCATGAAAGCTATTATCATTCCATACATTTTTCACTCTCTTATCTGCATAATTTTCACCAAGAATATAAGAGGTAGCCTAAAAATATTCATGAAAGATCATCCTCAAATGGTCTATGACAATAATACAAGGCACACATATGTTCCCCCCAACTAAAAGGTTCTTTATCCTTAAATGATAATATATGTATGAGGGCAGCAAAAAATCACTTATGAAGCATATACATATAATTACAATAATGATAATTGAGAAACAAAATTCAAGGTATAGATAATCAATTACTAAAATTGATAACTATTATTAGTAAATTGAAATCATAAAAATAGTATTACTAAAAGTGATAACTATTATTAATAAATTGAAATCATGAAAAAAGTACCATTTGTGTTGTTGTCAGAAACTTCAAACTTTATAAATAGTTGAAAGTATAGGTCCCTTGATTGTTGAAATTCAAGTCCCTCCAAGAGTATTGCATATTTAATATGAGTATTATCTTCATACTTTCTAAAACTTGTATTTTGGATCACATAGTAGTTGTTGTAGAATTGTCTATTGAATTAAAGAGTAGTGGCTGCAAGAATGATTGTTAAAACCACATAGTAGTTGCTGCAGGACTAACTATTACAACATGAAACCTACAGATAATACCAACTGGACACCATCATTGAATAGAACATTCTTGACATCATAAAGACTCAACTGCTCAATGAAACATTTGGAAATATATGCAAAGACTCTCTCTTCTAGAATTATAAACTTGTCTCACTTGGACCTTTAGAAAATGATTTGAAATATGACCAACCAACTAGCTATAAACTCCTCCAAAATAGTCATTGAGACAAGAAGAACCAGCAAACAAACTAAACTAGACAACTACTAACTCTAAGATACTATGCCAAAAAACTTATTGAATTAAAAACCTACCCTAACCTATCCTATCCTACACTAACAAAATTACATGACCTACTCAAACAAAACCATTAACTAGTTCTTTGAAGTATCTTCCTCTTCCCAAAATCTTCCAATACTTCACATGCTTATGCACAATGAAAAATAGTTGCAGCATAAGTAGAAACTTAACAAACAACATGACTTTTGGAAAGATATTAACCAAATCACTTATTACTTCATTCTAACAATATATATATTTCTATATTGAAGTGCATAAGTAAGATGAAATGCTTCCCCTTTAGGTGCAACTGCATATCTAGCTTCGTCTTCATTTGTAAGTTCTTTCTTTATTGCAATCATAGCTTGTGATAACATCTTTTCCTTCATATGAATGAGATGTCTAATAGGAAACCCTCATGAAAGAACAAGTTTTGAACCCTCCTTGTTGGCTTTGTGTAGATGAGTTGTTTCTTCATCATCTTCTTGACTTTTAAAAACCAATTTGTGTGGCTGATTTGATAAAAGTACAGGAAGTTTTGTACTATCTTCATAAGGATCATTATTTTTCTCTACAAGAGATGTTGATTTAACATCTAATGTTAAACAAAACTCCTCTAAATCATCCCAAAACCAATATTCTTCAATATCTTCTTTACTTTTTAGCATGAGAGGACTGATTTTCACTTTATTGCAACTCTCTTCTTGAAGTAGGAATTCTAATTTGACATCACATTCATCTTCAGCAACAACCTTGTGTATGGTGATTTCTTCATTTTGCAAAATAATGTTGTCTTGATTTGACTCATCATAAATCAAAACTTTGTCATCAATATGTGAACAAAATTGCTCTATGATGCTAGAGATGTGAGGCCTCGCCCCGACCCTTCGTATCCTTTGTTGTTACTTTATCATTTTGATACTCACGACTTAAGATGTCGAGACATTATCTGATGCTTAGAACATATCATATTATTACATGTTGTGTGATGTTATTTTCAGATATTTGATGTCTGACATTTAAATGTTTAATGTATATGTATGTCAATAAATTAAGTAAAAGGTAGGATTAACACATTGATTTTGGAATCTTTATGGTTAAGGATATAAGTAGGATGCAAGAAACCCTGATTGATGTATGTTTCAAATTATGTGAATTTATGATACGTATACATGCATATGTACATGTGATTTTTGGGACTACTGATGTGTGCAATGAGTGTGCAGATATTTTAGCTAAGAAAATCAACGGAGGAACAAAACTGATCTCTATGTGCTAATTTTGGAAACCTTGTTGTTTGTAATTCATTTATTGTAGTGTGAGATGTATATATGTATCTTTCTATGTTCAGTGAATGTTAGTGTTCGTAATTATGTTCTGTTAGTGTCGCTTGCCACTCATAAATTGGTTATGTTCTTCAGTATGCTGATTAGGATTAGTTGTGTAAACTTTGGACCCAAGTTAGTTTAAGTTAGTGTCAATTTGCTAATTGGGTTCTTAATTGAGGTTAGTCATCCCTTAATCTAGATTAGTGCTTAATCTACATTTTAGAGTTGTTAGTTGGTCCTAATTTTATTCCTAACTTTTGTTTGGCTCTAAACCTATTCCTAAGGCTTTAAAACATGAAATAATTATACCCAAAGGGTATGGGTATGGGTTAGGGGTCTTTTCCAACCCCTAAGCCCCTTTTATTGACTTTTGAGGCCACTCAAAAAGTCTCATTTTGCCTTTGTGCGAAAATTGACTATGGCTATCATGAGTTGCCTTGCCTCACCTCCATTTAGTGTTTAACCATAGTGTGGGTTGAGTTAGGAGCTTATAGATTTGTAGGTGGGTGGATGTAGTTATTGATCCCTTTGGTGGTTGAGTTTGAGGCTTATTTAGAGGCCCTTCTTGGACTACTGAAGGTTGTTACCCAATCTCTACATTTAGAGAGGAGTCTTGGAAGATTGGAGCAAGGAAGGGGAAAGCTCTACTAAAACTTGTTCATTTTCCATTACCTCTTTGTGAAGGTAGGAATTGTCATCTCCCTTGTTCAGATTTCATTCTTGTTTCATGCTTATTCTACCTTGTTGTTGTTTGAATGTTTGTATGTTTGTGGGTATGTTGGGAAGATTTGAAAACCATGTTATTTTGGATGATTTATTTTCATGTTTATGTTTTAAATTTTGAGATTTTCTTGCATGGGTGTTTTGATATTACTCACCCTTGGATAGGGCAGAAGTGACCAATTTTGGGAAAGGTCTATTTAGTTAGACTCCAACCAGTGTAGAGTCTCTTCTCAGGATGAGAAGAGGGAGAAAGGGTAGGGTTTTATGGGCCCCTACCTATCAGCACAAACCTTGTATGATTATGGTATGTTCAAATGGAAGAATGGAAGTTCTTCAAGGTTTATAGCCCTGATTGGGCATCTATTTGGTGTTGTGCTTGACTTCTCCTGGTTGGAAGAATCCACCTTTCCCTAGTGTTGATTCATTTTGAATCATATAGTGATAACCTTGTGTGAATATGCATGGTTGAATTGTTCTTGGTCATGCTTGTTGTCACCTGATAAAAATTTTGTTCCCTCCATGGTTCTAGAAATGTGTTGCAAAAATTGTTATGAATCCCTTGATGAGGGTCATGAAGAAAATTCAATTATATTGTTGAAATTTGGGATTGATATTCTATGTAAATTGGTATTACAAAATTTTTTGGATTGGCAACGAAGCTGAGTTTTCTTCCCAATTCTTTCCTGGGTGAGCCTTTGAATTAGGTTTGCCAATAAAATTGGTGTTGAGTATAATTGGTTATCATGTGATTTAGTCATGATTTAAATTTAGATGGTTGCACATCAAAAATAGGATGGAATTGATGATGTTCAATTTGGTAAAATTTCAAGTTTTCTTTTATGTTGAAAATGAAAATTATGATCATGGATGTAGATTCAGTTTGCATGATTATTTGAATCAAACAATTCTTACATTATTTATTTAAAATGGATAATTCATATTCTTGGTTTATCAAGTTGTAATAAGTCCTTATAGATTTTCTTTGAAAAGAAAAATTTAATTCCCCTTTGATCATTAATCAATTGAAAAAATTAATACTTAAAAAAATTAGACCAAAAAACATATATATATGCATTTCCTTGTAATTCTTTACTTAGAAAATTTTTCAAAAAAGAAAACATGTGTTCAAGAGAGTCAAAACTCTCTGTCTTTTGTATGGGGGAAGAAAATAAATGTTTTAGCAATAGAGAATCTAAAATATTCTTCTAATATTCCTTTTTGAGACTTATAAAACAATATTTACTTAAAATAAGAAGTAAAAAAAAGAAAAGAAGCAAAAGTAGACACATACTAATATCTTAAATGAACTAAATATCCTAAAAATATTATTAATATTCTAAATATCCTATGTTATCTCCAAACTAACTTTATGTATCTACTATATTAAATAGCAGAGACTTGTCATTAGACAAGCCTTGCTTCATCCCTCCTAACCAGCGTACCCTCTTGCACCACCCTTGGGCTGTGTGAGAGGGGATTATACATGTTATTGGATGGAAGATGAAGTAATAAAGTTTTTAAGTCATGGAAATCAAGTGTTCTTTTTAACTATTGAAAAATTCCTCCAAACCTTGCTGAGCGCCCAACTTGGGGCTTTGTTCCTTGCATGGATGGGCTTAGGGGACAGGTTTGTGCTTGCAGGGCTTTGGGTAGCACGTAGCCCTTTGGAAAGAGCCTCCCCCCCCCCCCCAATCACACCCACTTGGCATAGGGTGTAGGAGGTGTAGGGGGTGTAGGGGAGGTTAAGATAGAGTAGGGTGTGGTTAGAAATAGGTTAGCTGTTAGTTAATTTTCTTTAAAAAAAAGGTTTTAAAATTAGTTTCAATTTATTGAATTGTAGTTTAGGTTAGTTAAAATTTTATGTTATTAATATTGAAAGTTATTATTATCATTTTTAGTTTTAGTGTTAGTTTTATAAAGAAATGTTAAAAGTAAGTTAGCAATAAATATTATCGTAGTGATTAGAAATTTGCATATTAGTTGTAGTTTTAATTAAAATTGTTTAAGTATGGTTGTTTTAGAATATAGATCTTAAATTTAGTATAATTTAGATTTATTTTAGTTAAGTATTTTAATATATGTAAACTAGGTTTAGCTTTGTAGATGATATCTAAATTTAGTTAGTTTTTTCTTATTTTTGTGTTTTTTTGTTATAGTTTTAGTTATTTATATTTTCATTTAGGTTTGTTTAATTTTTGGACATGTAAATTTCTTAGTTTAGTGTAGTATTAATTTAGTTGTTTAATTATTTTTAAAAGCTTTAAATTAGTTAGAGTTTAGTTAGTTGTTAATTAATTTTTAGTAGGGTTTTGATAGTTAATCATTATATTAAAGTAGTCAAAATATTTAAGTTAATAAATTATATATATATATATATAATGTTTTAATTCTAGTTAATTATTTTACTTAAGTGACTTTTCAATATCGATTAAATTGTCAATCGATAATTGTCTAAGAGATTTGTAATTGAACTTGATCTAGTTGAACTTGATTAAAATTTCTTTTTTTATAATGTTAACCTTAGTTGAGATAAAAGATGCTACGTAATAAATGTTAAATCTATCTTTAACTATAATGTTATAGAGGAAATTTAAATCTATTGTTTTAAGATTAATTTGAAATAATATAGATGTCGATATCAACCTAATAATGAGAGCATCAAATTTTAATGATGTATTCTGCCACAAGAGTTTATAAACTTATGATGTATTGAAGAGAATCTTTTCTTGAAATGTGATCGCAAACTTATCAACTTGAGCTTTATAATAATTATAATTTTTTTTTAAAAATGTGTGTGTGTTTTTGCCCTCGTAGTTTGGGCATGACAAGAGAACATGTCTTCATTGATTTTCAAACTTGTTGCAAATGATAGTGGCTCTTCATTCTCATTCTCCATGGATCTAAAATCCATATTGTGTTGCTAGAAACTTTTATTATCCTAAGTGCATTGAAAAGAAGCTAAGAATCTAGAAAAATTACAATGAGTAGCTAAAAACTTAGAGACTCTCATAGCTTGACTTGTCCCTGACAATGATGCCAAAAGCGTTGGCTTCCCAATTACATTAATAACTTGGTTCTAAAAACACAACTCATAGATTGGACATCCAAAATGAGCAATTATCTTTCTAATTGAGAAGGTTTATTTAAATTGTTAACCTAAAGACATATACTTGAAATAAGTCTACAAAGTATATGCACCATCAAACTCTCTAATATATTCTATCATTGAAAAACATAAACTATAATAATACTAGAAATAACTTTAAGTACATAGTAATGGCTACAAGAACTATATATTACAAACTACAATTTTATACATATCTATCTATCTTCATATACATGTCTGTCTGCATCAAATGCTTGATAAATATATAAGATTATTGAATCTATAACAACCATCTAAATAGTGTCTCATAATTCCTTTAAACAAGGAAGAGATTTATTACAAAACTAATGATTAAGTGTGCTGATTTTCTATTCCACGTTTTTAGCAGTCCACTCAAATGCATGATGCTCCTTTATTATTATGAATTATAAAAAATCCTTCTACCAAGTTTTCTCCTCCTTTTCAACTTTCCAAATCAATTTGAAAATATTAATTTCATGAAGAAACCTAGGAGTTTTGATCATTTTTATTAAAAGTGATTTTGTACTACATGAAAATGTGGCACCTTTTACTCAATCAACTTCTAATATGTGGTGCTCATTAACTATTAAAAAATAACTCAAATTCTCAAAAGGGTTTGTGTGTGTTATTTTCAGCTTTCCAAATCCATAAGCCATTCTTAATTTCATTAAGAATTGAGTGAGATATGCCTATTTTATTGAAACTAACTTTTGACTTTTTCTTCATTTCCTACAATTGTTGAATATTGACAAGTGTCAACTTGCTTCTCCTTCTGAGTTACACGAATGACTCAAATACCTCATAAAAAATATGTTAATAACCTCAATATAATTATACTTCAATAATAACCACTTATCATAATAAATCATCACAATTTAGCATTAACTAGCTACACATACAATGCTAATCAATAAATCATTTATCATAGTTAATGCTTCATAAATCAAGTTAATGTATGGAATTGGCTCAGGAATATATTAAAACCATGGCATAAATTTTTATAGTAGATGAATATAAATATAAAATTTCATAGGCTTATCAACAACTACACCTGATATGTTGACTAGGGAAGCCCTTAATCAAAGGTAAAACCCTAATAGGAATGATGCCCATAAGTTGATGTACTAATATAAATATTCCTTGTTAGAGGATGGACCCTATTAAGATTCTATTACAACATTTCATACATAGAGTCCCTATTAGGATACTTGAATCCCTACTAGGAGATTTCAACCCTATTAGGAGTTGTGGCACATTGTATGCAAGATGAGCCCACTACCCAAACATGCAATTTCAACTACAAGAAGAGCTCACTACTCAAACAAGTAATTTACTATTATCTTTCTCTTTCCTTTGTCCTATCAACTAGAACAATCACTATAAAACCTTGTAGACTAGGTCACAAACCTTAAGTCCAAATATCAAATCTTGGATCACTCAACAAGACCTCAACAATGAAGTTTCCTTCACTTCTGCATTACACTACATAGCTTCACATTTTGCACTTTTTGCTACTTATCATTAATCATAGACTCATTTCATCACACTTCATGATAAAGGAAAATATCCTTCCTTTATACTGAGTCCATAAAATAATTCCCTAAGTCAACTATTAGATATTCTCAATTAATTATTATAGGACCTCATTAAGAACATGTTACACTTAGCAATAACATAAATCTTTCACCTTACAACTTGAATAACTTTTTGTACACACATTATTATGAAAAGAAAGATTAGCCACATCATAATTAGCATGTCTTCTCCATTTCCTCAACTCGATCCTCATAATATCAACTCTGTTAAGAGATATAACAAGTTTACCAAAACATGTCTCTGTAAACTCTATCTCAAAATAGACATCACCAAAACTTACATAACTTCTTCTAGACTTATCCTTTCTTCTTTTGACATTAACCATATATACTAGATACTCAAAAGTATCTCCCATAACATTGGGTGGTTGTAATGCATACCAACTTGATCTTTCTATTGTTCTTCTGTTAGATACCATACAAAACTGCGATGTTGACATCAATGAAAAAATTAGTAATGAATGTAACATATCATCATAGTAACATATCTACAATACTCCATCATAGGAATATCATCAGCATTCATGGTTCCAACCAATCTTCTAACAATCTCCCCCTTTGAAATTGATGGCAACATAGATGAAAAACATCTAAATATAAGAATGCCAACAAAAGACTATTCATCTTCAAATCCTCTTTATCAATCATTCTCCCCCATTGACATAAGTCAATGTGCTTTCTACCAATTGTAATTACATGCTATGCTTATGTTGAACATCTTCCTCAGCATTATATTTTTCATGCAATATTCTCCCCCATTAACATCAATTTCAAAGGTTTCAACAACCAACATCTCTGCATCAAACTCTATAATAAATAATATTACTAGCTCGAGGTTAAAAGACACTAGTCAAAAAAACATCCAATAAGAGTCCTAGATGACTCTTTCCATCACAAGTACTCACCCATATAGGAAGCATCAGTATTTAGCCTAGACAGACACTGGTACTCTATTACACTAGATTGATGCACTCTTGCATCTTCTACTCTGATATAGGAATGGGCATAACCCCAAGCATATTTCACAGATACTTAAAATTCTCTTTGGGAGGAGGCTTATTGAATATATCTACAATCTACTCTTTAGTGCTCACATTCTCCTATCTAATTTCATTTTTTGCAACTTTTTCTCTTAGCATATGATACTTAATAGAAATGTGCATAGTCCTCGACTAGAACACTAGATTCTTAGACATATTTATCATGCTTGTGTTGTCACAATGTATAATAATAGTTTCATTTATTTCTATCTTTATATCCTTCAGCATATACTTCATCGAAATGACTTGAGTGCAATTATTTGTTGCTGCAACATACTCTACTTCTCTTGTACTTTGAGATGTATAATCCTTCTTGCTTAACCAAGAAACTAATCTTCCTCCAAGAAAGAAATCTCCTCCACTAGTTCTTTTTTTTTCATCCATACTACCTGCCCAATCTACATTAGTATAAGCACTTAGAGTGAAATCATTAGATCTGTCATACCATAATCCATACTCTGATGTTCCCTTTAGATATCTTAATATCCTTTTGACTATTGCATAATGTGCTTGTCTAGGATTAGCTTGGAATCTTGCAACAATTCCAACTACATTTTCTATATCCAGCCTTGTGTGAGTAGGATATTAAAAACCTCTGATCATAGATCTATAATTTTTCTACTCAACAATAGATGTCTCATCCTTCATAGATAACTTGTGTCTATTTACCATAGGTGTTTCAATGGGTTTTCATGTTTTCAAACCAAACCTTTTTAGTAAATCCTTCAAGTACTTAGTTTGAGAAATAAAGATTCCTCCTTTATTCTAAACAACCTACAATCCTAGGAAATATTTCATCTCTCCTATCAATACTCATTTCAAATTATTTCTTTATCTCTTCTACAAGCTTCTCACTTTCTCCATCATTTCCTCCAAATATGATGTCATCAAAAAATATTGCCAAAATCATTAAACCATCATCAATATCTCTCCAATATAGATTACTATATGCCGTACTTTTTCTATATCAAAGTTTTGTCAAATATTTACCCAACCTTGCATACTAGGTTCTAGGTGCTTGCTTCAATCCATACATGTTTTCCTTAATTTTCATATTATATCCTTGTCATCTATCAAAGGAAAACTTTCATGCTGCTCAATGTATACCTCTTCTTCAAGTTCTCCATTCAGAAATGTTGACTTGACATCAATCTAAAATATTTTGAATTTCTTTTGTGCTACATAGGCTAAGAATAATCTTACTGCTTCTATTCTAGCCACTGGAGCATAAGTCTCCTCAAAATCTATCCCTTCTTGCTATGAGTAACCTTTACATACCAATCTTGCTTTGTTTCTTAAAACTTCTCCTTGCTCATTCATCTTGTTCCTGAATAGCCATTTTTGTGTACTAGTCTAGGGACCAATTCCCATGTCTCATTCTTTACTATCTGATCCAATTCCTCTTTCATAGCTTATTTCTAATAATCATCTTTAAATGCTTCATCTACATTCTTAGTCTCAACTTGAGATATCTAGCATAGTTCTTCATTTACTCTACTTCTTGTCATCATATCTTTGTCTTTCCTTCCAATGATCTACTTGGATGGGTGATTCTTTATCATATTCTTTCCTAAAGTAGGAGTTGCTATCTCAACTCTTGGCTTTACTAAAGGTTTTGAGCTTTGTTTCTACCTTGGCTCTCCTTCATTGTACAAATAATTTTTAGTCTCAAGAAATACCTCATCATTTCTTGGCTTATAACAACATCTTCACTTGAATTGTAATTAACTATTCTCTCTTGTATTCTCAATGTCTCATCAATTCTCACATTTTCACTTTTCATTATAGTCTTATCTCTCTGATTATAACATCTATAATCATTGCTTTTCAATGAATAACCAAGAAGCATACCTTCATCACTTCTAGCATCAAACTTACCAATACCTTCATCTCTTTCGATATAACACTTGCTCCCAAAATTTTTGAAATACTTAACAATAGGTGAGTGACCAAACCATAGTTCATAAGGTGTCTTGTTTGTGTCTTTCTTGACTTGCACTATGTTCATAGTGTAGACTATTGTATTCATAGTTTCTCTTCAAAATTTCTTGGATACATCATTCTCTGCTAACATAGCTTTTATAGCTTCTGTAGCTAATTTATTCCTTCTCTCTGCAATGCTATTCTATTCAGGGGTTCTCAAAGCTAATAATTGTCTCTTAATTCCATTTTCCTCATAAAACATGTTAAACTCATTTGAAGTAAATTCTCCTCCTCTATCTGATCTTAAACATTTAATCTTCATACTAGATTCATTCTCAACCCTATTCATGGATATCTTGAACTTATCAAATGCCTCAAATTTCTCCTTATGAAGTGCAACCCACATCATTCTAGAAAAATTATCAACTAGAATTATAAATTACCATTCACCATAGAATCCTTTAATCTTTGTAGGACTATTAAGATCTATGTGTACAATCTCCAACTTTGATGTAACGGTAAACTTCTTGCTAGGAAAAGAAGTTTTGTTATGCTTAGCAGAAACACATTCTTCAAAAATTGTGTTAGTAGGCTTTACAATCTATAGCAAATCCCTAATTGCAAACAATCTACTAATCCTCAAAATACTATTAAAGTTTATATGAAAAAATATCTTATGCCATAACCAATTGTCATCCACCTTTGCAACCAAACATGTCATTTTAGGAGGATTCAACTAAAATACATTATCTCTAGATCTGGTTCCTATTCCAATTGCCTTTCCATCTTTGTCTTTGATCATGCATGTCTACTAATTTTATAACACGCAAAAGATTGTACTTTAAACCATCAACAAAATATACATCCTTAGTGTTATTTTTACCATCAAAAGTTATAGATCCAAAACCTTGAACTTGGCATATTGCATTGTTCCCAACTCTGATAATTCCTCCATCGTGACTTTTGAATCAATAAGCATGTCACCAATCAGGTGACTTGAACAACCACTATCAATTATCCAATTAGGTTTCTTCTCAACCTGTGACACCAAAGCTACCTATTCTAGACTTTCTTCTTTAATTGCCACAAATCCAATTTCACCATCACTAGCACTTAATGTTTGTTTATCAAAATCATTATCTTTATTTCCATATGAACACTCTCTATCCTTTCTAGGCTTATGATTTCCCTTATACTTTTTCTCTCTTTTAGGACACTTAGATGCATAATGACCAGATTCATCACAAGTCCAACATTATAAAAAAATTCTTATCTCCTTTTTCTCTTCTTACCAGAAGGGCTACTCCTTCTTCAATCTTTTTATCTTTCTTAGATCTACTATTGCTAGAAAAATATCTTCTAGCACTTATGTTCCTTGATAAATAAGGTCAAATATTCAAGACACTAAAAGTTATCTCTATTCTGGTCAATTCTCTAGACCGTCTAAGTTCATTCTTAACTACTTCAAGTCTTTCAAGCAATGTCTCCTTTTTGAAATCTTTGGTACAAGATATTAGCAACTATATCATTTGAACTACTAACTTAAATGGTGGTGTTAGAGTATTCAATATCTTCTATATGACCTCATCATCTTCCTTGGTTCCTCCTTGAGCTTTGATACCTACAGTAATTTTTAATATCCTACCTATATATGTTCTTACAGATTCATCTAACACAAATCTAACTTTGTAGCCTCAACTTCTTAGAATGTGTATCACCTTCAAAACTATTTTCCAAAGCTTTCCAAATCAAATGTGAAGTAGTAAGTGATTTTACCTGATTGTATTAAGTTTTAGGAAGTGTAGTTAATACTACTTCTCTAGCTCTCATGTCACACATGAAAAGATCTCTTTCTGCCTCAATACAAGTTCCCAAGTTTATTTTAGAAATGATTGTCTTCTCTAATTTTGTCAAGATCCAATATCCCAGACCCATACACAACATATGTGTCTTCATCTTTCCATTCTAGCTGTCATAATTTGTTCCTTCAAACTTCCAACTATCCTTCTTGAACATGTTCAACATGGATCTCCCAAAGTTGTTAAACTTTATCTTCAAGGACTTGATGCTCTGGTACCAATTGTTAGATCCACCAAGATAACTTGGGAGGGGGGAGGAGATGACTCAATATCCAACAATTAAAACATTTATCTTCTTTAAAAAAACTTAACAATTCAACCAAAGTAAGCAGCAACCATAATAAAATGCACATAGATAATTACACCAAATATGTTGACTAGGGAAACCCTAGATAAGAGGGAAAATCATGGTGGGAATGATGCCCACAAGATGATGTACTAATATAAATATTCTTTGTTAGAGGATGGACCCTGTTAGGAGTCTATTACAACATTTAGTACATAGAGTCCCTATTAGGATACTTTGAATCCCTATTATGAGATTCCAACCCTATTAGGAGTTGTGCCAACCCTCTTAGGAATTGTGGTACAATGTATGAAAGATGAGACCACTGCCCAAACATGCAATTTCAACTACAATAAGAGCTCACTACTCAAACAAGTAATTTATTATTATGTTCCTCTTTCTATTTTCTTATTAACTAGACCAATCACTATTAAACCTTGTAGACTAGGTCATGAACCTTAGATCCAAATATCAAACCTTAGATCACTCATCAAAACCTCAGCAATGAAGTTTCCTTCACTTTTGCACTACACTACTCAACTTCACATTTTGCACTCTTTTTTTCTTATCATCAATCATAGAATCATTCATCATGCTTCATGCTAAAGGAAAATCTCCTTTCTTTATACCAAGTCCATAAAACAATTCCTTGAGTTAGCTATTAGACCTTGTCAATTAATTTTTATAGGACCTCATTAAGAACATGTTACACTTAATGATAACATAAATCTTCTACCTTGCAACTTGAATAAGTTTTTTGTACACACAATATTATGACAAGTGAGCTTATCCATGTCATAACCAACATGTCTTCTTTATGTCCTCAACCTTGATCCTTAGAATATCAACTCTACTAAGAAATATAACAAGTTTAATAGAACATGCCTCTATAAACTCTATCTTAGAATAGACATCACCAAAAATTACATAACTTCTTCTACACTTATCCTTTCTTCTTCTGATGTTAACTACATATGCTAGATACTTAGAAGTATCTCCCATAACCTTAGATGGTTGTAATGCATCCCAACTTGATCTTTCCATTGTTCTTCTATCAGATACCACATAAAACTACTATGTTGACTTAAATGACAAACACAATCATGAATGTAACATATCATCATAATAACATATCAACAATAATCTCACATAGGAATATCATCAATATTCATGTTTCCATCCAATCTTCTAATAGTAATAATTCTTCTTACTTATTATACATACAAAGGTTTTAAAGTTTATCAAATGGATGTGAAATCTGCATTTTTGAATGGTATATTAGAAGAAGAGGTTTATATTTAACAACCTAAAGGATTTGTTGATGCAAACAAAAAGAACATGGTAAGTAGACTATACAAATATTTATATGGATTAAAGCAAGCACCTAGAACATGGTATGAGAGATTTCATAATTATCTTTTGAAGATTGATTTTGAGAGAATAGATGAAAATAGTAATCTATACTTGAAGACTGAAGGTGGTAAAGGTATTTTACTAGCTGAAATTTTTTGTTGATCATATCATATTTGGAGAATAAAATGCATTGTGCAAAACATTTGTTGATGAAATAATGCTAGAATTTGAGATGTCCATGTTTGGATAGATTAAATGGTTTTTTGGCCTATAAGTTTTTGGTTAACAGTTTGTTCTCCTATTAGATTTAATAACCTTCACTCTTTGATACCCAATGTTTTGGAGAGACAAAAGGATGTTTACCAAAAAAATGGGTCACTATATATATTCTATCATTTCCCTTTGAATTACTATGTATAGCTGCTTATGATCATCAAGGTATATGATAATAATTCTATCTTTAATATCTTCAAAAGAGAAATTCATGCCATATTGAAAATTTTCACCTGGATTAATTAGGCCAAAAGGAATTCTATTGTAAGAAAAAGTACCCCATGGTGTGGAAAATGTAGTTTTCAACTGATCTGCTTGATTTACCTAAATAGGAATTCTACTTTATAAACTTGATCTTTGAAATCAAGGTGTGGTAGGAGAAAAGATGTAAAAACTACCAAAGAATTAGCTCTTGAATTTAATTCTCTAGGTATTGATATAATTGAGAAAGCATCTTAACACTCAATTTCATCCCATAGTTTATTACAATAGTTTCTCAATCTTGAGTTCTTTACTGCATATTGATTTTTGACTTGTTTAACCACCAATTCTACATCTCCTTGAGCTTTAAGTATCTTGACTCCCTTTTGTATTGCTACGATTATTCCAAGGAGAGGAGCTTCATATTCTATAGTATTGTTAGTATTTTTCAAATCTATTTTATAAGCTAAAAAAATCATTTCTCCACTAGGTGATATCAACACAACCCCTAGACTTGAACAAGCATTAGCACAACTACCATCAAATTTCAAGATCCACAATTGATCACCTTTTGTTTATTCTAACTCTTCTAAAATATTAGGGGTGTCAAAGAAAAGCATGTAATTATCAAACTACATTTCATGATACAAGATCTGAGATCTAGGGTCATCTAACTTTAGGATAGTAAATTTTTCCTTCTCTTCTTGTTCTAGTTTCACCTTCTTATCTCCCACTTGGATGGTAGCACAAGACCAGTCTTGTTTAATCTCCCCACCCATTTCTTTGCAAAAACTTCTAATTAGGAGCATGCCATAGCTTACAGGGATGTTTTCCACTAGAATAGTGAGTTTTAATCTTTTGGAAGGATAAGTAGCAATGGAAACTTGAGAATCTTTTATTTGTCTAAGTGAGGGCACTTGTTTTACATCTGTTGAGTAACATATACCAAAAGTTTTAGTTAATGGAAGACCTAAATCTTTGGCTATAGAGGCATGCATTACATTATTTGAAGCTCCTAATTTTTTGATGTAGTTACTCAATCTATTTCCATTGATAAACAAGGAAATGTAGAAGGGATCAGGTTTCTCATTTGGGCATGTGTTAAGACAAGAGTTTCTTCTTCTTTAAAAAACTTGTGAAGTACAAAATCTGCATCAGTCACAAAAGTTCCACTAGTGCTAGCTTTATTGTGGTGATTGTAGACACCTAAAAACCTTTAGAAAATAAAGTATTTTTATTTTCTAAAAAATTCCTGATGACATCATCATTTATTAATTAATTAATTATTTAATTTATTTATTTATTTTTATGCCATTAAATCCCTTTATCTTAATTAAAAATATTTAATTAAGGAATCCCTCCCAAAATGTTTAAATCTTATTTAAACATTATTTCCTTATTTATTAATTATTTAATTAATAAATTGACCAAAAAACCCAAAATAAATAAAAAATTTATTTTTTTCCCAAAACTTGGCCAATTTCCTTAAGACCACTAACCTCTTCCAAAATCTTCTAATCCTTCTTTAATTTTGATCAAAGGCTAATCCCATCATTTCCTACTCCTAATCCCAACTCAAAATATTTAATTAAGATTAAATATTAATCCTCATGTTTATTGAAAAAGTTTTTATAAATATCTCCTCAACCCAAACCCTTGAAATAAATAAAACTTTATTTATTTCCTAAAAATCTAATTTATCCTCATCCTAAAAAGTTCTAGACTCTTCTAGAAAGTCTTCATCCTCATCCTAGGAAGTTCTAGACTATTCTAGAAAGTCTTTATCCTCATCCAAAGTCTAGACTCTTCTAGAAGATGTCTTTAAACCTAATCTTTATCCCCTCCTAACCTTGTCACATTCTCTAAACATGGGTTAAGACATACTAACCCAAGCCAAAGTTAACAAATATCTCCTCCTTCACCCACCCTCATTAAATCCCATCCACTTGCCTATCCCTAAGCTAATCCTAAACCATCCTAATCCATCCTCTAATTATTTGCACAATCCTAAGCAAGCTTAAAACCTTCCTAATCAAGCCCAAGTCGAAATTCCTCTCATCTTCCTCAAAACATCCCAACCATAAAACTTTATCAAGCCCACTAGGCCATAAATGACTCTTCCAAGCCCTTTTATTTCTCTTACAAGCCATTATGAGGCTCTTTATGAAGATTTTATCCTTTGAGCCTCCTTTGTTGACTCATCCTTCCCCTTTCTTCCATCCTCTCACCCTGTGACATGTGTCACTCCCTGATTGGTTGTAAGGAAGCACAATCCATGTGCTCTCCTCTCATGCAATCTGAGCCCTCCATGAGCTTTTTCCCATCCTTGCATCTTAGCCCTTAATCCCTCAAGCCTCTTGCCTATAAATCGGATCCTTCCCCTTTGCAAAATAACACAATCCATGAAGTAAAGTCATAATGCCATTTTAAGAAGCCATTTTACATCAAAACCATACACTCACAACCAAATTCCAACTCCACTTGAAGCCCTTTTTGAAGCATAAGCTTGAGCATACATCCTATCTATTTAGACAAATCCACTCAACAAGAGAGCTTCTTATTGAGAGAGCCCATTAATGGCTCATATTCTCAATTGAGAGCTCATCTTAGTCTATCTTGAAGTTTATGAATTTTGTTTAGTTTGTAAAAGCTTTATTTAAATTTGGTTTCTATTAGCATACTAACATTTCTCATATACAAATATCAACATTAGTATTAATATTAACATGACCTACATCTTTACTATTACAATTCTCAACTAATCTTGGCAATTGATTAGGATTAGACTTCAAGTAATCCGAAGGAGATATTTGGAATCTTACCTCTTTATAGTATTGTATGATGTCAAAGGAATTAGATGACATATCTTTGTACTCCTTTTGTGAAGAAGTTACTATGCCAATATCCTTATCATCTTTGTTTGATGGTGCATTATTTTTGGTAGTAGCTAAATTGTTAGTTTGATTTATATTCTTTTGTCCTCTAGTCATTACTATTAACTAGGGTCCTTCTATAGTTGCAAAATAGTCACCTCCTACTTTTGAATTTGAAATATACTCCAAGAAATAATTTTTAGGGTCACCATAAGGAGCATGATCATCCTCAGTTTTAGGATATTCAATTGTTTGTTCTTTTTTATCCACCACTTGCCTATATCTGATCATATCAACACATGTATCTCCATCACGATCTGCTCTTAGATGAAAAGAACACATATTTTATCTTTTTGGAGTAGGTTAAATTGTTAATCTCTATTTAATATGTGGTATTTGTAATATTTTACCTCCATTTGAGTTTCTATAACCTTCTTTATGAGGTTGATGAAAAGAATGAGTAGGCCTATTAATTTGTTTCTTCAAAGGAATTAGCTCATTAGACAATTTTTGAAGCATAGCCTTTGTATTATTATAAGTACTAGCTATATTACCATGGTTCTAGATTAGAATTCTCTCTTTCATTTACTAAAACCTATCATGTCATCCTCCATCTCCACAACTAGTGTTTGAGTAGCTTGAAAGTTGGCTACATTTTCTCTTCTAATTTGATATCCCAAATCATGTAGCATAGAGCTAATGTAAGAAGTCTTCTTATTATCATCTATAGGTGCACTTGTAGTAGGTATTCTTTTGATGATTTTATTGAACTTTGCATTGAAATCTCTCATGGAAACTGATGACTCCTTTATTTGTGCCAATTATAAAAATAGTATTTGTGCATCTTGTGTACTTTTGTAACATTCTTCAAACCTTTATTTCATAATGTTCTAATTTATGATGCATATTGTAGGTAGGTCTTGAAACCAATCAATAACATTGTCTATAAGGGTATCCAAAAAAATTTTGACAACCACATTCTCATGTTGAGGATTTACTACACCATAAGCCTTATGGAAATCACTTATGTGTTGTTCTATAGAAGTGGTACCATCACCATTAAATCTTGGAAATTTCTTCCTTGATGCTCTTGGTAGATCATTGTTAGCCCTAAGGGTAAGAGGACAAATAGCACTTCCCTATGGTTGTTCCATAGCTACTA
This sequence comes from Cupressus sempervirens, assembly GCA_028749045.1. Classification (NCBI taxonomy): domain Eukaryota; kingdom Viridiplantae; phylum Streptophyta; class Pinopsida; order Cupressales; family Cupressaceae; genus Cupressus; species Cupressus sempervirens. Next base: position 590,313,301 of record CM053787.1, read on the forward strand.
GTACAAATTTATGATCTATCTAAAAGGTAACAAAAAGTGGGAGTGTTACACCAATTAACAAAAAAGCATCACAAATAGGAGGAATGGAAGTCCTTGCAATAAGAGGAGAAGATGATTGACTTATTTGTGTTCTATTAGGAGGAACAATTGTAGATAATAAAGTATCTTGGAGCTCTTCCTCTTCTACAAAGATCTTCTAAGATAGGAAAATTAGCCTTCTTGAGCTCTTAGTATATTGGGTCAATCTTTCCTTTCTTCTTAGCACTCGTAGTATATTAGGGATTCGAGATGTATCAAATGCTTAGGAAAAATGGTGTTTTGAAATATCTTACCAAATTTCAACTTTGAATTTGCTTCTCTTCTTTAGCAGGTTAAGGCTATGAAATTAGTATCAAGTTCTTATAGAAAACACCTTAATACTACAAGTCCTTTCTTAAAACTCAAATATATATTTAGAGTGAAAACTAATTATGAAGAGGGATTTTTTAGAACTTTCATTTGAATTCTCCCCAATAGAGTCACCAAAAATTGTTGGTTAACATTTAATTCTCCTATTAGATTTAATAATGTTGACTCTTTGATACCCAATATTTTGGAGAGATAAAAGGATGTTTACCGACAAATGGGTCAATGTATATATTCTATCATTACCTTTTAAATTAAAATGTACAACTCCCTATGATTTGCAATGATATGCAATGAATATGTCTTTATGTGATAAGAGGTATTGACATTATAAGCTCTTAATCTAAGATTAGTAAAGGATAACCAAATTGTTTGTAGGCACCAACAATTTAGGCAAGATGAATCTGAATAACCTATCACACCAATGGAATGACTATAATATATTATCTTGATATTTCAAACCCTTACTTCCATTCTAAATGAAAATTAACCATCTAAAATGTAGAGGAGGAATGAAGGAGATATGCACATGAGGGAAAATGGAATTTCTTTCACTCTTAGCCTTGAGTGAAATGGAATCCAACCATATATGATGGAAGTAAATGGAATCACTATAATGTAAACATCAAAGTGAAATGGAATTCATCTAATTATTCACAAAATCACATATGATTGTCTTTCAAATCTTAATGTAGAACTAATCTATTCATGGGCCACAAAACATGGCAAGCAAATAGGGTAAATGGAATTACAAACCAATTCAACATCAAGTTTTCTGACCTTTGTATTGTCAAATGAGGTTACATTTATAGTTTGATGTTAGTCTTTAGCTCATCAAAGAAATAGTCATAACATAAACAGAAAATAAATATGAAAATATTTAGTCATACAAACATGTGGCATCTTCTCCATTAGTGATTCTAAATCTATGGTGCTTCTAAAAACACATGATAACCATTTGACTTCCTACAATCCTCAAAAAACCCTGTAGAATATCACTATTTTCTTCATCTTTTGTCATTTCACATTAAACCCATGTATTTCATATTCCAACGGTCACTGCATTTTTAAATACTAGTCACTGATCCTAAGCTAATGATCATGATTAAAACATTATAACCTTCCTTTATAATTTCCTCCATGGATCCCTCCATGTACATGTGTTGAAGTGTCATTACATTGCTATGTATAACAGTCAAGAAACTTTACATAGCGACATAGCAATGAATATAGATCTTTTTCTAATCTGGTGCTAGTGATAATATTATGCTAACCTTTTTACTTTGTAATGTGGGTCCATTTTCCAGCAATGCCTATTGTGACAAACAAGTGGTGGACAGGTGGTACTATTCCATTTCTTGGAGAGCTTGATGTTGACCTTCTTTGATTCATGGCACTTCATGACTAGGTTTTTACTATACCTCATGAAATGTGATGGCCCACCAGACACATATCATTCTATCATTATGTCACTTAATTTATTTTCTATGCATCTCTTCATATAAACATAGCAACGATCATGGATTTTTTTTTTTGGATGGCTAAGGAGATGCATTGTTAGATAAGTATATTTCCATCTTAAAACACCATCCATTAATCTATCTTCATCTGATGATCTAGATTTGGCCTTCTAAACCATTTGACATGTCAACTAGCCAATGGAATGCATTCTTTCATTCATTTGACTTTTCTCCACCACATAGCTTATTATTATTACATCTAAATTGTTCATGTATTGAATTGATGACACATTTTCATTTATCTAGTCCATATTTTGACTCCAAAAGGATTTTGAATGTTTTCTTCTACATGTAATCCTTCTTTTGCTCACTGATCTCAATCATCTACAATTTCATTTGTGAAACTACAACATAGCATGAATCTCTACTTTCAATCATGATGAGGCACAAGTGTAGACACTAAAAAATGGTTCACATCTACGGTTTCATCACTTCTTCATACTAATTTATCCCATTTTCTCATTCTACTAACTTTGATCTTTTGGCAAAACTGATCATACTTTATCATTTGTATCCTCTTTCACATCAATTTCATGTCATTTCAAAATCATTTCATATCAACTTGAAACCATTTCATATCAACTCAAAACCACCCCAAATTGACTTAGAATCACTTGGAATTGGTCCTAATCAAACTGGAACATATCAAACATCCCAAATCAATCATCATTTATCCATTCCTAGGTTATTTTGTGGCTTTTAGTGCCTTGGAAACCTATCAATCTTATCAATTTGACCTTAGTATTGTCATGGCTCTCAGTGCTAGGTCAAACTATCATTCATGTCATCTAATCTTTGACATTGTTGAGGCTTTCAATGTCAGATCACGACATCATCAACCATTTTAATAATATTGACAATGTTTGTCAATGTTATTATGATAAAACCTTTTCAATCAATTTTAATCTTGTAGCATTTACAATGTTGGCTAAATGTTACATATCAATCAATTCATGTCATGTGTCCTTGGCATGTTATTAGTTTCAATCAATCATTCTAACCATGGCTTTGGTCTACTTGTCATCATCTTATTTGATCTATATTATCATCACATTTTCATCAAAGGGTACTATCACATTTATTTAATCAATTTTGACCAATCATTTACTAATTTTCTCTGTAGGACTAAATAACCCATAATTTAATCCTATGTCATTCTTACTAATTATTTTTCCTAATTATCATCCTCAATTAATTAATTTTATTAATTAATTGATTCATTATCCACAAACCACAGAAATTCACAATTTTCTAACTCACATTTTCCATCATTAATTCCATTTTTTACTAATTCTTATTTTGTGGAATAAAAGGATCTTAATTCAAATATTCCATAAAATATTGCATCATCATGACACTTGGATATGACACCTCATGGATTCTCATTTGACACTTTGATAAGATATGTCATAATCCAATATTCTTATTCCCTTACACATGTCCATATTTGGCTTATTTGTCATAGATTCTTGGCTTTAAGTGGGTTGAGGTGTCTTATCACGTGTCATAGATTCTCTTCCACAGTTAGTCAAGTTTGACTTCCATGCATCATAGAATCCTACATTTGGCATATTGTGTCATATGCATCATGGATTCTCAAAGGAATCTCTTGCCACATTGAATATCTAAGGGTGAAAAATCCAATGCTCTCATCCTCCATGCCCATTATAAATTGGACACTCTTTCTCTCATTTTCAATCCTTAGGTCCTAACTCTTAGGTCCTTAGGTCCTAATTCTTGAGTCCTTGAGTCCCTAGCTTCTTTGCATTTTTCATTCTTGATCTTACACTAAAATCACACTTCTAGTATTCTCATGGCATTTTCCCTATCATAGAATTTTTCTTCAGTTTTGTGTGCACTATAGGCAATTTGGAGCTACATCATTTGGAGAAGAAAGAAGGACATGGGAGCCACAAATGAAAGAGGGGGTTTCTATTGCTTTCTTTATTAGTTTGGCTTTCATGGTAGACTAGTGGGTAGTAATGTATGATCATTGAGTTTTGTGATTTCTCACAGTATGTTATGCATTTAGCCCATTTTCTAAGTCCTACAACAAGAAATATAAATCATTAGAAATATCCAGACCTTCTTCTCATCAAGAAGATGCATAACAAACCCTCGTAAAACCTAATAACCTAGCCATGGACTAGTACAATGCTCATATGATTTATTGCATTAGGTTAACTCAAAAGAAGATGAGAAGAAAGGTCATCCTAAAAGCAATCTAGACTCAAACTCATGACATTGACATTTGGCTTGACTCAAACCCTAAAGCAAAAAGATATGAACTGAAACTTGAGAAAAATAAGTATATCAAATACAATATGATATTTATATCACTCACTCTAACTATGTGAAGGAAATATTAAAAAAATTTGGATTGGAAGATTCAAAACCTATTAGTAAACCTATGGTCATAGGGCATAAACTTTCAAAGAGTGATAATTCTATTGAAGTGAACCAAAGTTTGTATAGGTCTATAATTGGTAGGTTGCAATATGTAGTTCATAGCAGACCTAACATTGCATTAGTTTTTTGGATTGTTGCAATATTTTCTACATATCTTAAGGAGAATCATTTGATGTTTGTTAAAAGAGTTATGAGATATCTGAAATGAATAGAGTACTTTGGTCTATACTGCAAAAAAAATGAAGAATTTGAATAGAGAGCCTATATATATATATATATATACATATATACATATACATATGTATACATACATATAGATATATATATACATACATACATACATATATATATATAATATGTATATATATGTGTATATCTATATATGTATATATATGTATATCTATATATTATACATACATATATATATATATATATATATATATATATATATATATATATATATATAGATATGTATATATATATACATATGTATACATATATGTATACATATGTATATATATATACATATGTATATATATATATATACATATGTATACATATATGTATACATATGTATATATATATACATATATATATATATATGTATACATATGTATATATATATATATCTATATATATATATATATATATATATATATATATATATATATATATATATATATATATATATATATATATATATATATATGTTGATTAGGCTAAAAATTTTGATGAAAAAAACAGCACAAGTGGTGGAGAATTTTTCTTGGGAAATAGACTAGTTACATGGACTAGTAATAAACAAAATTGCATATCATAATCTACTACTGAAGTTGAATGTGTTATTTCTGTAGTGAGTTGTACCAATATTGTATGGATCAATAAGCTAGTCAAAGGAATGAAGGAGGAAAATATTAAACCTATTATACTCTATTGTGGTAACATAAGTGCAATAAACATATCTAAGAACCATGTGATGTATACAAAGACTAAACATATAGCTATCAAGTATCAGTACTTGAGAGAGTTGGTTCAAGACAAAGAAGTGAAGATGGAATATGTGAATACCAAAGAATAGATAGCTACTATATTCAAAAAATATTTACCTAAGGATTATCATGAGTATCTAAGAGGTAAACTAGGGGTGATACCCCTATCCAAAGTTATTTAAGAAGCATGAGAAGTGCCCTACATCAACTAAGTTGAATGACATATGTTACACATGGATGTAGTGGATCTTACTTTAGGCATTTCCTAAATTAATCAAAGAGCTAGAATAGAAGATTAGTCATAAGTAAGGTAATAGAGGGAGAACTTGAATTGTTCACATCTGCATGCTGAGATGAAAATTCTTTGGTATTGTTGTCAAAGAAGGAGAAATGGCCTTGAGGAAGAAAAAGAACTATATAGCCAACAAGGTTAAAGAGAAATATCTAAGAGGGAGTAGTAAGAATAGAGAAAGATAGATACTTGAATACCAAAAAGAGGCAAAGCTACCTTAAAGGGAGTAATCAAAGAGAGTCAAAAAGTCAAAGGGAGATATTGAGAAAGAGATTAGAAAAACACTCTAAGGGACATATGAAACAATAAGAAGGATATTGAAAAAGATACATTACCCTACACAAAGGAAGAAAACGTACAGACAGAAAAAGAATATTAATACAAGTCTTTTTGATATTGTTGTTGGTATTGGTTTTCCATCAATGCAAAAGAGGGAGATTCTTGAAAACAATATTATTTTGATGGAATTTGGAACAATCATCATATTGTCAATTTTGTTAAATGTGCTACTTTTTGGTGAGAAAATTTCCTTTTTTGGTCCAAATGCTAGCATTTCTTTGATTGATGAACAAGATTTGATCAAATGTGATAAAAAGAGCACCTAGAGGAAAGGTTGATTTATTTGATATAGAATAGAAGTAATAGACCAAGTGAGACATGGATAATATGTTGTATTGTTTATATACTTGAAGATGAAGTTGATGGATACACTAGCTAAGTTTGGAAGAACGTAGAAAGAAAATTTGTCTGCTAAGCTTCACAAAGTGATTAGTTGGTACTAACAAGCAAAGGTAGTTCAAGTCGATCAAAAATTGAGTTAGTACCGAGAAAAGTAGAGATCTAGTGTATGTAGAGTGAATTTAGTATGTGCCAAGAAAATTCTAGTTGCTGTCAAGTGATAGTAAAAGATAATATATGTTAAGTGATCTATTAGTGGATGCCAAGCAACACAATGTGTGCCAAGCATCAAAGGTTAGTTGATACCAAGTGACAACATTATGAGTAAGATTACAAATTCACTAATATAAGCTAAAAAAGTTGATTTTTTGGATTGTGTAAAGTGTGTGGAATATAAGCTTGATGAGATGGAGGCATAGAATTCAAGATAAACCATTTTGAGGTCAATTTAAAGAGGATTGAGAAGGAAGTTTCTAGAGGGAGAAAAATGGAAAAGAGGAAAGATTTAATGAATCTAACCTAACTATAGAATGGAAAATTTTTATTGATTGGAAAAAGACCTAAATTCTCTTTATAAGGGGATATAAGGCTTGAAGCAAAAGTTGGCATGTGTGAGAACCCAAGGAAGATAAGGAGCCTAGGGTGTTGCTTCATATGGTGGTTGAACTATAAAGTCTACAATTGGCATGCAAGACAAGAAGGCTTAAGAGGATGAATGCTTAAAGGGTGAATAAGTTATTAGAGCTGAATTGAATGAAGCCAAGCGGAATGAAGGGCTAAATAGAGATCTATAATCTTCAAGTGAGTTTTGATTTGTTATTAGATCAAGCCTTACTATTACTTTGTATCATTGTATTAGTCTAGGGTAAATCCTTTTAATCAAGGTTGATGTAATAGTCATTTGTAAATCCTTTATTTGGGTGACATTCTAATACAGTGGTCTAAAGTAATCTAAAAAGGCTCACTCCTAACAAGATGATTTAAATCCTTTAACCAAGTCAAATTTAACACTATATATTGTAACCTTTAATAGGGTTGGCCTTTCATAGGGCATCACTTCTGAAGAGTGAGAATTAGTAGCATGTTACTAGCTAGTAGTTTTTCCCAAATTAGGTTTCCACATAAAATCCTTGTGTCATATGTATGAATTATTCTATTATGTTTCATGTTTACATTTCTACAAAGTGATTTTGACCTAGGATAGTAAACTACAAGTTTAAGTTTTGAATGATCTAATGGATGCATACAAGATACATGATGAGGAGATATATGTATGAGTTTTGTTAAGCATTGAAAAGTCTAATTGGGACATTTGGACCTTGGATAACTAATTCACCCCCCTCTGAGTTATTCTAAATTATTCCAACATTATCCATATAATGGCCCCCACATGCTCCACTGTGCATTTTATCTAGGATTTTTGATGAATATTTCTCATCAACACATTTCAATAGTATACCTTCCATATTTCTCTACCATAATTTACCATTGATAATCACATATTTTATGTCTTGTAAATTCAATGTCCTTTTTTGGCTATCACTCATTTCTGGTGGAACTTTCATGTATTGCAAGTAATAGACTATATCTTTGTACCATTCACAAGCAACCATATTACTCAAGTAACTTCTACAATAATCATCAAGTTGATTTATCTAATTTTATTTTGAATTAGTCTTTTCCATCAATTTTGCAAGTCCTTGTCCCCATACCAACTTAGTAATTTGAATGTCTATATTCAACTCTTGGATTCTGTTGACCCACCTACATCTTCATCCTAGGAATTCTTGTTGAGAGAATATATCTTTTAGTGTAGCACTTGGAACAAATACATTTATAGTAGCACCCATTAGATATCATCTGAATGACTTTATATTCTTAAATAATGCATGCACACATTTTTCATTTATTTCATATTTCAACTCTATAGCTTGCAAGAATTGTTGAAGAATGCTATGGGTTGCTGAAACTCTTCATTTTTTTGTAACAAGACTATGACAACTATGTGGAAAGAGGCAAATGAGAATATATGCATGGGCTTGGCATAGTCAGGGCTCTCAAAATAGGGGCATCTTTAATTGCTTTTTTTATTTTCCAAAAAGGCACTTGTTGGCTCACCTTCCCATTTAATCTTAGAAGCCTTCTTGAGCATCTTAGAAATCCACCTTCTAACTTCTGCACTATTAGTAACAAACCTCCTCAAAAACTTATCTTCCCAAAGAAAGACTAGATCCCATTTACATTATTAGTATTTTGAATCTTATCAATGATATCTACCCTTTCAAGGTCTATTCTCACTCCTTATTTTCTAACTAGATTTTTTAGAAGTTTACCTAACTCCAAATGCACATTTTCCTAGGTTTAACGAAATGCCATATTTTAAGGCTCTAATGAATAGCTTTTCTAGATGCATGTAGTGATCTTCTTTCTTCTTTGAATATGTTGTTAGATCATCTTGATATTACACTAAAAAAAATTCTATGATGTTTGAAAATGCCACATCCATAGCTCTTTAATAAGTAGCACCAAGATTGGTCAAGCCAAACGCATCCTACTATAAGCATATGTAACCCAAGGTGTTGTAAAGGTAGTTTGGTACTATTCTTATTCTTTTACAACCACTTGATTATATCTTGATAAACCATCCATCATTGACATTAACTCTAATCTATTTACTCTTTGCAACATAGCCTCCATATTTGTCAAACCATAATTGTCCTTTAATAAAGAAATATTCACATTAATAAAATCAACACAAAATGTTATGTCTCCATTCGTATTTTTCATGGGGACTAGATTAGACACCCAAGAAGAATGTCTTATTGGCTTAATGATTCCAGCATCCCTTAATTTCATCAGTTCTTCCACATTTTTGGTTCCAAAGTAGGATTAATTGGTCTCTAATTTTGAAAGTCTTAGCTCCTTCCATTAATGGAACTTCACCTTGGAACAAGTCTTCTGAATAAGCTTTAAGGTCATAATAAGACTAGAAAAACACATGCCTATACTTTCTCAATAGCTCAATCAAAGCCTTTCTTCTCTCAGGGGAAAATTTCTTACCAATATATACTTTCTTAGGTGCATCCTTAGTCCCAAGATTTACCTCTTTCAAATATTTTTCATCTTTATCCTTAGTGTTTAGTCTAGATCTATCCTGGTTGTTGTATATGCGGAATGTGGCCTTATGCTTCACACACACACTTCAACATGGTCTTTATATGAGGATTCATCCTGGAATGAACATTGGATTGTCCATCCAAAAATCATCCAACAAGTCAACCTGTTGCCTTCTATCTAAAGGGATGTTGCTTGTTAGATATCCTCAGATTTGAGGTGTTAAGCAACTAGACCCTCTACAAATGAAGGATTTTAAAGAAAATGCAAATAATCTATATAAGAATGCAGATTAATTTAGAATGGAGTATGCATGTTTAATCTAAGAACATGTAAAAGAAATCTATGCTAAAATGTATGCATATTACTTCTATATGAAAATTAAGCTAAATGAGAACCAATTGAAAATACAATAAGCCTCAAATGAGTATGCAATTTGGCAGCAATTTGATACAAATTCTAATTCCTCCTAAAAATGAAGAGATGAGGGTCTCTTAAATAGACTTTCCTGGAATCCATCAATGGTTGAGATCAATTTCAATCAACGGTCAGGATTGAAGATGAAGTTCATTCATAAAGGAAGATTCCCAAATCAAAGGGAGTTAACTGGCTCATATTTGAGTGTAAGAGTCAGTCAACTCAGATAGACTTTAGTCTAAAAGCAAGTGATCTGAGTCATTTCCAATTTGATCAGTAGTGAACTAGGAATTCCCCTTTTTTGAACTGAAGAGAGATTTTGGAGAGATATTTAATTTAATAAAATGATATATGCTCTCATAAATATATTTTTCCATTTAATTAAATAATTCTATTTAATTAATTAGAGATACTTTTTTTTATTTAATTAAATAACTTCATTTAATTAATTAGGAATGGCTTCCCATTTAATTAAATAACATTGCTTAATTAATTATAAGTAGCTTCTCCATTTAATTAAATAATTTTGTTTAATTAATTAAAATAGGTATATTTATTAAATTAAATAAATTTAATCCCATAGTACATTAGCCTTAGGACATAATTTAATTTAATTAAAGTGTAAATACTTTAAATTAAATTAAATTGTAATTAGTAGGTTTAATGTGAGTAATGTGAGTCAATACTATAGGAATTAAATACAGAGTCTGATTAATGCAAATTTAGGTTTTCTGCATTTGACAATTAAGTCAAGTAGCGAGTAGCAGGACAATAATTTGCCTAATGAAATAGGACTTTAGAATAGATCAAAAATATACTAGAATTGGTGATCGTGGCAATAAGCAAATTTTTTGGTATTAAATTTTGCCCCTCTTTGAATGAATGTGTGAACAACACATTCAATTCAAAGAAAATCAGAAAGCATGTTGTGAAGATGAGATTGGTTTCGAAGTTGATGATACGAAGACCAATTGATAAGCTTTTAAGGACTATCTCTAGAACAGAGCTTAATCCCAAGGAATCCAAGTAGAATGCCTAGATACCTAAAATTGATAAGAATTTAAAAGGTTTCTTCAGAACAAAGTTTGACCTTTAAGGATCTAGATAAAACACCTAGATACCTGAGATTGATAAGAATTTAGAAGATTATCTCCAGAATGGAGCTTAACCTTCAAGGATCCAGATAGAACACCTAGATACCTGAGATTGATAAGCATTTAGAAGATTATCTCCAGAATGGATCTTAACCTTCAAGGATCCAGATAGAACACCTAGATACCTGAGATTGATAAGCATTTAGAAGATTATCTCCAAAACGGAGCTTAACCTTCAAGGATCCAGATAGAACACCTAGATACCTGAGATTGATAAGCATTTAGAAGATTATCTCTAGAATGGAGCTTAACCTTCAAGGATCTAGATAGAACATCTAGATACCTGAGATTGATAGCATTTAGAAGATTATCTCCAGAATGGAGTTTAACCCTCAAGGATCCAAATAGAACACCTAGATACCTAAGATTGATAGAAGATAACAAGGTCCAATCATGAGTAATAGAATCATCCCCAAAACAAGGCTTGATCCTCAGGAGTTAGGGTTTAGACTATCCCAATACCTATCTATTGAACTTTGAGAAGAGCTGTTATAAGATTGATCAATTTGATGAAAAGATGCCAAATAAGAGGGAGCAAGATGCCCCGAGTGATGAGATGCCCCAAGTAATAAGGAAATAAGATGGGAACTAGATGCCCCAAGTAATGAGATTCGGATTGAGTTGAATTTAAGTTCAATGATGTAATCATCCTACCCCCTTAGGAGCGAAATTGAAAGATGACACACCAAAAATATGATGTAGTCGGCATAAAGAGATATTGGAGAAATCCAAGATTTAGTAGAATATGGAAGAGATCAGAATGATCAGAAGATTATTCAGATTCAATGTAGCATGCTTCTGACATCTAGAAAATGAAGTTTCACCATTAGTTGACTAGAATTAAGCAAAGTTGACTTCAGTTGAAGATTTTCAAAATGAATTTTGAAAATATGAAGAATTTAGAATTGAAAGGATTCTAGGAATCCGAAGATATCAGATAAATTCATATTGCACAAGCGTTTGATGGCATCGGTCCCCAAAACTTTAAAACATATTTTTGAGGCACTTAGGTGTGTCAAATTTTGAATTTGATCCCAAAAATTGATTCAAAATGGTTCAATTAGCCAAGGGGTGATTTTTGCACAAATCTGAGCACTTTGAAAAATTTGGTAAACAACTATATAAGGGTCCAAGGTGTCATTTTCAAAATCATTTGTGCTTTTGTCTTCTAGTGATTTTGAGCTCTGAGAGAGATATGGTAGTGAACATGAAATTACCATCATTTTGAGCACTCCAAACAACATAGCCAGCCAGCAGACTATGGACTACCGATGAGTCATTGATTTCCCATCTTTGTACTTTCACTTTCACACTTTATGAGGTCATTTATTACGTATTTTAGCATGTTTTAGGGTTGTCAAAATGGTCTTTGCACAAGACCTATCATCTTTTTCATGAAGATATTCTTTCTTCATGTGAAGAAATAAGGTGCACTATTTCTTTGTGCATGGCGGGAGGTATTTATCTCTTGCACAAAGTACGAGATTCTTCGTGCGAAGGGGATTCATCTTTCATGCATGAAGATCTTTTCTCACACAACGAAGTGATTCTTTGTGTAAGATTTGATAACTTCATTTGAGACTTGGAGAACTTCACATGAAATTTCATGGCTTCGTACGAGATTTCACAAACTTTGCGCAAAATTTCATGACAGTCATGCTTAAGATTTTCAATTTTGTGCTCAAAAATTGCATATTAGTTTGTTTTGATGTATCATTTTGACTTGATACTCATCATTTTTTTTTCATTTTTTTGTTGTGCTTGTAGGAGGTCTTCGATGATGTTGCATTTAGATCGCACTACCCACCATATGGGGAGTTATTGTGGAGTCTCGATGATGTTGATCAGGCACACATTGCTTGATTGGGTTTCTCTTCATTGTGCTAGATTCCTATCATGATGGTGAATCATGGCTTACTGACAGATTTGGTGGAGTGTTTCCACTCAGAGATGAACACTTTTCATTTACCAATGGGTGAGATGATGATTACCCCAAAGGATATATGGAGGATACTGATGATCCCCTTTCACAATGCCTGGATCATTTATGATATAATACCCAGAGTAGGTACAAAGGCACTATCTATTATGTTTTGGAGAGAGCTACTGAGGGGCAAGGCCATTAGCTGGGATGAGTTGATGCACACCTATGGACCAATGCACAGGCTGGCATCTGTGCTTGGTATATTTTTGAGTTGTTTCTTATGTCTTGATAGAGGATAATATGGTTTGGAGTGTAGGTGGGGAGCCATGCTTCGCAGGATGTTGGAGGCACCCGAGATCTTTGGGTGGGGTTAGTGCATGTTGGCCCATCTTTTCCATGAGATGCACGAGGTTTTCTTCCATGAGAAGAAGACAATGTCAGCTAGAATGTACATCTTATAGGTATGGGCATGGGAGCACCTTCTTGTATGCAGGCCCATTTTTGAGGGTGCTAGAGAGCCCATGGAGCCCTATATATGCAAGTATCGAGGGCACATTACCCAAGTCCACCTGGGTAAGATTGAGTAGTGGAGGATACATCTTGATGACCTAGTGTCCATTGTATGGAAACTTTGGCGAGAGACAGAGGACTAGGATGATGCCCCCAGAGAGTTACCATGGATGTTTAGTTCTCAACCTCTAGCAAGAAGGACTACATTAGTCATAGAGAGGTTTGTGATCTCACAAGTATGGTAGTAGTATGGCCGACCACAGGACATTTTTTTTGAGTACTACAACTATGCTAGGTTGAAGAAGGATGTTGAGTGGGGATGGCTAGCACAAATGGATCCAGGGAAATCCATGATAGATATTTGCATCTTACCTATAGTTTAATGGGACTACCTACTAGAGGTAGTAGATGTAGGGATGACACCTACATATCAAGCATTTTTTATCAACCATCTATTCCCATGCTTTACAGATCTAGTGGGGATGGCAAGGTAGGCACAAAGGCATGTGTCTCAGTAGTAGCATCCATAGCCATAGCTACTAGGTCAGCCACAACAATAGTCATGGGTCTGGCATTAGGTACAATAGATGCAGATTCCCCCATGTCAGATGGGATTAGACCTAGGTGCCGAGGGTAATGGGATAGGACACAACTGGCAGCAGAGATAAAGGATAGAGGAGCATGCCCCTCAGTAGGAGGCTCCATAGTAGTAGGTACCATCACAATAGGAGGTGCCACCACAGTAGTAGGAATTGGAGATGTTAGATTAGGATATGCTAGATTAGCTGGTAGGTGGGGTGCAGGATATGGTACAATGGTACCAAGAGCAGATTCGTCAGGCCTCCTGGTAATTGGGAGATCTATAGATTTTAGTGGCAGTCTAGGATGTGCAGCTAGTGGAGAGACAACAAGAGATAGTTTGATGGAGAGAGCATGCAGAGACTATTGAGTAGAGTTTGGAGCTAGCATAAGATGAGATCCACTTTCAGTCAGCTCGATCTGCCTACTATTATGCTGCATATATGAGTGCAGTACCAAATGAGACACTACAAGTTTAGCACTTTTCTTAGTACGTACGAGAGTCTAGAGGCACACGACCTCCTTCCAGACCAGATATGCCACCACCACCTCTACCACCTGCTACTCCTGCTCCTCCTATAGGTGAGGGTACATGAAAAAGTTAGACGCTCTGTACCTGACTATGATTTTGATCTTTGGCTATGTATCAACTAGTGTGCCAGCACCACATGTATCATTTTTGATCGATTGCACTCGAGTAGCACCCATTTTTTGTACTGATCCATTCTTTTGATATATATATATATATATATATATATATATATGAGATCTTGAGCCGAGTATCCTTGTGTACATGTCATTGTTTATTGTCCTTTACTTTGATGTACATGAGATGTCAATATGATGATGATGAGATGTATGTTTGAGTTTGATTATGATGCCTATGTACCATGATGTGGTGTGATGTGGTGTGATTATGAGTGTGTAGAGTAGATATTATGAGTATATGGATGCAATGCATATGGAAATGGACTGACATCTCATGTAGTGTTGCATTTTTTTGCTTGATAGTGATAGGTACTTCATCGAGGAAAACGAATCAATAGATCAAATGCTTGTGCAGCCATGGAGAAACCTGATACATGTGGAGATTCCCCCAATCCTTCATTACAAAGGGTAAGAACAAAATGACCATCAAATTGCGTGCTTATGCAAATGAAGTATGTAATGCAAGACTATGTTAAATGCAACCCTAGGTCTGGTTACCAAGCCTCGATATTTAATCATCACTAGATATAGAACAAAGCTCATAGGTCATACAATTCTCACTGACATTGCAATTATGGAAATATGAATATAACATACATTATTGTTTTGTCAGGATTAAATGTAAGCATTTGAGGCACAAGAAGCTAGAATGACCAAAACATTTGTCTCTTTTAATGTAGCAAGTTAACATAAGCATCAAAGCATAAACGCTAGGATGACTTGAATGTTGCTTGCATAAAAACACACCAGACACACGAGAGATCCATCTTATGCTAATTATTCAGTATTTATTCTATCCACAATGACCCTTGCATTTGTAACCTGAGACAGAAGTGCGTTGGATATACTCATAGTGACCCTTACATTCACTTAGTAGGATGAGTATCAGTATTTACTATAGCATGAAGAGTTCACTCCAACAAACAAGGAGAAGAACCAATGTTATTGATGTATTCATATAAAAGGAGTTGAGGTACACATGGCCATCCAATACGAGATGGACGCTCTTATAGTGAACACCCCTCTTATAGGAATATGTCAACTAATTGGAACTAAACCACAAATAGAAAGTAAAGAAAAGATCATGCCCCCAGTCATTACTTCTCTAGTCAAAGATGACATCATTGAGTTGCTCAAGGAGATATGATAAAGAAAAACAAAGAAAATAAAGAAAATGCTCAGCATATCCAAACAAGTATTTTTTTTTTTTGAGTTCAATCTTTTTAGGATTAATGTCAGGTGTCAATGTCTAGAACATGTTTGAAAAATATCTCTTCGGTAGGATGATGATAGTAGGAAGATGCAGTCAGAATGATTGTTGACTGAGGTCAAAGAGGAAACTTCACGATAAAGAACCTAAAGAGGACTAAGCGATAGTAGACAGACATAGCCAGGACGACTGGTGACTGATGCAAGAGAGATTTTCCTTAAGGGAATCTGGAGATAAGACCCAAGCAATAGTAGGTAGACATAGTTGAAACAAATAGTGACTATTGTGAAAGAGATTCTATGAGGAGAATCTTAAAGAGATTGACACTAGTGAGAATAGGCAGATGTAGCTAGAACAACTGGTGACTGTCACAAAAGAGATTCTATGAGGAGAATCTTGAAAAGAGTAACACTGGCGATAGTAGGCAGACATAATAAGGACCATTGGTGACTGTCACAAAGAGATTCTATGAGGAGAATCTCAAAAGTAGTGACACTAGCAATAATAGGAAAACACAGTGAGGACCACTACTAACTATCGCAAAGGAGATTCTATGAGGAGAATCTTGAAAGTAGTGACACTAGTGACAGTAGGTAGATGCAGCTAGAATAGCCCATGACTATTGCAAAGAGATTCTATGAGGAGAGTCTCAAAAGTAGTGACGCTGGTGACAGTAGGTAGATGCAGTAAGGACCATTGTGATTGTTGTGAAGGAGATTCTATGAGGAGAATCCCAAAGAAAAAAGTGACACTAAAGAGGAATGCCCCCGAGCTATGACAAGACTCAATCCATGGATACATGAGTGAAAAGCAAGAAAAGTAGGAAAGTGAAAGCATGAAATTGACTGTACAGAATAGCCAGAAGATGCACTTTGAGATGGAGCATTAGGAACAAGAGGTGCCTATTTACCAGGTTTTCACCGTCTTGGCAGAGATTTCCATTTTTTGCTACCATGATGCCTATTTCCAAGTTTTCATCAATGGCACTTTTTCTTTTTTTCAATTTTTTTTTTCCTTTTTTTTTCTTTTTTTTTTTGTATTTTTGATTTTTCACTTTTTTTGGTGTTACCAAGGTGCCTATTGCTAGGTTTTCACCAGGGTAACAATTTTTTTCAGGACTTTTTTTATTTTTGATTTTATTTTTTTAGGACATATAGATATGTACAAAGAACTTACTAATTTTAGATAAACTATAAAACTGCTTCAGGTGGAGAGTGTTGATAGGTTCTTTAAGCACTTCTCCTTTGATTGTGGAAAGCTGATAGGTGCTAGATCCATATACTATAGTGATAATGTACAGAGCAAGCCAGTTTGGTTGAAACTTTCCCTTTTGTACTTGTTTTTGTTGATTCTTGGGGTTCTCTCTCAGGACGAGATCACCTAGCTGGAAGTCATGTGGCTTGACCTTTCGATTGTGGCTTATGGCCATTCTTTATTGATATGCTCATAGATGATCACATGCCACTTGTCATTGTTCATCTAGTAACACAAGCTCTTGAAGCCGAGCTATCCTATAGTCATCATCAGTGATAATGCCCTTCATAGAGATTCTCAAGGTAGGAATCTAGACCTCTATTGGAAGCACATCATCTGCTCCATACACTAAAGCAAAGGGAGTTGTGCTTGGTGGAGTTCTAATGCTTTTCCTATATGCCCACAAGGCTGGGTTGATCTGGAGATGCCAGTCTCTCCCTCACTTATTGACTATGTGATGAAGAATGTTGAGGATTGCCTTATTGGATGCCTCAGCCTAGCCATTACCTTGGGGGTAATAAATGGAAGACCAATGTTGGGTGATTTTGAATTTCTTGCATAGTTCCTTGAGGTCTTTATTCTTGAATTGTCCTCCATTGTCAATAATGAATGAGGATGGTACACCATATCTGCAAATGATGTAGTTTGTGATGAAAAGTGCTATAGTTTTGTCATCAGTAACTGTGAGAGGTACTGCCTCTACCCACTTCATGAAATAATCTATAGCTATGATAATGAACTTATGTCCATTAGAGGAGGTTGGGTGGATCTATCCCACCAAGTCAAAGGCCCATTGTTGAAATGGCCATGTTTTAGTAGAGGGAATCAGCTTTCTGGCTGGAGCATGGATAAGATTCTCGTGTAATTGAAACTGCTTGCAAGACCTAGCATACTTGATAGCTTCTTGCTCCATTTTGGGCCAGTAGTAACCAACACAAAGGAGTTTGTGAGCTAGTGTCAGGCCATTGGAATGAGATTTGTAAATGCCCTCATGAATGTCAATTAGTGCACGTTTGGACTCTTCAGATTCTAAACACCTAAGGAGTGTTCTCTCGAGACCTCTCCTATACAGATCATCAACAATAATGACATAATGTGAAGCATTACAGATTAGGTAACATTTCTCATTCTAGGTTAGACCTTCCAAAATGGTTTAATTATGAATGTAGGAATAGATGTGATGGTAGCGAGATGATTCTTGTCCTATAATGGAATAGATCATCTTAGAATTAGGGGTGTCATAGGCTAGGTAGTGTAACGCTTCCACCAAGAACTCATGTTGGAGATCATTTTTAGGCATTTGTAGCAGGGAGGCCAAGGTGGCCATGGCATTAGCTGCTTTATTATCTATTCAAGGAACTTGCTCAAAAGTGATATGTGCAAAATACTTCTTTAATTCATCAACCATGTGCTTGTAAGTAATTAGTTTCTCATCCTTTGTTTGGTACACATCATTAACTTGGTTGATAACAAGCTGAGAGTAACCAAAGATATCTAACTAATCCACTCTCCATTTAGCTACAATTTTCATGTCATTGATCAAAGCCTCATATTCAGCAATGTTGTTTGTACAAGGAAACAAAATCTTATATGCTTTGGGCAATGAGTATCTTTGTGGTGTAATGAAGAGTAATCCAACACCTGATCCTTGTTGTGTGAAGGATCCATTGAAGAACATAACCCATGTGTGGTGTGTGAGTGTCAAAATTGACTCATCTAGGAAATCAATATTTATTGGCAGAAGATTTTGTATGGGTGCCTCGGCCAGTTGGTCTACAATTGCCTATCGCTTAATAGCCTTGTGTTCAACATATTGGATGTCAAAATTGCTGAGTATCATAACCCATTTAGCCAATCTTCCTGTGAGAGCTGCCTTACCAAGAAAGTATGTTAATGGATCTATTTTAGCCATGAGCCATGTAGTATGGGAAAGCATGTAGCGTCTCAACTTCTGGGAAGCAAAGAACATTTCTAAGCAAGCTTTCTCAATAATGTTATAGTTCTTCTCATAAGAGACCAATGTTTGGCTCAAGTAGTAAATAGCTCTTTCTTTGTTGTCATTATCTTCCTGAGCCAATAGGATGCCTAGAGATGTTTTAGTAGTTGAAATGTATAAAAGAAAAGGCTTCCCATGAATAGGAGGCATCGGGATGGGTGGATTGACAAGATATTGTTTGACCTGTGTTAAGATTTTCTCACAATCCTGGCTCCAATTGAATTTCACACATTTATGTAAGGTCTTTGTGAAGGGTTGTGATCTATCCACCAATTGTGAAATAAACCTACTAATAGATTGAAGCCTTCCTTGTAGCCCTCTCATCTGAATAATGTTCTGAGGTAGTGGCATGTCCATTATTGCTTGTACTTTCTCTAGATCTACCTCAATTCCTTTTGCAAAAACAATGTATCCCAGCAACTTCCTTGATGTCACACCAAACATGCATTTCTTAGGATTGAGCCGTAGACTAAACTTTTCCATATGATCTAAGATGGGACCCAAATCTTGTAGATGAGTATTGCATTTAGCACTTTTGACCAAGGTATCATCAACGTAGTCCTCCATGGTTCTATGCATCATGTCATGGAAAATTGTAGTAATAGCTTGCTAATATGTAGTACCAACATTCTTCAAACCAAATGGCATCATGTTCCAACAAAAGGTTCCCCATGCACATGTGAAAGTCATTTTCTCTTGGTCTTCTGGTGCAATTTTTATCTAATTGTATCTAGAAAAACCATCCATAAGTGAATATATCTCATAGCCAATCGTCATGTCCATGTTCATATCAATATTAGGGAGCAGAAAGTCATCTTTAGGACATGTCAAGTTAAGATCATGGAAGTCTGTACAAACCCTAATAGATTTATCATGCTTGGAAAGTGGAACAATATTGGATATCCATTCAGCATAATCAATTGCACAGATGAAACTAGCCTTTAGGAGTTTTTCCATTTTTGCTTTCATGAGCAATGCAACATGAGGGTACATTTTTCAAAGCTTCTATTTAACTGGTTTGATGCCTAGTGCTATGGATAAATGATGCATGATAAGATTAGGATCCAATCCTGGCATGTCAGAGTATGTCTAGGAAAAATTTATTTTCTTTTCCTTGAAAAAGGCAATGAATTGTTCCTTCTCTTTAGGTGACAGTAACTATGCCAAATGTATCATATGAGGATGTTCTTCTGTGCCTAGGTTAATTGGTTGCATTAGCTCTATCAACACTGATGATCTCTCCTAAAAGTGACTAGGAAGTACATCAAATATCTTATTTGTGGGTGCCTCAGAGAGGTTCTCACCCTTGGATACATCTTTTATTTTTACTTTTTTGGGTTCCAACACTACCACAATGTGGTTTTCACCATTGGACCTTTTGCATTTTTATTTTTTTGTGTGACTGAGATATTTGATGTTAGCCTTCATCATGTTGATGCTCTTCTCATTGGTGGAAGTTGTTATAGGTTCGATAGCGTTTAGGTAACATGCAAGAGCATAGTCATTCTAGAATGTGGGGACTTCGCTAGATGTATTGGGGTTCCAATCTATAAGCTCAGGATGTGTGAGTGAGAGAGTAGTGGTTGGTTCAATTGCATTCATAGTGTAGTCATTAAGTGCTTGGACCAGAAATTCAAGACCTATGACGACCTCATCCATAGGTGTGTTTAAATGCCTCAGAGTACAAATGATAATACTTGACGATTCTAGGACACTAGTTGAATCTGACCCATGTGACCTAACCTTAGATGTTTCACCCACATTGATTTTATTTTCATAGACATGCACTTGGTCAATGTCTTTATCATTAGTCACTTCTAAAAGAGAGTCAAACTCATATTCCTTTGAATCAGTGCTACATGGTGAGAGACTATAGAACTCCCCAACAGTGATAGGGACATATTCAGCTTCATCCTTTGGGTTCTTACATAAATACTCAACACAAGATGACTGACTAGATTCTCCTTTTTCAGAATGATATTTGAATTTCTCAGTATTGTCCTTAGAAGAATCACTAGTATCATCCATAGTGCTAACATGTGGCACAAAGTCATCTGACTTAGCAAAGAATTTAGTGAGATCATAAGGGATAGGATGAGGATAGGAATCCTCATCATCAGATTCTTGCTCTTGAGTATCTGACTCAACTTGTGACTCATTTTTAGATGAACTCTTAGGTTTGGGGATGCATTTATATGATCCCAAATGGAAAGGGACCTTCTTAAATGCCAGGCTAGTTGTATCATGGTTGCTTCAATCTCTTTCTTTGATAGGATCAATTAGGCTATTATTATTGCACCCAATTGGGCCAGTTCCCTTGTAACCAAAATTCTTCATAAGCCTAAGACTAGGTGCATATTTCTTAGGAGCAATTTCTTGAACTTGTTCTATCAGGTCCACTGGAGCCTCTTCTCTATAAAGCCATGTAGCAATGGCTTTGTTTTTACTTTCATCTTCTAAGGGAACTTTAGCCATGACAAAAGTGCCATTATACTTGGTTTGAGGTGTCAGCATGAATGGCTTCTTTGCCTCTAAGGGTCTCCCATAATGTTGAGGAGATTCTGGGAGAGACGTTAATGATAGCACTGGTTCAATGTGGCACTCTCCCATACCAATTTCTTTCAGATTGAATGATTGCTCAATTTGTTTCAGCTTATTGTCATGATAATTAGTAGACTCACAGTTAGTAGGGATGAAAGTTTTAGCAGCTTTGAGCATATTGTAGGTGTAGCTACTAGTGGCAGGAATAGTAACTTCAAAGCCATGAAATGGGAACTTAATGCATTGGTGGTATGTGGATGGTACAATGTGCATCTCATGTATCCATGGCCATCCTAACAGAATGTTGTAGGCAAAGGGAATTTCAAGCACCTGAAAAGTGACATCCCTTTCAACAGGACCGACATGAATTGGTAAAACCACAAGACCTAGAGACTTACGTTCCACTTTGTCATATGTTTTGATAGTGATCTTTCATCGAGGATCAATAGAGTCCTCAAAATAATCCAATTGTCTAAGCAAAGTAGCAGAGACAATATTTAGGCCAGCACCATTATCAATGAGTACCTGACAAACACGTGCCTGATGGATCATAACCTCAATGTGTAGAGGTTGATTGTGTGGGTGACTCAGTGAGTTTTCATCTTCCTCAAAAAAGGTCATAAGATATGGCAAGGTCAGGTGACCTACCATGGATTGAAATCACTCAAGATCAAGATCTTGGGGAACATTTGCCTCAATGAGGGCTTTATCTAGAATCTGCCTGTGAGCAGGCGAGATTTTAAGTAGCTCAAAGATGGAAATCTGAGCATTAGTTCATTTTAACTGATCAAGAACACTATAACAAGTTATGGTCAAGTTCATTATAGGTTTTGCACCTTTTCCAGATGGACCAGCAAGGTCTTTGTCTTTGTGTTGTTCAAGATTTGAAGTAGGAGGCACAGGGTCTTTGAGCACCAACTTGGCATGAGAGCGAGTGACAACATTAACACAGTGTTGCAAAGGCATATTATCCATTTCATTGGAAGTAGGACAAATGGTGCCAGGTTTTTTGTTATCTTGCTTGCCCTTAATGGTAATAATGTTGTAGTATTTAGAATCCACAGGTTCAACCATGTGAATGACATTGTCATCATTGGAATATGTATAGTTGACCTTGTTGTAGGGTTGTGGTTTTGAAGTCTCTCCTTTTTCATAAGCTGGGAAGTGTCCTTTGAATGCCATGTGATCCAAGTTTTTATTATGTCCATCTACCACAAGATCACCAACATCAATCATGTCCTAGACTTTATGGTGCAAGTTTATATAGTTGCTAGTTTTGTGTCCCTTGTTTTGGTGATACTCACAAAATGAGGTCTCATTCCACCATGGTGGACATGGTTGTGGATCATAGGGATGAGGGTTATCCATTGGTGAAATAAGCTTATGTTGTAGCAATGTCTTGTAAACCACATCCAAAGGTTCTCCTAAGGGTGTATACTCTAGCTTGGGGCATGTTGTCCAAGAGTTTCTTGGTTTGTTCCCATATGTCTTATTGTCAGGAGGAGGTTTCTCAGCATTTTTGACCACTTTGAGGTCATCTGTGAGATTAAATGCAACTTTAGTAGGTTTGAGTGTGGCATTGTCAACAACTCCATCATGTGCAATTTCTTGGTTCTTGTTGACATGTTTGGTTTTATCCATATTGGAAGTGGAACCTTGTTTTATGTCTCTTTGAAGAGTGAGTTCACCTTTCTTGACCATAAATTCTTTGATACAAATAGCTTGTGTAATCATGTCTTCAAAGGTACATCGACCTTGTAGTTGGACTCTATACCCAAAATCAGGTAAGAGGTTATCAGTGAAAATGTCAAGCTTCTCTATTTCTAGGATTTTACAGGAATACTTAGTGTATAGTTGTCTCCACCTTTGGAGGAAAGTGAGGAAAGGTTCACCAACCTTCTATTTAAGGTTGCATAGATCTTGAATATTGATAGGGTGTTGTGTGTTATGAGAATATTGCTGAACAAATAGATTGGAAATTTCATCATACATCTTGATACCAGAAGGTAAATGTGAGAACCACTCCAAAGTCTGACCACCTAGGCTTCTAGGGAATAAATGCATGAGGTAGGTTTGATCGTGTATAAACTCCATAGACAAAGCACCAAATTCCTGCAAGTGATCTTGGGGATCATTAGTACCAAAGTACTTGTCATATTAGGGTAGTTCTATGCCTCATGGGAAAGGCGGCATGTTTATGCTTTTGTCAAATGGAAATGGACAAAGAGCATCCAATGTGTATGTCTTTGTGGGTTTCTCTTTCTCATGCATCATCTGAGCCAATTGGTCTTGCATAATTTTCAATTGTTTTTGGAGTTTAGAGATCTCAGTTTCTTGTTTAGGTGTGACAATGGTTTTCACATTGAAATGAGAAGGTAACTTTTCTCCCTCTTGGACGAGTTTAAGAAAGTATTTTTCTTTCTCTTCATTGAGTAAGATTCCCATGACCTTTTGGAAGTTTTTGTTTCTTTGACATTTTGCTATGTGTTCAGGAAGTATTTCCACCTCTTCCTATTCCTCATCAATGCCATAGTCTTTCTCTTTCTCTTTGTCATTCTTAGGTGTTTCTTGATGTCGACTATGACTACCATGTTTAGGTTCATGATTAGTCATTATAGGAACCTGTTTAGTTTCAATGTGTTGTGTTTCAAAAGATCCTCTATAAAAAGGATTAGACATCGTGTTTGGTAATGCAGGACCTCTACCTATCTCAGTATCCTCTTGGTAGAAAGGATTCCTAATTTTTTGCAAATTTATGGAAATTGTTTGCTAAACTCGAAATGACCTGGTAGGTGAGAGAGATTGTGAAGATGCCTCACTAGCTGAACTAGATACAGATTGTGTAAAAAAAGGTAAGCGACCTCTACACGACCATGTCTAAGGTTATAAGGATAAAACACGTTTGCCACTTTTGGTTGCGACAGTCATAGACAAGGAAAAGAAGGTAGAACCTGGACAAGGACTACACTAAGACCGAGTCTCAAAAATGACAAGATAATAGTAAGAATGTTGTTCACTAAGGCACAAATGGTCTGATTTAAAGGCTATAATAGCTAGAGATTATGACCAATGTGATACAAAGTAGGACAAGCATTAAGACAAGGACAAAAAATAACTTATGAGACAAGACTAGTCCAAGTGAAAGATACAAGCCCTTAGCAAAGAAAAATGTTGCTATTTCAAGACTGTTTGTAGATAGAGAGTGACAAATAGACATAGATAAAGGCAGTGTGTAGGTCGTAGATAGCTAAAACAAACCCAAAGTAGAAATGCTAACACAAGATTTCATGCAAGAAACCTTTACAGGGCGTGCGAAGAAGTTTTTTGGATCACGTGAAAGTTAGTAACAGTGGTTTACTTTCATGCAAGGAAGTTCAGAGGGTCGTTCAAAGACTCATGATAGCTATTTAATTTCATGTGAGAAAAAAATGATTTTGCACAAGGATAAAATGATTTTGCGCAAGACTGAAAAAGTTTTCACGTGAGAATGCAGACCAGTTTTAGGACAACGACTGAATTTGACAAGATTTCTATACTTTTCAGACAGAGTAGATAGATTTAATAGACAAATCTGATTGGACAGGTAGAAAGGTTAACCAAGACATTTGGACAAAGTTTCAAGTTTTCAATCCAAGCAAAGTGTTTAAACAAGACAATGGGAAGCAAGCAGTAGTTGAAAACAGTCTTGCCTAGGACAAAGCAACTCAAGAGGATAGGGGAGTCTTGACCTTTATTTGTTGTAACTAGTTTGGACTTTGTTGATGACTCAATAACAACCACACTTTATCTCTAGAAAGAAAAATTGGTAGAGAAGGCAAAACCTTTGTCCCACATCTTATGTGCATGCATGTACCTCACACAGCCATGTCACCCCCTAGAGGGCACCCATGTTTTTGGTGTATTCAAAGGACTCAATAGTATATGTTGAATGATCACCCTTGTGGTAGGGGATGATTGTGTATACCACCTTCAAACATCTAGTAGCATGCCTATGATGAGTTCTATAGAAGAGATTCTTCCCCCTCCTTGCACAAAGACTATGCCTCCTTTCAGAGGTGAACCAGGTGGCTTCTAACTAAGAGGTTTTTACTTGGCTTCCATTAAAATTAATCTGTAGTGGCTCCACAAGTAGAGTTGAGGCCAGAAGCCCACACCAGCATCTGAAAGTGCACACTACTTGCTTAACAAGCCAAGGGCCAGTGTTGACCAGTGCACAAATAGAGCTTCCCCTTGATATGCAATATCAAGAATTAAGGGGAAGAAAATAATCCGGCTTTGGAGTCTTTCGCTCTACAAAGCATCTTGATTATAGTGAGTTGGAATCTTCAATGAAAGGAGTGTGCTCACTTGGGTCATTCCCAGAGGTTGGATCACTCTGGTAGGCCCTCTAAAGGATCAACACAGACTAGTGGTTTAGATCTAAGGGTCTGAGTTTCTAATTTCCCTCAAAGGAGAAAGAGCATAATCCTCTACCTTATTTCCTCACCCAAACATGCAAGAAAAATTAATTATCGACTTGGCTTAATCAATACAAACTCATTCTTCCTTAAAAAATTTGATTCCCTTAAAGGAAATCATTGTCTTATCATAGAAGAGAACAAGCTTTGGAGAACTACCAAGTTGCTTGCCTTCTTCAAAATGTCATCTTTCAGAAGTGTCCAGGTTTCTGATTCACTCTTGGTCATGACCTCCAAGAAGTGAAGAGCATATTTCCTTATTCTTCTATCTTGCACCCTAAGAAGTTCACAAGCCCCTAATTAGACTAGTTTTGAAAGTAGGAAAAGAAGACACACATTACTTTGTGGATTTAAAATATGCTCTTTGACAGGTGTATCTTCGACAACCGTCCTGCAAGCAAACAGTCAGTCTGTTTTCAAGTGGCTTTTAAAAGGAGTCTTCAGCTAACATCCTACAAACAATAGTTAAGCTGCAATAAATCCAAAGGAATAGATCAAGACAAGTATGTTAGTGAAATCAAACAATCTGAAGATTGAAAAATGATGCTTAAAACTAAAACTGTTGTCACAAGATTTCATGCGAAATCTCTATTAGAGCCGTGCGAAATTGTTTGGATCCCACGCAAAAAAAATTTATAGCCTGCATGAAGAAAATAGGTGTCATGTGAAGTTTCACATGCTCATGCACTTTCTCACGTGATACAAAAAGAATCTTCACTTGAAGATTCTAGATCCTCGAGCGAAAATGAATAATTTTGAGCGAAGATTCACGAATCTGTATGAAATAGTATGGACAAAGAACATGAAAATGATTTTTAAAATGCAGAAAGAGGCTAGAAAAGTTGATTTTCTTGACCCCATGGTGGGCGCTAGAAATGTATATGTGAAATGTGGCCTTATGCTTCACACACACACTTCAACACGATCTTTATATGAGGATTCATCATGGAATGAACATTGGATTGTCCATTAGAAAATCATCCAAAAAGTTCACCTATTGCCTTCTATCTAAAGGGATTTTTCTTGTTAGATATCCTTAGATTTGAGGTGTTAAGCAACCAGACCCTCTACGAACGAAGGATTTAAAAGAAAATGTGACTAATCTATATGAGAATGTAGATTAATCTAGAATGGAGTATGCACGTTTAATCTAAGAACATGTAAAAGAAATCTATGCTAAAATGTATGCATATTACTTCTATATGAAAATTAAGCTAAATGAGAATCAATTGAAAATACAATAAGCTTCAAACGAGTATGCAATTTGGCAGCAATTCAATACAAATTCTAATTCCTCCTAAAAATGAAGAGATGAGGGTCTCTTAAATAGACTTTCGTGGAATCCATCAATGGTTGAGATCAGTTTCAATCAACGGTCAAGATTAAAGATGAAGTTTAGTCATAAAGGAATATTCCCAAATCAAAGGCAGTTAACTGGCTTAGATTTGAGTGTAAGAGTCAGTCAACTCAAATAGACTTTAGTGTAAAAGGAAGTGATATGAGTCATTTCCAATTTGATTAGTAGTGAACTAGGAATTTCCCTTTTTTGAACTGAAGAGAGATTTTGGAGAGATATTTAATTTAATAAAATGAGATATGCTCTCATAAATATATTTTTCCATTTAATTAAATAATTCTATTTAATTAATTAGAGACACTTTTCTTATTTAATTAAATAACTTCATTTAATTAATTAGGAATGGCTTCTCATCCTTTTTAATAACTTTGCTTGATTAATTATAAGTAGCTTCTCCATTTGATTAAATAATTTTGTTTAATTAATTAAAATAGGCATATTTATTAAATTAAATAAATTTAATCCCATAGTACATTAGCCGTAGGACATAATTTAATTTAATTAAAGTGTAAATACTTTAAATTAAATTAAATTGTAATTAGTATGTTTAATATGTGATGACGGGCCACACCACCCGTACCAACTCACAACCAAAAATGCAACAAGATGGAGATAGAGAGATGACAAAAAAAATGCTTCATAAAGCATCCATTAATACTTGAAAATTCACTACAAGAGATTACATACAAAGAGCTTTACTACAAGAGCTTACACTTGAAGAGCTTCTATTTCTCCAACTTCCTTTAGAAGAGCTTCCATTCCTTGAACTTCCATTAGAAGAGCATCATGCATCAATATGACTAATGTTAGTCAATACTATAGGAATTAAATAAATAGTCTGATTAATACAGATTTAGGTTTTCTGCATTTGACAATTAAGTCAAGTAGTGAGTAGTAGGACAATAATTTTCCTAATGAAATAGGACTTTAGAATTTATCAAAAATATACTAGAATTGGTGATCATGGTAATAAGCCAATTTTGGGGTATTACAGTTGTAAACTTGAAAGTCTCCAATAGAACCATCCCTTTTGGGATTTTGTTTATTTTGAGTTGAATAATTTTTTTGACAAAAATGGTATCCTTATCTACCACTATTTCAACCAATATTGCACATTCAATCTCTTGACCAAAGAATTTATCTTCACAATTCAAGAATCTTATAATATTACTATCATTCTCAAAAAAAATCTAGCTCTAGATATTATTAGGTACAGATGGTCTAATCTATACTTGTTCCTTTCTTATGCTAGCAAATGTGAAATCATTGGGATTTATAGAAATATTTTCTAATAAGTCAGTCATCTTGTTATTACTTCTTTCCATCCAAGCTATACTAAATGTATCAAAGCCTTCTAACATATCCCACACAATATTCCTATACTATTTCAACCTTTCATTAGGAGAATACCTACACCAAACCCATCCTTGCAACATGCTCCATCAAATTACATAGTCCATAAATCTCCCTTTTTTTATTTTGAATTAGCTTCTACTACAATAGATGGTTCAAAACATTGTTTTTCTAAAGCCAAGACTTCTACCCTAAAAGCATTGATGTTAGTATCCACAAAACATTTCATATCATTATCAACCTTTTATTCAATCATGTAGGTACTTTTTAGTTCTCTATTGATCTTAACCAATTTGTCATCAATGTGGAAAGTTGCATAGGAAAAATCACATTGCAACCTTCCACTCATAGTTACACTCCATTTCCTGGATAACAACATGCCATATTGAGGTGGAATGTCAACCAGTAAAACACTCATTCTCAACTTGGTATTGGGGTGAGTAGATAATATATAAGGTAGACCACACTTTGTGTATCTATAATAGTAACCTCTTTGGTCCATTTCACAACATCTACCTTATGTGTTGTTGGAGTTCTTTTTGGGTAAGGAACATATCAAGTGGGTCTAAACCTAATACCAAGAAACAAAGATAGGGACAAGCCTAAGGATCAGCTAAATCTTATAATCAACAAGGCTAAATCTTGGTTATGGACCAACATTAATAGAGTCATTAGGACTCACTTCAATTTAGGCTCTGCAAGGCCAAGGCAGGAAAACCTTAGGGTTTGATCTTGATTAATTTGATATTCTTCTCTACAACACTATCCCCTATAGTAGAAATGGTCAATATTCTTCTAAGATTTACTTACAAACTTCTTGATTACAATAGCTAACTATAACCAAAAAGTAATAACAAATAAGTAATGACCAACACTTCTAGTTCCTAATACATGAAAATGGTAAATTGATATTCTATTAAAGATAAAGATTTGGATCTCAACATAACCTAGGTATGCAACAACAAAGAACATGTAATCTCTAAGCTAACTAGTCCTTTATCCATTAGTCATCAACTAAACCTTAACATACCCATGGGTACCTAAAGTATATTCATATAGTTAAACATATGATTTAACTATTTGGCTTGCAAATAGACATCTATCTTCATAAAAACTCTCATGCTTATATAAAATCCTCTTGGTGAAAACTGCAACCCTGTCAAGGTAAATAGGTATTTACTTGGCTCTTTGTTCCAATACGAAACCTATCTAGACATACAAACTTAAGGGATTATAATTTGAGTTTAAACTCTATATTCTTAAACACAAAAAATTGTAGATAACAAAGGAAGGAGATGAGAATTACAATGAAAATAAGAAAGATGAAGCTCTTGTATTAATCTCATTGAAACAAATATATCATCTATATGTCAAAAGTTAGAAAATACACCAAAGAATGACTATGTAGTATAAAATGCTTCAAAAGAGAACTACACTAATATTGTTCATAACAAATGAATATACCAAGAATGGTGTCACAATAGTCAGGAAAATCCTCCAACTCTGGAACCCCTCTGGTCTCACAATAGTGAGATAATTTCAAAATTGGAACTAGTTCAAAGAGTAGAGAAGAAAGATTTATACAGGAGAAGAAGTTTCTAGATCTGTAATCTGATTCTGACATGTGTCCCATTGAAATTGTCTTCATCTTGATGTTGTTGAAACTGAGCTTCCTTCATCTATTGGTAATCAAAAACCATAAATGTTGTTATAGAAATATCTAATATATCCCCCTTTAAAGTAATCAACAAAATATCCTTTGAAGAAAAATTATATACACATCGAAATATGTGTTGGAGCTTCAAATCTAATCTTGATTTGTCATTCTAATTTTGTCATGAAAATAAACTATACTATCGAAAAAAAATTTATTTCTTCCAACTACCTCTTTAAAACATTTAAATAATCCCTCATTATTTGCATTTTTTTACTCTTTCACTAAAATTTTGCAACACATGATAGATATTGGGAATTCTTTTGCACTTTGATCATGCATGGAACAATCCTTCAAAGGCTCTTGACTCTCAAGAATTCTGAAATTTGTTTCCATAGAGAATAACTCAATGAAATCCTTCAATATATTCCTAGTTTCACTTCACACAAGGAACCTTAATTTTCATAAATGGATTGTAAGGAACCACAGGGTGGCATCACCTTCCAATTTTGAAAGCAAGCCATAGATTTAAAAAATTTGATGATCCAAGAGATGACTTAGTTTCAATCATCTAGATTGGTAGTTAACCCAATCAAATTTCTCCATGTAAGCCAATCTTTCCACTGTTGGCAAGTTTTATTGCACCCACTGGTGCCTTTGGACACATGTCACATTCTTGCAATGTCATCATGCATAAACATTGAGCAGCTCCCATATGTGACATAGCGACCACTGCTAATGCAACTTTAATTAGATGATGCATATCTCATGATTATTTTGTTGTAACTATGGTGGGTCCTTTCTAAATTTCCTCTGGTCACCATGTCACATGCACTAAAGGTCATGCAAGTTCCCATAGCAACATGGTGCCCACCATTGATCAAGGAGAGATCCAACAACACCAATCAACATTTTTTTTTTTGAGTACGAATTCACATAGAACATGACATAATACTACCTTGACATGTTGGAAAAGCTCTTTATGACATGTGGTTCCTATGGTACCATCCTTTAGCCAAGTCCTACCACATTCTAATTTCATAAGGGGTCACCATGTTGTGTCTGATGAAGTTCTCATAGTTTCTAGTGGTGATATAGCAACCAACCATGAGTCCATAGAAATTTGGCATCATAAAATACAACATGTTATTTTGATAGTACCTCCTTTGTTGTACTTTCCATATCTAACATCCTGTCATGTTAACATGGCTCACTAATGATAAATAGAATTTCTAACACCTATATTTACTTTTGGACCCATCATGTTTCTCTTTTGTCAGAGGTAAACATGTTGTTTCTGATAAAAATATTGCAATTCCTAGTGGTGACATAGTGACCACCGTTGATCTTAAAATATCTAATAGCATAGGAAAAACATACTCTAACCTTGCTAAAATTGAATTGGGTCCCAAAGGCATAGCACTTGCTTGGTCACTATGTTGCATGCTTTAACATGAACACACATTTCTATAGAAACAATACAAATACTGTAGATCTTAAAGATATTTGATGGTAAGGGATATTTTGAGAGATGATGAAAAAAAAATGGAAATTCTTTAAAAGGTCCCCAAAAAATATACTTTTTCAAAATAGATTTCTCTTGCTCAATTTTAAAAAGTAAAGGCAGATGACCAAAAATGGATTGCTTAGGGCACAAATTTTGTTTAATTAGGGTTTCTCTTAGGGTTAATAAATTTAGCAAAACCAAACCCTAATTTGCACTTGAAAACTAGGAAAACTCTTAGTGAAATATACTCTTAAAACATGAGGTAAAAACATGACAAACAATGGCTCTATCTAGGAATGATGAATATGTAAGATTCTTATGAGGGCTTAGAATTGCTAGGAGAAGTAGACCACAATCTCGACCCACAAACTCTCTTAACAACTCTAAGAGAGAAACCACACAAGAAAATCAATATACAAGGGCTATACAAAAAGACACAAATGATTTATAGAATGTAGAGGAAAACCCTAGACTATTGTTCATGGAAGAAAAAAGTATTTTAGCAAAAATACTTCATCAAGAACTTTCCATGAATTGGCAGTTCAAGAATAGTGTCCGATAGATCCTACAAAATTTAAGAGTCCCCCCCCTGATGTGGCTTCAATTAGATATGGGCCTAACCATATAGGATCAAATTTCCCATGCTTTCCTTTATCCTCAATCTTGGCATTCTACATGAGGACTAGATCTTCAATTTTGAATTTCGTGCTCACTGTTCTTCTATCATAGAGTGCTTTTGCTTGTATTTGCAATTTTTGTTTTCTAAAAGAAGCTTCCTTCCTATTCTCAATCAGCCTTACTAACTCATCCAACTTCTCCTACATATCATCAATAATGTCCTCACCACATATTTTAATTTAATTTTATAGACCTACTAGGTTGTTTTGAGGCATCCTTGCCTAGATCCCATATACAATGTCAAAAGGTGCTACACCTATGGCTTTCTTCATAGTTACTCTATCAGCCCATATTGCTAATTTTAATTTGGAATCCCAGGCCTTCGTGTTATCTTCCAAAGTCCTTTTAATTATTTTTGACAAGCTTTTATTTGTGGATTTAGCTTGTCCATTTCCTTGTGGATCATAAGGGGAAGATGTTGACCTTGTTATACCATATTTGTCATAGAATTTTAGGAATTCCTCAAATCTAAGAAATATTGCATTATCTGTCACAATATTTTGAGGTCACCCAAATCTTGAAATAATATTATTCAAAATAAAATTATTCACAACCTTGCTAGTAGCATTCCTTGTTGGAATAGCCTCTACCCATTTTGTAAAATAGTGAGTAGCCACCAAGATTCATGAATAACCAGTACTAGACTTGGGAGATATTTCACCTATAAAATCCATACCCCACTACTAGAAAGGTGCTTGGACCTCAATTGGCTTTAATGGAGTATTCCTAGAAAGTTTTAATTTCCTACAAATCTTTGGCATGCATCACACTTTTTAACCAATATCTAAGCATATTTAAAAAGGTAAGGCCATAAAATCCAACTCTCATCACTTTGTGGGTAGTGGTTTTAGCCATATAGTGTCCTCCATAGACTCTAGCATGCATTTCATTCAATATCTCTTTTGATTTCTCTTGATCAACACATTTTAGTAGTACTCCTCAAAATTTTCCACCATAAAGCATTCGTAACAATGTTGTACCTTATCGCTTGTAACTTTGTGATCCTCTTTTCAGTCTTTATCAAATGGGAAGGACCCTCCATGTGTTGCAAATAATATATGATATCAGTATACCATTCACAATTATCCATATCACATAAACTTAATCTCAGGTCATTTTCTAATACAATTACTTGATTAGCATCCAAATTTGACTAATCCATAAGCTTTGCTAGCCCTTAAACACTTATCACTTTTGTGATCTAGATATCAATGTTAAATTCCTAAATTTTGTTGATCCATTTGCACCTTCTACTAGACACTTCTTGGTGGAAAAATATATCTTTTATAGTTGCATTAGGTACAAATGCAAT
The DNA here is from genome assembly GCA_028749045.1 of Cupressus sempervirens. NCBI lineage: Eukaryota > Viridiplantae > Streptophyta > Pinopsida > Cupressales > Cupressaceae > Cupressus > Cupressus sempervirens. The sequence continues at coordinate 590,347,319 of CM053787.1, forward strand.
GACAATAGCACCTACCAATTAACATCTAAAGGATTTTACAACTTTTACCAAGGCACAAGCCTATTTCTCATTGATTTCATACTTTAGTTTGGCAAGCTACAAGAATTTTCTAAAGAATGCAATCAGTTGCTCATATCCTTCCTCATTCTTCTGTAATAGGGCTACTACTATAGTATGGAAGAATGAAAAAGAAAACATATGCATGGGCTTTGTGTAATTTGGCGTCCTAAGGATTGGAGCATTTTTATAGCTTTTTCAATGTCTTGAAAGGCTTGTGAAGGTTCACCATCCAAATTTATAGTGACTCCCTTCTTGACCTTTTAGAGATAGGTCTACTAATTTTGCTAAAGTTTGTTACAAGCCTTCTTAGAAAATTGACTTGCCCAAAGAATGATTGTATTCCCTTCAAATTTTTTGGCTTAGGGACCTTGTCAATGGTAGCCACTCTTTTAGGATAAATTTTGACACTATCCTTTGATACTATATGTCCCAAAAAATTTCCTTCTATTACCCCAAATGTACACATATTTGGGTTCAAGGGTGCTCCATATTCTAAAGCTTTGATAAAAATATTCTCTAGATGTCTGCAATGGTCTTCAACCTTCTTGTAATATGCTATGAGGTCATTTTCATATACTACCATAAACTTGTTAATATTATCATGGAAGGCTACATCCATGGCTCTCTAAAAAGTTACCCCTACATTAATTAACCCAAATGGAATCCTCACATATACATAGGTACCACATGGAGTTGTAAAAGTTGTCTTAAATTGTTCATTTTCTTTTACAAGGACCTAATTATATCCTAAGAATCCATCCATCATAGACATCAATTTAGAACCAGTCACTTATTACAGCATAGCTTCCATGTTTGGTAACCCATAATTGTCTTTCAAAGAAGCAATATTCAAGTTCCTAAAATCCACACATAGCCTTATGGCTCCATTCTTCTTTTTGACAAGCACCAAATTTGAAACCCAAGTGGAATTCCTAATTGGCTTTATTATCCCTCCATCCCTTAGCTTCATTAACTCTTCTTGCATTTTAGGAGCTAAGATAGGATTTAGTGGTCTCTACTTCTACCTAAAGGGTTAACATTTTCTTTTAGTGGTATGACATATTGGAATAGGTCTTCTCTATAGGCCTTAAGGTCCTCATATGACCATGCAAAGACATGTTGGTATTTTCTTAGCAAGTCAACTAGGGACTTTTTGATTTTACTAGATAAGTTTTGACCAATATAAACTTTCTTGGGGGCTTTAGTAGTACCAAGATTTATCTCTTCTAGTTCTTGAGGCTTATGATATCTAATTCCAAACTTTACCCTATCTTGGTTATCAAACATGTTCTCTAGAACCACTAACCCTTTGGGTACTTTGTTGGTTTTCAATTTTATAACCTCCTAACCAAAATTTGTTTCCTTACCATTTGTGTTTTCAATTAAGGCACTAAAATCTAGTTCTTGGCCATGGGATTTATCTTCACTTAGCATGAAATTGAAAATATCCTTACCATCTTCAAAGACTTGCCAATGTTCTATGTTGTTAGGTATGGAAGGTTTATTTTTGAAACTCAACCTGTGAAATTCCTACAAATGACACATCCTTGGGCTTGATAGCTACATTTTCCAATAGATCACCCATCTTATTCTAACTCCTTTCCATCCAAGAGATGCCAAATGCATCAAATAGCTCAATTTGATCCCCTACAACACTCCTATATTATTTCAATCTTTTGTTCTTGGAAGCATAAGTTTCCCTAACTCAAGAAACCACTAATTCAAAATCACCTATGACATGCAATTTTTTAATTCCATTATGGGTTGCAAATTTCAATCCTAATAGAAGGGCCTCATATTCAACCTCATGTGCAATGATAGTAGGTAGTTTTTTGACTTCTTGAATAATTAGCTCAGCCCTAAATGCATTCACACTAGTGTCTAGAAAGCAAGTGGAATCTTTGTTAATTTCTCCTTCCAAACTATGATTGACCCTTAGTTCCCCATTCACCCTAATAGCCTTATCACCTATGTAGAAAGTTACATAGGACAAGTCACATTTTAGGCTACCTCCCATAGCAGCACTCAATTTTCTAGAGAGAAACATTCGAGAATATGGAGGAATATCAACTACAAGGACTAACATTGTTAATTGTAAATTAGGTATGCAACTAGTTTGAATGGTAATGCATTGATAGTACTTATGATAAGGACTTCCCTAGCATCTATACCTATACACCTATCTTGTTTGGTATCCACTTTCAAACCTAGGGCTTCCATGACTTTAAAAGGCATAATGGTGTTAGAGGCTCCCAATTCTATCATGAAATTCTTAAGATTTTTTCCTCTTATAATCAGACTAAGAAAAAATAGGTCAATATCTTGTAGATAGGCCATAGATGAGTCATCTAAGAGCATTTGGGAAATTTGGGATACAATGCCATTATCTTCAACTATCACTGGGGTTTTCTAAATGACACTTTAGTTAGCTATATTACCACTATTCCTTATTTCACCTAACCATGAAAAAGCTTTACTCTTATGCTCATTAATTCTAAATAATTCAAATAAAGGAACTTTGACAATTATTTGAGACAACATGGATATCATGTCAATGGGTTCAGATATAGTAGATTTTATAAGCATACCTAGAGTTGTAGCCTTTTTAACAACATGCACTATTTTTTGGTTAGCCTGATTAGATCCTAACTTCTTCTCTTGCACCACTGCTCTAGTTGTATCACTTGTCTGAAATTGTACCTTCCTTTTAGGCTCCCATTTCTTAACCTTGCTATCTTTAACCTTTGCTATCTCCACATTATTTTTGTTAGTATAGTCCATCTTATGAGTAATGTCCTTTATAAATATACTAGAAGGCTTACCAATTTCATTACCAACTATCCTACTTCTCAAAGTATAATTACGATGAACTTGAGAAATCATTTTTGTAGTAATTCTATCAATCTCCTCTTTACAAGGCATTCTTAAATCTATATGATCAACATCTGAGGATGTAACACATACCTTGTCTTCATCATAATATTCATCATCTAAGAATACATGTTGATGGTGTAATTGGTAAGTAAATCTTTGACTACTAATGTCACTTTTAGGTTCCTCTAAGTTAGAGTCTACACAATTGTCAAACATCCTAACCTTAATGTACAACTTACATCATCATGGCCCTTTTCTTCTTCTTCCTCTTGATTCTATGCATTCTAATCTGTAGCAAATGAATAAGCAACTACATAATAATCTCAAGAGTGAGGTGATTGACATTTGATGCACCATAGCACATCATCATTCATTTTAATAGAATTTCTTTTTAAAGGATCATGGGTAACCTTATCTTTTGCATTTTGGGTTTGATCTAAAGTTGGTTTACCATCTTTCCATTGAGTGGTATAAGGGTATTTCTATAACCTATTTTGTCTACTAAATTTGGATTAATAAGAAATTTTCTTTTCAATGGGATTTCTAGCAGACTTAGCATGAGGAGGATTCAAAACTTTTATGGCATTTAGAATTTGACTCATCTCACTAGGCTCTTTCTTTCTACCACCTATAGGATTATGTTCTTCCTTTCTATTTTCCTTGTTCCCAAACAATCTAGGATCATTTCTTTTGCTTTCTAGCTATCATGAGGTTCTCAAATTGTTTTCTATATTTATAGAAATTTTGAAAGCATCTCTTAAGGTCCTAGATTCCTTATCCCTATGCTAGTATGCCATTTTACCATCAAAAGCATTTAAGTACATAATAATACATATCTTATCATCAACTTGCATGACCTACATCAGCTTTTACATCCTCTTCTAAAATCTAGTATTAAAATAAGTGACAAACTCATTAGGTAACTTCTTAATGTTATTGAACTTACTTAAGATTAAACTTGGGTTCTATTTGTCACTATATTGATCCTTAAAAAAATACTCAATATCTTTCCATTCTACAATGGATAATTTAGGAAGCCTCTTGAACCATTCTCTAGCATTGTCAATTAATGATTGAACAAATAACTTCATCATAACATCTTTAGCCTCAACCTCATAGTCACTCATCATATCAAGAAAACTCCTTAAATGGTCCTCAAAAGTAATAGCATAAATCCCAACAAATTTGGGCAACCTTTTTCTCATTTACTTTGGAATGGGGTTAGGGAATCTAGGGATTCCATTAAAACATATCTTGCTATAACCCTCTAACTAAATAGGTCTCCTTTGCAAGTCAATCTTAGGGTGATTGGTAAAATTTCTTTCATTGTTATTCAAAGTATTATTTGTACTAGCATCAATAGTAGATTGATTAAGATCCATTTTCTTGTAAGAAGAAGACAAGAAAGAAGTAGACATCTTAGTAGTATTCCAATTTTCATCATTTGATCTATCATTTATACTATCTTCAAGCATAATTGTAGATTGCTTCCTAGAATTTTCTAGGAATTTAATCTTATTATTCATCTTAGCTATGGTTGCCTCATTCTTTACAATTTCTAATCTCTTACCTAAAGCATCCTTCTCCTTCATCTTCCTCTCCAACTCAATATTAGAAGGTGACATAGAATCATGGATCTAAATTTTTTTTGTTGGTTCCATGATCTTAATACCAACTTCATTTTGTTTTCCCTTATCCTTAGCATCAACAACAACATGCTCTACTTCTCTTGCTTTGTTATTTTCAGCTTCTAGAGTCTTATAACTTTTAATCTATTGTACTATAGGAACTTCTAGGTTTACATCTTGACTTTCTAACAACCTTTGCTCTTGTATCCTAAGTTTTTTTTTATCTTTACCTATAATTTTAGGTTGCCAAGCACTGGTTGCTACTTCATTTTTCTTTTCAGGGAAACAATTCACCTTAGTATTATTTGTTTTTCTTCAAATTCTTTCATAATCATTTCTTCACTTTCCTTTTGCAATTTCCTATCTATGGCCTCTTTCTCAACAAACTACATCCTCAAAATCTCAATCTCATCAAGATTAGAAATAGTAAACTTGCAACTAGAAGTTTTCTCATCATTAAAACTCTCAAGCTCTAAGTATTTTGGTCTAACTCTTTTAGGAGAATGGTCTAACATGAGAGGGTTCCTACTTTGTTGAAAAAGATCATTACTATTTCTAGCATCCAAACTAGCCACATGTAGCTACACACCCTTCTCCTGGTATACTACTTTAGGAGTGCTAAAGAAATCATCATCAGATAGTCCTAGATGGGATCTAGAACCTCTACAAGAGGATTCCTTTTCATTAGCAAAAAGGTGAACATTCTCTCCCCCTATCACTTGGTCTTGTGAATGGTTTCCTCTTTTCATCTGAACTCTCTTCATAGCCCAATTATTTCTTCCCTTAGGAGGAAAATCAGTTTGTAATATAATTCCTGGGTTTTTCTTCACATTTGCCCACATGTTTTTCATACTTTCCATAATTTGAAATTTTCCTTAAACTTGACACTAGTTAAAGCCTTTTGAGTCACCACCCACATTATCAAAATGGGAATGATTGTTGGATAGACCACAATCACTTTAATAAAAAATTTAGGCAAAAATTAAAGAAACCACAAAACCATGGAAAACTTTATGTGAAAATCCTTTCCCTAACTCTACCACAGGAGGACAACAAATCTTGAAATAATGCTAGTTTATGATAACATTTAGCATTCCCTAGTGGAGTTGCCATTTTGTTGGAGTTCTTTTTGGGTAAGTAACATATCAATTAGGTTTAAACCTAATACAAGGAAACAAAGATAGGGACAAGCCTAAGGATTAGCTAAATCCTATATTTAGCAAGGCTAAATCTTGGTTCTGGACCAACATTAACAAAGTCATCAGGACTCACTTCACTTTAGGCTCTGCAAAGCCAAGGTAGGCAAACCTTAGGGATTGATCTTTATTAATTTGATATTCTTCTCTAAAAGGCTATCCCTTGTAGCAAAAATGGTCAATATTCTTCTATAATTTGCTAATAAACTTCCTGATTACAATAGCTAACTATAACCAAAAGGTAATAGCAAATAAGTAATGACTGACACTTCTAGTTCTTAATACATGAAAATGGTAAATTGATATTTGATTAAAGATTTGGATCTCAGCATAACCTAGGTATGCAACAATAGAGAACATGTATTCTCTAAGCTAACTAGTCCCTTATCCATTGGGCATCAACTAAACCTTAACATATACATGGATACTTGAAGTATTCTGATATAGTCAGACATCTAATCTATCTATTTAGCTTGCAAATATATATCTATCTTCATAAAAAATCTCATACATATTTTAAAATCCCTCTAGTGAAAATTGCAACCCTGTCAAGGTAAATAAGCATTTACGTGGCTCTTTGTTCAAATAGAAAACCTATCTAAACATACAATCTTAAGGGACTATAATTGAGTTTAAGCTCTCTATTGTTAAACATGAAAAATTACAAATAACAGAGGAAGGAGATGAGAATCAAAATGAAACTAAGAAAGATGAAGCTCTTGTATTAATCTCATTGAAACCAATATATCATTTGTACGCCAAAACTTAGAAAATATACCAAAGAATGACTATGTAGTATAAAATTCTTTAAAAGAGAACTACACTACTATTGTTCATTAAAAAAAAAAGGAAAATACTAAGAATGGTATCACAACAGTCAAGAAAATCCTCCAACTCTAGAACCCCTCTAGTAACACAATAGTGAGAAAATCTCAAAATTAGAACCAATACAAAGAGTAGAGAATAAAGATTTATAGAGGAAAAGAAGTGTATGGATCTTTAATCTAATTCTGACACGTGTCCTATTGAAATTGTCTTCATCCCAATGTTGTTGAAATTGAACTTCCTTCATCTACTGGTAATCAAAAACCATAAATGTTATTATAAAAATATCTATTATATCCCCATTTAAAGTAATCCAAAAAATATCCTCTAAAGAAAAATCAAATACACATCAAAATATGTGTTGCACCTTCAAATCTAATCTTGATTTGTCATTATGTTTTTTGTTACTCTTTTACTGCAATTCTGCAACACACTGTAGATACTAGGAATTCTTTTGCACTTTAATCATGCAAGGAAAAATCCTTCAAAGGCTTTCAGCTCTAAGGAATTCTAAAATTTGTTTGCATAGAAAATAACTCAATGAAATCCAACAATATATTCCTAGTTCCACTTTGCACAAGGAGACTTAATTTTCATAAATAGACTATAAGGAAGGATAGGGTGGCATTGCCTTCCAATTTTGAAAACAAGTCATATATTTCAAAAATATGATGATCCAAGAGATGACTTACTTTTAATTGTCCATATTGGTAGTCAACCCAATCAAAGTTATCCACATAAGCCACTCTTTCCACTACTGGTAAGTTTTACTAGACCTACTGGCACCTTCAAAAATGTGTCACATTCTCACTATGTCACTATGCATAAACATCAAGAAACTCTCGTATGCGGCATAGAAACCATTATTAATGCAACTTTGATAAAATGATGCATATCTCTTGATTATTCTATTGCAACTATGATGGGTCCTTTCTAAATTTCCTTTGGTCACCATGTCATATGTACTAAAGGTCATGCAAGTTCCCATAGCGACATGGTGCCCACTATCGATTGAGGAGAGATCTAATAGCATTAATCAACACATTCTTTTCTAAGTGTGAATCTATGTGGCACATGATGCAATACTACCTTGATATGTAGGCAGGGCTCTTTATGACATGTGGTTCCTACAACGCTATCTTGTAGCTAGGTTCCACCACATTCTAATTTCATGGGGGGTCAACATGTCACGTTTGACAAAGTTCTTATAATTTATAGTAGTGACATAGTGACCACTGTGACTCCATAGAAATCTGGCATCATAAAAATCAACACATTCTTTCCATGGTACCTCCTTTACTATGCTTGAGATTTCTATCATGCCATCATGTTAATGCAGCTCACTAATGATAAATATAATTTCTAGCTCTAGTATTTACTTTTGGAGCTGTCGTATTTCTCTCTTGTAGGAGGTTTCCATGTCACGTCTGGTAAAAATGTTGTGATTCTTGGTGGTGACATAGTGACCATTTTTTATCTTAAAAGATCTAATGGCATAGGCAAAACATACTCTAACCTTGCTAAAATTGAACTAGATCCTAGAGGCATAGTACTTTCTTGGTCAATATGTTGCATGCTTTAAAATGAATGCATATGTCTATAGCGACAACATGATCACCATAGATCTTAAAAGGATTTGACAGTAAGGGATATTCCAAGAGATTATGAAGTAGAAATGGAAATTCTTTGAAAGGTTCCAAAAAAATATACTTTTTCAATATAGATTTTTCCCACTTGATTTTAAAAAGTAAAGGCACACTACCAAAACGGGCTTGCTTAGGGCATAGATTTTGTTTAATTAGTGTTTCTCTTAGGGTTAATCAATTTGAATAAAACCAAACCCTAATTTTCATTTTAAAACCAAGAACACTCTCAATGAAATATACTCTTAAAACATGAGGTAAAAACATGACCAACATGTGGTATCTACTTGTACCACCAATCCTTTCATAACTTCAAAAGGCATTATTGTATTAGATGCACCTAAATCTGTCATACAACTTTTTAATGTTTTACCATTTACTATAATGATTAAAAAGAATGGTTCAATATTTCCTAAAAACTGATTTATTGAATCATCCAAATACATGGGTGGAATTTTAGACACAACTCCTTTCATTCCTACTAACTCTTTCTTTTCTTTAGATGACTCACTTAAATTACAATGTAGGTCAACATTTTCTTTAACATTCCCAACCCATGCCATAGATTTATACTTATGCTCTGGGATTCTTAATAATTCTAAGAGTGGAACTTTTACTATGATTTGTGATAGCATAGATAACATACCAATGAGAGGAGTAGGAATAGTATCCATTTGCATACCTTTTATCTCTTTGTATTTATTAGATATAATAACAACACCATGATTTTTCTACTCTTTATTTTCAATAGCATCAAATAACTTTTCTCCATCCTTTTTTCCATCTCTATTTTGAGCCTTGGGAATATTTTAAGCATCTTATTTCTTGAGTTCCTATATTTTTCTCACTCTCTTGATCTTAATATCATATCGATCCTTAGGTTTACTTACTTTAGACTCCTTAGGATCTATCTCCTAGATAAAAATACTAGCTACTTTACCCACTTTATTCCTAGGTATCATACCTCCTTTTTGAACTTGTGCAACCATATTGGAAGTAATCTTGTCAATCTCCTCTTTATTGGTTTCCTAAAAATTACCTCATCCGTTGATGATATCATATTGAAGGTTGTATCACTAGCTTCCTTTTCATCAAAAAAGATTTGTGGATGTGTTACATCCAAATCTTCCCCTTCTCATACATGCCACTATCAACATCCTAACAATCATATATATCATCATAATAATATTCAACCATATTACATACTTCATCATTAGTGTAATACTCATGATCAGACTACTCTTCATTTTAACTTGCACATGTGGAAAAGGACATTGTAATATCACAATGTTTTGATGAATGCGGTAATTGACATACCATACACCATTGAGAATCATCTATCATGTTGGTAGAGGTCTTTTGTAAAGGATTAGGGGTAGTCTTCTCATTTTCATTTTTGGAAGGAGGGAATATAGGTATTCCATCTTTCCACTAGGTATTATAAGGATAATTCTACAACCCATTTTGTCTATTGAAATTTCCTTGGAATTGACATCTATCTATAGTTTGACCCTTATCATTTCTACTCATGGGAATCTTAAGGTCTTCGATGGAGCTAAGTGTTGGAAAGTTTATGTGCAAGAATTGACATACAGTTCTGAATTTTCAAAATTGATCTTTGCAAGTCTTATTACACATATCTATCTTACATGTATCTCCCCCATACAATATGCACAATATTTACAAGTCATTACACATATCTCTTGCACAATTATCTCTTGGAGTGTGATATCTCCCCCTTTTTGACAATAATGCCAAATTAAAAAATATATATTTACACAGAGATTCCAAAATGAGAGATAAACTTAGAATGTACCTTGAGAATAAGAGCCAATGTCTTATCCCAATTTTCTTGCAAAATTTTGCTGGTGGAGAGTGCTATTTGAACTTCTACAGAGAGTTCAACCATATGATATGCAATTGAGAAGTTTTTGCCATGAATCAATGTTTTGGAATGGGCAATATGCTTCTACATTGTGTCCATGATAGGAAGGATCATATTTTGGATGTCAATTAGAGCACACTTGATCCTTGCTTCCTCTCTCAATAATTCTACCTATTTCTCTGACAAAAATCTTATTCTGAGATGATGGGATGAACTTGAATTGTGGTCAAGATGCAACATTTGGGCACTGACCTTCATATCCTCATCAATTTTATTCAACTTTTCTTTGATTTCTTTAGTATACTCAGTAACATCACAAATTTTTCCAAAAAGTGAAGTTACATTATTAAAAGAATGTTCAAAATTACTCAAAATTGTAGACAATTCTACCTGTTTTAATGCAATATGCTCAAGCACATTATTGTCAAATTTCTTCTCTGCCTTTTCAATCAATTTCTCTTGGCCAGAGGTATCCCCATTGAATTTATATATAGCCTCTTCTAATGAAATCAAAATGTGTTGAGTACAATCTACTTCAACACCTATAGCCTCTATTCAAATATTCTTAGCACTTTCAATAATACTATATTCCTGGTCTCTCTCATGCCTCAGTTGTTTTTGCCTTGCCTTTTTCTCTAATAGCTGACCGATCATTCTCATTTCATTGATTGATGCATTATCTAGATCTATCTTAGGAATGGCAATGTCCTTATCCAAGTCTATTTCCTCATCCACTGCCTTGCTGGAAAACATGTATCTCTTTGCTTTTCCTACAATGACTTCACCTTTTTCCTTTGAAACTGAAACAATAGTTGATGAGGCTAGACTGACTGACAAAACTGGAATAGGACTAACTAGAGGAAGACTAAGAGAAGTGCTAATAGTATCAAAAATTGATGTTCCTCCCAAGATTGATGTACAGGTTGGAATGGGAGAACTAACAGATGCAAAAATTGGAGTAGATGAAATTGTCAAAATTGAAGTACCAGTGGGTACATTTACTGTACACTTTGTAGTAGAAGTTGCTATGCTTGATGAACTTACTGCTGTAGTTGATGATGACTCAGTCAATGAAGATGGCTACAACTCGGTTAATGAAGTGGTAGAGACTTGCATAGATGGTACCCAGAGCTAAGAGGAGATAGGTGAAGATTGAGCAATTGATGAAGCTGTTGTGCACACAATCTCACTAGTAGAAGCTATCTCCACAGTTGATGTAGCTGCTTTAGGTGGAGAACGAGGAAGAGATGCAATGACTTTGGCTGCAATTTTTATAGGATCATCTTCCTCCTTAGCTTGTTTAGCTTCTTCTTCCTCCATTTCATCTTCCTTGTATTCTTCCTCAACATTTATCATCATTGAATGCAGATCCCCTAGAATATCTTCAATATCATCATCATCATTGTTGTCATTGTCCTTGATTTCAACAATATCCTCACTGGATTTATGTAGATGATAGATATGTTTCCACATGTTTGTTTCATCATTTACAACATGCTCAATGTCTTTGATTACTATCAAACAAGTGTGGAATCTAATCATCATATTACCTTCATGATCTTTTAGTGATTTCTTCACTTTTGCATCAGTGAGACTTAGTAGGAGATTTTTTAGGGTTTTCTTAAAGATATCCTTGACAGTCTTGATTGCAATTTCCCATCTTGGTTGCAACCTCTCCAATAGCTCTTTAGGGATCTGAGAGGCAATATCGTCCTGAGAGTATTTCCATCTTCCCATTTTACTCAATAGCAATTCCACAATCTGCATTTTCTCCTATTCTATTCTTGTTTCAAACTTCAATTCTTTGAAGTTTGTGAAGATAGCACCTTCTTCTAATTGCTTCAACCTTTTCTCAAATGTGAGTGGAGGGTTGACAAGTATAGGTTCCTTCTTCCCCTGTCTTGTTCTCCTAGAGAAGACTGCAGTAGCTTGCTTTTTAGGTTTGGTGATACTCACCTTACCTTTCTTCCGTTGAGGCTCCTCTGCTTTTTTTGACTCAGTTTCCTCTTCTTCTTCATCATCTTCTCCTTTCCCTTCAATAATCACCAGAGGACCAACTTCTATTTTTAGCTTTGCAATCCTCCTCTTTCCTTTGCTAATGACCTAAGGGATTTTCATTTGAAGCTCAATTCTGGCCTTAGCTTCATCATAAGTTCCAAAGATTGGTTACTTTGGGTCTACTAGTTCATTCACCAATGCTTCTATGATATCTTAGGTTTCATCAATATTGACCTCATAAGGAAGAGGTTTCACCCATGCAACTCAGGGCCTGACTGCCTGTATGTATACTTTGTCACAATCTACCATAAAGCATACATCTTCTTTGTATTCCTCAACTAGTTTAGGTGGAATCCAGAACCTATTGTTCATTCTTTCCTTAAAATCTTCAAAGTAATTATCCAAAACATTATCAAATTTTCACCTAACTTTGCAATGAACTCATTTATTTGATAAAGAATGGGAATATCTTTTCTCCATACTACTAATCCTTTTGATGGAAAAGACTTTTGAACATAGAAAAATAAATAGATCAAAAGTGAACCGAATTTGTAGGATTTGTTCTTTGAAGTCCTTATGCTTTCCATATTTTTATTAAATTGAGACAAAAGCAATTCAGACAGATCAAACTCAAGATTCTTCTTTACTACCTTATATGCTAAATCTACTGCTTCACAAGGTACACTATTTGGACGGCTCGAACTGTAAATTTTATGAGCAATGACATGAATACCAAATCTTAATTCAGTGTTAGCTACTATACTTAGCTTAAGTCCTCTACCATCCCATTCTGCTTGGGTTAGCCTTTGCAATTCTTCCCGACCTAGGGTATTGGTAGACTTAGCTTTGCTCAACATGGGAAGGCCAGTAATCTTGTTAATCATTTTATTTGTGATAAGCATTGGTTGCTCTAACCACAATTTTCCGTTGTGAACTTGACTAAGTACATACCTAACCCATTTAACTTGAAAATTCCTTGGCAAATGTGAAATTTGGGTTAACCCTTTTTTTTCAAGATGCTTATGCTCGAGTTTCAAATTTCCATCTACGCTCATTTCTCCTAGGGAATTATCAATTTCTAGGTTTCCAAGTTCTTGAATGGAACATTTGAAATGAGAGCTAATGTCATTTAAAAGGAGTACCTTCGGAGGAATTTGAGACTGAGCACCATTAGGATCAAGTGATTATGCAATTGCTGGTGCCAATTTGAAGTTTGGCGCCTTCCATTCCACACCTTTAACCAGCATTTTTGAGCCTCTCTTTGCCTTGGAGCTGCTACTTCTGGATGCCATTGCTACTCCGTAAGTGAAGAGAAATTCTGAATAGATTCTTTGCCCTTTAAAATTTTCTCAAAATTGCTTTAAGCTTGCTCTGAAATCGTAGAAGATAACTTAGCTCAAAGTTCATAGTGAAGAATGAGATCAAATTTTTCCCTTTTTGACAAAAAATTTTGTCATAAATGCTTGGTACAATAGTAGATGAAATGACAGGTTGTCATCCACTTTCTTGGTAGATACTATCAACTCGGTGATCAAAAGAAAACATTGATGTACTGACCTAACTCGATAAGGTCACAAACTGACCTTGCTCGATTGATATAACTCAGTAAATGAAACTTTATTGCACCCGACCGAACTCAGTTAAGTCTAGGATCAAAGTGTATCTGAATACTGTTTTGATCATCTTTCTTCTTGTGGAACTATTTAGGATAATTCTTGGAGGATGTAGTTCTATACTTTCTTTTATGAATATTAATCGAAGATGGTGGAGCCACTCATTTCTTGAGTGATATTGTCATTGCTTGACTTATCTTGTTTGGTAGATTTTGGAATCCATTATTGCTTCATTTGCTTCTAAATGTTGTCTGCTTTGATTTTCTTCTCATCTTCAATTCTTTCTATATTCATGCAATTTCTAGCTATATGACCAAGTTCTATACATGTATAGCACCTTACAATAGTGTCCTTCTTCCTTAGGTGATGTTTTGCACAATTTATGCCAGTATGTCCATATTCTCCATAACAGTGGCATCTGCACCAAGTGTTGTAGTCCCATCCAAATATGGCTTTGACTAGTTGTTCAGCTAGATTGAATGATTTGGATATGCATTGGAATACCTTGTGACCATGTTTTTTGCATTTGTGATAGTTGCCTTCAAATTTTGGTTTTTCTTTGCACTCATTTGCTTTGTGACCATGTTGATTGCAATTGAAGCATTTACCATTGAATTTTTCTTTTCCATTGCTCTAGCATTTGTTTGATGTATGACCTAACTTTCCATAGTGATTACAAGTGGGTTTTTGATTCCTTTGTTCACCTTATTTGGAGGATTCACCTTCTTCCTTGTATCCAAGACTAGCTTTACCTTTATGTCTATAAAGATTTTCCTCATTTTGTTGATTTAATTGATTCATATTTGCTTGGGATTTCATCATTCTTTCATTGACTTGCCTTTCAGAGATTAGATCATTTTCCAAGCTTTCATTGATTTGTCTCTTAGTTCTTAAATCATTCTGTAGACTTTCATTTTGTTCTTTGAGAATCCTAATTTCTTCATTTGCATTAGAGAGTTAGTCTATAAGGTCTTCATGCTGATGGGATTGATTATGAATTTTATGGCTTTTATCTTCCAATTCTTCTTGTGCTTTGTTTCTTTGTTCCAAAACTTCACATAGCCTAATTGACTATATTTCTTGCTCTCTTTTAAGCTTTCTTACCTCTTCTTGTAGAGATCCATTCTTTTCTAGAAGTTCTTTGATTGCCTTGTCAGCTTCTTCTGAACTACTTGACGGTAACAAATCTTCAATATTTTCTTCAACATAGTGATGGTCATTCATTTGTCTTGCAAGTTCCTTTCTTATTTTTAGGGATTGAGAAAGATGCTCCTTTTCTTCTTTGAGTTGAACCATGGCCATTTCTAGATCTAACTTTTCATTTTCAATAACTTTCTCCAATCTGAATATCTCCATAACTTAGATCTTTGCTCAAGCTATCAAACTTTGTCCTAAGAACCAAAAAGCTCTGATACCAATTGTTGGAAATATTCAAGATATAATAGGTTACTGAGAGGGGAGGGGTGAATTAGTAACAATAAAACTTTTAAGTCAATTCAGAATAACCATATACAACATTCACTCATCTAGCCTACTGCATAAAAGAACTATTAAACATTTAAACCATATATGCACAGAGATTTGGTGACCCAGAAACCTTCCAAAATAGCAAGTAAAATTGGGGTGGGGATGATACCCACAAAGTTTCATTACTGCAGTATGAAGTTGGCCGGTTAAGGCTTACAATGATCACTTCTAGTGATCTGCCCTATTAGGAGCATAGAGGATTGCTAGATCCACCTTGTTAGAGGATTTACAAACATACTTTACAAGTATGCACTCTGTTAGGAGATTTGAATAAAGATGGTTAAGTCTACCTTGCTAAAGGATTTACAAGAATGATTCACTTGTTAGGATGAACCAATAGATCAACTTACAACTTGACTAGATTCTTTATTGTAGATCACCTTCTTGATTGCTGAAATCATTTCTGCTCCTTGTAGACCTTGCTGAGTATTCTTTACTGCTAATGAATTTGCATTATCATAATTCCATGTATTCCACTTCTCATATCATATCTTATGTCCCCTTTTTTTGTGCAATATTCTATTTCTATATCTTGTATATCTTCCTTGTATCTATATGTTGAATGATATAATACATTACATATATATACCATTCCAATAATTATTCATGCAAGGTCGGCCAAACACAAGTAAAAAAAATATAACTGAGTCGGCCAAATAGTAAAATAAACTCAAGTTCTTTAGATAGACTTGATGACCTTCTGATATACAGCATCCACTACGTTACGCAACATCATCATGCACTTGGTAGAGGTAGGGGCTCAGTTCATACTAGTCATACAACATTTCCTAGAACTCGGTAACCATTGGTGACTCGGTAGATATAGTGTCACTCGGTATAAACTAACTTCTTCATTAACCTCTTGATCTTGGTTATCACTGAGTCCTTCTTCACTTGGTTAACACTAAGTGCATCTTTACTCAGTTAACACTCAGTGCATCTTCACTCGGTTAACACTGTGTCTTCGACGCTTGGTTTGGACTATATCTTTGACGCTCATTTTGAAATGTGTCTTTAGTGCTCGGTTTCAACTGTGTCTTCAGTGATCAGTTTGAACTGTGTCTTCAGTGCTCAGTTTGAACTATGTCTTCAGTGCTCAGTTTGAATTGTGTCTCCAGTGCTCGGTCTGAACTGTATTACTCGGTGCTCGGTTAGAATTGTGAGATGAGTGTTGTCACTAATGGCAAATAACTTTATGCCAACACTAAGGACATAATCTATCTTATCAACTTCCTACTTCTTGTTTCCTACAGGCTTATGATCATCCTTCTTATTCTTTTTTCCCCCAAAAAACCTAGGGTCATCTCTTTTACCCCCAACTTACCAGAGATCCTCATATTATTTTCAATTTATTTTTGTAATCCTAAAAGCATCTATGAGAGTTCTTAGTTCTTTATCCCTTAAACAATATCCCATATTACCCTCAAAATAATTGAAATAAGTAGTAAGATAAACCTTATCATAAATTCTCATAACCTAGAACAATTTATACATACCTTTCTAAAATATAGCATTAAACTCTAGGGAAAATTCATTTTGGAGCTTTTTGATATTGTGGAGTTCATTTAGTATATAACTAGCATTTGGTTTGTCACCATATTTTTCTTTTAATCAATGCTCCAAATCCTTACATGAATATATAGATCCTTTAGGCAATCTTTTAAACCATTCACTGACATCTTTAGTTAATGATTTCACAAATAACTTCATAACCATATCTTCATGCTCAACCTAATGGTCATTTATTAGGTCCAAGAAAGATCTTAAAGGATCTTCACAAGAAATAACATTATTCCTAGAAAATTTAACCAACTTATTTCTCAATTCTTACATAATAGAATTTGGATAACCAAGGATCCCATTCAAACATAGCTGCCTATAACCTTCTAGTTGGATTGGCCTCCTTTGTGAACATATCCCAATCTGACCACTAGAGGTACATGTGTTATTTCTACTAGTGTTTGCAATCGTCTTAACATTAGCCTCTATTTTCTTAGAAGATGAAGGAGGGACATTAAAAGTAATAGTATTATTAGTAAAATTATTTGTTATTGGCTTGAAAGGTATACCTATTTTAGGAGTAATGGGGTTTGAACATTTGAAGTGTTATTGATAAAATGGATTCTCCTTTTGAAATCTGGAATAACAGCCTCATTCTCCACTCTTTCCAACTCTTTTTCTAAATCTTCCCTCTCCTTTATTTTCTTTTCTAACTCTATATTAGATGATGACATAGTAACTTTAGCTATTGTTACTCTCACTAGTTCTCTTATTATAATACCAGTCATGTTTTTCTTTCCTTTATCTTTATTAGTTGCAAATAGTTCTTTATTTTTGTCTTCCATAGGCTCAATTGTTATAGGTTTGTAACTTTGCACTTGTCTAACAACAAGGCTTCCTTCTCAAATTCTTGGATACTCAACAAATGTTCTTGCTCATTTCTTATGTCAGAAACATCATCTAATATCATTGGCTTCTAAGGAGAAGAAACTTTTTCATTTTTATTTTTTAGAGTAGCAATGCTTTTGAGTAAATCTTCTCTTTCCTCTACCACTTTCCTTATCTCTTCTTCCCTTTCCTTCTTAAGTCATTTCTCTATTCCCAATTTCTCAGTAAATTGCATTCTCAACATGCTCAATTATCTAAATTTGGTCTAATCACCTCAAAACTAGAAGTCATGTTTGTATCTACATGGTATACATGTTTTGACTCCCTACGAAAAGGATTTGAAAGGATAGGGTCTTTCTTGATGGGTATGGAACAAATTATTATTCCTCCTTTGTTCTACATTCATTGGATTTTGGTATATTATCTTCTCCTAACCTATGACTTATGGGGTGTAATAAAATTTGTCATAAAAAAGCTCACTAGTAGAGTTAGAACTTTTGTAGGAAGACTCATTTTCTCTATTAGAATGATAAAACTATCTATTACTAGTATTTTTTTCTTGAGGATTTGATTCTTTTGGTAATTCACTCTTCTTTACTAACCAACCTTTTTTCCCTCTAGGAGGAAGTTCCCCTTGTAGATCTACTTTAGGATTCTTTCTAACTTATACCCAAGTATTCTTTCTTTTATCCATTTCTTCAAACTAAACTATGACATTGGTTTTGTAACCTTTCAGTCACCAACCACTATCTATGGGAAAATGATTTTGAAAGAACCAAAATCTCAAAATATTAAGTCACCTATCACCTAGTGCACAAGGCTAACTTCACCAAACACTACTCATTAAAAAAATATGCATATATTTAATTTTTATGTATCACCAATAGGACAAGGAACTGACAAACACTAAGATAAAAAATTTATCTAGTAGTACTCCACACCAAAGTCACCATTTTTTTGGAGTTATGATATAATAGTACCATAAGACAAAAAAAAGATGATACCTTGGGTTTAGCTACTTCCCATGATTGGTGCATGCTATTTTGGTTTTGGACCAACTAACAAGGCAAGTGATGCCTTCTACACTTTGAGTTCTGCTAACCAAGGTGGGTTAGCCTAGAGATTTCAATCATTTTCTAAGCATTATCATACCATACATCCCTTACAGTAGACTTGGTCTCTAAAACTTCTTTAAATTGCAAAATGACAACAAACTCACAACAACCAACTAAAACTTGCTAAAATTTTACAATAAGTGATTACCAACATTGGATTTCATTTCTATAAATACTTGTAAATTGACTTTGATATGAAAATGAATGATTTAATGTAAATTATGACTATCTTGCTTGGTTTTCAAATATTGACCAATGGCTTAATCCATTGTTACAATAGAGTCATATCATTGAATTAGATCTATTTAATTGGCTTGCAATCAAATATATCAACTGTTAAACCCTAAATTCCATACTTATAATATCCCCTCCATACAAAAGTAACCCTATCACTTCATAGAATCATTTACTCAATTCGTTGAATCAAAAGAAAAAATGAAGTAATATACAAAAAAATCCAAATTTCTTTCAAATTAACTAAACTTTTTTTATTTACTCTAAGTCATAGGCACATAAAATGGAGACACAATTTAGAATGCATAGGTGTTGTGCAACTTCTATTTGTATTTATCTTTCTTGAGAATGATACATTTTCTAATATAAGACGCTAAAATTTAACAGAGAACTAAATAATTCTTTCTCATTTAATTTATGTTAACTCTGAGAATACAAGATAGAAAAATACAAACTATGCATAAAGCATGGATTGGCTCAAAATGATTTTACTTTCAAAATTGACTCAAAATTTAAACCTTTTCTCCACATCTTGAAAATCCTTTTATAGAACAAGGATTGTAGAAAGCTTCAGATGGGAGGAAACATGTTCAAAAACTAGATGTAATAATATTGTTCAGAATAAGACAAGATAGTTAGATGAGAGAATCGTAGAGATAACTAAAATTGAACAATTTTCATTCTAGATGTTCAAGATCAACTTCATTGTTTGTAATGTAAGACTACCCACAATAGGTGAACCACAAAGATAAGGTATCTCATTGATATAGTTGTCCTTCCTCTATTTTGTTATTTCAATTTCTTCCATCTTGCTTAGTCTCTATCTCAATATGGTATTGGTTTGATGTCAGCCACAACCTCCCAAAGATCTATTAGAAATAGATAATAGTGGGGGGGGGGGGGGGGGTGAATTAGTATTGTACAAAGTTTTTCCCACAACTGAATATTGTTAATTACTTTATAACTTGCATATGAATGTAAACTAACAATGTTGAGTAGGAACTATAACCATGCACATAGAGAACTCATAACACCATTATTTTTTAACTAGGGAAACCCTAGCCAAGGGAAAACCTCGATGGGGATGATACTCGCTAGATAATTCACTAAACAATAGGATCTTGTTAAGGATATTGACCCTGTTAGGAGTATATGAAATACATATAGTGTCTCGAGTCCTTGTTAGATGCATCAAGCCTATTAGGAGTTTCTTCAACCCTATTAGGAGTTGGTAGAATAAATACAATATATGCAAGAAGAGCCCACTGCCCTAACATGCAATTTATACAATTTAGTTATTCACTAGAGTAGATATACATACAATACTTTCTCACTACTATAATACACATTTTTTATGGTCATGCATCAGAATTTGCATCATGCAAAGCTTACAGATAGTTTGCACAATAGTTCACTTGTCACATCTAATCCACACAACTTCCCAATAACTGTGCAAGATAAGATCTTTACTTATACCTTGCATAGTTGCATAGTCACAAAACTTTGTATTGTCATCCTTCATGTCTTCACACACTTGACATAATATGAAATAACTTATGGAATAATATCCACATAGTCAGGTCATCACAACTTAGTAATTATTTCCTAACCAAAATAATTCCTAAAATCATACAATCCAATTCTCATCTATGTTATGTTCTATACTGTTAAATACCCACACTAGTATTTTAATCATAACTTGCATCATACTATCCATACACATCTATGCACTGGCACACATCATCATGATATTTTCATGAAGCTTCTCTCAATTGCACATAAGATAACTCTCAATGAGTTTTTTGTACACTCAACATATGTACTCTATGATTTTGTAAACTGTCTAACACTTACAATTTTCTAACTCTAAATGCATAAATGAGATGTTGAATATCTATTGCCATAAATGACAACCATCAAGACATCTATCTAACCATATTACTAATAATCCCCACTTTGGCATTTGTGGAAACATTAGGGAAAATTGGCTAAGTCCCAAAATGATGTCATACATAACAAAAATAAAATAAAACTACAAAAATTTCCTTCAAAACATAACTATTTTATTCATGTTTTGATAGATCATTGTATTCCTTATCACTCATTTACATTGATAGATAAGTATACTCCCCCCTACATATATAGTATCTTTGTAGATACAATATTACTCTCCCTTTATGTATACTCCTTCTAAATACTTACAAACATATAATTTTCCTTGCATATTACTCTTCCCCTTTTGACATCAATGGTAGAGGTGCCAAAATATGTATACAAAATTTGGATGTTCTGTTGTCGATCAACCTACTAATCTAGAAAAAAATTCCACATAAACAACATTTAGTCTTTCTCTTTCTTCTAGTTCTCCTTTACTATTTATGAGATAATAATTAATACACAAAGTGCGTAGGATGCTACTTTGACTGCACTCAAATCAGTATAGGAAAACTTTTCATAGGAAGCATTAGCTATAAGACATTCCTCAAGTTGCCTCTTAGAGAATATCCTTACTACTTTCTCTTTATTAGATTCCATGTCTTTGATCATACCATTTATCTTCTCCACTTTTGATCCACAGTCTTCACTACTAGATTCTAGAAGTTTTAACTTGACAATGAGTATTTCGAGTTCACTTAACTTATTACCTTTTATTTGACTCTCAAAGTTTGCAACCTACTTCAACTAGAGTTGTGAATTCCCCATCAAAGACTTCATTTAGAGTCTTCTCCAAAGACTTCACATTTTTTTAATTTTCAAACAACTTACTTAAAGTGCTCATCATTCCTTTCTAATCTTCATTATCCAATGGAATTGATACTAATGCTAATATTCTAGCTATTGATACTATTAAAGTTACTATAGGCATAAGTACAACTACCTTTTTCTTGTCTTCATCTTCTTTCCTTGAATTTTGCTCTTCTTTCTTCTTCTTATGTTCTTCATCTTCTCTCTTCCTCCTTTCTTCTTTTTTATTTTTCTTCTCCTTCTTGTTTTGTTTCCTTTTCTTCTTCTTCTTTTCTACTTTCTCATCATCATCAAAGATGGTATATGCAGTGATATTTCCAACAATGGATTGGTCAAATGCTACAAAAGGATTTTCTTTTGCATCTATAGTTATGTGTGTACTATCCACTTGCATGGATTTTATACCCATAACAATATGTGGTGGTGAGAGTGTGTACTATGTTTCCTCTACTTCTTCCTCTTCCCTAGAAGGTGTATGAACTTGCACATACACTAGGTTGTCAAGCTTTGACTTATTTTATTTTTTCCTACTCTATTTCTTGCCTAACATCCTCATAATTTCCTCCTGTCAGAAGAATTTGTCTTATTTTGTTCCTTAGTAAGGGCTCAATACCCTTCAAAACTCTATCTAATTCCTCCTTGGAACCAACATCATGCAATTTACTTATTTTTATGATCCTCATATTCATATCTTCCTCTAATATTATCTTTTTCCTATTTATGAGTCTATTATACAAATCCTCTAGTATCTTATTTTGTATACTTTCAAACCATTTGTTCCTCAAAATCATGTTCCATGTAATGGCATTTTCTAATTGCCTTATATCCATATGACTATACAAATCATAATATTTATTCGAGTATATAAAATTTAAATCATTAATAATTTGCATGTTAAGGTTTTATACCTTTGGCTTCTATGCTTTCTTTCTAGTTGTTTTTCTTCCTTCTAGTGCATTTTGGACTACTGATTCATCTTTTGATTCATTTTGATTCATCTTTTGATTCCTCAAAATCACTAATTTGTGTTGTTCTTCTTCTCTTTCTAGGTCCACTAGTGGTCTACTTGACCCTTTTTGTGGTTCCTAGTGCTAGTTCATGCTTCAACTTCACCAATCACTTTGAATTTCTCTTTGCAATAGATGATTCAACCTCTAGCTATCTTCTAGGCTAATCACTTCTTGTATTGACTAGTTACACTAGTACAACTACTGCATATGATGCAATTAGTGCTTGCACACATGGTTGTGCTACTATCATACCCTCTGAAGGTCCTACAACTATAATGGGAGTTTCTTCCAACACTTTAATTTATCCATTGCCCTACATCTCAAGCACAATACATTTTATTTCATTGAAGTCTCCCTAGTCATGCTAGATTCCTTAAGGATGTAGTATATCTTTATTTTTCTACCTTTTTCTTGCTATCTTTAGTACATAGTTTAGACTGAACTATTCCTTATCTTTCCTCATAATTTCCCCATCTAGGGTACTTTGCATCCTTCTTAGATTCAAGTATGATTTGCTCATAACCTTCTATGAGCTTTGCACTCATCTCGCATCCCATAGGCTCTATAAATTTTACTCTAGGAATTATTGATTCAAGGTAAGTGTTTTCTGTCTCCACCATGAAGCATATTTCTTCCTTATACTTCTCTACCATAGAGGGATGTATTCTATACCTCTTTTTCATCTTAGACTAGAAACTCTTCAGCATTCTATCAATGTCATCATCTTTGACATTCTCTGACTTTGATCTATAGCATTGAGTTAGTAATTATATTGTGTACTCACTACTATCCCAACTTATCAATCAAGGGAAATTCTTTGTAGCACAAAAGAATAAGTGAGTCACTAAGGAATCAAATCTAAATACTTCATTCTTTTTCTTCTTCAATTTTGTAATGTTATCCAATAGTTAAAATCTAATAATCTCTCATAAGTTAACCTTTCATTCTTGCATAGACATTACATAAGCTGCATGCAAAAAACTAGTTGGTACTAAGTTAGCCCTTTATCCATGGTTCAACTTGTATCCTAATATCTTAGTTAACAAATTTACTCCTCTATCTTGAATACAGTCTACCTTCATGTTCCTTCCATAAAACTTCATATTTAGGTTTCTCTCAACCATCTTCCTAACATTTTTCTCATTAACAGGATTACAACCTTCATTACTCATTCATGTGACCTTGTGAATAAGGTTATTGTCAATAACAATCTTCTCATCTCCATATAAAATATATACTTCACTAGGTTCAAATTCTCTAAGTGTGCAAACTTAGACTTCAAGGATAAGTCACTATTCCACATCTTTCCCAAATCCTTATGAATCTCTTCATCACCTATACCCTTAATATTACAATGGATGTAACTCTTAATATTCTCAACATGTAACACATTTTTTGAAACTTACAAAAATGTGCCCAATAGATCATCCAATAAAGAAACAAATGGATGTTTATTGAACTCATGCCTCGGTCTTTCACTTATATCATACACATTCTAACTTTCCATTTGAACTATAACTATAAATACTTTAAAAAGACTAGATTCAACCTTCACAAAATACCTTAAAGATGTGATTTAGGGCTTCTACAATAAACTACTTTACAAACTTCAGTTCTCACTTGAATTCATTTTCAAATCACTCTTAAATTTACTCAAGATACTTCTCATTAACAAATGGTAGACAAAATCTTACTTACAACCCTTAAATCATTTCAAATCACACTATGCATTAAATGCATATCTACCACAAATTCGAACATTGTCTTTTTTTACCAGTAAGCTTGTTTTTACAATTTCTTCTCATTGATATCATATTTAGACTTGCACACTTGACCATAGCTTCCTCTCCATGCCTTTTACCTTTTGCTAACTGAACAACTTCCAACTCTCTCTCTAACTTCAATTCTAACCAACTAATGCTCTACTACTACTAGAGCTATTTAATTAAAATAGGTTGAGTCATAAAGAATCTATGACTTTAACTTCCATTTAGATGCATTAAAGAACTCTTCCCCCAACACTTTATAAGATCATTTTAGATTACAAAATTTCCCAAATTTTCCCTTGAATTCATCAACATGTTCTTTAACTACTTCCTTTTGACTATTGTCACTAGCATTTTCACTTCTTCTACCATTCTTGCTATTGTTCCTCCTACTATTCAAATTCTTGTTGGTATCTCTTCTATCCATTCTATAGAATCCTGTTGTGTGTCCAAAGTTATTGCATAACTAACATATAGGTGTATTTCTCCTTTGATTGGTTCCATTTTGACTCTCAGGTGCTTTATAATTCCTCACAATGTGTCTACGGTTGTTACACTTGTAACATATAATCTACTTCCTTTCACCATTAAGTTTCTCACCATCAATGGATGTATAATGGGATCTACTTCATCCTTTACCTACAGGGTTAGTATTCCTAAATATTCTATTGAGATCAGATTGAAAAAGATCATTGTTGAGGGAGATTGCTATGATTAGATTACAAGAAGATTGTTGGAGAAGATGGCATTTTTCAATCATTGTTTTGTCATTGATGTCAAACCTTTTATTTTTTGGTAAGGCAACTACTTATAAGCTTTAAGTACCATCATGTAGTTGATTAATGAAGAGGATTTGATTAAAAGATGTAACAATAGCACCTAGAGGAAAGGTTGAGTTATGATTATGTAATAAAGTACAAGAATTAGTTAAGATAGTGATAACATGATGTATTGATGATCTACTTAAGGTTACAAAGGTTGGTTACACTAACAAAATTTAGAAGAAAAAGTTACACAAAGGTTTTTTTCCAAGCTTAACAAAATGGAGGGTAGGTTTTGAGAAAATTCAATCCAAGCCAAGCAGAAAATTAGTTGGAATTGAGTAAAAGTTCATTCTAGTATATGCCAAGCTAAATAGTAGATGCCGAGTAAAGTTTAGTTGATGATGAGCACTAGTAAACTTTAGTTTGTGCCAAGTAAATTCATAGAGGATGTTGAGCACTGTAGTATGTGCCAAGAATCAAAAGCTAGATAATGTTGAGTGGTTGCATTATTTAAAAGATCATTAAATTAATGGATCTAAGCCAACAAGTTTGTTTTCTTGGAATTTGTGAACTAGGTGGAAGATAAGATTGATGAGCTAGTGGCACAGAATTCAAGCTAAACTATTTATAGGTGAATTCAAAGAGGATTCAAGTAGAAGTTTCTAGAAGAGATATGGAATGTGGGATAGATTCATTGTATCCTACCTAATCCATCCTAACCCTAAATTAGATGACTAGAAAATAAGTAGGAAAAGATCTTAATTTCCTATTTATAGGAAATTAAGGAAGACAAGGAAATTAAGGAAATTAAGGAAAAGATCTTAATTTCCTATTTATAGGAAATTAAGGAAATTAAGGAAATTAAGGAATTTCATAAGAAAAAATGTCAATTGTGAGAACTTAAGGAAGACAAGGAGTCAAGTTTTTTTCTTCATCAAGTTACTTGAGAGAAGAGACTGCATTGGCATGTTAAGCAATAAGGCTTAAGGATATGAATTCTTGAAGGGTGAAAAAGCTTTTAGAGCTAAAGAGTATGTAGGCCAAGAAAAATTGAGGACTAAAATAGTGATTTATAATCTACAAATGAAGTTGTAAGTTGTTATTAAATCAAGCCTTATTGTACTCTCTAGCAATAGTGTCAGCCTAGGGTAAATCCTTTGGATTAAGGTTGACCTAACAATCATTTGTAAATCCTTTAACTAGGTGACATTCTAAGTGAATGGTCTAAATTCCTCTAACAAGGCTAACCCCTAATAGGGTGATTGAAATCCTTTAACAAGGTCACATTTAATAGTGTGTATTGTAACCTTTAACAGGGTTGGCCTTTCACAGTACATCACTTCAAAAGAGTGAAAAAGAGTATCATGTTACTAGTTGTTTTTCCCAAATTGGGTTTCCATGTAAATCATTCTGTCAAGTGTGTTGATGAATTTTTTTATGTTTCATGTTTACATTTCTGCAAATTGATTTGATAGTAACCTACAAGTTTTAAGTGATTGCATAATTTTATGGATGCATGCATGATGAAGATAAATGTTTTATGGGTTCACTGAGCTATGGAAAGTTTTTTTTTTACATTTGGACCTTGGATAATTGATTCACCCCCACCAACCCCCCCCCCCCCCCCCCACCCCAAACCCACCTTAGTTATTCTAAAGTATTCCAACACATCCTACTTTTCTCATTGTTATCATCGAATTTAGGTTTCTTACAATCTATTGCTTTATGTCCAGAACCATGACAATTATAATAATATAAATTAGTAATGCATTTAAAAGGATTACCTATGTAATATCTATTCATATGACCAACTTCATTTCATATGAAACATCTACTTCTAAATTCATTTCTAACTTCTTTGGATGTATCATCTTTCTTAGGGCATCACTTTAGAAGAGTGAAAAAGAGTCGCATGTTACTAGTTATTTTTCCCAAGTTGGGTTTCCATGTAAATCATTATGTCAAGTGTGTTGATGAATCTATTATGTTTCATGTTTACATTTTTGCAAGTTTATTTTATTGTAACCTACAAGTTTTAAGTGATTGCATAATTTTATGGATGCATGCATGATGAAGATGAATGTTTTATGGATTCACTAAGCTGTGGAAAGTTTTGTTTATATATCTAAACCTTGGATAATTGATTCACCCCACCTAGTTATTCTAATGTATTCCAACACATCCTACTATTCTCATTGTTATCATCAAATTTAGGTTTCTTACAATCTACTTCTTTATGTTCGTAACCATGACAATTATAATAATATAAATTAGTAATATGTTTAAAAGACTTACCTATACAATCTCTATTCATATGACCAACTTCATTTCATATGAAACATCTACTTCTGAATTCATGTCTAACTTCTTTGGATGTATCATATTTTCTTAGGTTCATCAACTTGCTCAATTATCCTAGGTTCATCAAATTTCTCTAACAAATCAATCTCATCAGAGCACTTGATTTTTTCTTTAGGGGTTTCTACAATAGGATCTAATTCTTCCCTAATCTCATCTTTCTTGGATGATTTTTCAACAATAAGGTATCCAAGGCTTGTCTTGTTAGAAGGTCTCTGATGAAATATGTGTTCATCAATTTTCTCAAAACTTGTGTAAAGTTTCTCTAACTGTTGTTTTGCTTGTGTTTATTCTCCTTTCACAATAATGGTTTACTTTTCCAACTCTACATGTTCTACCTTAATAGAATATAACTCATATGTCACTTGACTCATCTGGTATTTAAGGTCCACATTCTCAAATTTTAGATCAGATTCACTCTTTCTACCATTAGTCTTAAGACTCAACTTAAGTTCAACAATTTTTAACTCATGTTTCAAGATCTCATTTTCTTTAATGAGATTTCCTACCTCATAATTTTCACTATTCTATGCAATTTTCTCTTTAATATATTTTAGATCATCAAACTTATCTTTCAGTTTACCAATGTAAACTTTTGCATCTTCATACCTATCTTTCAGGTTATCTTTTTCTTTAGTAAGAAGGTCAATCTTCTCAAGAGCTTCTTCAATATTTTTATCCAACTATTCCATATTCAATGGGATCTTACTTAAGTTTTTAATCCTCTTCAAAGTAACTAGGCTCTAATACCAATTGTTAGAAATAGATAATACTGAGGGGGGGGGGGGGGGGTGAATCAATATTCTACAAACTTTTTCCCACAACTAAATACTGTTAATTACTTTATAACTTGCATATGAAAGTAAACCAGCAATTTTGAATAGTAAATATAACCATTCATATAGAAAAATCATAACACCATTATTTTTAGTTAAGGAAACCCTAGCCAAGGGAAACCCTGGTGGGGCTTATACCCACTAGATGATTAACTAAACAATAGGATCATGATAAGGATACTATCCTTGTTAGGAGTCTATAAAATAAATATAGTGTCTTGAGTCCTTTTTAGAGGACTAAACCTTGTTAGAATCCTCAACCCTATTAGGATTTGGTTGAATAAATATAATTTATGCAAGAAGAGCCCACTTCCCTAACATGTAATTTATACAATTTAGTTCTTTACAAGAATAGCTATACATACAATACTTTCTCACTATTGTATTTCACATTATGTCTAATCTTACATCAGAATTTGCATTATATAAGACTCATAAATAGTTCTCACAATATTTTTCATGTCACATCTAATCTACACAACTTTCCAATAATTGTACAAGATAAGATCTTTACTTATACCTTGCATAGTTACAAAACTTTGCATTGTTGGCCTTCATGCCTTCACATGCTTGACATAATATGAAATAACTTATGGAATAATAGCCATATGGCCAGCTCATCACAAATTAGTAATTATTTTTGTAACCAAAATATTTCCTAAAGTTATACAATCCAATTATCTACTATGCTTTATTCTAAACTATTAAATACACACACTGGTATTTTAATCATAACTTGCACCTTACTATATGTACACATTTGTGTACTGAAACACATCATCATGATACTTTCATGAAGCTTCCCTCAATTTTTCATAAGTTATCTCTCAATAGGTCATTCATACACTTGACATATGTACTCTATACTACTATAAACTATCTAACACTTAGACAACCTTCTAACTCTAAATGCATAAATGAGATGTTGAATATATGTTGCCATAAATGAAAAACATCAAGACATCTATCTAACCATATTGACAATAATGGCAATGTTAGAATATTCATCTATCTAGGTGGGTTATCTAACAATATTTAGCTCATTCAAAAACTTATTCCATTTTGCATCTATTATAGCTTGTATCATTATAACTATGTTGTTGATATCTTCCTCAAGTTTAAACATAATCTAACATAAAAAACTGTAACAATATTAGTTTCATTGTTGCAAAAAGAAACAAAGTTATCATGCTTTAATATTTTATCAAATGAATCAGACCATTCATGTCATTTTGATAAGTTATTATTACCATCAACCATTTTTGGAATAAAGCCAGGTGTCCTGTTTGCAATGGTCTTCATCTTGTTATTTATCAACTGCATTTTTCCTAAAAAAGAAACTATTTAGATCTTTAGCTATTTTTATCATCTTCCTTTTGGAAATCTTAACCTCTTTTGGAAACTCTTTCTTTAGTGTCAACATTAGGACAACTCTATCAAAGAGTGAAATGTAAGTGCCCCACTTAGTAAAAAATGGAGAAAGTAAAGATAATGCTTTTGAAAATTGATACTTTGCACCTTATAAAGCAATGTAACTACTATGGATATTTTGTGAAGCCTACTTAAGGAAATTTATCTTATGTGGCATCATGATTTCGATTGTCCCTCTATTTCTTTATCCATTTTTGATGCTTCCATCTTTATTTGTTGATCTATACCAACATTTGATACATCAATATTTTTCTGGGTCTCTTCATCTTTCATCTCGTTGACTAGCCTCATTACATTCTTCAAAGTCTTAACCTCATTCTCTAGAGTAGCCATTTTTTTTTGTTTTAGAACATATTTTTTCTTCATTTCTTCATCATATTTCTTCCTTGCCTCAATGTACATGCTATAAGTTTGAAATAGATGTTCTTCCAACATGTACATCTTGCTCTTTTCCACAAGTGACACTATGCTCATCAAATTGGTTATTTGGTCATTGGATGTTTTAGTAACATTCTAGAATATCACATTTGCCTATGGGGAATCTTTGACCTCCATAAGTGTTGGCATATCTGATTCATGGGCCAAACTCTAGATTGTCATTGTCTTAGCATCAATATTAAAATTGACCCCTTGTAATTCTCCTATGATGTTAACTTCTTCAAATGAGACTGATCTATTATGTCTCCTTATCTAATCCAACATGAAAGATGAGCTTATTTCCCATCCAAGGAATAGCAACATTCAACTATTTTTTTCTAGCTCTCTAGCTTCATCTACAATGAGGGTTTCACTATTTGGATCATATTCTTGTATTTTTTCACTAACTCTACAACCTTTTCATATGAATCTCCTAGTTGTAGTTGTAGAGAAAAATCATTTTGCTTTATCTTGAAAAGAAAACTTTTAAACTCCTTAGAATTAATGAAGTCATCATCCCTCATAAACTCTTGAGCTGGTATAATTTTACCATCTATCATTTTGGCCTCAAGCTCAAGTTTATTATGAAAATTGTGCCTTGCATTGATATCAAAGTATTTACTCCCTTTTGGAATAATTTAAAGGCATATTCTTTGGATTTTCTTAGTATTTCAATTAATTTCTACCTCTTCCTTTCACCTTGAGCCAAAGATAAACTTTCTAGCTTCTCCTCCTTTTCATCAATTTTAATCACAATGTCTTGCTTGGAGACATCAGGTTCTATCATGTTTCTAACTTCAAGGGGCATATGAGACATTATGCATTCATAATTTTGGAGGCACTTATTAAATCTATCTAAATATCTTTTTTCATGATAGAAACCCTTGAAATAAGGATCCATCCTCTTTATTTCCTCTTCAATATTCATTATCTTTTTCCACTTAAAGAAATATTTGATCACATATTGTTCCCAAATAGGATTTTTATTGTGTTTATTACATTTTCTCATTTCTCTTAGGACATGCCTAACAAGATCATTAGGGTCATAGGTCCTAGCAAGAGTTGGAGGCAATAGAAATTCTCTCATAAATTCATTCAACTCTTTTGTTGCATCTTTTCCTATGATAAAGTCCCCAACTCTAACATTTCTAAATACAAAATATCCTTTTCTGATTGTGGGCGCCAAATATTCTCAGTTCATCCTAATCAATTTCCAAAAGAATTCAATTATTACCATTCTCTCTAGAATGTATTTTGATAAAAGATGCGCAAGCTAGGAGTAACCAAAAACCCTTATGATGGGAAAATTTTCAAAAAGAAAAACACCTCCCCAATCATGTCCCAAATTCCTATCATCATCATAATATCTAGAGGGTTTTATTAATATTCTAACATGCCTAAGGATTCTCTTAGTAATATCAACTAACATATTTGAAATTGGATGCATAAAATCATTATAAAAGGATGAAGAATTAGCAAAAGGATAAAATCTCTGTCATACTGGGGTCCACCATTGTACTGGAAAGCTTTGTCCCATCTCCTATGTTACTTTAATAAAGTCATGATTAACATATCCTATATTCTTAAACAAGATTATATGCATTAACAATGAATATTGGTGGAATTTGAAATTCCCTATTTCCCCTTTTAGAGCATTCATGATCTCATTGTGCATAACATTGATTATATGTGTAACAAAGTCATATCCTACATTGACATACAAATCTTGTATATCTATGGCCATGATATACACATTACCAGGAGCATTCATAGTTCTATCCAACCCTATCACCTTGTCCACTCCAAAGATCATATACTAAAAATATCTACTGAAAAAATCCATGGCCATGAGGTCTCCTACCTTTTTAGGGATTTCACCTTTTTCTTTTCTAGGACCTAGGAATGTGTCTTCACATAAATTTGCTAGTAAAAAAACTCTTTGGATTTTTAAAGGTCTCATCAAGTTTTTCTTTCTCAATGATCTTAGTCATAGGATCTTCCAAGTTAAAGACTTATATGAATGTCTCCCTATCCAATGTACACAAGACACTTTTATCCTTTCTATGAAACCCATGGGTTACAAGATTATATGCCTTTATCAAGGATTTTACCAAGTCCACATCAACAACAACTTCTGGCATAGTCAATTTGGCCAAATTTCTATTGCAGAGATTTTAAATGGGCAACTTGCATAACCTATTGTTATATAAATATAGAAACAATTCACTACCATTAGTTTTTGGTACCTTCCCATCCCTACAAAAGCTGTAAGGATCTTTTAGGATGTGTTAGTTAACTAACTCAACATCCAATGACCTTGTTAAAAAGTAAACCCATTCATCAACAAATCACTTGCTATTGACATTTTTCCTTGCTCAGTACTTGGAGTAGATTCTTCAATATTCACTTGAGCAATCAACTTGACTTCCTCTCATGCCATGTTTTCTTAATTCAAGATTCTAAATTCTTCTACAATTCAATTTCTCTAAAAAAATTTATGCACAAATTTCTTCTTATCACTAAACTCTCTAAATTGTCAATGCCAAAAATTATGTTAAATCACCCCTTTTAATGGTGCTTGAGTATGGGAGTGGCATTAATGGTATTTTTAAGGAAACATGCATGAAATCTTTCAAAATTTTAGAAAACTATCATATTCATGTTTTATGATGCCTATACTGCTAGTGTTTAAATTTTTTACCCTTTTGAGATATTAATTTACATTTCTAGAAATTATGAAATCTCAATAGTTATTTTATGTCATGATCTTTAGTTCTCACCAACCATTTGCAATTTTATATTTCAAGCTGTGATCATGTGAACCCTTAGCATTTTGAGTTGTTCACGATGTAGCTAGATCTTCTATCTAATCCCTATGTCTTACCTATAGCCACATGAAACCCTTAAACTCTATTTCATGGTTAGTCTTCACACTTAATCTTTAGACTACACAAAGTAGTAAACAATGTTGGAATAACCTCATCCCTACTTCATAGATTTATTTTTTCTTTGTACTCCTAGCTATGTGATTAAGCATTAACATTAACTTCTTCACCTCTTAACTATGTCACAAGGCCTCACTTGTTTATTCTAACTACATTCCTTTAATTGTGAAGTTGTGAACACTTTGGTCTCATGTTCTCTGCTCAATGCTAACATTGGAAATTTTAACTAGTTATAGGGAATTATATTTTAATCCTTGAATGATCATCTCTTTGCCACTTAATCTTCAAGACTTTTAAATAGCCAATGAAACAAAGAACATCACTAACTAATTCTTAGTCTCTTCTTTATAGATTATCTTTTACTTTATAGCTTAACCAGAAGATTGAGCATTAGTAAAACCTTTATAATACATTAATCATTTGACTAGTTCATGGTTGTCTATTAAAATGTAGTCTTTAAGCATGCAAACCCATGATCAAGACCAATCTCAACATATCTCTACAATGCCAACTCTTAAAACTTTAAGCTGAAAAGTGGCATGAAGATGTTTTCTAAGATCAATCTCTGCATCATTACTTAACCCTTCATAGTGTATCACAATGTTTCATCTCCAAACATTTCCACATGTCATAATCATGCATTGTCATGAGACTAAAAATCTAGCATGAACACCTTTTGCACCATTGCTAGTCAAACCATGCACTCATGCTTAACCATAAAGAAGCCATGAAAACTATCCATCTAGCAGTGTTGCACCTAACTACTTGAGCCAACCTTTTACAATGGACCAAAAAGATCTAGTAAACACCTTGCAATTAACTATGTCACAACATCGTAACTTAGAAAAGATTAAATCTTAAGAATGCAAAGATATAGAGATGGCCTCTAGTCATGACTTCACCACTTAAATTTTCAATGTTTTTTTTTAAGTGCAAAATTTCTAACACAATTATTTAAAGGAAAAAGGGATGACATGAAAAATATGTATACAGACATAAAGTTAGGGCTTTTCTAACACAACCTCTACAACATAAAACTACAAACCCTAATCTCAACAATCCAACCTAAATTTTTATAGTATACATTTAGAACTTTTTTTAAAAGGTAAAAATATAGACCATCACATGTAATGCAAGAGAAGTTGAGGTTTTTTTTGAGAGTTAGAGTGTGAAAAACTAATGTTAATCTTAAAGAAAGAGATGCAGATGTAGAAGTGTTCTAGAGGATTTTACATTTGATTGATGAAGAGGATTTGAAAAGATGAGTAAAGAAGTATTTTTAGTAGAGTGTTGTCTTGGTATTCCTTGAACTTAGATGTTTTTCATCTATGTTTCCATCAATACCAAAAGGGAGATTGTTAGCATCAATGTTGATATTATTCCTTTGGGGGAGTATCCTAAGCAATGCTAGAGCATGTGGGAGATTGTTAGTATGATTGAGATGTTGCATTCATGACTATATTTTTCATTGATGTCAACATACAAAAATTTTGTAAAGATTGATAGAGTATCACATAGAGAACAAGGTCATATAGACATAGGTTTGATGGTTAGGTCAAGAACAATTAAGTATGTATTCTACACCATGTCTTGATAACAAGGTTAAGTGTGCACCAAGTAAGGAGAAGATATACTCTATTTATAGAGAGTATTATAAAGAAATATTATCTAAGAATAAATTTTGTATGATTGATTTGTATCTCTTTAGCAAGATAGAATCATGATATGAAAAGTTGGAAAGTGACATGGGAATTGTTTCCTATGCCTAAAGACAATAGCACTATAACAACTAAATGGGTATTCAAAAAGAAAATGAATGCACAAGGAGAAGTTGTAAGGAGAAAAGCTAGATTGGAATATAAAGGATATTCATAGCAAGAAGATATAGGTTATGAAGAAATTTTCTCTTCTATAGCCATAATGGAAGCAGTAAGAATGTTTTCAGCTTATGCAGCAAGTAAGAAGTTTAAAGTGTATCAGATGGATGTCAAGTCAGCCTTTCTAAATGGAGAACTTGTAGAAGAAGTCTACATTGAATAGCCTAAAGGATTTAATATGGAAAAATAAAAAGATATGGTATGCTTGATTTATGAAAGATATGCTTGATTTAATAAGAGGAATATAGAGACAGACTGCTTGGAAAGAAATTTCTAATGTTTGTATGATATATTTCATGTAATATGTAATAAGGAGATATGTGGTCAACTAGTGACACATGACAATTGGATGATGATGGCATTAGATGCACAAGCCCTAGTATAACACTTGTGATAAATTGTGTAGACTACGAGCCGATAGTGCTATTGTAATTGTAATAAATTAGTTATCTAACTATAATTAATTGAGAAAGCCTCAAGGCCAACTCAAGGAATTATTTTGAAGATATGGTGTAAAAGAAAGATATTTTCCTTGTTTGTGAAATGAATGATAACTGAAGTACATGCAAAATGCAAAAAGGAGCAGAATTTTGGTTGACAGGAAAGAGGTAGAGGAAGGAAGGATAGTTTATTTCTATTATTCTACAAGGAATAATATGGAGATCATTTGGATAGTGGATTCATTGATCTTAACCATGAAGCTATTTTGGTAGTGGGTCTAGTTGTCTTCCACAACTCCTAATAAGGTTGGCACAAATCCTAACAGGGTTGGAATCTCCTAACAAGGATTTAAAGTCTCCTAAAAGGGACTAATATGTATTGAATGTTGGTATAGACTCCTAACAGGAATATTTATATTAGTACATCATCTTGTGGGTACCTATTGAATTGTCATTTTGTAAGGTATTGATTGGCGGGAATCCTTTTGAACTCCTCACTTTAAAAGCTAATCTAGGGTCAACTCCAAGATTCTAGGTGATCTTGTGACCTAATTGAATTCACTCAATTGAAGAAAAATGTGTATGTTCATGAGGAGGCCTTTGCTGGTTTGAACAAATTTATGATAAGATTTTTGATCTACTTGTTATTTTTGAAAAGTAATCACAAAAGAGATATATTTAAATTGGTATTTTATGTTTTATGATGAATGAAATTTATTGATGTAACTATATAAATTCCTATTTTATCCCATTATTAGAAAAAAAAAAAAAAAAACAAAGATATGGTGATGAGAGTTTAAAGAAAATAATTTGAAAGGGAAATTTCTAATAGACATAACCCGTGTTAAAATTACATCTAAAAGTTAAATAGTCAAAAAGATCAAGTAGGAAACCAATGAAAATAGGAGTAGCACTTCCTCAATTTCACTAATGCAATCATCAATAGGAATCAATAATAACCCAAATAGGAACTTCTCATCAAATCACAAGGCCATGGAAAGTGTGCTCATGCAAGATAAGAAGCTATGTAGGAACAATAGGTGATACATGGTACATTAATAGAATTTTTTAACTCGAAGCAAACACTAGAGCTAAAAGGTCATGCAATCATAAAAATATAATAAATCGATTGGCTCCATTATTATTCTTGAACATAAATTCACAAAAATAATAGAATGCAACAAGAATAACTAACTCAGAATGAGAGAACCAATAGCATATATTATTGCATCAAAATAATGGCCTAGAGTACATATTAGATCTATGTATTTATAAAAAATCTTGTCCTTCTTTTGTCTTAGAAGTGAGAACTCTTAAAATGCAAAGACACATTGCTATAAACTAATAAAAATATTAATTATATACAAATTGACTCTTTAAATGGTGTTAAGTATGTCCCCACCCTATTTATGTTCATTAATGGGTGCATGAGCCTTTACATGAATTAAAACAATAAAAGAAGAAGGAGATAAGAAGAACAAAATTGTAAGAGGATCTGAGAGACTCTGGAAGCTCTATAAATGGAAGCTTGGCCTTCTCTAAGCATTTTTGGGAATTAAATTATCATCAAAATATGTTTTCAGTGCATAAAATGATCTAGAATAGTAACTCAACTATTGATGTGCTATTGCTTCTTCAAAATTGTTGGTGAACCTTTATGATGTGTGGACCTATGCACCTTGATGATAGGTCCACAAAATGTCAAATTTTCCCAAGTGTCAGCAATAAATTTCTAGCATCTCAGTTTTCTTCCCCTTTATATTAAAATGATGTCTAGATATTTTCTCTTGAATTTCTCTATTATCTCCATCACTTGGGAAGCTTCTAGAAAATCCAAAGCTCTATATTTATCCTTTACTAATTGGCAATAGTTACTAACTTCTATTTGAGTTGCCACAAAATCCTCAAGTTTATTTTCTAGTTCCAACAATACCTCTTCATTCTTGAATGCTTGCCTAATATTTTCATCTCACAAAGCATCTTCAAAGATTCCTTAGAATTATTGTACTACTAATTGCACCATATTGAGTTTAGTATTTGACTAGTCTTTAAAAATCTCAAGGCAAGTAGCATTGTAGTACTTTTCTACTTCCAAAATTTGCTCTTGAGTTTGATATCTTAATCTCTGAATATTTGCATGTATACCCTCCATGACTTTATTACTGGCTGATTTCTGATCTAATCATCAAGCTTATCAAGCTCCTTAGCTAAATATACTTCCATGAGTGTATGATACCTTCGATCTATTATTTATGTCAAGGCCTATAGCCCTTTATCCCAAGTATGTACAATTGGCTTGATTTTCTATTCACCCATAAATTTGCAAAATACCTATGAAAATTAGGAAATTTCATGCCTAGATTACTTAGGGTTTTAGAGAAAAAAATGTCATTCGTGATTTAAGGGCTTTTTCTTTCTTTTGCATTTTAAGGGGTGGGAGGGGTGGAGGTGAATTAGTTATCCAAAAATTAAAACATCTATCTTATTTAAACAAGCATAACCATTCAACCAAAGTAAACAACAACCATAATAAAATGCACATAAGCAATTACACTAGATATGTTGACTAGGGAAACCATTAATTAGAGGGAAAACCCCAATGAGAATGATGCCCACAAGATGATGTACTAATATAAATATTCCTTGTTAGAGGATGGCCCATATTAGGATTCTATTATAACATTTAGTACATAGAGTCCCTGTTAGGAGACTTTGAATCCCTTTTAGGAGATTCCAACCCTGTTAGGAGTTGTAGTACAATGTATGCAAGAAGAACCCACTGCCCAAACATGCAATTTCAACTACAAGAAGAACTCACTTCTCAAACAAGTAATTTACTATTATGTCATCCTTTCCTCTCTTTTTTCAATTGACTCAATCACTATTAGACCTTGTAGACTAGGTCATGAACCTTGGATCCAAATATCAAACTTCAGATCACTTAATAAAACCTCAATAATGAAGTTTCCTTCACTTCTGCACTGCTCTTCTCAACTTTGCATTTGACACTCTCAACTACTTATAATTAATAACAAAATACATCATTCCATTGCCATAGTAAAGGAAAATTTCCTTCCTTTATATCGAGTCCTCAAGACAATTCCCTAACTTGTCTGTTAGACCTTCCCATTTAATTATTATAGGACATATTAAGAACACATTACACTTAGTGATAACATTAATCTTTCACCTTACAACTTGAATAATTTTTCATACATGCAATAATATGATAGGCAAGCTTAGCCACATCATCACCAACATGTCTTATTCATGTCCTCAACCTCGATTCTCAAAATAACAACTCTTCTAAGAGATGTAACAAGTTTACAACAACATGCCTCTATAAACTCTATCTCAAAATAGACATCACCAAAACTTGCATAACTTCTTCTAGAATTTTCCTTTAATCTTTTGACATTAACTACATATTTTAGATAGTTAGAAGTATCTCCCATAACCTTAGGTAGTTAGAATACTCAACTAGCCATTTGTACCAACTTGATCTTTCTATTGTTCTTCTATCAGATACCATACAAAACTACTATGTTGACATCAATGACAAACTCAGTCATGAATGTAACATATAGTAAGATATCTGCAATATTCCCCCATAGAAATATCATTAGCATTCATGCTTTCAACTAATCTTCTAACAATCTCCCCCTTTAGCATTGATGCTAACATAGATGAAAAACATCTAGTTCCAAGAATACCAACAAAAGACTATTATTCTTCTTTTTCAAATTCTCTTCATCAATAATTCTCCCCCATTAATATATCTCAATGTGCTTTTTGCCAAACTATCATTCCATGCTAAAAATACTGTAGTCATGCCAAACATCTCCCTAAGCATAATGTTTTCATGCAATATTCTCCACCATTGCCATCAATCTCAAAGGTTTCAACAACCAACATCTCTACATCAAACTCAACAACAAATGATACTTACTTAGCTTAAGTGTCAAAAGACACTATTCAAAACAACATCCAAGAAGATTCCTAGATGAATATGTTCATCATAGATACTCCCCCATATAGGAGGCATTAGCATTCAGTCTAGACAAATAATGGTGCTCTGTTACCCTAGATTGATGGACTCTTACATCTTCTATTCTGATGTAGGAAGGGGTATAATGTAATGCCCCGCCAAGAGATCCTTGGAAACAAGGATTCAAATCAAGCCAAGATTTTTTTTTTTTACAAGTATGAATGCAGAAGACAACATCATACAGGGATCACAAAGACCGCAACGGAAGACTTCAACACAATCCTGGTAACCAACAAATCTCTGAACGCCACTACCCAACTGACACACCGAAACAAAAGCCAACAACCACCACAAAAAGATGAGGGCACAAGAAAATACCACTCATCAACAAAACACCAAGCTAGGGTAAAATGCAGAATCCCAAAATTTGGCTAAGCCTGAAATCCTGAAGTCCTAAAAATTGGCTGTCTGGATTTTTGAAGCCTTGAAATTTCTTAGAATCCATAACTTATCTCCAAGAGGTCTAAAACCTATCTCAAATGATTTTTTTCATATATTAAAATATATCTTCAGTATAAGAAATTAATTAAATATACATCAACTTATACTTAAACGATATATTTTAAACCCCAACAGACTAAAACAGAAAAACAACTACTCGATTTCAAGACAAACTGATAGAATTCAAAATGCAACAACATAGGGTAAAAGAACGCCCAAAAGGGTATCCAAAACCACTCAAAAATATTGGATCACAAAGAAAAGTGCCCACTGATGGCACATGCAAGTTTTTCACCAAAACTGTGTGACAATTTTTACTAAGGGAGGGCGATACTTCTCCTTAAGGCATGCGACACTCTTCTAGTGTCGTACGACATTTCTCAAGAAGGCATGTGACACTTTTCAGCATCGTACGACATTTTTCAAAAATGTGTGCAACACTCTTCTAGTGTCGTACGACATTTCTCAAGAAGGCGTGTGATACATTACAATGTCGTACAACATAGTTTGCATGGGCATGCGATACTTTTTAAAGTGTCGCACCATGCTGAAAAAATGTCACCCATAAAAACATGAAAACACTCCCAGAAGCAAAAAGGACCAAAATCAGAGCAAAGAACCTCAACACCAGGGAGTACCGGATCCACAAAGGCTTGAAGAATGAACACTAAAGTGCAAGAACAACACAGAAAGGAGAACATCTATCCATCTAAACTACAATAGCAAAGAACACACTAAAATAAACATTGCAGTGAACTGAACAACCAAACTAAGTTCGCGGTTCCTCCCAAACGTCAATAGCATCATAAGACCATCATGGATCCTACTCATCCCACACGTGTAACATCCCAAGCCACTGACCAAATCATCAGTATTGTCGTAATAGGGACGTCACTACTAAAACATGCATAATAATAGCATAAGAAAATCTAACATGCTAGTGATAACACATAAGATAATCCTACAGTAGATAACATCACCTATCACATGCTAAACAACAGTAAGCAATAGATATACTACTAACGCAAATCACATCATCTAATCATATGCTAAACATCATAATAAGGGAATGCACCAAATAAAATAACATCATCTAAACATGACATACAAGCATCCCAATGAAAGCATAAATCACAAGAAAGCATACTCTGAAACCCGAAGTACCAAGTGAAGACATCCAACAACGGTCACACTAGGACAAAAGATCGTCTTTGTACACCAATCCCTAGTAGTGGTGAAGGTAGCTATGCCTCCCAACCACATGGCACCCATAGGTCCACAACCGCCGTGTTGATGGAGATAAAGATCCAACCACAAAAACAAAAAAATCACATCCATGGCTAACACTCACGCCAGACAGTATGATGGTTGAACCAAGAACCTAAGACAATGCAAGGAGTACAGGTCCTGGTCAGACACTCAATAAGCTACTATGTAGGGACTAACATCATGGAGAGTCGCTTGGCATCAAAAAGCCCAAGCTAGGACTTGCGCAGATTCAACATCCCTCAGCAGAAAGGCTCTTGCACCCCAAATATTTTATTATCTTAAGTTTTAATACCAGTCACAGATTTTTTTTAGTTATCACTTAAACAAGCTCCTCTCAGCCATACCCATGGCATCATGATCGCTAGGTTGTGAGATATAAGCCCCCTCCATATGCTACCCTACCCTACCCATGCTCATCCTACGACAAGTGCCTGTGGGCATGCATACTCCCATCCCAACCCCAATGATCATAACTTTCGATAAATCCATGGAAGATTGAGCCTCGCAAGTCACCCAACAAATGTATGCGCATGTACTCATGTGTGGCGCACCACCATCATGAAGATCCTAACACAAGGATAGGAATGAGAACACAATGCAAAGAAAAAACTCAACTAAAAGAAAAACAGTAAGCATGGATTCTACACGAATACCAAAGCCAATAAAATCATACATCATAAAATCACTCAACCGGCCTCAATCTTAGAGTATGGATTCTACATGAATTCCAATGATGTAACAAGAGAAAACATCATGAAATCACTCAACCAGCCTCAATCCGAGAGTATGGATTCTACATGAATCCTAGCATTCACGAAACAAAAGCAAAGGTCCAACAAAGACCATAACAAGTATAAAATCACTCAACCAAACACAAGGTTGGGAGTATGGATGCAACATAAAAGTGAAAAAGTGGTCTGGCTGATATCCAAATGGATCATCAAGGTCCACGACCCACATTGTGCCAAGAAAACTAAAGAAAATAGGGCAACACACAAAATGAGGTAAAACCCCCAAAAATTTGGAAAAATTCAAAATTATAACCCATTTGGCCTTTGGGTTCAAAAACCTCAAAAATCCAAAAATCAATGGAGTCGGACACTATATGCAAAAATAGCCAGCATAACGGCGTAAAATTCCAAACCCTCATCCCAAAAAAAGGGAAATGTTCATACCTTCCCAACTGGGTAGAACTAGCATACAAAAACGGAGGGGAACACTAGTTCTCAACCTCCAAACAAATGGCTACCAAAAACAAAAGAAAAAATGGAGCAGAAACAATAAAATAGGAAAGCCCTACCTCACAGCCAAAAGGGCAAAATGAAAATCTGAACCATAAAATAAAATGCCTGCAAAAGTGGCTAAAAATTGCAGCAATCCAAGGTTTCCCCGAGCTGGATCCAATGAGCTCAACCTCGCGAAAATCCCACTCCCATAGCTCCCACAACGAACAAAATAGTAAATCCTCATGAAGAGGATTTTGGGTTTTACTCTCCAACTTTCAAATTTGAATGTGAGAAGTGACGAATTAAATTCCTTTTTTTTGGATACTTATTCACTTTTCGGGTGAATAATCGATTAGGGCATTTAACTAGCCAATCTAGTTAAACCCTGAATTGACCCAAACAAAAATAGGCTATTCCTATAAATAGGAATTCATCTATGAAAAAGCTGCAAAAAATTAAAATAAATCAATTAAAAAGCTCAAAAATCCAAAAATACATAAATCTCCTTAAACAACTTTCGCGACAATGCGAACCTCTAAATGCACAAACACGCTTACTGGTCTAATCACATAATGCAATGAGTTCAAATTTAATAATCACCGAAAGGTTTAAATTAAAGATTTTAATAAAGGATACATCGACCATACAAGGACGACATTGGTAAAATATGAAAGGCTAAATCACTAACTCCATGTGCCACTGCCAGGGATATAAATCCTGCACACTAAACAACATGATCAAGTGCAATTGCATATAATAACATAGCCAAAGAAATAAATGCATTAAATCACCTAATTTAGCCATTTAATTAATTATATTAAAATAATCCATTTACATCACTCACGTTCGCATAAAGCATAACAACGTAGGAATGAAGTAAATAACCATAGCATTAAATCCATCACATAAAATAATCAGAGGTATGTCCAAATACCAGATAACCAGATATCATCATAAAACACACTGTTATCTCAAAATGGCATCATCATCCAATATGATTAACTGAACAGCATAGTAGTCTAATATCTACGATACTAGAATCAAAGAGTAATGTTTGACCCTCAGGTCATCTCAAATGTAAAACATCACATAAGAATAGATATCTCTCAGATCAAAATAAAACAAGGTAAATGTTTGTAGCACATAACCAAATAATCCAACAAGAACAATCCATTCTAATTAC
This sequence comes from Cupressus sempervirens, assembly GCA_028749045.1. NCBI lineage: Eukaryota > Viridiplantae > Streptophyta > Pinopsida > Cupressales > Cupressaceae > Cupressus > Cupressus sempervirens. The sequence continues at coordinate 590,391,061 of CM053787.1, forward strand.
TTAAGCGTTTAATAATGATTGATTACTCTACATTAAAAAGGCATTTAAAACACATAAGCAAAAATAGTCATAAACATGACTAACCACTACTACAGGAACCTAGTCTAGTGTAGCAGGGTAAAAGAACATAGTGCAATCTCTGCACACATCTCAATGTAATCAAAGAACAACCTCATGATACCACACCGATCTTGGTAACTACTGGCACAAACCTTAGTGAACCAAAAATCACATCATAATCTCAAAGATTAGTCAAAATCATAATCAACACAACTGATAAAGAAACATAAATCCAAAAAACTCATAGGTGTAGACCACTCAGGGTCAGAATCATGATCCATCACAACAAAAGATCAGCAAGGGTGCATCCATCAGGATGACTTACAAAATTCAAATGGGAGAGGCACTACATCATCCCCCCCAAAGACTAGGCTTACTCCGGGAAGCTTGCAATCCAAGAATAGAACCAAAAACACACAAGAACCAAAATCAAAAGCGAGCAATAGGAATGACTCAACAACTCTATACAAGTCAAACCCAAATCACTCCAACATTCTCAAACCATCACGTTAACCCCCAAATAGGTTAACCACAAGAGAATGGGTGTCACACAGACACAAGGTCCTCCAACAAGAAACCTTCTATGCACTAGGAAGAAACCAACTAGCCATAGAGTCAACAACACAAGGTAAGGAAAATCCCTCTCTACTACATCAACAGGTGCCCAACTACAACATGCACCAACCACATGACCACAAAACCAGGTCAAAACACTCAAAACTTCCAACAAAAGTTGAAATCATGGGGAATAACCATCCCAAACTCCCAAGAATACTATCATGTCACACATGATCATTCTGGAATCCACGTAAACTCACCCTTAGAACAAAGAGGATGAAAGTTTACCAACAAAAGGACACACTCCAAAGGACTACTCACCACCAAGCGTAGGAGCACGACACCTCACCAAGGCACAAAAACTCAACTACCACTGGAAACTAGGGTAACATAACCCAATCGGACAAGATATCACCTTTCCACAAGGTTGCACAAACTTTTGTCAGTGGACACAATCATCAAATGTCTGCATACCAACTCACAAGATGGTAACATGTGTCCAATGATACCATGTCCCTCTAGCACCATGCTAGGAAAACTACATCCAATCTACCACTAAACTCAATCTCTAGCCTCAAGTCAACAGTTAAAGAGAAAACTTGACTGAGACATTCCACATGAAGAAAGAAGCTTAGGGAGAAGGATACTACAGAGTATTAGGACTGAGAGGCAGTCTCTCTCTCAACCTCTACACTAACCAGTCCATGATGCATTAGGAAACTCACAATTTCACCAACCATCAACATACTCACCTGAAAACACTAACTGAGCTAGTGGCATAACTGTACTAGCCTACTCTTACAAGAGGAAAAAGGATACAGAGGTGCACCAATGACAATGTCCAAGAAGGATAATCTAGACTCATCAAAGAACTGAGTCACTCCCAAAAGACAAGGCAACATCAACCTTGAGCAAGGAATGCTCACAAACCACACTAGACCTCACAAGGGTGGTTTAGTGCAATAGGAAACACAAAAAACCCAAGCACGAACCCCAACAAGTACCTAGTAGATTATGAAGACAAGATAACTCTTCTGTTATGAATAACATGAGGACTTAAACTTCTCCAATGGCCATAAGTATGATATGTCGTGATTCAATTGGTCTCTACTCAGAAAGATACTCAGAACATCGACCAACATCTCCAAAAGCCATAGCCTCATCGTCGGATTTGGATTGAATCCATTTGAAAAGCGTCGAAAAGATATCGACAAAGACTACAACATGAAGAAGCTAAGAGAGACCAAGACCTACGATTTGAGCCACCACTCAAATCAAAACAACAAAGATAAAACCAACAGCCTTGGTCACCAAGACAAGCAATGGACGAAATGTCCAAATCCACACAAGAGCACACATGCCCAAAACAACATAAGGCATGGAATGAAAGGTAAATCACACATTGAAACCATCATTACTTTTCTTTCATAAATTCATTAATTAAGCATAACATAAACACTAATGCATAATGAACTGAAAGATTTTCGAGCAAGGGTCCAAGAGTCACTATAGAACAAGTACATACCTTTCAATTTCTTTCAAAAATAACATTAAGTTTAATCACCATTTAAACCATTCAGTTACAATAAACACTTTAGATCTAACAAAGACACACTAGCATGTTCTCCATGATATTATCCCTTAAACATACGACCAGAGGTTCAAGATGAACATGATAGAGTCACAACACAAAACTAGGCAGCAGTAAAACACATCCAGAATAGTCATCATGAAACAAAATAAAAATCCCAAATTTGAGAATTGCCAATTCCAACAGTAAGTACCAAAAAGAGCTCATTTCAACAATAACTCAAATGTGACAACTTCCACAAAGAGAGCGATAGATAAAATTTGATGACTACTCCAAGAGAGGAAAATACTAAAAACCAATGCTAGCCCAACAACATGAGGAAAGTACTTCCAGCCCAATAAAATAAGGCATCAAACAAATCACATTACAGGTGATGACTGAGTACAATCACACTAGAGGGATAAATCACCACACAATGCTAAGGAATACATCATCCTAGCAATGTTAGAGAACACAATCACACACATCAAATAGTATACCATCAGTAATCTCATGCATATGCAAAAAACCAAAATTTCCATGCAATGCAACATTTAGATATCCATCAAATTAATATAGTTTTACATAAGCTTAAGAAACAATTAAATTGGGGACTTAAGTCATTAACCCAAATATATAATGCAAAACTACAACTTTGCAATGATTCACAATAAACACTCATTTTCAATGAAAGGAACCATTTCATCATTATAACAACAAAATAAAGAATCACAAATAAGATTCATTCATCAACCTACAATCAAGAGAAAATAGGGAAACAATGCACCTAACCCCATAAGGAGAAACAAGAAAAGGCACACAAGCCAACACATGGAAACCAATCAGTGGCTCCATCCAAAAAGGGTCACACACGCAACCAACCAAACAAGACACATCGATCCCACATACAAGGCCAAGAAGACTCACTTCCTTCTCCACACACTGCTCTAGTTGCATCTACTGGACAAGCAAGTCCATCACGAGTAGATACCAAAGCAACAAATATCACGAGTTCTCACCAAGACACTCACACTCAACCAACGCAACAATAACTACATGGGCAACATAAACACAGAGATCCCAATGTTTGAACATGGGCTCTGATACTAGATGTAATGCACCGCCCGAAGATCCTTGGAAACAAGGATTCAAATCAAGCCAAAAAAAAACTTTTTACAAGTATGAATGCACAAGACAACATCATACAGGGATCACAAAGATCACAACAGAAGACTTCAACACAATCCTGGAAACCAACGAATCTCTGAACGCCACTACCCAACTGACACACCCAAACAAAAGACAACAGCCACCACAATAGGATGAGGTCCCAAGAAAATACCACTCATCAAAAAAACACCAAGCTGGGGTAAAATGCAGAATCCCAAAATTTGGCTAAGCCTGAAATCTTGAAGCCCTGAAAATTGGCTAAGTTTGGATTTTTGAAGCCCTGAAATTTCCTAGAATCTATAACTTATCTCCGAGAGGTCTGAAACCTATCTCAAACAATTTTTTGCATTTATTAAAATATATATTAAGTATAAGAAATTAATTAATAATTAAATATACATCAACTTATACTTAAACAATATATTTTAAACCCCAACAGGCTAAAACAGAAACACGAATACTCGATTTCAAGAGAAACCAACAGAATTCAAAATGCAACAGCATAGGGTTGAAGAATGCCTAAAAGGGTATCCAAAACCACTCTCAAAAAGATTGGATCACGAAGAAAAGTGCCTGCTGATGGCATGCACAGGTTTTTCACAAAAACTGTGCGACACTTTTTACTAAGGGAGGGTGATACTTCTCCTTAAGGCGTATGACACTCTTCCAGTGTTGTACGACATCTCTCAAGAAGGCATGCGACACTTTTCAACATCATATGACATTTCTCAAAAAGGTGTGTGACACTCTTCTAGTGTCATATGACATTTCTCAAGAAGGCATGTGATACATTATAGTGTCATATGACATAGTTTGCATGGGCATGTGATACTTTTTAAAGTGTCACACCATGCTGAACAAATGTTGCCCATAGAAATACAAAAACACTCCCAGAAGCAAAAAGAACCAAAATTAGAGCAAAGAACCTCCACACCAGGGAGTACCGGATCCACAAAGGCTCGAGGAATGAACACTCAAGTGCAAGAACAATACAGAAAGGAGAACATCTATACATCTAAACTATAGCAGCAAAGAACACACTGAAATAAACATCACAATGAACTGAACAACCAAACTAAGTATGCAGTTTCTCCCAACCGTCAATAGCATCATAAGACCACCATGGATCCTAGCCATCCCCTACAAGTAACAACCCAAGCCACCGACCAAATCGTCAGTACTGTCATAATAAGGACATCACTACTAAAACATGCATAATAACAGCATAAGAAAATCTAACATGCTAGTGATAATGCATAAGATAATTCTATAGTAGATAACATCACCTATCACATGCTAAATAGCAGTAAGCAACAAATATACTACTAAAGAAAATCACATCATCTAATCATATGCTAAACATCATAATAAGGGAATGCACCAAATAAAATAACATCATCTAAACATGATATAAAAGCATCCCAATGAAAGCATAAATCACAAGAAAGCATACTCCGAAACCCAAAGTACCAAGTGAAGACATCTAGCAATGGTTGCACTAGGACAAAAGATTGTCTTTGTACATTGGTCCCTAGCAGTGGTGAAGGTAGCTATGCCTCCCAACCACATGGTACCCATAGGTCCACACCCACCGTGCTGATGGAGATAAACATCCAACCACAAACACACAAAAATCACAACATCCATGGCTAACACTCATGCTAGACAGTATGAAGGCTGAACCAAGAACATAAGACAATGCAAGGAGTATAGGTCCTGGTCAGACACTCAATAGGATACTATGTAGTGACTAACATCATGGAGAGTCGCTTGGCATCAAAAAGCCCAAGCTAGGACTTGCGCAGATTCAACATCCCTCAACAAAAAGGCTCTTGTACCCCAAATATTTTATTATCTTAAGTTTTACTACTAGTCACACATTTTCTTTAGTTATCACCTAAACAAGCTCCTCTCAGCCATACCCATGGCGTCATGATCGCTGGGCTGTGAGATAGAAGCCCCCTCCATATGCTACCCTACCCTACCCATGCTCATCCTACGAAAAGTGCATGTGGGCATGCATACTCCCATCCCAACCCCAATGATCATAACTTTTGGCAAATCCATGAAAGATCGGGCCTCGCAAGTCACCCAACAAATGTACGTGCACGTAATCGTGTGTGGCGCACCACAATCATGAAGATCATAACATAAGGATAGGAATGAGAACACAATGCAAAGAAAATACCCTACTGAAAGAAACATGGGAAGGATGGATTCTACATGAATCCCAAAGCCAATAAAATCATACATCATGAAATCACTCAACCAGCCTAAATCTGAGAGTATGGATTCTGTACGAATCCCAATGATGTAACAAGACCAAGCATCATGAACTCACTCAACCGGCCTCAATTCAAGAGTATGGATTCTACACGAATCCTAGCATTCATGAAACAAAAGAAAAGGTCCAACAAAAACTATAACAAGTATAAAATCACTCAACCAAACACAACATTGAGAATACGGATGCAACATGCATCCCAATGCAACATAAAAGTGCAAAAGTGATCTGACTGATATCCAAACGGATCATCAAGGTCCACGACCCACATTGTGCCAAGAAAACTCGAGAAAATAGAGTAGCATGCAAAATGAGGTAAAAACTCAAAAAATTTGGAAAACTTCAAAATTAAAACCCATTTGGCCTTTGGGTTCAAAAACTCTAAAAATCCAAAAATCAATGGAATCAGACACTGTATGCAAAAATAGCCAGCATGAGGGCATAAAATTCCAAACCCTCATCCCAAAAAATAGGGAAATGTTCATACCCAACCAACTGGGTAGAACTAGCATAAAGAAACAGAGGGGAACACTAGTTCTCAGCCTCCAAACAAATGGCTACCAAAAGTAGAAGCAGAAATGGAGCATAAACAATAAAACAGGAAAGCCCTACCTCACAGCCAAAAGGGCAAAACAAAAATCCGAACCATAAAATAAAATGCTCACAGAAGTGGCTGAAAATCGCAGAAATCCAAGGTTTCCTTGAGCTGGATCCAACGAGCTCAGCCTCGCGATGATCCCATGCCCATAGCTCCCACAATGAACAAAACAGTAAATCCTCATGAAGAGGATTTTGGGTTTTACTCTCCAACTTTCCAATTTGAAAGTGAGAAGCGAGGAATTAAATTCCTTTTTTTTGGATACTTATTCACTTTTCGGGTGAATAATTGATTAGGGCATTTAACCAACCAATCTAGTTAAACCTCGAATCGACCCAAAAAAAAAAGGCTATTCCTATAAATAGGAATTCATCTATGGCGAAGCTGCCAAAAATTAAAATAAATCAACTAAAAAGCTCGAAAACCCAAAAACACATAAATCTCCTTAAACAACTTTCGCAACAATGCGTACCTCTAAATGCACAAACTCGCTTACTGCTCTAATCACATAATGCAATGAGTTCAAATTTAATAATCACCGAAAGGTTTAAATTAAACATTTTAATAAAGGATACGTCGACCATACAAGCATGACATTGGTAAAATATGAAAGGCTGAATCACTAACTCCATGTGCCACTGCCAGGGATATACATCATGTACACTAAACAACACGATCAAGTGCAATTGCATATAATAACATAGTCGAGGCAATAAATGCATTAAATCACCTAATTTAGCCATTTAATTAATTATATTATAATAATCTATTTACATCACTCACATTCGTATAAAGCATAACAACGTAGGAATGAAGTAAATAACCATAGCATTAAATCCATCACATAACATAATCAGAGGTATGTTCAAATACCAGATAACTAGATATCATCATAAAACACACAGTTATTTCAAAATGGCATCATCATGCAATATGATTAATTGAATAGCATAGTAGTCTAATATCTATGATACTAGAATCAAAGAGTAACATTTGACCCTCAGGTCATCTCAAATGTAAAACATCACATAAGAACAGATATCTCTCAGATGAAAATAAAACAAGGCAAATGTCCACAGCACATAACCAAAGAATCCAACAAGAACAATTCATTATAATTACTTAAGCATTTAATAATGATTGATTACTCTGCATTAAAAAGGCATTTAAAACACATAAGCAAACACAGTCATAAACATGACTAACCACTGCTAGAGGAACCTAGTCCAGTGTAGCATGGTAAAAGAACATAGTGCAATCTTTGCACACATCTCAGGGTAATCACGGAACAACTTCATGATGCCACATCAATCCTGGTAACTACTAGCACAAACCTTAGTGAACCAAAAATCACATAATAATCTCAAAGTTCAGTCAAAAGAATAATCAACGCAACTGATAAAGAAACATAAATCCAAACACCTCAACGGTGTAGACCACTCAGGGTAACAATCATGATCCATCACAACAAAAGATCAGCAAGGGTGCATCCATCAGGATGACATACAAAAGTCAAATGGGAGAGGCACTACATCATCCCCCCCAAAGACTAGGCTTACTCCTAGAAGCTTGCAATCCAAGAATAGAACCCAAAACACACAAGAACCAAAATCAAAAGTGAGCAATAGGAATGACTCAACAACTCTGTACAAGTCAAACCCAAATCACTCCAACATTCTCAAACCATCATGTTAACCTCCAAATAGGTTAACAACAAGAGAATGGGTGTCACACAGACACAAGGTCCTCCAACAAGAAACCTTCTATGCTCTAGTAATAACCCAACTAGCCATAGAGTCAACAATACAAGGTAAGGAAAATCCCTCTCTACCTTGTCAACAGGTGCCCAACTACAACATGCACCAACCACATGACCACAAAACCAGGTCAAAAGACTAAGCACTTCCAACAAAAGTTGAAATCATGGGGAATAACCATCCCAAACTCCCAATAATACTATCATGTCACACATGATCATTCTAGAATCCACGTAAACTCACCCTTAGAACAAAGAGGATGAAAGTTTACCAAAAAAAGGACACACTCCAAAGGACTACTCACCACCAAGCGTAGGAGCATGACACCTCACCAAGGCACAAAAACTCAACTACCACCAAAAAATAGGGTAACATAACCCAACCAAACAAGATATCACCTTTCCACAAGGTTGCACAGACTTTTGTCAGTGAACACAATCATCAAATGTCTACATACCAACTCACGAGATGGTAACATGTGTCCAAAGATACCATGTCCCTCTAGCACCATGCTAGGAAAACTACACCCAATCTATCGCTAAACTCAATCTCTAGCCTTAAGTCAATAGTTAAAGAGAAAACTTGACTGAGACAATCCACATGCAGATAGAAGCTTAGGGATAAGGATACTACAGAGTATTAGGATTGAGAGGGAGTCTCTCTCTCAACCTCTACACTAACCAGTCCATGATGCATTAGGAAACTCACAATTTCACCAACCATCAACATACTCACCTGAAAACACTAATTGAGCTAGTGGTATAACCATACTAGCCTACTTTCACAATAGAGAAAAGGATACAGAGGTGCACCCAAGACAAGTTCCAACAAGGAAAATCTAGACTCGTCAAAGAACTAAGTCACTCACAAAAGAAAAGGCAACTTCAACCCTAAGCAAGGAACGCTCACAAACCACACTAGACCTCACAAGGGTGGTTTAGTGCAATAGGAAACACAAAAAACCCAAGCACAAACCCCAACAGATACCTAGTAGATTATGAAGACAAGATAACTCTTTTGTTATGAATAACATGAGGACTTAAACTTCTCCAATGGCCATAAGTACAATATGTCATGATTGAATTGGCCTCTACTCGAAAAGATACTCAGAACATTGATCAACAACTCCAAAAGCCATAGCCTCACCACAGGACCTAGATTGAATCCATTTGAAAAGCGTCGCAAAGATATCGACAAGGACTACAACATGAAGAAGCTAAGAGAGACCAAGACCTAAGATTTGAGCCACCACTCAAATCAAAACAACAAAGACAAAACGAATAGCCTTGGTCACCAAGACAAGCAACAGACAAAATGTCCAAATCCACACAAGAGCACACATGCCCAGAACAACATAAGGTATGGAATGAAAGGTAAATCACACATTGAAACCATCATTATGTTTCTTTCATTAATTCATTAATTAAGCATAACATAAACACTAATGCATAATGAACTGAAAGATTTTCAAGCAAGGGTCCAAGAGTCACTATAGAACAAGTACATACCTTTCAATTTCTTTCAAAAATAAAATTAGGTTTAATCACCATTTAAACCATTTAGTTGCAATAACAACTTTAGATCTAACAAAGTCACACTAGCATGGTCTCCATGATATTATCCCTTAAACGTACTACCAGAGGTTCAAGATGAACATGATAGAGTCACAACACAAAACTGGGCAGCAGTAAAACACATCCAAAATAGTCATCATGAAACAAAATAAAAAGCCCAAATCAGAGAATTGTTGATTCCAACAGTAAGTACCAAAAAGAGCTCATTTCAACAATAAGTCAAATGTGACAACTGCCACAAAGAGAGCGATAGATAAAATTTGATGACTACTCCAAGAGAGGAAAATACTAAAAACCAATGCTAGCCCAACAACATGAGGAAAGCACCTCCAGCCCAATAAAATAAGGCATCAAAAAAATCACATTATAGGTGATGACTGAGTATAGTCACACCAGAGGGATAAATCACCACACAATGCTAAGGAATACATCATCCTAGCAATGTTAGAGAACTCACTCACACACATAAAACAATATACCATCAGTAATCTCATGCATATGAAAAAAACAAAAATTTCCATGCAATGCAACATTTAGATATTCATCAAATTAATATAGTTTTACATAAGCTTAAGAAACAATCAGATTGGGGACTTAAGTCATTAACCCAAATATATAATGCAAAACTACAACTTTGCAATGATTCACAATAAACACTCATTTTCAATTAAAGGAACCATTTCATAATTATAACAAAAAAATAAAGAATCACAAATAAGATTCATTCATCAACTTACAATCAGGAGAAAATAGGGAAACAATGCACCTAACCCCACAAGGAGAAACAAGAAGAGGCACAGAAGCCAACACATGGAAACCAATTAGTGGCTCCATCAAAAAAAGGTCACACAGGCAACCAACCAAACAAGGCACATCGATCCCACCTACAAGGCCAAGAAGACTCACTTCCTTCTCCACACACTACTCTAGTTGCATCTACTAGACAAGCAAGTCCATCACGACTAGATACCAAAGCAACAAAGATCACGAGTTCTCACCAAGACACTCGTACTCAACCAATCCAGCAACAACTATATGGGCAACATAAACACAGAGATCCCAATGTTTGAACATGGGCTCTGATACTAGATGTAATGCCCCACCCGAAGATCCTTTGAAAAAAGGATTCAAATCAAGCCAAGATTTGTTTGTTTACAAGTATGAATGCACAAGACAACATCATACAGGGATCACAAAGATCGCAACGGAAGACTTCAACACAATCTCGGCAACCAACGAATCTCTAAATGCCACTACCCAACTAACACAACGAAACAAAAGCCAACAACCACCACAACAAGATGAGGGCACAAGAAAAGACCACTCATCAACAAAACATCAAGCTAGGGTAAAATGCAGAATCCCAAAATTTGGCTAAGCTTGAAATTCTCAAGCCCTACAAATTGGCTAAGTCTGGATTTCTGAAGCTCTAAAATTTCCTAAAATCCATAACTTATCTCCGAGAGGTATGAAACCTATCTCAAACGATTTTTTGCATATATTAAAATATATCTTAAGTATATTAAATATACGTCAACTTATACTTAAACGATATATTTTAAACTCCGACAGACTAAAACAGAAACACAACTACTCGATTTGAAGAGAAATTGACAAAATTCAAAATGCAACAACATAGGGTCAAAGAACACCCAAAAGGGTATCCAAAACCACTCTCAAAAATATCGAATGATGAAGAAAAGTGCCCGCTGATGGCACGTGCAGGTTTTTCACAAAAATCGTGCGACACTTTTTACTAAGGGAGGGCGATACTTCTCCTTAAGGTGTGCGACACTCTTCCAGTGTCATATGACATTTCTCAACAAGGCATGTGATAGTTTTTAGCATCGTACGACATTTCTCAAAAAGGCATGCAACACTCTTCCAGTGTCGTACAACATTTCTCAAGAAGGCGTGCGATACATTATAGTGTCGCACGACATAGTTTGCATGGGCGTACGACACTTTTTAAAGTGTCGCACCATGCTGAACAAATGTCGCCCATAGAAACATGAAAACACTCCCAAAAGCAAAAAGGACCAAAATTAGAGCAAAAAACCTCCACACCAGGGAGTACCAGATCCACAAAGGCTCGAGGACTGAACACTCAAGTGCAAGAACAACACAGAAAGGAGAACATCTATCCATCTTAACTATAGTAGCAAAGAACACACTAAAATAAACATCGTAGTGAACTAAACAAACCAAACTAAGTACGCAGTTCCTCCCAACTGTCAATAGCATCATAAGACCATCATGGATCCTAGCCATCCCTCGCGCATAACATCCCAAGCCACTGACCAAATCATGAGTACTATCGTAAAAGGGATGTCACTACTAAAACATGCATAATAATAGCATAAGAAAATCTAACATGCTAGTGATAACGCATAAGATAATCCTACAGTAGATAACATCACCTATCACATGCTAAATAGCAGTAAGCAATAGATATACTACTAAAGCAAATCACATTATCTAGTCATATGCTAAACATCATAATAAGGGAATTCGCCAAATAAAATAACATCATCTAAACATGATATACAAGCATCCCAATGAAAGCATAAATCACAAGAAAGCATACTCTGAAACCCGAAGTACCAAGTGAAGACATCTAGTAACAATTGCACTAGGAAAAAAGATCATCTCTATACACCAATCCCTAGCAGTGGTGAAGGTAGCTACGCCTCCCAACCACATGGCACCCATAGGTCCACACCCACTGTGCTGATGGGGATAAAGATCCAACCACAAACACACAAAAATCACAACATCCATGGCTAACACTCACGCCAGACAGTATGATGGCTGAACCAAGAGCCTAAGACAATGCAAGGAGTACAGGTCCTGGTCAAACACTCAATAGGCTACTATGTAGAGACTAACATCATGGAGAGTCACTTGGCATCAAAAAGCCTAAGCTAGGACTTGCAAAAATTCAACATCCCTCAATAGAAAGGCTCTTGCACCCCGAATATTTTATTATCTTAAGTTTTATTACCAGTCACACATTTCCTTTAGTTATCACTTAAACAAGCTCCTCTCAGCCATACCCATGGTGTCATGATCATTGGGCTGCGAGATAGAAGCCCCCTCCATATGCTACCCTACCCTACCCATGCTCATCCTACGAAAAGTGCCCGTGGGCATGCATACTCCCATCCCAACCCCAATGATCATAACTTTTGGCAAATCCATGGAAGATCAAGCCTCACAAGTCACGCAACAAATGTATGCACACATACTTGTGTGTGGCAAACCACCATCATGAATATCATAACACAAGGACAGGAATGAGAACACAATGCAAAGAAAACACCCAACTGAAAGCAACAAAGGAAGGATGGATTCTACATGAATCCCAAAGCCAATAAAATCATACATCATGAAATCACTCAACTGGCCTAAATCCAAGAGTATGGATTCTACACGAATCCCAATGATGTAACTAGACCAAACATCGTGAACTCACTCAACCAGCCTCAATCCAAGAGTATGGATTCTACACGAATCCTAGCGTTCATGAAACAAAAGTAAAGGTCCAACAAAAACCATAACAAGTATAAAATCACTCAATCAAACACAACATCGGGAGTATGGATGCAACACACATCCCAATGCAACATAAAAGAAAAAAATTGGTTTGACTGATATCCAAACAGATCATCAAGGTTCACGACCCACATTGTGCCAAAAAAACTCGAGAAAATAGGGTGGCATGCAAAATGAATTAAAAACCCCAAAAATTTGGAAAACTTCAAAATTAAAACCCATTTGGCCTTTGGGTTCAAAAACCCCAAAAATCCAAAAATCAATGGAATCAGACACCGTATGCAAAAACGGCCAGCATAACAGCGTAAAATTCCAAATCCTCATAAAAAAAAATAGAGAAATGTTCATACCTGCCCAACTGGGTAGAACTAGCATACAAAAATGGAGGGGAACACTAGTTCTCAGCCTCCAAACAAACAGTCACCAAAAACAAAAGAAGAAACATAGCAAAAATAATAAAACAAGAAAGCACTACCTCACAGCCAAAAGGGAAAAATGGAAATCTGAACCATAAAATAAAATGCCCGCAGAAGTGGCTGAAAATCGTGGCAATCCAAGGTTTCCTTGAGCTGGATCCAACGAGCTCAACCTCGCGATGATCCCACACCCGTAGCTCCCACAACGAACAAAATAGTAAATTCTCATGAAGAGGATTTTGGGTTTTACTCTCCAACTTTCCAATTTGAAAGTGAGAAGTGAGGAATTAAATTCCTTTTTTTTGGATACTTATTCACTTTTCAGGTGAATAATCGATTAGGGCATTTAACCAGCCAATCTAGTTAAACCCCGAATTGACCCAAACGAAAATAGGCTATTCCTATAAATAGGAATTCATCTATGGCAAAGCTGCCAAAAATTAAAATAAATCAATTAAAAATTCTGAAAACCCAAAAACACATAAATCTCCTTAAACAACTTTCGCGACAATGCGAACCTCTAAATGCACAAACACGCTTACTGGTCTAATCACATAATGCAATGAGTTTGGATTTAATAATCACCAAAAGTTTTAAATTAAACATTTTAATAAAGGATACGTCAACCATACAAGGACAACATTGGTAAAATATGAAAGGCTGAATAACTAACTCCATGTACCACTGCCAGGGATATAAATCCTGCACACTAAACAACACGATCAAGTGCAATTGCATATAATAACATAGCTGAAGCAATAAATGCATTAAATAACCTAATTTAGCTATTTAATTAATTATATTAAAATAATCTATTTACATCACTCACATTCGCATAAAGCATAACAACGTAGGAATGAAGTAAATAACCATATCATTAAATCCATCACATAAAATAATCAGAGGTATGTCCAAATTCTAGATAACTAGATATCATCATAAAATACACTATTATCTCAAAATGCCATCATCATGCAATATGATTAATTGAACAGCATAGTAGTCTAATATCTATGATACTAATATCAAAGAGTAACATTTGACCCTCAGGTCATCTCAAATGTAAAACATCACATAAGAACAGATATCTCTCAGATCAAAATAAAACAAGGTAAATGTCCACAACACATAACCAAATAATCCAACAAGAACAATCCATTCTAATTACTTAAGTATTTAATAATCATTGATTACTCTGCATTAAAAAAGCATTTAAAACACATAAGCAAACACAGTCATAAACATGACTAACCACTGCTACAGGAACCTAGTCTTGTGTAGCATGGCAAAAGAACATAGTGCAATCTCTGCACACATCTCAGGGTAATCACGGAACAACCTCATGATACCACATCGATCCAAGTAACTACTAGCACAAACCTTAGTGAACCAAAAATCACATAATAATCTCAAAGATCAGTCAAAAGCATAATCAATGCAACTGATAAAGAAACATAAATCTAAACACCTCAATGGTGTAGACCACTCAGGGTCACAATCATGATCCATCACAACAAAATATCAGCAAGGGTGCATCCATTAGGATGACTTACAAAATTCAAATGGGAGAGGCACTACATCATCCCCCCCAAAGACTAGGCTTACTCTTAGAAGCTTGCAATCCAAGAATAGAATTCAAAACACACAAGAACCAAAATCAAAAGCGAGCAATAGGAATGACTCAACAACTCTTTACAAGTCAAACCCAAATCACTCCAACATTGTCAAACCATCGTGTTAACCCCCAAATAGGTTAACCACGAGAGAATGGGTGTCACATAGACACAAGGTCCTCCAACAAGGAACCTTCTATGCGCTAGGAAGAACCCACCTAGCCATAGAGTCAACAATACAAGGTAAGGAAAATCCCTCTCTACCTCGTCAACAGGTGCCCAACTACAACATGCACCAACCACATGACCAAAAAACCAGGTCAAAAGACTAAGCACTTCCAACAAAAGTTGAAATCATGGGGAATAATCATCCCAAACTCCAAAGAATACTATCATGTCACACATGATCATTCTAGAATCCACGTAAACTCACCCTTAGAACAAAGAGGATGAAAGTTTACCAAAAAAAGGACACACTCCAAAGGACTACTCACCACCAAGTGTAGGAGCATGACACCTCACCAAGGCACAAAAACTCAACTACCACTAGAAACTAGGGTAACATAAACCAACCAAACAAGATATCACCTTTCCACAAGGTTACACAGACTTTCGTCAGTGGACACAATCATCAAATGTCTGCATACCAACTCACGAGATGGTAACATGTGTCCTACGATACCATGTCCCTCTAGCACCATGCTAGGAAAACTACACCCAATCTACCACTAAACTCAATCTCTAGCTTCAAGTCAATAATTAAAGAGAAAACTTGACTGAGACAATCCACATGAAGATAGAAGCTTAGGGAGAAGGATACTACAGAGTATTAGGACTGAGAGGGAGTCTGTCTCTCAACCTCTACACTCACCAAGACACTCGTACTCAACCAACGCAGCAACAACTATATGGGCAACATAAACAAAGAGATCCCAATATTCTAACATGGGCTCTGATACCAAATGTAATGCCCCACTCAAAGATCCTTGGAAACAAGGATTCAAATCATGCCAAGATTTTTTTTTTAACAAGTATGAATGCACAAGACAACATCATACAGGGATCACAAAGATCGCAACGGAAGACTTCAACACAATCCTGGCAACCAACGAATCTCCAAATGCCACTACCCAACTGACACATTGAAACAAAAGGAAACAACCACCACAACAAGATGAGGGCACAAGAAAAGACCACTCATAAACAAAACACCAAGCTGTGGTAAAATGCAGAATCCCAAAATTTGCCTAAGCCTGAAATCCTGAAGCCTTGAAAATTGGCTAAGTCTGGATTTTTGAAGCCCTGAAATTTCCTAGAATCCATAACTTATCTCCGAGAGGTCTAGAACCTATCTCAAATAATTTGTCGCATATATTAAAAATACTCGAATACTCGATTTCAAGAGAAACTGACAGAATTCAAAATGCAATAGAATAGGGTCAAAGAATGCCCAAAAGGGTATCCAAAACAACTCTCAAAAAGATCGAATCATGAAGAAAAGTGCCTGCTAATGGCACGCGTAGGTTTTTTCACAAAAACTGTGCGACACTTTTTACTAAGGGAGGGTGATACTTCTCCTTAAGGCATGCAACACTCTTCCAGTGGCGTACGACATTTCTCAAGAAGGCATGCAACACTTTTCAACATTGTATGATATTTCTCAAAAAGGCGTGCGACACTCTTCTAGTGTCGTACAACATTTCTCAAGAAGGTGTGTGATACATTACAGTGTTGTACGACATAGTTTGCATGGGTGTGCGATACTTTTTAAAGTGTCGCACCATGCTGAACAAATGTCACCCATAGAAACACAAAAACACTCTTAGAAGCAAAAAGGGCCAAAATTAGAGCAAAGAACCTCCACACCAGGGAGTACCAGATCCACAAAGGCTCGAGGAATGAACACTCAAGTGCAAGAACAACATAGAAAGGAGAACATCTATCCATCTAAACTATAGTAGCAATGAACACACTGAAATAAACATCGTAGTGAACTAAACAACCAAACTAAGTATGCGGTTCCTCCCAACCGTCAATAGCATGATAAGACCATCGTGGATCCTAGCCATCCCCCACGTGTAACATCCCAAGCCACCAACCAAATCATTAGTACTGTCATTATATTGACATCACTACTAAAATATGCATAATAATAGCATAAGAAAATCTAACATGCTAGTGATAACGCATAAGATAATCCTAGAGTAGATAACATCACCTATCACATGCTAAATAGCAGTAAGCAATAGATATACTACTAAAGCAAATCACATCATCTAATCATATGCTAAACATCATAATAAGGGAGTGCGCCAAATAAAATAACATCATCTAAACATGATATACAAGCATCCCAATGAAAGCATAAATCACAAGAAAGCATACTGTGAAACTCGAAGTACCAAGTGAAGACATCCAGCAACGGTCGCACTAGGACAAAAGATCATCTCTGTACACTGATCCCTAGCAATGGTGAAGGTAGCTACACCTCCCAACCACATGACACCCATAGGTCCACACCCACCATGCTGATGGAGATAAAGATCCAACCACAAACACACAAAAATCACAACATCCATGGCTAACACTCATGCTAGACAATATGATGGCTGAACCAAGAACCTAAGACAATGCAAGGATTATAGGTCTTTGTTAGACACTCAATAGGCTACTATGTAGGGACTAACATCATAGAGAGTCAGTTGGCATCGAAAAGCCCAAGCTAGGACTTGCATAGATTCAACATCCCTCAACGGAAAGGCTCTTGCACCCAAATATTTTATTATCTTAAGTTTTATTACCAGTGACACATTTTCTTTAGTTATCACTTAAACAAGCTCCTCTCAGCCATACCCATGGCATCATGATCACTGGGCTGCAAGATAGAAGCCCCTTCCATATCCTACCCTACCCTACCCATGCTTATCCTACGACAAGTGCCCGTGGGCATGCATACTCCCATCCCAACCCCAATGATCATAACTTTTGGAAAATCCATGAAAGATCGGGCCTTGCAAGTCCCCCAACAAATGTACGTGCACGTACTTGTGTTTGGCACACCACCATCACAAAGATCATAACACAAGGATAGGAATGAGAACACAATGCAAAGAAAACACCCAACTGAAAGCAACATGGGAAGGATGGATTCTACACGAATCCCAAAGCCAATAAAATCATACATCATGATATCACTCAACTGGCCTCAATTCGAGAGTATGGATTCTATATGAATCCCAATGATGTAACAAGACCAAACATCGTCAACTCACTCAACCGACCTCAATCCGAGAGTATGGATTCTACATGAATCCTAGCATTCACGAAACAAAAGCAAAGGTCCAACAAAAACTATAACAAGTATAAAATCACTCAACCGAACATAACATCAGGAGTACAGATGGAACACGCATCCCAATGCAACATAAAAGTGAAAAAGTGGTCTAAATGAAATCCAAATGGATCATCAAGGTCCATGACCCACATTGTGCCAAGAAAACTCGAGAAAATAGGGCGGCATGCAAAACGAGGTAAAAACCCCAAAAATTTGGAAAACTTCAAAATTAAAACCCATTTGGCCTTTGGGTTCAAAAACCCCAAAAAGCCAAAAATCAATATAAGCGGACACCATATGCAAAAGCAGCCAGCATAACGGCATAAAATTCCAAACCTTCATCCCAAAAAATAGGGAAATGTTCACACCCGCCCAATCGGGTAGAACTAGCATACAGAAATGGAGGGGAACAATAGTTCTCAGCCTCCAAACAAATGGCTACCAAAAATAGAAGTAGAAACAATAAAACAAGAAAGCCCTACCTCACAGCCAAAAGGGCAAAATGGAAATCTGAACCATAAAATAAAATGCTCGCAGAAGTGGCTGAAAATCGTGACAATCCAAGGTTTCCCTGAGCTGGATCCAACAAGCTCAACCTCACGACGATCCCACACCCGTAGCTCCCACAACGAACAAAACAGTAAATCCTCATGAAGAACATTTTGGGTTTTACTCTCCAACTTTCCAATTTGAAAGTGAGAAGTGAGAAATTAAATTCCTTTTTTTTGGATACTTATTCACTTTTCGGGTGAATAATCGATTAGGGAATTTAACTAGCCAATCTAGTTAAACCTCGAATTGACCCAAACAAAAATAGGATATTCCTATAAATAGGAATTCATCTATGGCATAGCTGTCAAAAATTAGAATAAATCAATTAAAAAGCCTGAAAACCCAAAAACACATAAATCTCCTTAAACAACTTTTGCGACAATGCAAACCTCTAAATGCACAAACATGCTTACTAGTCTAATCAGATAATACAATGAGTTTGGATTTAATAATCACCAAAAGGTTTAAATTAAACATTTTAATAAATGATACGTCGACCATACAAGGACAACATTGGTAGAATATGAAAGGCTGAATCACTAACTCCATGTGCCACTACCAAGGATATAAATCTTGCACACTAAACAACACAATCAAGTGCAATTGCATATAATAACATAGCCGAAGCAATAAATGCATTAAATCACCTAATTTAGCCATTTAATTAATTATATTAAAATAATCTATTTACATCACTCACGTTCGCATAAAGCATAGCAATGTAGGAATGAGGTAAATAACCATAGCATTAAATCCATCACATAACATAATCAGAGGTATGTCCAAATACCAAATAACCAGATATCATCGCAAAACACACTGTTTTCTCAAAATGGCATCATCATGCAATATGATTAACTGAACATCATAGTAGTCTAATATCTATGATACTAGAATCAAAGAGTAACATTTGACCCTCAGGTCATCTCAAATGTAAAACATCACATAAGAACAGATATCTCTTAGATCAAAATAAAACAAGGTAAATATCTGTAGCACATAACCAAATAATCCAACAAGAACAATCCATTCTAATTACTTAAGCATTTAATAATGATTGATTACTCTACATTAAAAAGGCTTTTAAAGCACATAAGAAAACACAGTCATAAACATGACTAACCACTCTTATAGGAACCTAGTCCAGTGTAGCATGGTAAAAGAACATAGTGCAATCTCTGCACACATCTCAGGGTAATCACAAAACAACCTCATGATACCACATCGATCTTGGTAACTACTGGCACAAACCTTAGTGAACCAAAAATCACATCATAATCTCAAAGATCAGTAAAAAATCATAATCAACACAACTGATAAAGAAACATAAATCCAAACACCTCAATGGTGTAGACCACTCAGGGTCACAATCATGATCCATCACAACAAAAGATCAGCAAGGGTGCATCCATCAGGACAACTTACAATAGTCAAATGGGAGAGGCACTACATATAACCCCAAGCATACCTCACAAATACACAAAAGTCTCTTCAGGAAGAGGCTTAGTGAAAATATCTACAATCTTCTCTTTGGTGCTTATAGACTCTAATTTTATCTCCTTATCTAGAGCTTTCTCTCTCAACTTATGATACTTGATAGAAATGTGCTTAGTCTTTGAATGCAATACTAGATTCTTAGACATATTTATCATGCTTGTGTTGTCACAATGTATGGCAATAGGTTCACTAATTTCTATCATTATATCCTTTAGCATGTACTTCATCCAAATGACTTGATTGCAATTATTTGCTATTGCAACATACTCTGCTTCCATTATACTTTGTGATGCACAATCATATTTCTTGTTTAACCAAGAAACCAATCTTCCTCCAATAAAGAAGGCTCCTCTACGAGTGCTTTTTCTATCATCCATACTACCTACCCAATCTACATTTGTATAAGCACTTAGAGTAAAATCATTAAATCTATCATACCACAATCTAAACTTAGATGTTCCCTTCAGATATCTAAATATCCTTTTCTCTGTTGCATAATGTGCTTCTCTGGGATCAACTTGGAATCTTGCAACAATTCCAACTACATTTTCTATATCAAGTCTTGTGTGAGTTAGATATTACAATCCTCCAATCATAGATCTATACTTTATCTATTCAATAGTAGGTGTCTCATCCCTGGTAGATAACTTGTGTCTAGTTACCACAGGTGTTCCAATGAGTTTACATGCTTTTCAAACCAAACCTTTTTAGTAAATCCTTTAAGTACTTAGTTTGATAAATAAATATTCCTTCTTTATTTTGTATGATTTATAATTCTAGGATATATTTCATCTCTCCTATCATACTCATCTTGAATTCCTTCATCATCTCTTTAAAAAACTTTTTGCTTTCCTCATCATTTCCTCCAAATATGATATCATCAACAAATATTACCAAAATCATGAAACCAACATCAATTTATTTCCAATATAGATTACTATCTATCATACCTTTGTTATATCCAAGTATTGTCAAATTTTTATCCAACCTTGCATATCAAGTTTTGGGTACTCGTGTCAATCCATACAATGCTTTCCTTAGTATGCATACTATGTCCTTGTCATCTATCAAATGACATCCTTTAGGCTACTCAATGTATACCTCTTCTTCAAGTTCTCCATTCAAAAATCCTGACTTGACATCCATATGATATACTTTAAATTTCTTTTGTGCTATATAGGCTAAGAATAATATTACTACTTCTGTTCTAGCCACTGGAGCATAAGTTTCCTCATAGTCTATTCCTTCTTGTTGTGAGTAACCTTTATATACCAATCTTTCTTTATTTCTTAAAACTTTTCCTTGTTCATTCATATTGTTTCTAAATACCCATTTAGTTTCTATAACATTTTTGTCTACTGGTCTGATGACCAATTCCCATGTCTCATTCTTAACTATCTAATCTAATTCCTCTTTCATGGCTTATTCCTAATAATCATCTTTACATACTTCATCTACATTCTTAAGCTCAACTTTAGATATCAAGCATAGTTCATTATTTACTTTTCTTCTTGTCATCACACCTTTATCTTTACTTCCAATGATCTACTTAAATAGGTGATTCTTTATCATATTCTTTCTTGAAGTAGGAGTTTCTATTTCAACTCTTCACTCTACTAAAGGTTCTAAAATTTGTTCCTATCTTGGCTCTCCCTCATTCTACAAATAATTGTTAGTCTCAATAAATAATTCATCATTCCTTGGCTTAGTAACAACATCATCATCTGAATTGTAATCAACTATGTTCTCTTGTATTATGAATTTCTCATCATTTCTCACATTTGTACTTTTCATAATAGTCTTAGTTCTTTGTTTATAACATCTATAAGCCTTTCTTTTCAATGAATAAGCAAGAAACATACCTTCATCACTTCAAGCATCAAACTTACCAATATGATCATCTCTTTTGATATAACACTTACTCCCAAAGATTCTAAAATATCTAACTATGTGTGAGTGACCAAACCATTATTTATAAGGTGTCTTGTTTGTATCTTTCCTAGCCTGCATTTTGTTCATAGTGTAGACTTCTACATTCATAAATTCTCTCCACAATATCTTTAATACATCATTCTCTACTAACATAGCTCTTGTAACTTTTGTAACTAATTTTTTCCTTCTTTTTGCAACATCATTTTGTTCAGGGGTTCTCAGAGCTGATAATTTTTATTCCATTTTCTTCACAAAATATGTTAAACTCATTTGAAGTAAATTCTCCTCCTCTGTCTAATTTGAAACATTTAATCTTCATACCAGATTCATTTTCAACTCTATTTTTGAATATCTTAAACTTATCAAATGCCTCAAATTTCTCTTTAGGAAATACAACCCACATCATTCTAGAAAAATCATCAACTAGAATCATGAAATACCTTTCACCATAGAGTCCTTTAGTCTTTGTAGGATCGCTAAGATCTAAGTGTACAATTTCCAACTTCACTATAGTGGTAAAATTATTGTTGGGAAAAGAAGTTATGTTATGCTTGGCCAAAACACACTCCTTGTAAATTGTGTTAGTAGGCTTTACAATTTTCAGAAAATCTCTAACTACAAACACTCTACTAGTCCTCACAATACTGCCAAATTTTATATGACAAAATATATTATGCCATAACCAAATATCATCTAATTTTGCAACCAAATATGTCATTTTAGTAGGATTCAACTAAAATACATTATCTTTAGACCTAATTCCTATTCCGATTACCTTTCCTTGTTTATCTTTGATTATGCATATCTTTTCTGTGAACTACAACTGAGAAGCTTTGTATACTAATTGTCTAACACTCAAAAAACATTTCTTTAAACCATTAACAAAGTATAAATATTTAGTGTTAGTCTTACCATCAAGAGTTATAGATCCAATACATTTTAACTTGGCATGTTGCATTGGTTCCAACTCTAGCAATTCCTCCATCCTGACTTTTGAAGTCAACAAACTTGTTCATGTCACTAGTCATATGATGTAAACAACCATTTTCAATTATCCAATTAGATTTATTTGCAACCTATGACACCAAAGCTACCTTCTCTAGACTTTCTTCTTTAATTGCTACAAATCCAATTTCATCATCACTAGCACTTAATGCTTGTTCATCAGAATCATTATCTTCATTTGCATAAAAAAACTCTCTATCTTTTCTAGGCTTATGATTTCCCTTATATTTTTTCTCTCTTTTAAGAATCTTAGATGCATAATGACCATATTCATCATAGGTCCAACATTTAAAAAATTTCTTACCTCCTTTTTCTCTTCCTACCAGAAGGTCTATTCCTTCCTCAATCTTTTTGTCCTCCTCAAATCTGCTACTACTAGCAAAATCTCTTCTAGCACTTATGCTCCTTGATAAATTAGGTCTAATATTCAAGGCACTGAAAGCCACTTGTCCCAGTATGGCCCTTTTTAGTTCAATTTTATGTAGATTTTACTTGTTTCCTGGCCATTGGATCTTCCAAGATCCATGGTAGGGGTATGCCCACACTGTCAAGGTGCTCAATGTTTAATGAAAGCAAGGATATGCCAAGTTGACATGTGTACAGGTGGCCCTCTCTTTCTTTTTATTTTCTAAGCAGTAATTATGGTTGTTTCTCAATTCTTGATCAAATGTGAATCTAGGGTTGTTGTATTCCCACATTTTGAAGATGCACAAAAGATAAGGAAAGTGAGAATATGACATGAGGAGATGTGTCCTATCTGGCTTAGATGGTGAAGCTAGAGAAGAGATAAACAAATTACAAGATGACACATGGCACATCTTAGGAAAGACAAAAAAATCAATATGGTAAAGTTCAAGTTTTGAATGAGTTTCATGATATTTGATAGATAAAGTAAAATGTAGGTTCATTCACTATATCTCTCATTCAAGGAAGAAATTTATTTAGAATGGGTGCTTTGTTGCAAGATTGCATGGTGAGCTAGGTTCACAATTTTGAAGGAATATTGATTATAAGACCAAAGCAGATGATGTCTAATGGCACGAAAAGGTCAAAATCATAAGATCATAAAGTAAAGTGCCAAGGAAAGGTGGAGCCAAGAATATAAGAAAGAAAAATATGAATTTGTTGAGTTAGGTTCTCGATCTTATTGTTGGGACTCAAAATTGCCTTCCCCATTTTGAGTACCATTGAATTTTGAGCCCTATAAACAATTTTAAGTGCACATGTACCCGACTATACCTTTGAGCCCCAAGAGGTGTTTAATGCTTCTGGCACCTTCCTTTTAGTGTGTCCACTTGTTCCATTAAGTTAAATTGAGATTTTGAGCCATCCTATGAAGTCTTGTTTTAAGCAATTTTCAAATTTTTCATTTTCACCTAAGTGTCAAACAACAACAGGAGGTTGCATTTGCAATTGAATATCTCGCACCCAGAAATGTTTTGTGACTTGCTACTTTGGGAGTGCGTAATGTCCATACTTGAGAACCTATGTTTCAAATTTTGAGTTGTTTTGAGTTCGTTTGACTAGCTTTTGAATCCCTCAAAGTTGGTCATTTAAATTTTTCATGTTGATGCACATTGTCCTAAATTCTAGGAAACCCTATTTGACGTATTATAACTTTTGACTAGTTGGCCTGAATGCTAAAATTCCTTTTATGTTGCATTGTAGATGTTAGAGACTTGTCATGTTTCAAGTTTCAGCTCATGAAAAATCTGTTTGATCAGTTTTCAAATGCGATTCCAAATGCAATTTCTATCTTTTTACTAGTGTTAGCAATTGTAGATCGATTGGAACCCCTGTTCATGATGTCATAACTCAAAATTAATGATTGGTAAGATCAAATGGATTGTACCACTATGTAGTACTTTGAAAATACTTCAGGTGTGTTAGTTTTCAAATCTTAACAAATTTGTTTGCACACTTTTCTAGGTCAAGTCCATTTGCAAAAAATCACTTTCTGTCAGTATTTCCAGTTTGCAAAATCCAAGTGGCATGTGGTGGGTCCTCGGATGATGTCAGTAGGCAAGACTAAGCATTATTTTATTCAAAATAAGATGCATGCTGATGTGGAGGTGGGAACCTAGATTGTGCCACGTGTCCACATCCTGTGGATGGCACAAGCCCGCAATATTAAGTTGCACACTAGTTAGACAATGCGGGAATGTGAATTGTTGCCATGTGGCAGCAGGTCTTGGCTGGCAGTGAGGTGGCAATTAGGAGCAATTTTTGAGGAAGCATAAGATCGTGACACATGTCATGATCTGACAAATAGTGCCTGCCCACATTACGAAGATGTAAGCCAGTTAAGAAATGCGAGCATGCAGGATTGTGCCACGTGTCACTCGGCCTAGGCAGATGGTGATGTGGTGACTAGAGCAGAGGTGGACTAATCATAGAGTGCCATGTGGAAGGTGTGTAGAGTTGGCCAATCAAAAGATGACATGTGGCATTCATTTGTACTAGTTGACTAGTAAAAAATTGACAAGTGGCAATCGATCAAAGGCTATTGACTAGATGGGGGCATAGGATAGAAAGTAAAATGTCTAATGAGAATAGATGCGTTAAAAGAATTTTTAATTTCAAAAGGGGATTTAATCTAAAGTTGTGACTTTAAATTTTTTTAAAATTTTTGAAATTCAAATTTTAAAATCAAAGAGTTACAAACTTGGTTTTCTACCAAAGGGGGATTTTTCAAACCAAGATCTAAGAGGTTCCTAGTATGCGAACATAGCGATACTATATATCATCAAAATTGGGAGAATCTAAATTTTTAGATTCTGAGGTTAGTTTTTGCACAAGAATCCATCTGCTCGAGCTATACAAGGTTTTCTCTCAGATTCCTATTTTGCAACTGTATTCAGGTAATGAAGTTCAAAATTGTTTTATAACATGATAATGACCTGAATAAGCATAAAATATGGTGAAAATGCAATTGGGGTAAATTGTAACTACTTTCAAGTTAGTTGAACCTCATTTCCTCTAGCATTTCATAAAGTTATCAAATATTTTAGATGCATAAAGCGATCTCATCATTCAGCAAGAGGATATTTTATAAGTTTATTACAAGTAATGATGAAATAAAATCAGATCAAATGGGTAGATGGATAAAAGATATTTTGCAATTGCTAGGATGGAATTCCAAGTGGACACATGTCATCTTTAGAATAGATCTAGGAATTCACTTCTTGCTATATCTTGCTTTCTTTCTTCCATTGTGGGGGTTCCATTTTTTCACTATGAGACCATTGTTGGTTGGAATTTCTCAGTCTTTCTATGAAACAATTTTGTTGGATCTAGATCTGTGATTCCACCTTCATTCTTCAGCATATTCTCTCTTGTATGAATAACATTAGGAAGGAATACATAGATAGTTCAGATCTATTAGGTATTTCTATGTTTTCATTTTCATGCATATGACTGTATTAATTTCAAGGAAATAATACAAAGGGTAGTAGATGATTGAGTTTGAGTTGAATCTTGTCTCCATTCTCAGTGAGTTGTAATGTTTTATGACCTTTAAACAAAGAGCCTAGGTCATAGTTGCAGTCCCTTAAGGTTGTATGTTGTTTCATTATTGCTGATAATTCAAGGAATTGTGTAAATGCTTCATTGAAATCAATAGAGTTACAAATTTATTGAGGAGGATATCAGGTAAGAATGAGATTTAAATTGAACATAGATGTCTATTTACAAGTTGAATAGATAGATTAGATATCTAAAGATACACATATGTCTCAAATATTCATATGTATGTTTTTGATTCATAGATTTTCCCAAAGGTTAACGCACTGATCAGTTTACAAGATCACTAGGTCTTACTATTGCACATTTGAGGATTTGTTGAAAATCAACATCAATAATCAAAAGTGTTTTCACCTTTCATGTTGAAGGAGCTATAATTGTTTAACCCTTGCTTAGCTTATGAGATTCATAGATTTTTATTTAGCTACTATAGATTTGTGTCATTTCATAAGTTATTAGGAGATATAAGAGGTTTCCATCTGCTTAATAGATTTAGGGATATGTTTTTGCACTAGTATGATATCATTTGAATCTAAGGTCTACCTGCCTAGGTTTAGTAGAGCCTGAAGTAGAAGGGTCATGCCTTATAGTTGGCTTGTTGTCATAAATATCATGTTGAAAATGGGAGTTAGCTACCCCTAGATATGTTATTTTCTCAGTGGGATAATTGAAAACCCTCTAGCATTTTCAAACACCAACACTTATGATGGGTAGTGTGGCTATGAGATCTCAAGGGGAAGATAGGAGGATTACAAGGCTATGAATGTTGAATGATCATAAGATTGTAAGTGATTGGTGAAGCTGCAATATTATAATGAAGTAGAAAGCTTAAGATTTTAAATTGTTGAGATGATGTGATATTGCTTTTATCGTAAGATCTCAAGCATAAAGTGTGAAGCTTCCAAAGTTACGGTAAAGAGAGGTAACCTATTGTCCTATGGTTATAAAGAGTAAGAGATGGTGCCTCAATATTACAATAAGCTATGTCATGACATTGTAAGGGTTTAAATTTTGACTACCAAAGTTATGAAATGGTTTACTAAGCAATGATCATAAGATTGTAGGAAAGTGAGAATGAGTTAAGACACTGTGCCAAGGAGTGTAAACTATGATCATATGATCATAAGTGGTAAATAGGTGTGTTTTGATGTCACAACAACTAAGGTATTGTATGGTCACAAAAAAATTTTACAAGTATTGTGATGCTATGATAAGGGATTAATAATTGACAATCATAAGATCTTAGATCTAGTGCTTCCTTCTTGATATGATACGAAGGGGATTTTTCTCTAGTGTATCATGAGATCATGACATGATGAGACTAGGAGTTTAAAAGTTTCAATAAATTTTAAAAATGTTACATATGTGGATCTCACATGGAATTCAACTAATTTTTGACCCTAGGATGGTGGAAATATAAAATGAAATAGAGCATGGCATAGGTTGGCCAAAAAGATGGATGAGTTGATGCTTGAGTAGCACAATTTTGATGGGGATCATATTTTATGGTGGAGTATGGATATGGTGGAAATTAGATAAAATCAATTTTGTGGAATGGGTACCAAGAAAGAAGTAAATGTTTTCACTGGCAGTTACAAATATCAAGACTATGTCAGCAGAGGCAATTGAAGAATTTCATGATGAAAGGTAGTAGAGGAAAAACCAAATCAGGTTTAAGGAATCCTATAGCAAGTTCCACCATGTTGATTTTGTGGTTTTTGTCCTAATTTCATTTAAGAGTGCTAAATGCAATATCTTTGATATCTCTGCATGTATTTTCTAGTCATATTTTTGACATGTGTCCTCTCATCTATAGCTTGTTGTAATCCTTTATAAGGATTTCCAGGATGAGGAGGAGGGGTTCCATATTTTGGAAAAAATATTTTTCACTACTATGATACTACAAGGATGGTTCCAGTTTGAAGGGTTTTTCCATTATGGTGATACCATTTTTTAGTATTTCTCTATTATGAATAACACTATATTTCCTTATGAGAAACTAGTTAATACAGTCATCTATTGTGCCTTATCAAAGTTTTGTATACACTTTATGTATTGGTTTCAATGAATTGAATATAATAAACAACCAACTTCTTAGTTTCATTCTAATTCTCATCTCCTATCTCTATAATTTGGAATATTTTTTGGTTTAGAGACAAAGAACTTAAACCCCTTTGCAACCCCTTAAAGTTTTATGTCTTGTATGTTTTTTTGTTGGAACAAATATCCAAGTAAATGCTTGATATATTTGATAGGTTTGTTGGTTATTTGAGAAGGATATTTTTATGAACATTGATGTCTATTTGCAAGGTAGATAGATAGATTAGGTATCTGAGTATATGAGTATAATTGGGTATCCATGTGTATGTTTTGACTTAGTTAATGCCCAATAGATAAGGGATTGATCATCTTGGAGAATACAAATTTTTTTTGTTCATACCTTAGTCTTGTCAATATTCAACATCATTAATCAAATCTTTTCCCTTTCATGTTGAAAGAGCTAAAAGAGATACCCTCATTTGTCTTATCTAGTTTATAGGTTATGTTATTAGTTATTCCATGCCTATATTGTCTATATAAGAATTACAAGATTAAGATATTATCTACTTTGTTAGATTTGGTTATATTCCTTGATAGCGGTACCATATAAAGAATTTGAGGTCAGCCTACCTAGGTTTTGTAGAGCTTGAAGAGAAAAAGGAGATTAAATATCCTTATAGTTGGACCTGGTGTTTGAATAGGTGCATTGAACATGGCAATTAGCTACCCCTAGGTGTATTTGTTCTTATCACTAGGTTATTCAAAATTTGTTAATTTAGATGCCAACAAGATGGTGACTCTATTGGGGATAAGGTTCTAGTAAAAATTATTAGAAGGACAAGAATATTTGGTGCAAATTGAATACCTCAACCCTATATTTCTTTTACTTTGTCAAGGGTATAAAATTCCAAAGCTTTTATGTAGTTTCTTCAATACCTATTGTAAATTCTGGACCAATTTGTTGTCTTGTGCAAGTTAGGAAATTTTTTTATCACTAAGTGAGTGGCAACTTGAAGTTATATAGTCAGAATGTAGATTTGAAGAAGTGATCTTAGGCCCTTGGCAATAGTTGAAAGAAAATGTGGGATGCTATACAAGAGTTACTAAATCAAGATAAGATTTGAATCTATTGTTGTTCACATCATTGAAGAGGTTTGCAAGCATTAAAATTAAGGTATTTTTCACTTTCATGAGATTTTATTTCCCATGAAGGTAAGTTATACAAAAGTTTCCCCATCAAGTGATTTTTTCAGCAATAAGTAGGAGAAGTGTTTAAGGCATCTCAACATACTTTATGAAAGATAGATTCAAAAAGTGTATTCACATTTTGGAGTATGTTAGAGATTAAGTTCTGCAAGTTATAAATTATGAAAATCATTTTGGTGAGTTGTAAGTTTGCAAGAGATGGCAAATTCCTTTTCACCTAGTATGCAATCCATTGATAAAAACCATAGATCTATCTCTACCAAGAGGTACATGCCATTAGTTTTCAATGGCATTCATGGTTTCCCAAACACCATTCCATATGATCTTGGAAAAAAATTTCCTAAGTTCAATGGGATCAATTTGGATTTAGACAATCACCATATTTAGATGTTTAGTGATTTGATTGGTGATTTTGAGATTGCTCATGAACATGTGCATATGAAGTTGTTTGTTCAAACTTTAGAAGGTGATGCTAGAAATTGGTTCTCCTTTCTACTAGCATGTTTTATTTCATCTTGGAATGAGTTACATTCAACCTTAAAGTAGCAATTTGGGGAAAGACTGAGCATCTCTAATTCTTTTGAGAAGTTTTTAAAAATCAAAATTAGGAAGGGTGAACTTATTCCTACATTCAATATCAAATTTTCAAGGGCCTTGAATAAGATTCCTGAAAAATGTAGACTAGATAATCAAGTGTGTCTAGTGGATTATCTTGATGCATTTGATACAAAAATGACTTATTGGATGAGGGATAAAGAGCCCAAGACTTTTTATCAAACATTCATGACAGTAATAGAGATTGAAAACAATGGAAGATATGGACTAACTAGGAGTCATTTCCCTAGACATGTTTGCCTACAGGTGTGGGACTAAAAAATGGGTTAAATGCATAACATACTATGAGAAAATCACAAACTCAATAATCATACATTAGCACCCACTAGTCTACCATGAAAGCCAAACTAACAAAGAAAGTAAACAATGTTAAAACTCCCTCTTTTGTTTGTAGCTCCCATGTCCTTCTTTCTTCTACAAATGATGTAGCTCCAAAGTTACCTATAGTGCACAAAAAAATTGAAGAAAATGCCTAAGACGATGATAATTCTATGAGAATACTTGAAGTTGTGATTTTAGTGTGATAGCAAGAGTGCAAAATATTCAAAAACTAGGGACCGAAAATGAGAGAAAGAGTGCTCATTTTATAATGGGAATGGAGGATGAGAGCATTGGATTTTTCACCCTTAGATATGTGATGTGGCAAGAGATTCCTTTGAGAATCCATGATGCATATTAAAAAAGATCCCAAGTATAAGATTATATTATGCATGGAAGTCAAACTTGGGTAAATGTGGAAGAGAATCTATGATGCGTCATAAGACACCTCAACCCACTTAAAGCAAAGAATCTATGACAAAGAAGCCAAATATGGACATGTGTAAGAGAATAAGAATATTGGATTATGACATATCTTAGCCAAGTTTCAAAGGAGAATCCATGAGGTGTCATACCCAATTGTCATGATAATGTCAATATTTCATGGAATATTTGAATTAAAAATCCTTTATTCCACAAAATAGAAATTAGTAAAAATGGAATAATGATGGAAAATGTAACTTAGGAAATTGTGAATTTCCATGGCTTGCAGATGATGAATCAATTAATTAATAAAATTAATTAATTGAGAAGGACAATTAGGAAGAATAATTATTAAGAATAATAGGATTAAATTATGGGTTATTTAATCCTATAAAGAAAATTAGTAAAATGATTGGCCAGTTTGATTTAATAAGTGCGATAGTATATTTTGATGAAGATGTGATAATGATATGGATTGAATATGATGATGATAGATAGACCAAATCCATGGTCAAATTGATTAATTGATTGAAATTGATAACATGCCAAGGACACATGACATGATTGATTGATACGTAACATTTAACTAACATTGTAAATGCTACAAGATCGAGATTGATTGATAAGGTTGATCATAATAATATTGATGAACATTGTCAATATTATTAAAGTGGTTTGAGGATGTCATGATCTGACACTAAGAGCCTCAACAATGTCAAAGACTGGATGACAAGAATGATAGTTTGACCTAGCACTGAGAGCCATGATAATACTAAGGTCAAATTAATAATATTTGATAGATTGATAGATTTCCAAGGCACTGCAAGCCACAACAATACCTAGGAATGGACTAATAATGATTAATTTAAGATGTTTGATGTGTTTCATGATGATTAGGACTGATTTCAAGTGATTCTAAGTTGATTTGGAGTGATTTTGAGTTGATTTGAAATGGTTTTGGGTTGACATGAAATTGATGTGAAAGAGGATATAAATGATAAAATATGATCAGTTTGGCCAAAAGATCAAAATTATTGGAATAAGAAAATGGGATGAATTAGTATGAAGAAGTGATGAAACCATAGATGCGAACCATTTTTGAGCATCTACATTTTGCCCCTCTTTGATACAATGTGATATAGAGCGTTGTGTCAAAGAATAACTGATGAGAAAGCCACAACATGCCCTAGTAGAGATGATATATATGGGTTTCCCCTTGAGAAATTGACTAAGATAAGCATATGATAAGTCAATTCATCAACAACAAGAAGAAAAAACCATAGTAATTGACAAATCACAAATTAGAGCTAAAATGTGAAAGTTATCAGGTCCAAAGTGCAGAATGGGGTCAATCAAATGCCTGAGAGTAATTGCATGGGTTGCCACTCAATAAAGACATAAAATGATGAAAATGATAGTTCATTTTTTTTCTATGAAGATATGAATCCAACACAACTGACAGATTGCAAATTTGAGTTAAAATTCAAAAGTTATGGGCTCCAAAGTGCAACATAGGGGCTCTAGGAGCAGTTTTGGGCATCCTACTACCCCAAGTGTGCCCAAAATGCACCCAAGTGCACCCAGTGCACACTTGGTAATCCCAAGTACACCATGAAAATACTAAGTGCACCTTGGGAACACTTGGGAAGCCCAAGTGTACTCAAAAAATGCAAAATGTGCCCAAGGAGGCTCTGGGGGCCAAAATCAACCTCACGAGGGGTCAATCAAGAGCCCAAGAGTAGTGTCAAGGATTACCACTTAATATAGTGACCAAATAATGAAAATGATAGCTAATGATTTTCAAAACAAAGATATGAGCCCAACATAATTGACAGTTCATAAATTAGAGTTGAAATGCAAAAGTTATGGCCTCCAAAGTGCAACATAGGGGCTCCAGGAGTATCCTACTACCCCAAGTGCACCCAAAAATCATCCAAGTGTGCCCACTGTATACTTAGTAAGCCCAAGTGCACCATGACAGTACCAAGTGTGCCTAGGATGCACTTGTGAGGCCCAACTACACTTTGAAAGTGCATGTTGTGCCCTAGAAGGCTCTAGGGGCCAAAATTAGCCTGATTGGAGTCAAAATGACCTAAAACTATGTGTGCATGTCCAAAATGATGGAAAGATGTTAGAGCATGAGTGAAATCATCAAAAATGGTCAAATTTTGTTCAATATTGTTAGACAAATGTTAGACTAAGTTTGGACTAGGTGGAAAGCCATAGAAGGTTTATTGATAGTGTAGGATGATGCAGGGATGCATGAATGTAAGATGAAGATGATTTGATGAATCAAAACACATGATCATGGTGATGAAGAATGAGATGAATGATAGAATAATGAGGAGATGGGATGAGAACCAATTAGATTGAGGTCAGTGGGTTTCTAGAAGCCAAAATATGCCTTATTATATATCGTTGGAATCAGCAAAAGATGAATTTTCCAATTTTGAAGTTTATTTCTGTAGAGAATGCTACTAGTTCAAGCTATAGGGGGATTTGTTTTAGGTACCTAAATTGCAACTATATTCAGACCAGGAAGTTTACATTTGATTTTTGACATGATATTGATTTGAATATGGTTAAAAAAATAGTTGAAATGTAGTATGGGTCAAAATTTGAACACATTCACAGAGTAAAAACCTAATTTCACTAGCATTCTCATAAGGCAGTTAAGATATTTTGGTGACCTACACAATTTTCATCATTTAGAAAGGGATATTTTACAATTTTTTTACAAACAATGATGAAACAAGAACAAACCAAAATGGGAAGAAAGAAGAAAGAGGTTTCTCAGTTGGCAAAGGATTGAATCTCAAGTGGACACCTATCAGTTGTATATTAGATCTGGGAATTTCATCTTTTCCTATATCCTTCATTCTTTCGTTCACTGTAAGGGGTTATAGTTTTTTGTTACTGGGAGACAATTTGTGGTTGGAAATCTTCAGTCCTTTTGTGAGACCACTTTGTTGGATCCAGATCTATGATTCTACCTTCATTCTTCAGCATTTTTCTCTTATGTGAACATCAAGTGCAAAGATAATACAGATAGTTCTGAGATGTTAGGTTGTTTCATGTTTTGATTTCATGCACCTGAATGTATATATTCAAAGAAAATGAATACATATGAGCAATAATTTCACTAGTTTCATTCTATTTCTTGTCTCCTATCTTAGCAATCTATAAGTCTAATGTGGTCTTAGAACAAAGATCTAAAATCCATTTGTATCCAATTTAGGTTGTATGTTTGATGTGTTTTGTTGTTGGACCAAAGGGCCAAGTAAATGCTTGATATATTCTAACAAGGTTACTTGTTACTTGAGAAGGATATTGTGTGAGAATGAGACCTGAATGAACATTGATGTCTGAATCACAAGGTGATTAGATAGATCTAATGTCTGGGTATACAAAATATGTCCTAATGTCACAGATGTATGTTTTGAATTCATCGAATAGCCCAATGGATTAGGCACTGATCAGTTGTAGGATCACTTGTTATACTTCTACATGTTTGAGGATTTGTTGAACATCAACATTGTTAATCAAATGCTTTTCCCTTTCATGTTGAAGAGCTATAATAGAATGCCCTCACTCAACTTATGAGATTCATAGATCTACATTTAGCTACTATAGATGGATGTTATTTCATGAGTTATCAGGAGAAATAAGGGTTTTATCTGCTTCATATTAGATTCAGTGTATGCTTTGATAACTGGTACCATATAAAGAATCTATAGGTCCACCCACCTAGGTTTTGTAGAGCCTGAAGAAGAAGAAGGTTCTAGCCTTATAGTTGGATTGGTGTCTGAATGGGCATGTTGAAAATGGGAGTTAGCTACCCCTAGATGTGTTTTGTTTTCATCAAGGTAATTGGAGACTGGTAGCATTTTCCAACACCAACAAAATGGTGACTGTGCTAGGGACTATATTGAATCAGATGTAAGACAAACCTTGAGAATTTGAAAAGAAGAGATTCAATACAGTAGAAGAAGTGCATAAAAAATTTGTAGCATTAGGTTATTTGATGTGTTTTCTAGGTCTCTTACCCAAATATCATGCACCCCAGTTGAGCTTTATTCATGGACAACAGTATGTTGTAAAATTGGATGAAAATTGTGTGCTATGACTGTTATAGGTCTATCTTCAATTAGTTCAAACTTTTCAAGTGCTGTGGAGGAAGTTTAGAGTCAAGAATTCATTTATAAAGTGTATTTTTTTTTCAAGGTGTTAATGATCTACATGTTTCTCCTACATTGAAGCTCTCGTTCAGATTTGTCAAGTGACAAATTATGTTTTATTTCTCACAAAGTGTTAGTGGCGACTCTCAAATCTGTATACCAATTTGTTCCTAGTTGACTTCATTGCAAAATTTTGGAACGACTTTTAGTTGTATGGGCAGATTTGAAGTTTTTGATAGTTTCTTTAAAAGAAGTTTTAAATTCTTGATAAATTTTAAAGTGTTATTTGCAATCTGCTATTATAAGGAATTGAATTGTAAAAGTAGATTGCAGTAGTGGTTATTTTATTGCTCTTGTAAGGAGGTGGTGACTTTACAAAGTTTGACCAGTGGTGTAAAGGAATTCCAGTCTTGCACCTATGCCAAATCAGCAGATCAAAGTTTCAGCATCAACACTTAACGTATTTTGGTTTTCATGCTTTCTTTTCATGGAAGTCAAATGCTAGAATCAGTGCCTCTATTTAGCAATTTTTAGCACTAGGAAGAAGAGATAGAAATTTTGTTGTATAATAGAGTCAAATCTCAGATCTGAGATTAGTTTGCCAAATTCTGAGAGTTTGGAAATCGTGAATAATAACATTGCTATGTTGAATAGATTGGTCTACAAAAGGATTGTCAATCTTATAAGAATTCAAGTAGGAAGTACTCAAGGTTTAGATGCTGAACAATGTTATTTAAGGCTTAAATTAGTAATCAGTAAGATGCCTTTTCATTATAGACCTGAGGAATCTTCCCTACCTAGTATATTCCTTGATGTTCTAGTACCTGATTCAGTCAATTGGCCAGCACTTATAAGGTTACAAATAATTTTGCAAATTGAAAGGTTCATTCAGGAGATGGAAAGCGGTGATTATAGATCTCATGAAATATCTCCTAATGATAATGAGTGTGCTAAAAGCCAAGGTAGTAATGAATACAATGAGTTCGTAGAGCTACATAATTTATCTTACCAAAGTGAAGAGGTGGATTCAAATTTTAATGAATCAGGTAATAGCAATCAGCATTAGAAAGATGGATATAAAAGAGAAGATAAATTTTATTACATTACATATGAAGTTGAAGAAAGTTGTAACAACATCAGATCTAGTGATTGCCATGATAAGAAAGAATGTTGAAATAATTCTAAATTTCCAGATTGTTACACTAATGATCCTCCTGTTGTAAGTTCTTCATGTTATCCAGATGACAATCATAGCTAGGAGAAGATTTGTGAGGCAGTATTCTTGAGTTCTAATGAAATCTTTGTTTTGTTGGCTCGTGATTTTGAAAAGCAAGTAAGTGTTTCTAAGGATCTTCATATTTTCTGTCATAATGTTTCTTCATTCAGTCAAGTTACTTCCCCAAAGTTTGATGTAGAAAGAGATGTGGAATCTAAACAATCATTATCAAATTTTGGAGGTGTAAATGACAGTTCCTCAAATTTCTTTACACATGATGATTTGCTAGATGTAGAGAATGTTAATGAAGGGAACTTTAACATTGTTTTAGATTCTTTTTATGTTGATCTTGCTGAACATTGATTTGATGTTTCATATGATGAAGAGGAAACCAGTGAACATTGTCAATCAGGTTATAGATTTCCTTCATGCATTGATAAGTCTTGCGAAGATAACTTCAAGGTGTATTTTGACTTTCAGTTAGATGAAGAAAATGATAGTGATCAACATAGTTTAGATCAGCACTTTCAGAATGAGTTTTCATGCTTGGTAACTAATTAGTTGGTTGAAGAATGTGAAGAGGTTTCAGTGAAAGATGAATCTAATTTAGTGAATGATACGACTCCAAGTAGGCAACAATCAGATTCCAAATGCTCTTTGCATCCGGAGACACAAGGTGCGTTGTAAGTTTTTGGTACATGCAACTTGGTGAATGATGTAGATTATGAGGTTTTTGTGTTTTTGATTAGCGTGCATGAATCATTGTTGGATTTTAATTCTTAGTTTAGTTTGTGTAGTCATGAGCATGCTGATGTTTTTTCTCATAGTGAACATGAAGATGAAATAGTCTTTGAATTTTATATGCACTATGAGAATGAAGGAAGTTGTTTGGTTTTGCCAAGTAATTTGTTTCAATATGCTAATCTGATTGGTGAAACAAGGGAGAATGAGAATCACAGTTTACCTTATGAAGACATAAATGAAAATCAAGTATATTATAGAAGTAAAATTTTTTGCTAAGTTCGGGGGCACTGTTTGTACATAGTAGTGTAGCTTTTCCCTATTTTAAATAAAGCTATTTGAGAGGAAGTTTTTTTTGTCATGTATGTGGTTTGCTTCTCCCAGAGATCTGAAATCTTGCCATGCTCACAAGGGACATGCATCCCCAGACAGAGCCACTGTTGGAGCTCAAAATTGCTTTCTCATTTTGGGCGTCCATTTAAAATTTTGAATCAAGTCAAGCCTATGAAAGCCCCATAAATGCAAATTTACCTGGCTATACCTATAAGGCCCCAGAGGTGTTCAATGTTTCTAACACCTTGCATTCAGTGCGTCTAAGTGTTCCATGATGTTAAATTGATATCCTGGGTCATTCTGTGAAGTTCTATTCTGAGCTAGTTTCAAATATGCATTTTACCCCAAGTGTCAAACAGCGACAGGAGGCCTTGTTTGCATTTGAATATCTAGCACCTAGAAATGTTTCATGATTCATAGCTTTGGGAGTGTTTAGTGTCCATATACAAGAACCTATCTTTCAGATTTTGATTCATTTTGAGTTTGTTTGATTAGTTTTTGAATCTCCCAAAGTTGGTCATTTACTGTTTTCACACATTTGCAAAATGTTCATAATTCTAGGAAGCCCTATTTGACGTATTATTACTTTTGAATAGTTGATCAAAATGCTGAAATTTCTTTTGAATTGTATTGTAGACATCAGAAACTTGTTATGTTTCAAGTTTCAACTTATGACGAATCCATTTGCTTAGTTTTCAAACACGATTCCAAATGCAATTTTCATCTTTTTACTGGTGTCAGTATTTGCAGATTTGTCGGAAGCCCTATTTGTGATGTTATATCTAGAAATCTATGGTTGCATAAATTGAATGGATTGTACCACTATGTTGTCCTCTGAAAATGCTCCAAGTGTGTCAATTTGTAAGTCATGATGAATCCATATGCACACTTTTCCAGGACAATGTCGTTTGCCAAAATCACTTTTCAATCAGTGTTCCTAGTTGCAAAATTTTGAGTAGCCTACTTTGAACGTCCGCCATTTGCACCCAGTTATTTTTCATGAGCCTAAATCATAGATCCATAATGTCCTCATGACAGAGAATTGGTGTCCCAGTTTTCATTTTCCCAAGTGCTCATTTGCCCAGTTTTCCAAGCCAAATCTGAACCCAGTTTGTGGTTTTCTGACATGTTTTTGTCGAGGTAATTCTGAAGAGGCGACTTTGACAGGCCATATCTTTTGATTGGGAATTCTTCATGAGACAAGATCTAACAAGGTGCAAGAATGAGGAACAGAGAATTAGTGTGCTCAATCTCAAGGCCTGGTGAGTTGTCGGGGTCAGTTTTTAAAGGCATTCAATAGACCTCCTAGCATGAAATTCACAGTTGGACAAGAAATGGTAAAATGAGCTTCAAATTGATTGTTTAGAAGTCAAATTTGATGTGAATCAGTATCAAGTTACCAGTGGATTAATTTGGAGTATTAGTTGTCTGGAAATGAAATTTTTTTTAGCCAGACCCACTTTGGGTCCCTACTAATTGCATTAGACCGATAAAGTAAAATTGAAGGTTCTCATTTATATTAAAGCCTTTCAAAAGATTTCATGGCTATTAATTAATTGTGTGAATAGCCAACATGGTTTTTGAAAAAAACTTGATAAGTGATGAATTAGACCAGAAGACATTCAATGGAGAGATACCAAATAGCATCATGTTTGGACCAGACGTTTGTGGTTATAATACTAAGAAAGTTCATACTAATGTTCTGGTCTATAAAAAACACCAACAACAATAAGAGTACATTTTGCATTAGTGCTGTATCCAAGATGCCCTAAGGAACTCAAACAAGATAATAATTTGGGAATAAGATCTTGGTATTGGAACCTAGATAGACAATGTCCTACTTACCATGCACTATTTCCACAAGCC
Source organism: Cupressus sempervirens (assembly GCA_028749045.1). Classification (NCBI taxonomy): domain Eukaryota; kingdom Viridiplantae; phylum Streptophyta; class Pinopsida; order Cupressales; family Cupressaceae; genus Cupressus; species Cupressus sempervirens. The sequence goes on from CM053787.1 coordinate 590,430,994, forward strand.
TAGATTATATATATGATGGTAAAAATCTGAGCTTCATGGTGGTTAAGTCAATTCTTCAATAATGACATATGATGGTGTGCAAGGAGTTCTCCTGCATCCCAAGATGAAAAAAGGTGTACCTCTGGTAACATTTTCTATAGCACCTTAGCAAACAAATGATGTTAGAGTATCTTCATGCCCTTGCTTTTCTATTTCTAGAAATAATGTGGATTTCTTAGCTAAAGTCATATGGTTTGAAATGAAAGAGCATGGAGGTTTTGATTAGAATACATGTCATAGAACTTTTCCTACTTCAGAACCAAGGTCATAAATTGGAAGTATAGTTTCTGCTTGTATGCTAATTCCACATCATTAGAAAAGGAAGAGTTAGTGTTAAAAAGAATGGAAGCCACCATAAAAAGATAACTCATGTAGCCAGCTAAGATAGGCATCTATATGGAACAAGGTGCAGTATCAGTTAAAGCCATAGGGTAGCTAAAAGGCAAGAAAAGAATGCCATTGCAAGGAGAGCACATCTTGTGTGAAGAGGAGAGACCAAACCATGCCAAAAATTAGTGGTAGCTTATGCTTTGAAATAAGGACCAGATTAATAGATTAATAAGAAGGGCATCCAATTTTATTTTTTAAATTAGCAGAGCTCCACATTCTACAGGGAAGCTCAAGATAATGCATGGAAGGCAGGGGTAGTCAAAAGGGCAAGTTTCAATTGGAGTAGACTTGTTAGAGGGCGAAGTTTTCCACATGCAAAGCAACATCGACAAGTAATAGAGGCATCTTTTAAATGAGCTGCAGATACTAGAAAGAGGAAGCTGCCTCATAGACCCAAATCGCTACAAATCAAGAGGCAACCAGTCATTTAGAAAAGAGCCCACATCCAAAATAGTTGTCAACGCCCATATAGAAAGCTCATGCATCAAAAATGGAGAGCCGTCCATGGCACAAAGAAGAACCCAGTTCAAAAGCACCCACATCATGAAATGAGAGCCACTAGTTAAAAAGGAAACCAAAGACAATGAAGGAGTCCCATACACATGCCAAGGACTACAGAAAAATAAAGACCCACGCTGAAGGAGACACGGGACACCCTGCGGTTTAGAGACAATGAAGTAGCCCCACAACAAAAACAAAAGTCACACGCGATAGAACAGCTGTCAGTTAACAAAGGAAATAATGTAATATTTAAGTTTGAAGCTGCAACTATATAAAGATCAAATCCATGCCAGGAGACTAGAAACTCGTGCAAACAGGGGAAACATTTAGACAAAGAAAAACCTATGGTCTGTGACAGAGAATGCACAGTCATTAATGGAGCCAGTGCTAGTTCAAAGGTCATTCAAGCATAAATTTTTAAAAAAAGAAAAAAACCCATGACCATGACAAAGAATTCTCTCCACATGTAGCCAACAAAGAAGATAACCCACCTTTAAAAAAAAAAAAGGATATCTCATGCAATGAATAGAAATGCCATCCACAAAGAAGAAGTTGCAGATCGCAACCTATAGATGGAAGTGGGGAGCCGTTTGGAAATGGAGCTTACAAAAAACAAATAAGGGAGCATGCCCACACTGGTCAGAGGATGCCATTCAAAGAGACTTCAATAGTATTGTGGTAGATTTTCTTATAGAAGATTTATCCCACATGAGCCATGTTGGGAAACTTTTGATACTTTAAATATAATTCAATACACTACTCAATGCGAATTGAAGTAAGAGCTTTTTGAAAGGCCGCAGCTTGTAAGTGGGTCTTGTGCATGGTAGTCAAGGATGATGTCAGTAAGATAGAAGCCAAATTTTGGATGGATGCGCAAGGATGATGATGTGGCACCCAAAACGGGAGATGAGCACGATCGCAACATGTGATAGATCGAACGGTACCCGTATTCCCACAAAAATAAGTTGTGAGGAGGATAAATAATGTGAGATTGCAAAAATGTGACACATGGTGAAGCAAGTTTTGGGCATAATGACGTAGCAGGGATGTGTAGGTTTAGGCGGAGGCACAAGATCTTGCCACGTGGCAAGATCGGGTGATGGGCGCACACCTACAAAAAGAAGATGCATGCTAGTTATGAAATGCAAGATTGCAGAAAAGCAACATGTGGCACTGAGCTTAGAGAAAATGGTGACATGGCAGGTGTATACAGTTGGTCAATCAATGAGTGACATGTGTCACTCAGTCAAACCCAGTTTGACCCCAAATTTTGAGGGGTGAAGAGAGATTAGAAATAATAAAAAAATTATTTTTATTTATTTCTTCTCAAACAACCTACAGGAGTTTTTTAATTCAAAAATGGAATCACGTTCTCATTTAGTTTTAAATCAAAGGGAGCATTTTCTAAAGTTTTAACTTTAGAACATTTAAATTTTTCAAAGATTTAAAAATTAATGAGTTGTAGACTTGAACTTTTCTAGTAGAGGGACTATTTTCAAATAGACTTTTAGTGGGTTTTTGGAAGCCAAAATATGCCTTATTATATATCGTTGGAATCGACAAAAGATGAATTTTTTGTTTCTGAAGTTTGTTTCTACACAGAATGCTACTGGTTCAAGCTATAAGGGGATTTGTCTCAGGTACCTGAATTGCAACTATATTCAGACCAAGAAGTTTAGATTTGATTTTTGACATGATATTAATTTGAATATGGTTAAAAAATAGTTGAAATGCAGTATGGGTCAAAATTTGAACACATTCACTCAGTGAAAACCAATTTCACTAGCATTCTCATAAGGCAGTTAAAATATTTTGGTGACTCACACAATTTTCATCATTTAGAAAGGGATATTTTGCAAGTTTGTCACAGAAAATGATGAAACAAGATCAGATCAAAATGGGAAGAAAGAAGAAAGAGGTTTTTCAGTTGCCAAAGGATTGAATCTCAAGTGGAAACCTGTCAGTTGTATATCAGATCAAAAAATTTCATCTTTTCCTATATCTTTCATTCTTTCTTTCACTGTAAGGAGTTCCAATTTTTTGTTACTGGGAGACCATTGTGGGTTGGAAATCTTTAGTCCTTCTGTGAGACCACTTTGTTGGATCTAGATCTATGATTCCACCTTCATTCTTTAGCATTTTTCTCTTATGTGAACATCAAGTGTAAAGATAATAAAGATAGTTCTGAGATGTTAGGTTGTTTCATGTTTTGATTTCATGCACCTGAATGTATATTTTCAAAGAAAATGAATACATATGAGCAATAATTTCACTAGTTTCATTCTATTTCTTGTCTCCTTTCTCAGTAATCTGTAACTCTTATGTGGTCTTAGAACAAAGATCTAAGATCCATTTGCATCCCCTTCAGGTTGTATGTTTGATGTAGTTTTTTGTTGGACCAAAGGGCCAAGTAAATGCTTGATATATTCTAACAAGGTTACTAGTTACTTGAGAAGGATATTGCGTGAGAATGAGACTTGAATGAACATTGATGTCTGAATCACAAGGTGATTAGATAGATCTGATGTCTGGGTATACAAAATATGTCATGATGTCATAGATGTATGTTTTGAATTCATCGAATTGCCCAATGGATTAGGCATTGATCAGTTGTAGGATCACTTTTTATACTTCTACATGTTTGAGGATTTGTTGAACATCAACATTGTTAATCAAACACTTTTCCTTTTCATGTTGAAGAGCTATAATAGAATGCTCTCACTTAGCTTATGAGATTCCTAGATCTGCATTTAGCTAATGTAGATTCATGTTATTTCATGAGTTATTAGGAGAAATAAGGGTTTTATCTGCTTCATATTAGATTCAGTGTATGCTTTGATAACTGGTACCATATAAAGAATCTATAGGTCCACCTACCTAGGTTTTGCAGAGCCCAAAGAAAAAGAAGGGTCTAGCCTTATAGTTGGCCTGGCGTCTGAATGAGCATGTTGAAAATGGGAGTTAGCTACCCCTAGATATGTTTTTTTCTCATCAAGGTAATTAGAGACTGGTAGCATTTTCAAACACCAACAAAATGGCGACTGTGTTGGGGACTATATTGAATTAGATGTAAGACAAACCTTGAGAATTTGAAAAGAAGAGATTCAATACAACAGAAGAAGTGCATAAAAAATTTGCAGCAGTAGGTTATCTGATGTGTTTTCCAGGTCTCTTACCCAAATATCATGCACCCCAATTGAGCTTTATTCATGGACAATAGTATGTTGTAAAACTGGATGAAAATTGTGTGCTATGACTATTATAGGTCTATCTTCAATTAGTTCAGACTTTGCAAGTTCTATGGAGAAAGTTTAGGGTCAAGAATTCATTTATAAAGTGTATTTTCTTTTCAAGGTGTTAATGATCTACACGTTTCTCCTACATTGAAGGTCTGGTTTAGATTTTTCAAGTGAAAAATTATGTTTTATTTCTCACAAAGTGTGAGTGGTGACTCTCAAATCTCTGTACCAGTTTGTTCCTAGTTGATTTCATTAAAAAAAAATTTAAGGACTTTCAGTTGTATGGGTAGATCTGATTGTTTTGATAGTTTCTTGGAAAGGAGTTTTAAATTCTTGATAAGTTTTAAAGTGTTGTTTGCAATCTATTGTTATAAGGAATTGAAGTGTAAAAGTAGATCACAATAGTGGTTATTTTATTCCTCTTTTAAGGAGGTGGCAACTTTACAAAATTTGACTAGTGGTGTAAAGGAATTCCAGTCTTGCACCTATGCCAAATCAGTAGATCAAAGTTTCAGCATCAGCTCTTAAGGTATTTTGGTTTTCATGCTTTCTTTTCATGGAAGTCAAATGTTAGAATCAGTGATTTATAGCACTAGAAAGAAGAGATAGAAATTTTGTTGTATAATGGAGTTAGATCTCAGATCTGAGATTAGTTTACCAAATTCTGAGAGTTTAGAAATCATGAATAATAACATTGCTATGTTGAATAGACTGGTCTACAAAAGGATTGCCAATCTTATAAGAATTCAAGTAGGAAGTAATCAAGGTTTAGATGTCAAAAAATGTTATTTAAGGCTTAAATTAGTAATCAGTAAGATTCCTTTTCATTGTAGACCTGAGGAATCTTCCCTACCTGGTATCTTCCTTGATGTTCTAGTACCTGATTCAATCAATTGGCCAGCACCTATAAGGTTACAAATAAGTTTGCAAATTGAAAGGTTCATTCAGGAGATGGAAAGTGGTGATTATAGATCTCATGAAATATCTCCTAATGATAATGAGTGTGCTAAAAGCCAAGGTAGTAATGAATGCAATGAGTCTATAGAGCTAGATAATCTATCTTAAAAAAGTGAAGAGGTGGATTCAAATGTTAATGAATCAGGTAATAGCAATTAGCATGACAAAGATGGATATAAAAGAGAAGATAAATTTTGTTACAGTACATATGAAGTTGAAGAAAGTTGTAACAACAGTAAATCTAGTGATTGCCATGATAAGAAAGAATGTTGTAATAATTCTCATTTTCCAAATTATTACACTAATGATCTTCCTGTTGTAATTTATTCATGTTATCCAGATGACAATCACATTCAGGAGAAGATTTGTGAGGCAGTCTTGAGTTCTAATGAAATCTCTATTTTGTAGGTTCGTGATTTTGGAAAGTAAGTAAGTGTTTCTAAGGATCTTCATATTTTTCATCATAATGTTTCTTCATTTAGTCAAGTTACTTCCCCAAACTTTGATGTAGAAAGAAATGTGGAATATGAACAATCCTTATCAGATTTTGGAGGTGTAAATGATAGTTCCTCAAATGTCTTTGCACATGACAATTTGCTGGATGTAGAGAATGTTAATGAAGGGAACTTTAACGCTATTTCAGATTCTTTTTATGCTGATATTGCTAAACATTGTTATGATGTTTTGTATGATGAAGAGGAAACCAGTGAACATTGTCAATCAGGTTATAGATTTCCTTCACGCACTGATAAGTCTTGTGAAGATAAGTTCAAGATGTATTCTAACTTTCAGTTAGATGAAGAAAATGATAGTGATCAACATAGTTTAGATTAGCACTTTCAGAATGAGTTTTCATGCTTGGTAACTAATCAGTTAGTTGAAGAATGTGAAGAGGTTTCGGTGAAAGATGAATCTAATTTAGTGAATGATATGACTACAAGTAGGCAACAATTGAATTCCAAATGCTCTTTGCATTCGGAGACACAAGGTGAGTTGCAAGTTTTTGGTACATGCAACTTGGTGAATGATGTATATTATGAGGTTTTTGTGTTTTCGATCAGCGTGCATGAGTCATTGTTGGATTTTGATTCTCAGTTTATTTTTTGTAGTCATGAGCATGCTGGTACTTTTTCTCATAGTGAGCATAAAGATGAAATAGTCTTTGAAGAGCTATAATAGAATGCTATTATAGAATAGTATTATGAGATTCATAGATCTGCATTTAGCTACTGTAGATTGATGTTATTTCATGATTTATTAGGAGAAATAAGGGTTTTATCTGCTTCATATTAGATTCAATGTATGCTTTGATAACTAGTACCATATAAAGAATCCATAGGTCCACCCACCTAGGTTTTGCAAAGCCTAAAGAAGAAGAAGGGTCTAGCCTTATAGTTGGCCTAGTGTCTAAATGGGCATGTTGAAAATGAGAGTTAGCTACCCCTAGATGTGTTTTGTTCTCATCAGGGTAATTGGAAACTGGTAGCATTTTCAAACACCAATAGGTCAAGGAGCCAAGGATGTCTTGTAGGATGATGAATATGATCAAGGAATTACAAAAGGGGAAAAAAATAGATGGAATCTCAATAGATGGAGGAGCAATAACTAATTACACATGGTGCCTGTTTGCTAGGTTTTCACCATGGTACTTGCCTAAAGTGCCTATTTACCAGGTTCTCACTTGTGGACAGAATTTTTCTCTTGACTCAAATATATACTAAAATAAGAGATGATTGGTGGATAGGTCATATGAATCATCTTAGTGAAGACGATGCAAGTAATATTGATTTATATTCCACATGCCAAATTGATGGAGTAGATATTTTGTCTTCATATAATGATGATGATGATTCTAGTTTTTCTTTTTCACATGCTAAATATTTTCATGACAATGTTGTTGGAAATGTTTTCAAGGTTTTCACCAATCCATTGTATGGTGAAGAGTTTGATGTTGATTAGCACATCACTTGTTGCAACATTTACAAGGGAGCTTTGCATGGAATTATCAACCCACATTTTGAAGAACACATGGAATGTTCAAATTTGGTTGATATTGAGCTTGATGGTGATACCTTATCTTATTGTTGTAAGAAATTAGATTGTTCTTCTTCTAGGTTTGACAATGACTATGATTATGATTTTGCATCTTATAATGTTTATGGTGAGGTGTTAGATGAAGTTTCTATAGAAGATCAGCCTACACCTTGCAGGGAATTTCATGGTGAGTACTCTAATGATGACATTTCTGGGTAAGTTTGAGTACTCATTTGATTACCAACTAGCTATACATGAAGATACATGATTTTAAGGTATGTGTGATTGTTTTTCCTGAGTTGAATATGAATCTTTCATATTTAAAGTGATAGCATGCACATTTCATCTAATGAAGAGAGGTATCAATTTTATTCTAATATGTTTTTGCATGCTAACCCCTATTTCCATAGTGATTATTATGTTAAGGATGTTCCTAGTATATACTATGAAAGTCAAGAAATTTAGTTTGTTTATCCAACTAAGCTAATTGAGAATTATGATGTGTTTGATGAGACAATTGAAAGTGATACTTATAGCTTAGCTCAGAGAGATGTAAATGAAAATCAAGTGTTTGATAGAGGTAAGAAGGTTTAAGAAGTTTTGATGACCATTTTTTTTTATAGTTAGAATAGGTTTTCTTGTTTTCAATAAGTTCTTCAAAGAATGTTTTGTTGTAAGGTAATTATCTACTTTATTAGATTCAAGTGTATTCTTTGAACACTAGTACCATAAAAAGGAATCTAAGGTTCACCTACCTAGGTTTTACAGAGCCTAAAGAGAAGAAGGAGATTAAATAACCTTATAATTGGCCCTTGTGTCTAAATAGGTGCATTGAACATGGGAATTAGCTACCCCTAGGTGTATATGTTCTTATCACTAGGTTATTCAAAAGTTGCTAATTTAGAAACCAACATGTACCTCATCCATTCATCCAAGATCATATTTTTCTATAAATACCAACTTATCCACACTTGACTAAATACCATGTAATAGGTTGAAGTTCCCCTATATTATTTGTATGCCTTTCTCCTCACAATTTTCACACTGTTGCTGACATGCTCCTCTTCTTGTCATAGCAAGAGTGATGTTTGGATTATCCAAGTTTATCAATCCCACAACTCCATGCAAATAGCCTCTCAAAAGCTCATTCTATTTCCTGAGTGTTATCAACTTAGACTCATCCTGGTCCATGCATTTGAATACCTCCTTCATGCCCATAATGATCATTACTTTTGTGGTATTTACCGTGGGCCTTCCCAACATGGTCTCCTTGATTTGATAATCCTTAGGAGTTAGTTCCTTAGTGTCAGCATACAAAGGATGAATAGCTATATGCACAAGCAAGTCTTAATCTTGGTTTTTCATGATGAAGGCCAATGTTCATGGATCAACTATAGGTGGATTAGTCTTGTTGATAGCTTTTACCAATTTTTTTATTCCCTCCTCAGTAGTTAGATCTAGCTACCTCTTTTGTCAAAACATGACCTCCCTCTTTAGCCAAGTCAGTATAATGCACATTGGAGACATATACTTGACTAAAGAGGGGGGTTCCACTATAGGCTCCTTTCCCTTATCAATCCTCTCTGAAGTCTTTTCTCATTGAGAAAGATTGCTATTTGGAGTCTTTGTATTTCCTTGGCATAAGGTCATAGCCTTTGTATTGTGAGGATTTTGTTGAGGCTCTTCAAGTTTTTTTCCCTTTCTTTGATACTACATTGACTTGCAGTTGTTGGGGCTCTACTTCCTTCATTTCTTGTTCCTCTATTTCTATAGAGGGAGGAACTAGAGTTACTAAGCCTTTTTCTAGAAATGATAAATCCTAAGATGCTAGTGGCAAAATACCTAGAGGTCCTTGAGGTAAAAGTAGCAATTGGCTCTAGTCCTCTCCTAAGTATACACTCCTAGGAGTGTCTCTTATCTTTACTCCCACCATCTTAGTTCCTACCAGCATGAAGTGAAAATAAAAGAGGTAAAAGACATCTATTCTTGACCCTCCATGTTGGTTATCCATTGTTGTTGCTCATCCTCTGATGTAGAAACTTGAATAGGTTCTTTTGAAATAAATGGAGGTGTTCTTCTTTACTCTTCTCTAGAACTAGCTAAGCAATTCCTTTGACTCAAGGGGATATATTTAATTTTCTCCCCTTCTTCTTTTTCCACCTTAGCTTTAGGAATTGTTTCTAGGACTTGAGGAGATAGAGTAGTCTTCTTCTTTAACTTGCTCCTCCTTGTCCCTACCACTTTTGATTCAATTCCTTCTCATTTTGGAGCCGAGGGGGATTCTTATTCCTTTGTAGTCACTAGTGGCACCCTCTCTACTTCCTCTTCCTATTCTTGTACCTTCTCTTATTGTGGAGGTATTTTCTTGGACTCTTGAAATAGGACTTGAGCTATTGACTTAGCTTGGGGATTTTCTTGTTAAGGATGTACCTATTCTTCTTTAGGCACTTGAGCCTAAGTTGTTTTCTTCTTTCCCTTTGTAGGAGCTTTCTTCCTTTGGGAACCCCTACCGACTTCAAAATACTTAATCTTTTGCTCATATTGATGCATCATTTCTGGCCTCACAGGAGTTTGAGTTGGGAAGGTTAGTACCATGACTTTTGCACCTTTTCCCTTAATATGTTGTGTTGTTACTTGAATAGGAATAGCATGAGGAACTAGACCAAGTCTAAAAGGTTACTTGATCCATTCCTTTGTTAATTGGACTATATGGCAAGATATATGATTTATATCCTTGTTTTCATCCATTCCAATCTATGCATTCATTATGGGCCTACCATAAGTTTTATCCCTATTATATAAAGGATCTAAGACTTCTTTGGTATCCTTTTGGATAGACCTTAATTGGATATTGATTTTGAGCACTTTCTCTATCAAATATAGAGTCATCCTATAATAATCCCTTATTCAAATATCATAGTCATCTAGTGCATTCATCCAATGATCTTCTAATGCATCTTTGTGTACAAATTTCTTCCCTATTAGATGTTGCACCATCCCTATGTGGTCAAACTAAGGGGGAGGGGACTTGTACTCTTCCAAGGGATATTGATCCCATTCCAAATCAAAGGTCATTATATCCTTCTTCTTTTTACCTCAAAAAAAACCTATAGTGATATGCCATACCCATGTATTTTTGTGTTGTTTTCTCACTCTATCATATAAAAATGTGAGTTTGTAGGAAATCTCTAGCAAAATGAACCTATCCGATGGAAATCTTGAGAGTACCTTTGCTTTTCCCAATGTACCAAATACCCTTAGGTAGGTGAACATTTTTAATTAGATTTAATATGTGCCAATCTCTATGATCCTAGTTGCTACTTCTACTAACATCCTTTTATCATAATCATCTTAAATGAATTAGATGATTGCAAATATGAAACTATCATTCACCATGTTGTATTCTATCCTCTACCCTAAGATTTTATTCTTCACCAATTGAGGGTATACCACATAAGGCTAGGCATTAGCATCTTGCATGCTTCCCTCTATATAAAGTCCTAGGTAGTCTATCATTTTAGCCACTAGTAAGTACACCAAATATGATGTCATGTTGAATTTTGGATCAGCTTTCATAGCTACCAATTTCTCATCTAATTTATCTCTTAGGATAGTCACCCAGTCTATTGGAATCTTTGTCATCCTGATGGTTTCCTTGAAGTTGACCATCATGGTTTGAAGGTACCCTATTATTGGTAGTCCCATGATCCTTCTCAAAAGAATAATGGTGTATCCAACATCATCTTTCATATAACCTAAGGTCATGTCTACTTTGTCAACTTTGTGGCCCACTCATGTTATATCAATTAGGAAGGATGATTGAATTATCTCTATAGCTTCTTTCTCATTCTCCCAATACCATCTCTTTTCTCCATCATAAGAAATCTAAAAATATTGATCAACTCAAAGTAGATGGAACACCATCTTGATATTTCTAGTTTGGAGGTGCAAGACTATCTCCCCTATGACACTCTTGAACCTTCTCTTCATCTATGTAGTTCTTTGTAAGAGAAATTATAAGTTTTGAAGATTGAATGGATGTGGCATGTGATGCTATATTGACTATACATGATCTGATGAGAGTTGACACTATTGCAGATTATTATTTAGGTTTTTTGAAAATGGTAAGGAATGTGTTCCTATCTATATGTCCAAGTTCTATATCTCTAATCATAGCATGTCAATCTTAAAAATGAGATTTCCTTAGTGCACCTTGGTACTTGAAAATAATGAACTTTGGAGCTAGCCTTTCTATTAATGAAGAGGATGATGACACCATCTTATATGCACAAGAGAGGAAACATTAGTCTAGAAAGCTAAAGTCATACTTAAAACCAACCCTAACAGATCAAAAAGCAACCTAGAACACCAAAAATAGTTAAAACTTAGCCAGTTCTCCCCACCCCCCCCCCCAATAGAAAAAAAGCCTTATTATTCTACTTAGCACACCTATTTCACCTTTAGTGGTGTGCTAGATGTGCTAAATGGACCCTAATTGGCCATTTGTGCACCTTGGTGAGGTGCACACATGCACTGTGCAAGTGCTTTGTGGAAGGGGGAATCACTTAGTTTTTGAAATTTTCTTTAACATTTTGTGCACCTTAGTGGGGTTCACATGTGTGCACAATTATATCTAATTATGTTATTTATGCTTAGAAAGCACAAATTTGTGCACATATGCACCTTGAGGATGCATAACTTTCTTCCTTAGGTGTGTAGTTAAGAAGGTGCACATGTGCACACCTTCTTGTGTTTTCTTACCTTATGTTTCTATTGGAAGGTTTGAAGTGAAGAGGACAGGAGGTACACCTCTAAAGGTGTGGAGGTGTAGGAATCTAGAGAGTAGAGGTTTGAATGAGTGCAAGGAGAGGTGTCTGGGTCTTATATAGAGCCTAGGCCCTAGTGCACATCCTCCAAAGGTGTACAAGTGCACATATGCACATCTCTTGAAGGAGATGAGTGTGCATGTGCACTAGTACAAACTTTTTCACTAAAAAACACAAAAACTTCATTTTTTCTCCAAATTTTATTCTCCAAACTTCCCCAGTCAAAGATTGGGGATTGATTCAAACTACTGGGAGAGTGGAATCATGACTGAGGCCCTAGACTAGGGGTTTGGGAGACAAAAAATTCAATAGGGGGTCCCCATTTCAAGGAGAAATAGGGCATGCATTATGAAACAACAAGAGATAGCCCAAAAAAAGGGAAGAAATGACAAAGGAATTTCTTCATCAATAATGATGCAAGAGCATCCTAGGTTGCCTTATTATCGTGCTAATTTTGTTCACCTAGCAGTTCCTTCATGTGCTTAGCATTCCTTCATGTGCCTAGTAGTTCCTTCATGTGTGGAGCAGTCCTTCATGTGCCTAGTAGTTCCTTCATGTGCCTAGCAGTTCTTCATGTGCCTAGTGATCCCTTCATGTGCCTAGCAATCCTATTTTCTTCATGTGCCTCATAATCTTGTTTTCTTCATGTGCCTAGCAATCCTATTTTCTTCATGTGCCTAGTAACCCTATTTTCTTCATGTGCCTAGTAACCCTATTTTCTTCATGTGCCTAGTAACCCTATTTTCCTCCATGTGCCTAGTAACCTTATTTTCCTTCAGGTGCTGAGTTACTATAGCATTCCTTCATGTGCCGAGTTACCTAGTGTATGCTGAGTGATTCTTCATGTGTCGAGTTACTTAGTGCATGCTGAGTATTTCTTCATGTGTCGAGTGTCAGTATTTGGATGTGATTTTGTGAGCCGGCTTGCAAGATTTATTTCATTCATAACATTTATGTTAAGATCTTTTCTTGGGATGAGTCTAGACCATTGTTGGGTCAGTCTTGCTCTTATGTAATATTCTAGAATGTTTGTAAGTCATTTTGGCAAGTATAAATAGAGAGTTTAGGCTTAGAGTTAAGCAAGTTTAGAAGAGAAGAAGTTTTAGAGAAGTTTTGGAGAAGCTTTTGTGAAGAAGATTATAGAGCAGAACTGAAAGTGCGAATTTGCAGTTGGATCTTTGAGTGTGAATGTATTTTTAATTGGCCATAACCCAGAAGGCCTTATAGCTAGCTATGTAAGAAGATATCTTGATGAATCACTAAAAATAATTCACTCTTCTTCCTCCTTTGGTTGCTGTTCTTTGTGTCTGTTCCATTGTGTTAATTCTTGTAAGGTGGTTTTGATAGTTGGGTGAGCCTTTGGGCCCTATTAATTCTCTCCCTACCTGTGTTAGTTGGTATCAGAGCTTGAGGTTCATCCTTGTGGAGATTGGATCATGTGGAACCCTGATTTGGATTTGGTTGTAGGGTGGCAGATCTATGGATTTGACCTATAACTTACAGAGGGTTATGATCTTGCAGGAACCTAATTTGTGAAGATGGTTCATGGTAGAGGAAATAATGTTGATAATGTTATATTGGATCAGTTGAGACAAATTGTAGCCAGATTAGATGCTATGGAAATAGCCTAGAGGAGAGGAGCACATCTTGATGATGTGAGTGATGATGAAGTAGTAGCACCAAACCATAATCTAGAACCTAAAGAAGATCAAGATGAGGAAAGATTGTTGTGAGTATTGTCTAGGAAAAATTCAAAACCTTCTATAGAAGTTGTTCCATATGATGGAAAATTGGATACCAATGTTGTGCTAGATTGGATCTCTAATATGGAGAAGTTATTTGAGTATGAAAACACTCCTGATAATAGAAAGGTGAAGATTGCAGTCACTAGGTTGAAAGGTCATGCATCATTATGGTGGGAGCACTTGCAAATTGATAGACAAAGGAGAGGAAAGGAGAAGACCGAAACTTGGCCAAAGATGGTGAACAAGGTAAAGAACAAATTCCTTCCTAATGATTACCAAGTTAGCATGTTGAGAAAGATGCAAAATTTGAAACAAAAGGACATGACTATAAAAGAATATACTGAGGAAATCTATAGATTAGACATCAGATCTGGGCATGTGGATGATGATGTTGAGAAAATTGCAAGGTACATTAATGGATTGAGATCTAGAATACAAGATGAAATAAGTTTTGTGAAGCTAGAAAGTGTAGAAGAAGCATATCAATATGCCTTGAAAGCTAAGGAGATATTGACAAAGAAGCATGAACAAAGATAGAGAGGTAGAGGTGGTAGATTCTAGAGCGGTAGAGGTAGATCTTATGGAGAAAGTGGCAGATCTAACAATTCTATATAGGATAAAGGAAAATATGAATGGAAGAATGATGACAAAGGCAAGACTCAATGGAAAAGTGGTAATTCTTATCGAGGAGGCACTAATTCTTACTAAGGAAGAGGTAATTCTTATTCTAGAGGTGGATTTCATGGTAATTTTTTTAGATGTGGCAAAGAAGGGCATAGATCCTTTGAATGTAGACCTTTTGAAGGTGGGCAGAATAATAGAAATGTTATGATTCAAGAAGACATTGAGAGTTCACCAAGTGAACCTAAGGCTAGAGAAAGTTTGATGGTGAGAAGAACCTTATGCAATAAGGGAAGTGATGAGGAACCTATTTTAAGGAGAAGTCTTTTCAAGACAAGATGTAAGATGGTTGAAAAATGTTGCAAAGTGATCATTAACAGTGGAACTTCTACAAATCTAGCATCAAAAGAGTTGGTTACCAGGCTGTAGTTCGAGAGGCTGAAACATACCAAACCTTATCATGTTTCATGGATCAAAGATGAGCATAATATATTGGTAAGTGAGCAATGCCTTGTGAAATTCAAAATTGGACATTATGTTGATGAAGTTTTGTATGATATTATGCCTATGGATTAGTGTCATATTTTTTTGGGTAGACCTTGACAATATGATAGATATGGTGTACATGATGGAAGATTGAATCAATATAATATTTGGGTAAATGGGAAGAAACAAATATTTTTTCCTTTGATTGAAAGTCTGATGAGGTTAACTGTACTGCTATAAAAATTTGCATGGTTAATGGAAAACAATTTGAAAAGGAAATGAAAAAGAATCAAGTTTATTTTTCTATAATTCCAAGAAAATTGAGTTTTGTCAATGGAGATCGAGTGCAAGAAAATAGTGTTAACCGAGTGCTAGTCAGTAGTAACCAAATGACAAATGGTAGTATTGATCGAGTGCCAGAAGAAATTGTAGAGTTGTTGAATAAGTATAAAGAAATTATTGCTGATGATATTCCTGATCGTTTACCTCTAGTAAGAAGTGTAAGTCATTGTATGGATCTAATCCTTGGAGCTAGTTTGCCAAACAAAGCACCATATATATTGACACCTATAGAGAATGAATAGCTTAACAAACAAGTGCATGAATTGTTGCAGAAAGGTTTGATTAGAGAAAGCTTGAGTCCATGTGTTGTGCCTATTGTATTAGCACCTAAAAATAATGGAGAATGGAGAATGTGTAATGATTCCAAAGCCATTAACAAGATAACAGGGAAATATAGGCTTCCTATGCCAAGGATGGATGACATAATAGATTGTTTGAGTGGAGCAAAGTGTTTTACAAAGATTGATTTGAAGAGTGGCTATCATTGGATTAGAATCAGAGAAGGTGATGAATGGAAGACTTCTTTTAGGACAAAAGATGGTTTGTATGAATGGTTGGTTATGCCTTTTGGTTTGACTAATGAACCTATTACTTTCATGAGGTTGATGAACAAAGTCCTAAAAAGATTCTTGGGTAAATTTGTTATTGTTTATTTGGATGATATTCTAATATTCAGCAAGAAGGAAGAACATCTTGAGCATATTAGACAAGTATTGCAGAGGATGAAAGAGGAAAAGTTGTTGATTAATCTAAAAAAGTGTTCTTTTATGCAAGAGGAGATTGTGTATCTAGGATTCGTGATCTTAGTTGATGGTTTGAAGATGGATCCTGAGAAGGTTAAAGCAATTTTGGAATGGCCTACATCTAAGAATGTGAGTGAGGTAAGATCATTTCATGGTTTGGCTAGTTTTTATAGAAAGTTTATAAAGAATTTCAGTGTTGTTTGTAATGCTATGACTGAAACAATGAGGGGAGATAAAAAGGAATTCAAGTGGACACATGGAGCTGATAAGAGTTTTGAGACTTTGAAACAAAAGGTTGTTGAATTACCTATATTGGCTTTACCTAATTTCAACAAAGTATTTCAAGTTGAATGTGATGAAAGTGGTAATGCAATAGGAATTGTATTACGTCAAGAAGGTAAGTATGTTGCTTTTTTTAGTGAAAAGTTGAATGATGCTAAAAGGAAATATTCTATGTATGATCAAGAGTTTTATGCTATTGTTCAAGCAATGAAGAAGTGGAGACATTATTTGATGCCTAAGGGGGTTGTGTTGTATACTGATCATAAAGCTTTATAATACTTGGAAAATCAACATAAATTGAATCAAAGACATATGAAGTGGGTTGAGTATTTGAAAATTTTTACATTTGTGATCAAGCATAAGAGTGGAGTTACTAACAAAGTTGCTACTGCATTGAGTAGAAGACGTTCTTTGTTGACTGAAATGAAGGTTGAAGTTCTTGGTTTTGATGAGATGAAAGAGTTATATGATGCTAACCCTAATTTTTTTGAGGCATGGAGAGAGTGTAGAGCACCAAATCTGATAGATCACATAAGTAAGTATGATAAGTATTTCATTCAAGAAGGTATGTTGTTCAAAGGTATTCAGTTGTGTATTCCTAGAAGTCTTATGAGGTTGAATTTGATTAAGGAGAAGCATAGTGGTGGATTAGCTGGACATTTTGGAATTGATAAGACATTGAGTTTGCTAAAAGAGAAGTATTATTGGCCACAAATTTATAAGGATGTTCAGAAATTTGTAAAGAGTTGTGAATTTTTTCAAGTTGCAAAGAGAGTGAGTCAAAATACTAGTTTGTATACACCTATTACTATTCCTGAGAAACCTTGGACTGACATTACTATGGATTTTGTTCTTGGATTTCCTAAAAAAATGAAGGGGTATGATTCTATATTTATTGTAGTGGATAGATTTTCTAAGATGGCTCATTTTATACCATGTAAGAAGACATCAGATGCTAAGCATGTTGTTGAACTTTTATTTAAAGAGATTGTGAGATTGCATGGATTACCAAGAAGCATTATTTCAAATAGAGATAGTAAGTTTGTTGGTTATTTTTGGAAGACTTTGTGGAAGAAGATGAGTACGGAATTGAAGTTTAGTTCTACATTACATCTAGAAATAGATGGATAGATAGAGGTTGTGAATAGAAGCTTGGGTAATTTGCTGAGATGTTTAGTTGGGAATAAGTTGAGTAATTGGGAGATGGTATTGGCACAAGCTAAATTTGCATATAAAAATTCTATGAATAGGAGTACACGGAAGACACCTTTTGAGATTGTTACCGGGATGCATCCTAGAGGTATATCAGATTTGAGAGATGTTGCTGGTGAAGAAAAGAAAAGCATTGTAGGAGAATAATTTATTGATTTTATGGAGTCTTTGCATAAGGAAGTGAAGTTTAGGTTAGAACAAAGCAATCAAAAGTATAAGAAGAATGCTGTTAAGTCTAGAAGACACCAGGATTTTCAAGTTGGTGATGAGGTGATGGTTCATCTAAAGAAAGGAAGATTTCTGGTTGGAACATATAGCAAGCTAAAGATGAAGAAATTTTGACCTTGTACGATCCTAAAGAAGTTTGACAATGGTAATGCTTATGAAGTTGAGTTACCTGATGACATGGATATATCTCCTATATTTAATATTGCTGATTTGTATAAGTATCAGGAGTCAGAGGATGAAGTTGTTATACCAGATGATTATCCTAAGAAATAGATTGAGGAAGTTGAGCAGATATTGGATCAGAGAGTTGGCAAGAGTAAAAAAGGAAAAGACTACTATAAATATTTGGTGAAGTGGAAGAACAGACCTATTGAAGATGCTTCATGGATTTCTCAATTTGAGTTGAATTTAGCTCAAGTTGGGACATCTCAATGATTCAGGAAAATCATTTCTTTCAACCCTAGTTGTCTGATGTAGGAGCATCCTAGGTTTCCTTGTTATCCTGCTCATTTTGTTCACCTAGTAGTTCCTTCATGTGCCTAGCAGTCCTTCATGTGCCTAGCAATTCCTTCATGTGCCTAATAGTCCTTCATATGCCTAGCAGTTCCTTCATGTGCCTAGCAGTTCTTCATGTGCCTAGAAATTCCTTTATATGCCTACCAATCTTGTTTTCTTCATGTGCCCAACAATCCTATTTTCTTCATGTGCCTAGCAATCATGTTTGCTTCATGTGCCTAGTAACCCTATTTTCTTCATATGCCTAGTAAGCCTATTTTCCTTCATGCGTCGAGTTACTATAGCATTCCTTCATGTGCCGAGTTACCTAGAGTATTTCAAGTGATTCTTCATGTGCTGAATTAATCAGTGCATGCTGAGTATTTCTTCATGTCCCAAGTTACCCAGTGTATGCTGAGTGTCAATATTTGGACATGATTTTGTGAGCCAACTTGTGGGATTTATTTCATTTGCAACATTTATGTTAAGATCTTTTCTTGGGATGAGTCCAAACCATTGTTGGGTCGGCCTTCCTCTTATGTAATGTTCTGGAATGTTCTTTAAGCCATTTTGGCAAGTATTAATAGAGAGTTTAGGCTTAGAGTTAAGCAAGTTTAGAAGAGAAGAAGTTTTGGAGAATCTTTTGGGAAGAAGATTAGAGAGCAGAACTAAAAGTGCAAATTTGCAATTAGATCTTTGAATGTGAATGTATTTGTAATTTGTTGTAACCCAGAAGGCCTTACAATTGGACATGTAAGAAAATATCTTGATGAATCAAAAAAAATAATTCACTCTTCTTCCTCCTTTGGTTGGTATTCTTTGTGTCCATTCTATTGTGTTAACTCTTGCAGGGTGGTTTGGATAGTTGGGTGAGCCTTTTGGCCCTATTAATTCTCTTCTTACCTACATCAAATAAGTATTCTTTTGACATTCACCAAATGATAACTAAATTTTGGACACTTCAAGTAGCTTTCAAGTTCCTTGATAGTCAAAACCTAAGAATCTCAAATCTTCAAGCTCAATGTGTGCACATTGTATTTATTTCCTTTGATATTTCAAAGTTCAGTCTATCATGAGCTTTTGTAAACTTGGAGACAATTGTTCACTACATCAATCCATTCATTGGGAATACTCATGAAACCTATGTATTAATCACTATCTAATCAAAAGAGAGAATTTTTTCTAATGGCTCTTAATAGCTCATCTATTTTTCATTTTAGGTCCTTAGTAATCTCTTTTGATTCTACTTCATGGAGCTCACACATTTCCATTTGATTCTTCCATGAAGCAATTTGTATAGATAGTGGATAACCCTTTTAGAGTGCACGTACCTATTGTCTAATTATCCTTTTGGATCCTTTGGAATATTTATTTCTTAACACCATCCTTTTTTCCATTTTCTTATGTATCCTAGCTATGCTTAAACTATGTGGCCAAGACATTGCTTTCATTTCTCAAATTCTTTCTTTATTTCAATAACCCTTGCATTCCTCTTTTATGAATATTTGGAAACTCTCATGCCAAGGAATAATCTTAGTGGTTTTTTGAAAAGACCCTTTAGTTTGAATTGGAAAGTTTGGACTATCCCTTGCTACTATCATCCTTGATTTAAAAACACTACGATAGTCAATCTTTAAGTTCATAAAGTGTTGAGTATTAACGATCTGCAATTCTAATTTCAAGACTAAAAGTCCTTAATAGGTGTAAGTAACATCCATTTTTTAGTTGATACAAGAAAAAAAATCTTCTAAATACTTTGACAAAGAAATACCTCTTCATAAAAGTCAAAACCAAAAGGAGTGGTCTATGAAATGCATCAAGAAATACCTTGATTTCACCTAACCCCCAGACTAACAAGAAAAGAGAGACGCAACTTTTAAAATAAACACACAACTGAAAGAAAATACACATGTAGGAAATAAAACTCATTTGCAGAAAGTAAAAACTAATTATTTTTTTCTTTTTGATATGTTTTCCGCTTTTAGGCCTCAAAATAATGTTTCAGGAATTGGCCATTGACTAAAAATGGGACCAATTCCCCTTGTAAGGAACTCAATCTAAAATTATTTTCTCCCAAAATCTGTATAATTTGATAAGGGCCAATCCAAAAGTGTAGAAACTTAATGTAACTGTATGGATTTTCTTTCACCTTGTCCCATAGGAGAATAAGGTCGGATATTCTGGAAGTTTTGATTGTAGCCTACTTATCAAACCATCATTTGATAATAGCCTAATTTTTTGCCATATTCTCTAAAGAATTTTTTTTTTTCCCATCCAATTCCAAGAGATACATTAATCTAATCTTAACCCTATCAGCATCTTCAACATACCCACTCATGAATTTCAAAAAAAGAATCTTGAGATTAAATGGGAACAGTAGCTCCTATCCATAGACAAGAAGATATAGGGATGTCCCCAAAGCATTTTCAATCCTAATTCGATTTGTTTGTAATGCATATTTCAATTGAGTGTGCCAATATTTTGGATTTTCCTTCAATAAGTTGTTTATCACTATGATCAAGTTCTTATTTGTGGACTCAGCCACACCATTCCCTTGGGGATAGTAATTCAAAGAGAACTTGACTATAACCTAATTGACCATCACCCAATAGATAAGAAAAGTTGATGGAAATGCTAATCCATTATCACAGGCAAGGAAGAATGGCATCCCAAACCTAGTTATAATATGTGTAGTCACCTAAATCTGGTTACATCATTTATGTAATATTATTTAGTCATCTCCTAAGGCATTATTGATCAAATATTTAATATTTAATTAATTTATCAGCATCCCCTAGTTAATTCATTCATTTAATTAACTATAGTCCAAATTACATATTTAATGACAACTAATAATCTAATTATCAATTAAATCCCTATTCTCATTTTAAATAAATCTCATTTATCTTAAAATCCTCCACATGCTTAACCTTTCCTAAACCTCAATTAAGATTAATCTAATCTTAACCCTAATCCATCCTCCATCAAATTTAATAAATTATTTCTTAAAATAATTTATGCCCCTTTTTCCATCTTGTCCTCAAAATGAATTTTTAATTCATTTTGTTAACATATCTCCCACTCATCTCATTCTTTACTCTTCCACTCTACTATGTCTCCCACTCATCTCATTCTTTACTCCCTCCACTCAATTATATCCCCCACTCATCCCATTGATTATTCCTCCACTATGACATGTCCCCCACTTCAATTCATGTACCTCTTCTCCTTGCATCCTAACCATCTATCAACATTGCATCTGAACTGTCCATCAAACCCTCCCTTGTCCTATAAATTGAACCCTTCATCCTTCACAAAAGAATCCACCTATTTGCTAATGTTATAATGTTATTTTTAGAGCCTAAAATCTACCAAAATACTATCATAATGGAAAAATCCCTCCACAGATCCACTCTAATCCATATTCTCCATTGAAGTTGGAAGCAAGTTTAAGAACACATCTCCATCAAAGGACACATCAACACAATCAAGGAGGTTTGGGGTGATCTTCCTCTTGGTTTGCACTCACTTACACCCTCATTGTCTAATCTCATATGTGAATATAGTTTTTTCTATTGAATGTTTTCAATTATGTTAATGTTCTTTGCAAGCTAATCTCTTGTTCTTCATAAAGGAATCTATGTTTGATAGTGAGGGACCTAAATCTTTTGGATTGTGTTGGGTGGGTTATGTATGATCATAGATATCATAGGTTCTAGTTGTGTGCTAGTCAAACCACCATTAAGATTAGGGTCCATGTCTTTCTTCTTCCTTTTGTTCTTGCCTAAGCACATGGTTGGCATGAAATGATAATGCTCTTATGGATGAGATGCAAAACAGTATGAACAGGAGTGCAAAGTATGCAAGGGAGTGATTTCTAAGATTCTTAAGGATGTGAACACTATGATGCAAGGATTTCCTAGTGTTGGATACAATTGTTAATTGTGAATTGTCTTTGATGTTACACAAATGTCATATTAGTCATCAAATAGAGTCTACCAAGCTTAGATGATCAACAAAGCAATTAACGGTGTCTACCAAACATTCCTAAACATTACTTAGTAAAGTTAATATCTACCCAGCTCCCAAGGTTAACAAAGGAAAGTTAATGTCTACCGAGCTCCCACGGTTAACAAAGAAAAACCAGTGTCTACCGAGCTCACTCAGTTATCAAAGAAAATACAATAGAAAGTTAGCTTTTATGGAGCTCCAAAGGTCAGCAAAGGAAGGTCAATGCTAACCAAGCTCACTCAGTCTCCAAAGGATTTTTGTAGGGTTTAGAGTGTTTACCAAGCTTCATTTGGTTGACACTAGAAAACCATTTTGGAGCAGTGGTTCCCGAGCTGGGTCAGACAGCAAATGATTTTATTATTTTGATATTAAGATTAATTATTTCATGCGGTCGACTAATGTAATGATTTTTAGTTATTGTAACCTATATTTAAGCCAACTTGATAAACTGAAAGGTATATATATATAGATGCTCAAGTTGTGAATTAGTGTGAGAGCAAATACATAGATAAGGATGAGATAAGAGAATATTGAGTGAATTCTGATAAAGGATTAGATATCCTGGAGGAGTTACAAAGTTGTATTTGATTAGTAAGGATTCAGTAAAGCAAAAAATAGATTTGTAATCAGCAAAAGATAAGTTGCATATCATTCAGGTCACTTCATTGTTGCTTTCTAATCATTGTAACAGTGAATCTAGAATCTCTTAATAGAGTTGGTTTAACAACCATTTTGTAAATCCTCTAACAAGGTGATAGTTTAGTTGAATTGTTCTCAAGACCTCTAACCATGCCAATCCTAATAGGGTGATTAAATACTCTAACAAGATCACACCTAACAGTGTGTTTTGTAAACCTTTAACAAGGTTGGCTCCTAACAGGGATCACTTCAGAAGAATGAAAATTGATGACTAGTTACTTGGTGGTTTTTCCCATATTGGGTTTCCACATTAAATTTGGTGTCTCTTGTGTTCATTTATTTTAATCTTTGCAATCATATTAATGAATGCTAAATAATCAATAATTAGCTATAGTATTCCTGCACTATTTACCGAGTATCAACCATAAGTAAAGACATCTAAGGGATTTATTTTGCAATTGAATTTTGTGGTAACTGATTCACCCCTCCCCTCTCAATTACTTCATCTATATTTTCAACAATTGGTATCAGAGCTTTTGGTGCTTACAGGACAAGATTTCAAGGATCTAAGCCAAAGATCAGGATGTCTTATAAGAGGGAAATTCCAAGACTTAACAAGGACAACTTCTTAGCATGGCAAGGGTTGATGAGACTTCATCTAGCTTCTATTGGAGATATAGGACTAAAACACCTTGATGAAAAATATGCATAACCAGCTGGTACACTATCTGTTAATGATATTGCTGAAAAGAAGACTCGCAATATTATGATGATAGATATAGCATCTGCTCTAAGTTATGAAGAATTTGATGACATCAAAGATTGCAAATCTACTTTTGAAATGTGGGAAAATCTGAAAGAAATCTATGGAGGAGATGATAATGTAAGAAGAGCCAATGAAGAAAGTTTGAGAGGATAATTTGATCAAATGAGGATGAGAGAGGATGAAAACATTGCAAAATATGTTGAAAGAGTGAAAGCATGTGTCAGTGCAATCAAAGCATCTGAAGGAGATATCAAGGAAGAGATAGTTATAAGTAAAGTTCTTAGAACTCTACTTCCCATCTATGCAATCAGAGTTTCTGCAATTCAAGAAAGAAGATGTGAAGCAAGTCATATAATAAATCTAGAGGCCATAGTTGGAAGATTAACTGCATTTGAACTAGACAACTTTGACAACTATGTTCTCGCTTCCAAAAACATTGAGTCAGCATTTGAAGCCAAGCTTTCACTCAAGGAGAAAAATAAAAAGAGAAAAGAATCTCAATCAGAAAGTGAAGATGAATCAGATCAAAGTTCAGATAGTGATCTTGAGGTAATTGAAGCTCTACTAGCAAGGAAATATTCTAGAGGCAGAGGAAAATATAAAGGTAAAGTTCCTCTAATCTATTTTTCATGTGAAGAAGTTGGTCATATTGCTACTAGGTGCCCAAACAAGAAACAAAAAGATGACAAGAAAGGTTACAAGTAAAATGGCAAGAAAGACTTCAAATCATTCAACGATAAAGGAAAGAAAACATGTTTTATGGCTAAAAATTCTAATGACTCCAATGATGAAGAAGAAGATGAAATTGTCTACATTGCTGTGAAAGATGAATCAGATAATGATGAGGAAATGGCACTCATTTCTCATATGAGCAAAAATGATACATGGATCATAGATAGTGGCTGTTCTCATCACATAACTAGTGATAAAACTAAGTTTGAATACTTTGAAAACTATGATGGTGGCAGTGTACGATTTGGTAACAATGAACCTTGTTGTATAAAAGGAAGAGGAAGAATCTCTCTAACCAAAGAACTTATATGTGATAATGCCTATTGGGTAGAAGGACTAAAGAATAATTTGTTGAGTGTGGCACAGCTACTCAATAAAGGATTCAAAGTTGAATTCATGCATGGAAAAGAAAGACTATTGGATGGCAAAGGAAAACTGATTGGATCAGGCACTCAAACAAAAGGTAACTTATTTTATCTTGAACTTGGTGAATGTTCATGTTTTATTGCTCAAATTGAAGAAAGTTGGTTATGGCATAAAAGGTTGTCATGTAAATTTTGATAACTTGGTAAAGATAAGAAAATTCAAGAAAATGAGACGCATTCCTAACATAAAGAAACTTGAGATCGGTTTATGCAAGAATTGTCAGACTGGTAAAATGGGAAAGACTAGTTTTAAAAGTAAAAACTATCAGTCTAAAGATATATTAGAAATTGTGCATACTGATTTATGTGGACCCATTGGAATTGAAAGCTATACTAGAGAAAAGTTCTTCATTCTTTTTGTTGATGATTACTCAAGAATGATGACTATCATGTATCTAAGGAACAAATTAGAGGCATTTGAGAAATTCAAATGGTATTTGACCAGAGTAGAAAAGGAAATAGGAAAAAGATTGAAATTCTTGAGGTCAGACAGAGGAGGAGAATTCATTTCACATGAGTTCAATAACTTTTACATTGAAAAAGGAATAAAAAAACATGTATCAACCCCTAGAACTCCTGAGCAAAATGGAATAGCTGAAAGGAGGAATAAATCTATCATGGATTGTGCAAGAACCTTAATGATTAAAAAGAACATTTATCAAATACTAGAAGGAAGCTATCAGCACTGCAGTTCATACCTTGAACCAAGTAAAGCTTAAAAAGGACTCATTAAAAACTCCCTATGAGCTATGGTATGGCTATAAACCTAATGTAAGTTATCTAAAAGTATTTGGAAGTAAATGTTACATTTTGAAAGAATCTAGAAAAGGAAAATTTGATGTAAAAGGTGATGGAGGAATATTTCTAGGATACTCTTGCAAAAGTAAAGCATATAGATTTTCGAACTTGTCTACTTACAAAGTCATAGAAAGTGCACATGTGAAAGTTGATGAGTTTGTAGAAAGGACTTAAGAAGAAAGCAAAAAGGAACCTAAAGATTATAGAAGGTTTGTTTTCACTAAACCTAATATAGTACCAGTCAATCAATAATTTTCTACTCCTGAGTCATCAGTAATCGAGTTACAGGTAGTTCAAATCGAGCTACAACAACTCGAGTTACATTCAGATGCTACCGAGCAAGTGTCTACGGAGTTTGCAGGACTCGAGCCAATATCTACCAAGCTAGAACATCCAAAACTTGAAATTGAAGTACAAGAGATAACAATGAAATTATTTCAAAAGGAAAGGAACCTGTATTAGCAAAATATGTTAGAAGACATCATTCAGTAGATCAAATCATTGGAGACAAATCTGAAGGAACTATGACAAGAAGAAAATTTAAAGGTACTTGTTTACTTGCTTATTTTGAACCTAGAAATATTAATGATGCATTGGGAAATGATAGTTGGATTGAGGCTATGAATGAAGAGATAGAACAGATAGAGGAAAACAAGACATGGACTCTTGTACCTAGGCCTAAAGATAAAAATGTGATTGGAACTAAGTGGGTATTCAGAAACAAGTTGGATGAAGATGGTAAGGTATCAAGAAACAAAGCAAGACTAGTATGTAAAGGTTATGCTCAATAAGAAAGAATAGACTATGGAGAAACTTTTTCTCCTATTGCAAGATTGGAAGGAGTCAAAACCTTACTAGCATATGCTGCACACAAAGGATTCAAAGTTTGTAAGATGGATGTCAAGTTAGCATTCCTCAATGGTATACTAGATGAAGAGGTTTACATTGAACAACCTAAAGGTTTTGTTGATCTAGATAACAAGAACATGGTCTACAAATTACACAAGGCATTGTATGGTCTGAAAGAAGCCCCTAGAGCATGGTATGAAAGATTGCATAACTATCTTATTCAGATTGGTTTTAAAAGAACTAATGACAACAATAGCTTGTATATAAAGGAAGGACTAGATAATAAGATTATTTTGTCAAAAATATTTGTAGATGATACTATTTTCATAGGGAATGGTGATCTATGCAAATAATTTTTAGAGCAAATGAACAAGGAATTTGAAATGTCTATGTTTTGTAAAATCAAATTCTTTGTTGGTCTTCAAATTAAACAAAATAAAAATGGTATCTACATCACTCAATCAAAATACATCAAAGAGATATTGAAAAAGTTTGGTATGGAAGATTGTAAACCAGTTGGGACTCCTATGTGTACTGGATTCAAACTTACCAAGGAAGATGAATCAAAAGAAGTAGATCAAACACTGTATAGATCTATGATTGGAAAGTTGCAGTATGTAGTTCATACTAGGCCAGATATTGCTCTTGTAGTTGGTATTGTAGCAAGATTTTCAGCAAAACCAAGAAAAAATCACATGATGGCAATCAAAAGAATAATGAGATATTTGAAAGGAACTAAAGGTTATGGTTTATGGTACAAATTTGAAGATAATTTGGATTTAAAAGTGTTTACTGATGCTGATTGGGTAGGAAACCTTGATGATAGAAAAAGTACAAGTGGAGGAGCATTCTTTCTTGGAAAGAGGTTGGTTTCTTGGACAAGCAAAAAGCAAAATTGTGCATCCCAATCTATAGCAGAGGTAGAGTATGTTGCTGCAGCAGTAAACTGTTCTAATATTGTTTGGTTTAAATAGTTGTTAGGAGGCATGAAGGTAGAAATCAAAGAACCAGTTGTTATATTATGTGATAATACAAGTGCAATCAACATATCTAAGAATCCAGTGATGCATTCCAAAACTAAGCAAATTCCAATAAAATATCATTTTGTTAGAGAATTGGTGCAAGACAAGGAGATTAGATTGGAATATATTCATACAAAGGAACAAATTGCTGACATATTCACAAAGCCATTACCTAAGGATGCATTCTTGTATCTAAGAGGTAAGTTAGGGGTCACTCCCCTATTTGAAGTTCACTAGAATAAAGTTTTAGTGATGCATCAATGCATACCAAGTTCAAGATCTATCAGTTAATGTAATATAATCAGGTAATATTGCATATGAATCAGTACTAAAGGTACATTAAAATCCATTTGAGTTGTGTTGTCTTTGGCATGGGTTGTCAAAGAGGGAGAGTTTTACTGTCATATCTTTCTAAAATTTATTTGAGAGGAAGAGTTTGCTATGGAATTCCTTCACAAAAAGAGATTACTGAAAGAGGGAGAGTTTTCTATCTAATAAAGAAAGTTGTCTTGATAGAAAGACTTGTTAGACTTGTTTTTAAATTTTATTCTGCTATGACATGTTGTGTTGCCATCAATGCCAAAGAGGGAGATTGTTGGTTATAATTGTTAATTGTGTATTGTCTTTGATGTTACACAAATGTCATATCATTCATCAGACAGAGTCTACTGAGCTCAGATGATCAGCAAAGCAATTAACAGTGTCTATCGAACATTCCTAAACATTACTTAGTAAAGTTAATGTCTACTGAGATCCCAAGGTTAACAAAGGAAAGTTAATGTCTACTGAGCTCCCAAGGTTAACAAAGGAAAGTTAATGTCTACTGAGCTCCCAAGGTTAAGAAAGAAAAGTTAATATCGAGCTCCCAAGGTTAACAAAGGAAAGTTAATGTCTATCGAGCTCCCATGGTTAACAAAGAAAAACTAGTGTCTACTGAGCTCACTCGGTTATCAAAGGAAATGCGATAGAAAGTTAGCTTTTATGGAGCTCCAAAGGTCAGCAAAGGAAGGTCAATGCTAACCAAGCTCACTCAATCTCCAAAGGATTTTTGTAGGTTTTACGATGTTTACCAAGCTTCATTTGGTTGACACTAGAAAACCATTCTGGAGCAGTGGTTACCGAGCTGTGTTGGCCAGCAAAGGATTTTACTATTTTGGTATTAAGTTTAATTGTTTCATGTGGGCGACTAATGTAATGATTTTATTTTATTGTAACCTATATTTAAGCTGACTTGATAAACTAAAAGGTATATATATAGATTCTCAAGTTGTGAATTGGTGTAAGAGCGAATGCATAGATAAGGATAAGATAAGTGAATATTGAGTGAATTCTGATGAAGGATTAGATATCCTAGAGGAGCTAAAAAGTTGTATTCAATTAGTAAGGATTCAATAAAGTAGAAAAGAGATCAGTAATCAGCAAAAGATAAGTTGAATATCATTCAGGTCACTTCATTGTTGCTTTCTAATCATTGTAACAGTAAATCTAGAATCTCTTAAATGAGTTGGTTTAATAGCCATTTTGTAAATCCTCTAACAAGGTGATAGTTCAGTTGAATTATTCTCAAGACCTCTAACCAAGTCACTCCTAATAGGGTGATTAAATCCTCTAACAAGGTCACACCTAATAGTGTGTTTTGTAAACCTTTAACAGGGTTGGCTCCTAACAGGGCTCACTTCAAAAGAGTGAAAATTGGTGACTAGTTACTTGGTGGTTTTTCCCATATTGGGTTTCCATGTTAAATCTGGTGTTTCTTGTGTTCATTTATTTTAATCTTTGCAAGCATATTAATGAATGCTAAATAATCAATAATTAGTTACAGTATTCCTGCACTATTTACTGAGTATCAACAGTAAGTAAAGACATCTAAGTGATTTATTTTGCAATTGAATTTTGTGGTAACTGATTCACCCCTCCCCTCTCAGTTACTTCATCTATATTTTCAACACCTAGGATGTATGATAGATGCAAAGGAGGATGATGGATGATCTAACTTGTGATGATATGATATCTAGGAGACCTAAAGGATTATCTATGTTATTGCCAAGATAAAAGAGATGTTTTTCCTATGTGTAACCTCAAGATGCAATGATAATGTCAACCTTAGGATAGACTTATGAACCTTTGGAAGAAAAATGATGATTAAGTGTGGAGCCCAACTAACCTACATTAGGAAGAATGTGCAACACCAAAGCTTAGTACCAACATATCAACCACCCATCTATCAACAACCAACACAACAATAGTATGTGCAAGAACCCATATCAAATCACCCATCTACTCAACAATCCTATGCCTTTGCACCCTAGTAGCAATGATAGTACCAACAAGCCCAACCATCACCCCAACAACCCATAAATAATATCCCAATTGTAGTTCAATCCACATTCCACCCACCAAAATACACCCATCAAAACTATACATACTCACCTGCCCCATCTGATACATACCTTGCACAAGGGGAATTAGGAATGGGGGCACTAGAAATCACACATGTCAACTTTCAATGGGAAGAAATGAAGAATGCTCTAAAAGCACTCAAAGATGGCACTGAATCCAAGAACTTCAAATTTGAAGAGTTTTTTCCTTACTTTTTTAATAGATCTATCACCATGATACCCTTCCCCAAGCACTTTGAGATCCCAAAATTTGATAAATTGAAAGGAAAAGGAGATCCAATCAAGCACATCAAAGAAATTTACATGCATTTACAAGAAGTGGCCTATAATGATGTATTTCTCATGCACCTATTTTCCAAAAGTCTAGAAGGTCCTACTCTTGAATGGTTTTGCTAAATACCTTAGGGCACAATTAACACCTTTGCTAAACTTTCAGAAACCTTTGTGTTACAATATGACCACCTAGTTGAAACTAAGTGATCCATGGTCAATCTAGTCCACACCAAACAAAATTAAGGTGAAAGCCTCACTAATTATTTGTAAAGGTAGAAAATCCTCAAAACACAAATATCTTGCAATAGACCAAAGTATCAGCTTGTCAAAATGATCATTGATAATGCACACCCTAGACTTTCTCACCACATGGTCATGAACTACCTACAAACATATAAAGAAATCAAAGAGAAAGGCATGGGTTTTGAGTGAGGGCTTATTAACAATGGAATCATCAAGCTCCACAAAGAAAATCACCATGAGAGAGGACACT
Source organism: Cupressus sempervirens (assembly GCA_028749045.1). NCBI lineage: Eukaryota > Viridiplantae > Streptophyta > Pinopsida > Cupressales > Cupressaceae > Cupressus > Cupressus sempervirens. The sequence goes on from CM053787.1 coordinate 590,461,541, forward strand.
CCAATGATAAACCATGACATTAAAAAAGAACAAGAACACGGTAATAGATGGTGCCACTGATACTCAATACGTCCATGTAGTTGGTGCCACACCATACACATCAAACATCCCTTAACAACAGACATTCCAACAACAACCATCATATCAAACAAAAAATGCTATCAACAAACATACCAACAACCTCTGCAACATCAATATCAACACCACACACCAAAAAGTAATTATCAAGGACCAGTAAATCAAACTAATACTATCACCATTGTATTTGGACAAAAGCTGAGGGTCCTAAAGACACGTCATGTATATACTCCCTTGGGGGAACTAATCGATGCTATCTTTGACAAACTAGTCCACGATAATCTCATCTTGTACCCACAAATACAACTACTCGACCCAAACAAACCAAATCATCTTGGTACTGAGAAAATATGTTCTATAAATTTAATCGTTTGTAAGGGCATACCACCCTTACATGAATACATCTCAAAGATTTTGTGCAAGACCTAATTGATTGCAAGGAAATCATGGTGGGAGCACAAGCCTCCCCAAATGAAGGTTTCTTAATATAATAAAAGACCTTCACATCACACAACAACAACAATGCAAGAAAATAGCATATAAAACAAAACAATACCAACAACAATAGAATAAACAATGCCCAAGCCAAGAAAGGTGACAATCATGAAAAATCACAAGACTATATTTCATCATACCTTGATTAGGGTAATTTGATCATATGTATATCCCAAGATGAACCTTCTATTAATGTACTAAATATCAAATGCCCAGACAATCAATTTGCAGTCACAACATGATGGACCCAACTCAAAATTGTGAGGCCACTTTCTCCTTCTACAATGAAATACAATATTTTGAAACATCTTGGAAACATGCTAGCCCAAATCTCCATCCTAGATTTATGCAGCACAAGCCAACCTTATAGAGAAATCTTTAACAATGCCCTCCATGAACCTCATTTCCCCACTAATATTAATGCCACATAATTCAAAAATCTAGTGGCACACCTATCTACCTCATGTGTGCTATCCTTCAAACCATCTAATGTCCCAAAAATTAAGCTAGATCATATCCTTCCACTCTACATTTTTATCATGGTCTTTGACTTCACCGTAAAAAGTGTCATGATAGATAATGGATCTTCCCTAAACCTATGTACTTTGAGGCTCATCAAACAAGAAGGATACACTGAGGTAGACATTCTCAATGAGATCATCACTATAAAATCCAATGACAACTTGGAAAGTACTACAGAAGGAAATATCCTAATTCCCATCACAGTTGGGCCCACCATGCAAGAAATAGTGTGCCATGTGGTTGATCTTAACCTACCTTTCAACATCCTCCTTGGTCAACCATGGATTCAAGTCATGAAGTACATTCCATCCACTTATCATCAGTACATCAAATTTTTGCATCATGGCACTAAGATAACCATCTGTGCTGATCCAAAACCATTTTTCGTATATTAATATGGTAGAAATGTCGTATGATAATTATTTCCTAGGCATTGAGATCAACAACACCATTTCCAGCTCTTTTAGTAATCACCATGACCCTGCCACCATCTTAGCCTCCACCCTCTCTAGCATTGAGATCAACCACAAAGGTTTTGGTGAATACAGTCCCTCAGATGCATTTTTTGTTGGTGCCTTACCTCTTGACCCACATACTTGGGGTTGCTAGACCTATCAAGGACCAGAGAAAGACACCATTCAACTCAAGAAATTTGGGCCCACAACATTTGTTGCAAATGGGATCCTTGATAGAGAAGAAATGGCCCCTAACCTCAACACATAGTTACACAAGGATCCACCTCCAAAAGACAAAAATCTCCTTGACTATTTCAAATCAAAATATCCCCACTCACATTGACTTGCCACCGAAAAATGGGATTATCAAGGAGCTGGCCTAGGAAAAGAGGATTCAGGCATTAGGAAACATGTAGAAGCATAAAAGAAGAAAAGAAGAAAGGCCTAGGATTTGGATGCCCAACAACTACGACACTGGTAAAGATGGTCATGCCTTCTTAAGTATCAAAGGTGAACTTATAGAGGTTGAACACATCCCTGAGGAAGTTGAAAAGAGATCCTATGATGATATCCATGAAAATGAAATTTCCCTAGGAGACTCTATGCTCCATGAACTATCCATCAACCTTATAAACCTACCCCTCACTCATCTCAAACTCATAGATTGGTAACAACCAAGTGTACTTTATGTTGATGAGTTCCCTATTGAAGAAGTGCTCCTAAGATTCATGGGGTTAGAAACTCTACACAATAAACAAAAGCCACCATTAGCTTATGTCTACAAATTAGACCCAAAGGGCTACCTTAGGGAGGAAGAAATATCTAGTCACAAAAATTATAAGGAAAAAATAAATACAAATAAAAAAAGGTACAAAAAAGGTATCCACTAGTGAAAACTCCTTTGGATCGCCACCGGATCAATCAAAAATTAAAAGAGAAATAAAGGATGCATCTAATAGTGAAAACCTCTCTAAGGAATCTAAAAATGGAGATTTCTTCCTTCCCCCACAAGATCATAGGAAAAAAGTATCATCTATCCTAATTAAAGGAATGAGATCAGTCAACATCATTTAGATAGAGACACCCAAGATCACATACATTGCAACATCTTTTCCACCAAACCAAGCAGAACTTCTCATTGAGGTACTTCAAGAAAACATTGGCCAATTTACATGATCATACTAGGACATGCTAGGAAATGATACTAATATGGTTGTACATCATCTAGTAGTTGATCCAACAATCAAGCTCATCAAGCAGAAACTCCAAAAAATGCATCCCAAGGTTGCTTTGCTAGTAAAGGCAGAATTAGAAAAGATGTTGGAATCAAAGGTCATCCATCCAGACAACTACTTAGAGTGGATTTCCAACATGGTATTAGTCACAAAACCCTCTAGAAATATTAGGATCTATACAAATTTAGGAACCTCAATAAGGCTTTCCCCAAAGATGATTTCCCACTACCAAATATTAACATGATTGTGGATCTCACTGTTGGCCATGAACTACTATCTCTCATGGATAGATTCTCTAGGTACAATAAATAAAGGATAGTAGAAGAGGATCAACATAAGACAACATTTACCACCCCTTGGGGGACCTTTTGGGCTAAAGAATGTAGGGAAAACTTATTAGCAAGCCATGACACTCATATTCCATAACCTCATCCACAAAACCCTTGAAGATTATGAAGATATCATCTTGGTTGTATTTTTTGATGCCTTGGACCACTTGATTCACCTTGAAGAATTATTTTCTCAGTTAGAAAAGTACCACCTCATGCTTAACCCCAAGAAATGTGTTTTTGGCATCACATCAAGAAAGCTCCTAGGTATTATTGTATCCTAGCATGGCATTGAGATTGACCCACTGAAGTCAAGGACATCATGGACATGTTTGTACCTAAGAAATTGAACCAACTCCATTCTCTTTAGGGTAAGTTACAATTAGTAAGGTGATTCATTTTACAACTAGTAGATAAATGTCATCAATTCACACATCTGCTGAAGAAGGACTCAAATTTCAATGGGATCCCATTTGTTAACACAGTTTCAATCACATCAAGCAATACCTAGAAAATCTACCCATCTTGGTATCATTAATTGTTGGGAGACCATTTCTCTTATACATATTAGCCACACCAACCATACTAGGGAACTCTTGGCTCAACTTGATGATAATGGAAGACAAAAATCCACTACTAAATTAGTCACACTCTTGTTGGCTATGAACTTAACTACACTCTTGTTTAGTAGTGGGTTTCACAACCTTGAAGCTTTGTCACTACATTATTAGTCAAATAGTGAAGCTCATATCAAAGATTGATCCTTTAAAATATAATATGTCAAGTACAACACTTACAGGTCATCCTACAAAATGGGTCATACTTCTTAGCAAATTTGACATCAATTATGTTGATCGAAAAGTGATAAAGGAACAAGCTATAACAGACCACTTGGAAGATGCACCATTAGTTGATGATTATCCTCTTGTTATGGAGTTTCTAGATGAACATCTTTTCATGATAGAAGAACAACCACTATGGAAGCTATATTTTGATGAATCTTACACATCTCATGGATTAGTAGCTAGAATATTGTTAGTTACTCCTCAAGGTGACTACATTCCCAAAGCATTTAAGCTAAAATTCCAATGCATTAATAACATCTTAGAATATGAATCTCTAATAATAGGGCTCAAGATAGTAGTTGAATGGAATATAATAGAGCTACATATCTTTGGAGACTCACAACTCATTATCAAGCAGGTCCTTGATTAATACCAAATAAAGGATGACAAGTTGCTTCCCTACAAAGAATTGGTCAATCAATTAAAGCAATATTTCTCCATAATCCAATTCACATAGGTAACAAGGTTACCTTTTTGGATATTCCTCAAATGAAATTGCCACCATCAGTTCACTTTTGGAGATTCCTCAAGAAGCTACACAATATGAATTCTTAGTCAAGTAGCTATGATAGCCCATCTATGAGAACAATTAATCAACACAAGTATACATTTCGGTTGGCCCCCAATCCCTATGGCACCATGAAATCCATTCTTATCTTTAAAATGGTATCATTTCCCCTCACCTCACACAAAACCAATGCCAAAACCTTATTCATAGAGCATTTCACTACACTATCAGAGCCAACACCCTATATCGTCGAGGTTACCATAATACTCTCTCTAGGTATTTAAACCAAAATGAGGCTACCATGGCATTAAAAGAGGTACATTATAAACATTTTGGTGCTCACACAAGTGGTATAGTACTAGCATGAAAAATCCTAAGAGTGGGATACAATTGGCCTACTATTGAACATGATTATTGTGAGTTTGTCAAAAGGTGTCTACCTTGCTAGCAATATGCAAGTTTGATATGAGCTCTAGCTCAAGATCTTCAACCTACTACACCACCATGGCCATTTGTATGCTAGTTTTACCTTATCAATATTATTGCACCCATATCTTTAGAAGGCCACAAATGGATCATCATGGCTATAGATTATTTGACCAAGTAGGTGGAGGTAGTCCCACTTGTCACTACCACAAGAGTTTAGGTTTCCAAATTCATCTTTTATCACATCATATGTCACTTTGAAATCCTAGCTACTATTTTTATAGACCATGGAGGTAACTTTCAAAACCTCAATATGGAAGAATTGTGCACCTCCCTCCACATTCATCACCATTTTTCCAGCCCCTACTTTCGATAAGGTAATGGCTAGGATAAGGTAACTAATAAAACCCTTCTCAAAATCCTTAAGAAAGTTGCCACTGATTTGGGTCATAATAGGCATGTACAAATCAAACTAGGCTTATAAGCTTATCATACATCATTTTGTACATCCACAAGCACAACTCCATACTCCCTGGTCTATGGTGTTCAAGTAGTACTACCTATTGAGGTCAAAATCCCATCCTTGTGCATATCTTTGCAAGGACAAATGTCAAATGAGGACTATAGAGTTGTCAAACTCACATAGTTGGATCTACTAGATGAAAGAAGGCAACAGGCCTATGACCATCTCATAGTCTATCAAAATTGACTCAATTGCAACTTCATCAAAAATGTTCACCCATGATAATTTTAGGTTGGTGACATGGTCCTCAAAGAAAACATGAAAGTCCAAGTAGATCAAGAGAAGAAGGGCATGTTTGAGCCCACATGGCTTGGTTCATATGTTGTCACCACATCTTTTGGCTTGGGAGCATATTAGTTATCAATACTAGAAGGTGAAACTCTAAATGATCCCACCAACATCATTCACCTTAAGAATTTCTATGAATGAGACCCTTAGTATATCTTGCTAATTGTGAAAAAATAAAAATAAAATCTTTAAAAGTCCTTAAAAAGAGACAAAAAAATAAATTTAAAAAAAAAAAATGAAAAAAAAAAAGTAAAGAGAAAAATAAGCATCCAATGGTGAAAAACTTGGAAATTCAAGCACCTTGGATAGGAACCTTGGTGAAAACCTAGCAATATGCACCATGTGTACTTAAAATTCCCATTATCTATCAGTAGTTCACTCCCCCACCCTCTCACCCACAACACTCAACCAACTCCCCATGTTCCCAGGATGTTCCAGCATCACCATCATAGCACATGTATCACTATCCCAATTCCTGTGCATGGAATCTAAATCATATTTAGTGTATCATATCATTGTATCATATCCATGTATCATATCATTGTATCATATCTATGTATCATACCCTTGTACTATACTCTTTGTACTATACCAAATCAGTCCTGCTATCACCTCATCCTAAGCTTTTCATCTTGCTATCAACTCATCCTGAGTTTTTGATCTCCACTATCACCTCATCCTAAGCTTTCCATCTACTATCTCCTCATCTTGAGCTTTTGTATAGTGATCCTTGTAAATACCATTTTTAGTCAGTTGTATATCCCCTAGAGTTAGACCTTAGCTTAGTACCATTGTATGTCTTAGTTTTTGTGTCATTTCATGATTGATCAAAGTCTATAGCTCTCCTAGCTATGTATTTTAGAAAGTCCTCATACAAGATCCTTTGTCATCAAAGTGTTATCCTAAAAGTTTTAGTTTCCTCAATAACATCACCCCTTTGGATACCACTAATAGATCCTTGCAGGATAGAGCTTTCTTCTCATCTGATCTTAGTCTGTGTGTCTCCCATCCTACTGATGTCTTTGGAAAAAGGTTACTTTTTGTTGACTTACTCTTCCTTTTGATATTGGATTTCAATTTTGGTTCTTGATTATCTTTTCCAAGAAATTTGGTTGTTCCCTCCTAAAAGTCAACATGATATTTCATATCATGGTGTGTTGTGAATGGGGCTATTTGAGAGCAAGGTCTTGATCAAGTCTTTTTCCTTTTTGGTTTTCTCCTTGCGAGTCAAACAGATGTGACCCCTACATATCCAAACATATGACCACTTGTGGTTACATGGTGCACTTGGGAAATAACATTTTTGTTTGGGTTACCTAGTGGCATTTCCACTCTAATTCCTCTAAGATTCATGTGTGATGCTGGGGCAATCCTTACATGTTTTTTCTGCATCAGTCCTATGTAATATTGATAAAAATTCCTTGATGTTCTTTGTAACCTTGGAATATCTCCAATATTCCTATACCAAACTTAGTCCTCGGCTACTTGGAGTTGCTCCCTTTAGGGAGTACCCTCACTCAAACATCAATGGATTCCATCTCCCTCCATTCCACCAAAACACTAGCCACTTTTTAGAATCCCAAAGTATCCAATCACAAATCCTATCCAAGCATCTAATCAAATTAGTACTATCAATCATGATCCAACAACCTTATCAATCTGAAATGTATCCAAACATTTCACCACCCCCTTCATCCCATCATCATCCCACGTGGTTTTAGTTTAAGCAACCAATCCCCTCATCCCCCTCAATTGCTTCTTCTTGCACATGGTTCCACTTTGTCTCATTTTCACATAGTGAGAGTTTGAGTTCCTATGCACTCTCGGTTAGTCCATTTGTGTCCACTCGCTTCCTCAGATTCTTGTACTTTTTAAGAAGCCAATAGGCCTCATCTTCTCTCCCTACTACCTTCTCAAGGGGGCATCACACAATCTAGACTCTCCTCCTTCTTTTCGAGACTAGGGATATCTTGTTTCTTTAAAAATCTTCTTTGTGTCATCTATCTTCAAACTTCTTCAAAATAGTGTTGTCCCAACACTATGTCAAAGAGGGGAAAAATGTAGACACCTAAATCTGATTACATCATTTACGTAATCTTATTTAGTCATCTCCTAAGGCATTATTGATTAAGTATTTAATATTTAATTAATTTATCATCCCCTAGTTAATTAATTTATTTAATTAATTATAGTCCAATTGATATATTTAATGACAACCAATAATCTAATTATCAATTAACTCCCTATTCTCCTTTTTAAAAAATCTCATTTATTGAAAAATCCTTCACATGCTTAACCTTTTCTAAAAATCAATTAAGACTAATCTAATCTTAACCCTAACCCATCCTCCATCAAATTTAATAAATGATTTCTTAAAATTATTTATTCCCCCTCTTTCCATCTATCCCTCAAAATGAATTTTTAATTCATTTTCTTAACATGTCTCCCACTCATCTCATTCTTTACTCCCTCCACTCTAGTTTGTCTCCCACTCATCCCATTAATTATTCCTCCACTATGACATGTCCCCCCTCAATCCATGTGCTTCTTCTCCTTGCATCGTAGCCATCTATCAACTTTGCATCTCAACCATCTATTAGACCCTCTCTTGTCCTATAAATTGAACCCTTCATCCTCACAAAATAATCCACCTATTTGCTAATGTTATAGTGCTATTTTGAGAACATAAAAACTAGAAAAATACCATGATAATGAAAAAAATCCTCTACAAATCCACTTCAATCAATATCCTCCATTGAATTTGTAAGTAAGTTTGAGCAGACATCTCCATCAAAGGATACATCAACACAATCAAGGAGTTTTGGGGTGATCTTCCTCTTGGGTTGCACTCTCTTATGCCCTCTTTGTCTAATCTCATATGTGAATATGGTTTTAGCTAGTGATTTTTTTCAATCATGTTAATGTCTTTTGCAAGGTAATCTCTTTTCCTACAATATGTTCTTCTAATAAATTGGTAACTACTTTGGCAGTGCAGTTTCTGAAAGTTTTAGCTTTTGTTTAACATGTGCAATAGTCGATAGATGTAAGAACAAAAATATGTCCTGTTGATGATGGTGGGTTTATTCAACTAATAAATCCTAGCTGCCACTTAGCAAAAGGGTGTACCTCAAATAGTAGTTGTAGTGGGATAGCTAGATGTCTCTCTTTGTTAGCACTAATTTGACAAGTCTGGCAAGAACATACATGTTCAAATGAATCCTTAAAGATTTTAGGCCAAAAATAGCCCGATCTCAAAATCATATTGGCCATAGCTTCTACTGATCCATGTTCCATGCCATATTTATCATGAAACTATTCCAAAACCTCTTTTACTTCTTCACATCCCAAATGCTTTAGATAAATTCCCTCATAGTTTCTTTAGTTTCCTATCTTGCAACATATAGGATTCCCATTTCATCTTGAGTCCTTTGCATTAGGAACTATTCATCCAGTTGGTGTATTGATTCTATAAAATATAGTAAAAAAATCCTAATACCAAATGTTCATGATTATTCCTCGTTCGATATCCACTTGAGACACTATAATATTTTATTGATTTTCTCTTCTAATTTCATCATTAAATCTAATTTTATTATCATTACTAATCACATTATTAGCTATCATCTTGGTCAACCCTTTTCCTCTCACTTACTTCATTGGCTGAATTTCCAAATTAAATTCTTGTAATATAGCCATCCATTTTCCTTGTCTTTCACCTAATTCATTTTTGCACCAGCAATGATTTAACTACTATATCAAGCATAATTACATATACCTTGCTCCTAAGTATGTAATGGAAAAATTTATTGACTACCTTTATCAAAGTGAACGACTATTTGTCAAGATTGGAATAGTTCAACTTGACATTCTTTAGTGAACAACTCATGACTACTATTGGTCTCTCATCTTCTTTATCTTTCTTCTGAGTGATAATTCTAGCATATGAGTTCTCTAAGGAAAAGGAGTAGATTTTGAGTGGAAGCTCATAATCTAGACTCACCAATATTGGAGCCATAGAGATAGCCACTTTGGTGTCCTCAAAGGATTTCTTAATTTTAGGAATCCATTCATTTTTTGCTCCCTATTTAATTAAGTCATTTGGAGAATGAACTATCTTAGCAAATCCACTGATGAATTTATGCACATAATTTATCTTCTCAAAGAAAGAATTGAGTTCTTTGTGACTATATGGGGAGGTGACAACTTTAGAATTTCTTTGATTCTCTCATGATACATGGAGTTTCCTACTTCATAAATAATATGACAAAAAATTTCCTTTTGTGACCTGAAATGAACACTTTTTAGGGTTTAGCAATATGCCATATCTTTAGCATCGATTGAACACTTGTCATAAGTCAGTAATATGAGTGCTTCAACCCTTTGAAAAGATAGTTAAGTCATCCATGTAGATAACTATACATTTTTTTATTATCCCCTTGAATGCTTCATCCATCACTCTTTGGAATGTAACCCCTATGTTGATGAATCCAAAGCGCATTCTTTTATATGCAAAGGTTCCCCATTTTTTTGTGAAAGCAGTCTTCAACTTGTCTTCTTCATCTACCATCACCTGATTATATCCTAAATATTAACCTAGAAAGGACATAATTTTGGATCTATTGACAATTTTCAATACTTCATTAAGTAAAAGCAAAGGATAGTTATCCTTTTAAGATGCTTGGTTTAAATTACAAAAATCCACACAAAGGAAATTTCTCTAGTCTTTTTTGTTACTAGAACCAAGTTAGTAATCCATGTAGAATGTTATATTGGAAAGATAATTTTCACATTGAGTAACTTCTTTACTTCCTTCATCATCAATGGTTCAATAATGAGATTGACCGGTCCCTGCCTTCAATGAAAAGGCTTGGCATCTAGTTTTAATGGAATGTAATGAGTGATGATTTTTGGGTCATACATCTTGAGCTCTTCATTACTCCAAGCTATGACATATTTATATTCCATAATAAATCAAAGCATACTTTCTCATTCTTGACAATTACAAGCCTTTCCAATGCTCTACATCTTAGGATCTTCATCTATACCTAGATTATATGAATTGCATTCTTTAATTCCCTTTTCTTCAACAATCCTTTTGATACATGTTGATTCATCTCAATAAAATATAGATTCTAATTCTACCATCCCCTTAGGAATAGTTTTGGCCTCCAAATTTATAATCCCGTATTCATTCTCTTGTTCATCATCTTCAAGATTGTCATTAGAAGTATCATCAATCTCTTGTCCTTTGAAATGATAGTTGCACATGATAAAATCAAGAATGTGTTGGTCATATTGGAAAACTTGAAATTTTTTAATATTTTTTGGGAAAGATAGGGCACCCACCAATTCTACTAAAAAAACTTTTTAGTTTTGTTATTTTGATGGGTTGTAATGTACTAGCTTAAATTGAGAGGGCATCAACTCCCATGTTTCTCCTTCTTCAAATGGACTTTATATTCAAAGCCTCAATATATTCCATCATATCCAATACTCTTTTTTGGTAAGTGAGTACTCTTCTATCATTGTAAGAATAGATTGATTTCACCTATCTAGTCACCAACTAGGAGTCTCCTTCAATTATAAGAGCTTTGACTCCCTTCTCTAATGTGAAGATAAGTCCACAAATCAAGGCTTCATATTTTGCAAAAATTTTAGTACATCTAAATTGTAATCGATATGTTCAATAAAAAGACCTACCTTTTTGATTAATTAATTCAATACCTACACTGACTCCTGATTTTCATTTAGAGCCATCAAACTTGAGTGTCCATATTGGTTCTTCTTTGGGCTTTCTGGACTTATGTTTATTTGTTTGAAGCTTTTCTTTCACTTGAAATTTGAATGACTATTTCTTTGGGATCTATTGCAATCTTTCACATCATGGACTTAGTCAGTTACCATTGTTTATCTTTGATGTGGGAAGCATCTATTTCTTTTGTTAGTCTTCAATCTCCCAATCAATTCTATAATTTTATCCACCCTTGCCTTAGGGTAAAAAACCATTGAAGTTTGACTTTGAACTTTTACAAAATGTATCCTCCTTAGGACTTTGATCATTCCTAGTGGAGGTTTAGAAAAAGCTCCACCATCCAAGGAAATGTCACTATATGATGCATTCAGACCTTCATCTTCCTCTTCATCTTTTCTCATGGATTTAGATATATATATATATATATATAGAAATTGAATGTTCTGTGAGTACTTTATTCATATTTTTTGCCTTTTATTTTCATTATCTCATTTAATACTTGAGAAACCACTTCTTTGCAATGTGAACATTCAAATTATGAATGACTAACTTTATGCAATCTACAAAATCTTGGAAGGAGAAAAACATTTGGGCCTTCTTATTCACCTAAACATTGTAAGTTCACCACCATGATGTCTATGAACTAAGTCACAATCTCTTCTCTTGGGATGGGAATCATGGATCTTCCGTTTTGATCATCTGATGTTTTATCTGAAGTTGTGTCAAAAGCCATCACTTTGGAAGAGCCTAAATCTAATTGCAAAAATTCTACCTCATTTGGTGTATTGTATTATGTGATCATTGTCTTCAATTTTGGCTCAATGTCTATCTTGATCTAATTATGCAATCCTTTCTAAGGAAACCATAGTTGGGTAAAATTAGTCGAGAACCATCCTCTTAAGAGTTTTGTTCACTCTCTACTTAGTAGCAATCCTTATATTTCAAGAATTTCAACCACCACTATGTCTATGAAGTCTTGAATTTGGTGTCAACAATTAATTGTATCTGAACATCTTTCAACATCCAAAAAACTTTTATTTTTGTTTTATCTAGTTGCATCACTATTCAATTCGAGGATTGCAAAGTAACTCCCAACCTTTGTGCTATTGAAAGTGGCATGACATTAGAAGAAGTTTTTGAATCAATTAGAAAATTGTGAAGATTCTTCCCATAGATTTTGATTGTAAGTAGGAAAAGAGGTACCTCAACCTTGTCCTTAAACATGGTTGGCATAGCATCTATAGTGTTAACCTATTGCAACACTATCCTTTGACGAAAAATATTTACATTAGGCATTTCCTTCATATGATCTAGTGTCTTTATCACTACTTCCCACTAATTAGGAAAATTTTGTAGCATGTCGAATAGGGACATGTTGGCCTTTGTTTGTTTTAAATCTTCCACTGCACTATGCTTTTCAATAGACCATGAAAGATTCTTCAATATTGTTGGTACATTCCCTTGGTTACAATTGTGTTGTCCTACATAAGGTGCTCTTGTAGGCATTATATTATTTCTTTCTCTTAGATCTAGAGGAGTTGGTTGCAACATGAGAGGAATCCCATCTATCATAGGTCCTTTTCAATTCCACAAATTGTAAGTATTTCAATTATCATTCTAGAAAGAAAATATTTCTTTTGGTTGAGTATCTGACTCTTGACTTAATGAAAAAGATAATTCTTTATTGACTAGTTGTTCCATTCCCATATTCTATGGGGAATCATAGGATTCTGGCAATATAGTATTGAATTACATAGGATGCTCATATTTATTGCCCTATGAATTCTTATTGACTTCTTGATTTCCATTAAAATATGAGCCATCATCATTAGGTACATTTTAAATATTGTAATACTAATTAGTGTCAACAAATTGAGCATTGTTGTTATTGTTATCTATAGGGATGCTTTCATTGTTTAGATGAGTATTCCATTGTTGATTCTATCTTTGGAAAATGTTGTTGTGATCAAAAGGATTGAAATTGTTTCCTATGTTGTTTCATGCATTATTGTTTTTGTTAAAGTTCTTGTTGTAATTCTAACCATAACTGTTGTTGTAAAGACCAAAAAAAATTCTCTAAAAGTTGTTATTTTGTCCTTGCAACAACCTCAAATGTGTTAGCTTATTGGTAATTTTAGACATAGTCTTCTTCATTTGGCCAATCTCATATCCAGCATTGTTCTCATCTTAGTGAATGTAGTTACCTTTTTCTTGAAGAAAGAAACCTTTAGCTTTTCATATCCTGTGTATGTTATGGCCAAAACTTGTGTAGCTAGTGTCTATTGTAGTGAAATTGGATTCATTGGAATGAATTGAATAGGCATCACTAGTGCTCAAATAGGATATGTGGATATTGTTGCAATAGCTTGAGTTGGGACCTTCAATCCTCCTCCATTAGGATTGGTTTTTTTAGTAAAGGTAATTACTTCTAAGAAGACTTTTTCCAGTGTGTTGATATTTGCAATAGGTAGTCTTCTTAAGAAAATTGTAGTGAGATGGTCCATAGCATTCAAGTAAATCTAGATTGCATCTTCAACTGATATAGTGTATGGTTTTTCCAACTTGCAGTATGTCATGTGAAAGCACTTATTGAAGCATAAAATAGTTTCTACCAAGTCCCTCTTGATTGATATGAATTGATGATGTATCACATTCAGATTGATAAAAGTTTTGAATTATTATAAGAATTTTTTTTTTAAAGGTGGTCCAATCTGTGATGCATCTTGGTGGCATATTGACATACCAATTAAAGACAACTTCTCCCAATTAGTATGTAAATAAATAGAGAACATTCTCATCTTTAAATTTTTTTCAAGTGCATATTTCTTTGAATAAATTGGTGTGTTCATTAGTTGTTCTTATTTCTCCATAGGTGAACCTTGGGAAACAATTCTTAGGATTCTTAGGAATGTCATTGAGTGCACCTTGCAAGTTGATTGGCGAATCTGTAATGCTAGAAAAAAAGGCTATCGATGGAGGATTGGCTAGAATGATAAGTGGAGATTGATTAGGAGGTGGAACTAAAGAAGATGACAAAATTTGGAATGGAAGTGGTAGAGTTATTTGTAACCCTTTATCACTATGAGGCTTGTGGAAATGATTGCATTCTAGGAACTTGTGTGTACTAGGTAAAGATCTTAAAGCTCACTAGAATGGAGATGATGGACTAAGATCTTATAGTTTGTGAAAAATCCCAATAAAGCACACATATGTAGAAAAACACCCTTCTAAAAAGCACACTTGTACACCTTCTGATAGTGATGAATGAAATATTTTCTAAACTTCCAAAAACTACAAAATTTTGAAATAGTAAGTTGTTTCTTTACTTTGAATGGTTTGTGCCCTCCTTCTAACACCACTTCTATTAAGCTTTCATTTTGCATGGTTCTAAAAGATAGGAACCCTTTCAAATTCCTCTCTTGAAAAGCTAATCTAGGATCAACTCCAAGGTTCCAGGCAATCTTGTGACCTACTAAAACCTAGTTAATTGAAGATAAATATGTGTGTTCATGAGGAGACCTTTGCTAGTTTGAACCAATTTTAGATAAGATTGTAGACCAGCTTCCTATTTTTGAAAATTAATCACAAAAGAGATATATTTTTGGTAATTTTTAATTTATGATTAATGCAATTTATCAATTCAACTATATGAATTCCTATTCTAACCAATTGTTAGAAGAGAAAATAACCAAGATAGAGTAACTAGAGTTTATAGAAAATAAATTGAAAGGGAAAATTCCTAATGGACATAAACCATGGTAACAACACATCTACAAGTTAAATTATTGAAAAGATTGAGTAGGAAACCAATGAAAATAAGGGTAATGCTTCCTCAATTCTACTGATGCAATCACTGATAGGAACTCAATAATAACCAAAAGATGTTTCACTTCTCATAAAATTGCAAGGCCAGAAAAATTGCACTCATGAAAGAAAAGAAGCTATGTAGGAACAATAGGTGATCTTTTCTCAAACTCGGTACATTAGTGGAATTTGTTAACTCAAAGAAAACACTAGAACTAAAAGGTCACACAATCATAAGAACATAATAGAACCATTTTCTACATTATTATTCATGAACATACATTCACAAAAATAACACACTTTGGCAAGAATAACTACACTTAGAATTAGAGAACCAATAGCATGAATTATGGCATCAAAATAACAACCTAGCGTACATAGTACATCCATGTATTTATAAGAAATCATCTCCTTCTTTGTGTTAGAAGTGAGAGCTCTTAAAATGCAAACACATTCTAGAAAGTAATAAAAAAATCTAATTATATATAAATTGACTCTCTAAATGGTGCTAAGAAGATCTCCACCCCTTTTTATATTCATTAATGGGTGCATGAACCTTTACATAAATTAAAACAATAAAATAAGAAAGAGATAAGAAGAAGGAAGCTATAAGAGGATTTGAGAGTCTCTAGAAGCTCTAAAAATGGAAGCTTGGCCTTCTCTAAGTGTTTCTAGGAGTTGAACTATCATCAAAATGTGTTTTTGATGCATGGAATTCTCTAAAATAGCAACTAGCAGTTAACTATCTATGTACTACTACTTCTTCAAAATTGTTAGTGAACCTCTATGAATTGTGCACTTCTTCACCTGCTCACCTTGATGACAACTTCCAAAAATCCAAAAATTTCCCAAGTGTCAAAATTGAATTTCCAAAATTTGGGTCGTGTTCCCCTTTATACTAAAACAATGTCTAGATGTTTGATCTTGAAATTCTCTATGATTTCCATCACTTGGGAAGCTTCTAAAAAATTCAATGCTCCATAGTTATCCTTTACTAATTGTTGATAGTTACTAACTTCTATTCAAATTGTTGTAAAATCATCAAGTTTAGTATCTAGTTCCAACAATACCTCTTTAGTCTTGAATGCTTGTATGATATCTTCATCTAACGAAGCATCTTCAAAGATTCCTTAGAATTGTTGGACTACTAATTGCACCATATGGAATTTAGTCTTTGACTTATCTTCAAAATTCTCAAGGCAAGCAACATTGTAGTATGTTTCTATTTCCAAAATTTTCTTTTGAGTTTGATCTCTTAATCTATGAATATCTACATGTAGACCCTCCATCACTTTACTACCACTAGATATATTTTTGATCCAATTATCAAGCTTATCAAGATCCTCAACTACACATACTTCCATGAGTGTATGATATATTTGACCTTTTATTGATGTCAAGGTTTGTAGGTCTTTAGCTCAGGTAATTACCTCATCCATTAATCCAAAATCCTAGTTCACTTTGGATGCCATCTTATCTACACTCAATTGAATATGTTGTAACATGATCAAGTTGCCCTATATTATTTGTACAACTTTCTCCTCAAATTTTTCATGACATTGATGACATGCTCCCCAAAATGGATCTATTTGTACATTCCCCTTTTCTTTCCTCTCTAATTCCATAGGAAGAGTGATCTCTAGATTATCTAAGTCTATTGGGCCCATAACTACATGAAAATAACCTCTTTATATCTCATTCTATTTCCTAAGTGCTATCAATTCAGACTCATCTCATTCCATGTTTTTGAACACTTCCTTGATTCTTGTAGTGATCATTACTTTTGTAGTATCTTCTATGAGCCTTTCCAACATGATCTCCTTGATCTTGTAATTGTTAGGAGTCAATTCCTTAGTGTAAACATGTGAAGGAGGAATAGCTATGTGTACAAGTAATTCCTTATCTTGGTTCTTCATGCTAATGGCCAGTGTTCATGCATCACCCATAGGTGGCTTAGGCTTCTTGATGGCTTTTATCAATTTTGTGATTCTCTCCTCAGCATATAGATCCAACTACCTCTTTTGTCAAAACCTAACCTCCCTCTTCAACTAAGATGGTGTAGTGCCCATTGGAGACATATACTTGACTAAAGAGGGGGTTTCCACTATAGGCCTCTTTAACTTATCAAGTCCTCTTTGGCGTCTTTTCTCATTAAGAAAGATCACCAATTGGAGTCTTCATATTTTTCTTGGGCTAAGGTTGTAGCCTCTGTATTGTGAGGATTTTTTTGAGGCTCTTCAAGTATTTTCCCTTCATCTAATACTTCATCGACTTGCGATTGTTGGAGCTCTACTTACTCCATTTCTTATTCCTCTATTTTTATAGTAGGAGGAAGTGGAGTTAATGAGCTTTTTTCCAAGAAAAATAAATCCTAAGATGGTGGTGGAAGAATGCTCAGAGGTCCTTAAGGTAAAGGTGGAAATTGGCTCCAGTCTTCTCCTAAGCATACACTCCTAGGAGTATCTCTTATCTTTTCTCCCACCATCTTAGTGCCTACTGACATGAAGTCAAAATTAGAGAGGTTGAAGATTTCTATTTCTTGACCCTCTATGTTAGTTATCCACTACTACTACTCATCCTCTAATATAAAAACTCGAATATGTTCTTTTGGAATAGATGGAGGTGTCAAGGTTGAGCTTCTTCTTCTTTCCTCTTCTCTAGCTCTAGTTGAGTAAGTCCTTTGACTCAAGGGGACATACTCAATTTTCTCCCTTCTTCTTCGCCCACCTTAACTCTAGGGATTATTTTTGGGACTTGAGGAGATAGAATAGTCTTCTTCCTTAAATTTCTCCTCCTTGTTATTTCTAATTATGATTCAATTCTTGCCAATTTTAGAGCTAAGGAGGAGGCGTCTTCCTTTATAGTTTCTAGTGGCACCCTCTATTCTTCCTCTTCCTATTCTTGTTCCTACTCTTGTTGCAAATTCACTTTCTTAGATTCTTGAACTGGGACTTGCATTGTTGGCTTAGCATGGGGCTCTACTTGTTTAGGATGTACTTATTCTTGTTGAGGCACTTGAGCCTAAGTCATTTTCATCTTTCCTTTTGTAGAAGATTTCTTCCTTTTGACACTCCTGTCAACTTAAAAATACTCAATCTTCCACTCGTGTTGATGCACCATTTCTAGCCTTACTAGAGATTGAGCTGGAAAGGTTGGTACCATTACTTTTGCAACTTTACCCTTAATAGGTCATGTTGTGGCTTGAAGAGGAATAGCCAAAGGAATTGGATCAAGTATGAAAGGTTTCTTGATCCATTCCTTTATTTATTGGACTATATGGTAGGCTTTATGATTGATATCTACATTTTCATCCCTTCCAATCTATGTGTTCATTATGGGACTGTAATAAATTCTATCCTTATTATATAATGAATCCAAGACATCTTCGGTGTCCTTTTCAATAGCCTTTAATGGGATCATCATGTTAAGAACTTTCTTAGCAAAATATAGATTCATCCTATAGTAACCCATTATTTAGATATCATAGTCATCTAGTGCATTCATCTAATAATCTTCTAATGCATCTTTGTATACAAATTGCTTCCTTTCTAGATGTTGCACCATCCCTATGTGGTTGAAGTAAGGTCGAGGGGAATTTTACTCTTCCAAGGGATATTGATACCATTCTAAATCAAAGGTCATTATATCCTACTTTTTTTTACCTCAAAAGAATATATTTTGATAAGCCATACCCATGTCCTTTTGTGTTTTTTTCTTACTCTATCATATGTAGATGTGAGTTATTAGGAAATCTCCAACAAAATGAGCCTATCTAATGGATATCTTAGGATCATCTTTAGGTTTTCCAATGTGCTAGCTAAACTAAGGTAGGTAAATGTTTTAAATTGGATGTAGTATAGGTTTATCTTTGTGATCCTAGCCACTACTTCTATTGACATCCATTTAACATAATCACCTTCAAAGAATCAGATGATTGCAAATAGGAAATTTTCATTCACCACCCTATATTCTATGCTCTTCTCTAGGAGTTTTTTCTTCACTAGTTGAGGGTATACCACATAAGGCTAGGCATTAGCATCTTGCATGCTTTAGTTGTTATAAATTCTTGGGTAGTCTATTATTCTAGCCACCACTAAGCACACCAAATATGATGTCATGTAGAGTTTGGATCAGCTTTGATAACTACCAATTGATCATCTAAGTTATCACTTAGGATAGTAGCCCAGTCTATTTTTATCTTAGATGTCCTAATGGTTTCTATGAAGTGAACCATCCAGGTTTGAAGATTTCCTACTATTGGTAGTCCCATGACCCTAATCAAAATTACAATGGTGTATCCAATGTCATCTTTCATATAACCTTGGTTCATGTCTACTTTGATTACTTTGCAACCCACTAGTGTTCTATCAATCGAAAATGATTCTTGAATTATCTCTCTAGCTTCTTTGTCATTCTCCTAGTACCATCTCTCTACTTCATCATAAGAAATATTCAAATACTAATTGTCTTGAGGTAGATTCAATACCTTCTCAATATTTTTGGGTCAAAGATTCAGGACTATCTCCCCTGTGACACTCTTGACAACCTTCTCGTTGTTCAAGTAGGTCTCTACAAGAGCCATTATAAGTTTTAAAGACTAAATGGATGTGGTGTGTGATGTTGTGTTGCATAGACTTGATCTGATGAGAGCTTACACCATTTTTTATCATTCTTTAGGTTTGTTGCAAATGGTAAGGAATGTATTCTAGTCTATATGTCTAAGTTTTGTATCTTTTATCTTGGCATGTCCATCTTGAAAATAGGATTTCCTCAGTGTACCTTGGTACTTGAAAACAAGAGGAACACACATACTTACAAGGTACAAAGGTGCACACATGTGCACCTTGAGAATATGTGCATGTGCACAACTTTTTTCCCTAGGTATACAATTAAGAATATGTACATGTGCACACCTTCTTGGTAGCTTAGTCTTATTTCTTAGGTTCTTAGGTCTATATTTAGGTTTTAAGTCTTTGAGAAGGTGTGTACAAGCACACCTTGAGGTGGTGGACATGTTTGCACCTTCTTGTATTTTTTGACCTTGTGCTTGTGTTGGCAGGTTGGAAGCAAAGAGGAGAAGAGGTGCGCATCTAAGGGAGTAGGGTGTTAAAAACAATAGTCAAGATAACTAGGTTGGGGTGGGGGGTGGTTGCGAGGGGCTTGAATCAATTATCTACCAATTAAGACACTTATCTTCTTTAAACAAAATTAACCATTCAACCAAAGTAAATAGTAACCATATAAAGATGCACATAGAAAATTACACTAGATATGTTGACTGGGGAAACCTTTGATTAGAGGAAAACCCCAGTGGAAATGATACCCACAAGGTGATGTTCTAATATAAATATTCCTTGTTAGAGGATGGACCCTTTTAGGAGTCTATTACAACATTTAGTACAATGAGTCCTTGTTAGGAGACTTTGAATCCCTATTAGGAGACTCCAACTCAGTTAGAAGTTGTACTAACTCTGTTAGGAGTTGTAGTGTAATGTATGCAAGAAGAGCCCACTGCTCAAACATGAAATTTCAACTACAAGAAGAGCTCACTACTCAAACAAGTAATTTACTATTATTTTCTTCTTTCCTCTATCCTGTCAACTAGACCAATCACTTCCAAACCTTGTAGAATAGGTCATGAACCTTAGATCCAAATACCAAACCTTGGATCACTTAGTAAAACTTTGACAATGAAGTTTTCTTCACTTCTACTCTACTCTACTCAACTTTTCATTTTGCACTCTCTACTACTTATCATCAATTCACATTACATTCATTCAATACCATGATAAAGGAAAATGGCATTCCTTTATACTGAGTCCAAAAAATAATTCCCCGAGTTGGCTATTAGACCTCAATTAATTATTATAGAACCACATTAAGAACATGTTACACTTAGTGATAACCTTAATCTTCCACCTTGTAACTTGAATAACTTTCCATACACAAAATATTATGATAAGCGAGCTTAGCCACATCATCCTCAACATGTCCTCTCCATATCCTCAGCTTCAATCCTCAAGATATCAATTCTACTAAGAGATATAACAAGTTTACCAAAACATGCCTCTGTAAACTCTATCTCAACATAGACATCACCAAAACTTACATAACTTATTCTAGAATTATCCTTTCTACTTTCACCATTAACTACATATACCAAATACTCAAAAGTATCTCCCATAACCTCAGGTGGTTATCATGCTCAACTATCCATCTACACCAACTTGATCTTTCTATTGTTCTTCTGTCAGATACCACAAAAAACATCAAACATGCTATGTTGACATCAATGACAAACTTAGTCATGAATGTAACATATAATCATCAAACCAATTTTCCAAAATATCCCCCTTTGGCATTCATTGCAACATAGATGAAAAACATCTAGTTCCAAGAATACCAACAAAAGACTATTCATCTTTACATCCTCTTTATCAATCATACTCCCACATTGATATACCTCAATGTGCTCAATACCATAATATTATTCCGTATACTACACTTATGTTAAACATCTTCCTTGGCATACTACAAAAATTCTCTCCTTAGCATAATGTTTTCTTGCAATGCTTCTCCCCTATTTAGCATAATATTTTTCATGCCAAACTTCTCCCATATTGACATCAATGTCAAAGGTTTTTGCAACCAATATCTTTGCATCAAATTCATCAACAACTGATACTTATTTAGCTCAAGTGTCAAAAGACATTGTTCACAACAATACCAACAAGAATTCTAGAGGACTCTATCCATCATAGATAGTCTACCATTTAGGAAGCATCAGCATCCAATCTAGATAAAAAATGGTGCTCTATTAACCTAGATTGATACATTATTGTATCCTCTACTCTAATGTCGGAAGGGGCATAACCCCAAGGATAGCTCACAAATACTCAAAAGTATCTTTGGGAATAGGCTTAGTGAATATATCTACAATATTCTCTTTTGTTCTCACATACTCCAATCTAATTTCTTTTTCTCTAAATATGTAATACTTAATAGAAATGTGCTTAGTCCTTGAATGCTACACTAGATTCTTAAACATATTTACCATGCTTGTGTTGTCACAATGTATAACAATAGGTTCACTAATTTCTATCCTTATATCCTTTTGCATCTACTTCATCCAAATAACTTGATTGCAATTATTTGTTGCAACATACTTTGCTTCTATTGTACTTTGAGATGTACAATCCTAGTTCTTGCTTAACCAAGAAACCAATCTTCCTCCAAGAAAGAAAGCTCCCCCACTAGTGCTCTTTTTGTCATCCATATTGCTTGCCCAATCTACATCAGTATAAGCACTTAGAGTAAAATCATTAGATTTGTCATACCATAATCTAAATTCTAAAGTTCTTTTCAAATAATTAAATATCCTTTTCACTGATGCATAATGTTCTACTTTGGGATCAGCCTAGAATCTTGCAACAATTCCAACTACATTTGCTATATCTAGCCTTGTGTGAGTTAGATATTGCAATCCTTTGATCATAGATCTATACTTCTTATACTCAATAGTAGGTATCTCATCCTTTGTAGATAACTTGTGTCCAGTTGTGATAACTCTGAAAGTAAAGATCTATATAATTAAATCAATAATTACTATATAAAGAGAGATAATATACCAAATAATGATATAATTAAAGTCATATTATAATATGATACAATATATTACATAATAACAATGTAATGGTATAATAATGAAATAATAATCAATTCTATAATATATAATTTACATAATAGTTATTTTAAAATCTAAATATATGAATCAAAGATTAAAAAATTGCATATATTCATAATATAAATATTTATAAACATTATTAGTAATAGTAAATAATAATTATAATACTAATATTAATAAATAAATATAACAAATTAAATGAAAGCACACACCCCCTCTCGAAGAAAGATATATAATAATATTAGACACCAAAAAATGGGATCATCAATGAAATAAATGGGGCAAAAATTAAAAAGATCAAGTAATGGTAGACAAGGGTCATTACAAAAGGTATCAGAGTAGTCTATCCTACAATCTTATAGGGTTAGTTGAGGAACTTGAAAGAAAAAGAATCAAACTATTACCTAGATTATATAGTGAGAGTTAAATATATATATATATATATATATATATATATATATATATATATATATATATATATATATATGAGAAAAGGTAGTAGAGATGAAAATCATCAAGAAAATAGAGAAGTGCATATACAATGAATCCATTACACTAGTAAGTAGTGTTATGATCAAGGAGTAGTGTAATGATCATTGCACAATTCCCACAATGGAGCAATATAGATGTATGATTGATCTTCTTGGGCATTCTGGAAGATTTGATGAGGCCAAAAATTTTATCAATGAAATGCCAATAAAACTAAATGTTGTTGTGTGGAGTTGTTTGCTTGGTGCTTGTAGAATTCATAATAATATAGAACTAGGAGAATGGGTGGCAAAGCATGTTATAAAGTTGGAGCCTAATAATGTTGCATCATATGTTCTTCTCTTGAACATGTATGGTGTTGCAGGTAGATGGATTGATGTTGAAAAGTTGAGAAAAAAAGATGAAAGAAAAAGACATTAAAAAGACACTAGGATGCAGTTGGATTGAGGTGGATAAAATAGTTCATTCATTCCTTGCAAGTAATAGATCACCTCCCCAATCACAAAAAAATCATTCAAAGTTGCAGAGATTATCTCTAGAGATTAAACTGGTAGGATATGTTCTCGATACAAGATTTGTGTTGAATGACATTAAGGAGGAGGAGAAGGAATATATTCTTTGGAATCATAGTGAAAATCTAGCACTTGCATTTGGATTATTAAACACGTCCCTTGGTGCAACCATTAGAGTTATTAAGAACCTTTGAGTT
Organism: Cupressus sempervirens; assembly: GCA_028749045.1. Taxonomy (NCBI): domain Eukaryota; kingdom Viridiplantae; phylum Streptophyta; class Pinopsida; order Cupressales; family Cupressaceae; genus Cupressus; species Cupressus sempervirens. The sequence goes on from CM053787.1 coordinate 590,485,683, forward strand.
TGTGATAACTATCACTTTGCATTCAAGTTCATTTCTAAGATTGTGTCAAGAGAAATAATCTTGAAGGATTTCAATCATTATCATCATTTTAAATATGGTCAGTGCTCATGTGGGGACTTTTGGTAATGCATGATGAGGCCAAGTAATAAAGTTACTATTTTTTTAATCTTATTTTTCTTATTAATTAAAATTCTCTTTAGGGGTGGAAACCTTCTAGGTAGATGTAATTAAGGGGTTTTTTTCTATGAAATTCATTTCAATTGTGATCTACTTGATCTATTTGTGTATATCTTCTCTCAAAATCACATGACCTCATTCATGCCTTTGCTTAGTGCTTTAGGGTATCTCTTCCATAAAAATTATTCAAGATGTGTGATGTGCAGATCATTTGGGTAGATGCTCCATGTGTTGGTTGTTATATTTATTTCAATTTCAATAATATATCATCTCTTTAGATATGATCCTTTTCAAAATTCCATTCTCTTTTGTCACTTGGGCCAACTTGATCATTTTTAAAAGTCAATTCTCTTGTGTCACTTGAGCCCACTTGATTTGACAAATAACAATTTTTTTGGTATCTTTTATCTAACCATTACTTTAATAGGGAACTTATATGGGTTAAAGAAAATAATTTTTAAAGAGTTCAACTATGTTAGAGTTATTAAGGAGTAAGGACTATTGAAGGCTTGATTAAGGACTCAATTGATGTATTTTCTAGAATGAGAAACTTGATTATATCTCATACTATTAGATGAGTTATCAAAAAGGCCAATCATCTTTTGAATCATGGAAGTCACATCATGATTTATCAAATTGGATATCTGTTGATACCTTTCTTGAGGTAATTGTGGAGCTATGTAAGAGTATGATAAAAAATCATTAGTTTTTCTCTCTTATGGCCAATGATGACATTTCATGCTATTTATGCCTTATGAAGTCTTGTTTGTATTGTTGGCACTTGTATCTAGATCAAACTTCTAGAATTTTATTTTTTGTTGTGATGTTGATCATATTAAATAGATCCTCTGAGGGACATGAGATTTTGTGGGGTAGAATTGAAAGGAGACATTATTCAAAATATTTGTGCTAAATTTCATGATGGATAGGAAGTGTGCATAGGGGGAGGAGTAAGTCAGTCACAATGGGGCAAGGAATCCCAATATAGATTTTAAGATCTGAGTGAGCCTCAAGCTAAGCATGTCCAAACTCAAGCAACAGTAAACCTTCCATCCATAATGAAACTAAAACATGTACTTAGTGGGTAGGGATTATGTATAGGGGGAGGAGTAAATTGGTCACATTGGGGTTAGAGAATCCCAATATGGATAAAAAGATCTAAGGGAGGCCCATGCTAAGCATATCCAACCTTGAGAAGTATTAAATCTACCAACCATGTCAAAATTAAGCATGTTCCTAGTGGGTAGGGAGTATGCATAGGGGAGGAGTAAATTAGTCACATTAGGGTGGGAGAATCCCAATATGGATTAAAAATATGAGGGAGCCCAAGCTAAGCATGTCCAACCTTGAGTAGTAGTAAATCTACCATCCACTATGGAATGAAACACCCTATTATGGTACTAGCTATAGAAAAGTTGTTTAAAATATTCATCTTCAAGAACATTGGATTTTGAGATAAGAGAAAGAGTACGACATTCGCAATCAAAGTGGTAAAACATTTACTTACCTTTTCTTATTTCAATTTGTAAGCAAGGTTCTAACATGTATACTATGTATCTAGATTGTGCCTTCATGCATTAATATGTTTTCTTTGTGTCTTCTTTGTGTCTTCACACATTCATGTGTCTACCTCATGTTTTCATCATGTCTTCATGCATTAATGTGTCTACTTTGTGTCTTTATACATATGTTTTTGTACATGCTATTATATACTAACATTTTTACTTTGCAAAGTGTCTAACACATATGTAGGAAAGAGAATGAATCTAGACTATGAATTAAAGAGGATCAAATCAATTGCTTGAGGACAAGTGAATTTGAGAAGGGAGGATTGTGATATCCCCACTAGTAAAGATCTATATAATTAAATAAATAGTTACTATATAAAGAGAGATAATATACCAAATAATGATATAACTAAAATCATATTATAATATGATATAATATACTACATAATAACAATGCAATGCTATAATATTGAAATAATAATCAATTCTATAATATATAATTTACATAATATTTATATTAAAATCTAAATATATGGATTGAAGATTTTAAAAATACATATATATTCATAATATAGATATTGATTAAATATTATTACTAATAGTAAATAATAATTATAATACTAATATTAATAAATAAATATAACAAATTAAATGGAAGGACACACTTGCTCTCTAAGTAAGATATATAATAATATTAGACACCAAAAAATGGGATCATCAACGAAAGAAATGGGGCAAAAATTGAAAAGCTCAAGTAAATTGTAGACAAGGGTCATTACACCAGTTACCATAGGTGTTCCAATAGGCTTGCATGTTTCTAAACCAAAACTTTTCCTTAAATCCTTCAAGTACTTAGTTTGAGAAATATAGATTACTTCTTTATTCTATACAATTTGCAATCCTAGGAAATATTTCATCTCTCCTATCATACTCATTTCAAATTCTTTCTTCATCTCTTCTGCAAACTTCTTTCTTTCTTCATCATTTCATCTAAATATAATATTATCAACAAATCAAACCATCATTAGTTTCTTTCCAATATAGATTACTATCTATCATACCTTTTCTACATCCAAGCTTTGTCAAATGCTTGTCTAGCCTTTCATACTAGGTTTTGGGTGCTTGCTTCAATCAATGGAATGCTTTCCTTAGTCTACATACTATGTCCTTATTATTTGTCAACGGACATCCTTCAAGCTACTCAATATATACCTCTTCTTCAAGTTCTCCATTCAAAAATGTTGACTTGACATCCATTTGATATAATTTGAATTTCTTCTATGCTACATAGGCTAAAAATAATCTTACTGCTTCTATTCTAGCCACTACAACATAAGTCTCCTCATAATCTATTCCTTCTTGTTGTGATTAACCTTTACATACCAATCTTTCTTTGTTTCTTACAACTTCTCCTTGCTCATTCATCTTGTTCCTAAATACCCATTTAGTTCATATCACATTCTTGTTTATTGATCTCAAGACCAATTCCCGTGTTTCATTATTTTCTATCTAATCTAATTCCTCTTTCATATCTTGTTTCTAGTAATCATCTTTTCATGCTTCATCTACATTCTTAGGCTCAACTTGAGATATCAAGAATAGTTCTTCATTTAGTCTGCTTCTTGTCATCACACCTTTATCTTTGCTTCTAATGATTTGTTTGGATGGGTGATTCTTTATCATGTTCTTTCCTGGAGTAGGAGTTGCTATCTCAACTCATGGCTCTATTGAAGGTTTTGAGCTTTGTTCCTCCCTTGGCTCTCCTTCATTTTGCAAATCATTGTTAGTCTTAAGAAATACCTCATCATTCCTTGGCTTAGTAACAACATCATCATGTGAATTGTAATCAACTATTCTCTCTTGTATTCTAAACTTCTCATCAATTCTCACATTTTCACTTTCCATAATAGTCTTAGTTCTTTGATTATAACATCTATAAGCCTTTATTTTCAAGGAATAATCAAGAAACATACCTTCATTACTTTTAGAATCAAACTTATCAATGTCATAATCTTTCTTTATGTAACACTTACTTCCATATATTCTAAAATATTTAACCATAGGTGAGTGACCAAACCATAATTCATAAGGTGTCTTGTTTGTGTCCTTCCTAACTTGCACTATGTTCATAATGTAAACTGTTGTATTCATAGCTTCTTTCCAAAATGTCTTGGATACATCATTCTCTGCTAATATAGCTCTTGCAACTTCTATAATAGACTTGTTCCTTCTCTCTATAATGCCATTCTATTTAGGGGTTCTTGGAGCTGATAGCTATCTTTTAATTCCATTTTCCTCACAAAACATGTTAAACTCATTTGAAGTAAATTCTCCTCCTCTATGTGATCTTAAACATTTAATCTTCATACCAGATTCATTCTCAACTCTATTCTTGAATATCTTAAACTTTTCAAATGCCTTAGATTTCTCTTTAAGAAATACAACCCACATCATCCTAGAAAAATCACCAACTAGAATCGTAAAATACCTTTCACCATAAAATCCTCTAGTCCTTATAAGATCACTGAGATCTATGTGTACAATCTCCAACTTTGCTATAGCAGTAAACTTCTTGCTAGGAAAAGAATTTCTATTATGCTTTGCTAAAACACATTCCTTACAAATTGTGTTAGTAGGCTTTATAATCTTTAGAAAATCTCTAAAAAAAAACATTATACTAGTCCTCACAATACTATCAAAGTTTATATGAAAAAATCTCTTATGTCATAACCAACTATCATCTACCTTTGCAACCAAACATGTCACTTCAGTAGGATTCAACTAAAATACATTACCTCTGGATCTGGCTCCTATTCCAGTTACATTTCCTTCTTTATCTCAGGTCATGCATGTCTTTTCTATGAACTACAACTAATAACCTTTATCTACTAGTTGTCCAACACTCAATAGATTGTTATTTAAACCATCAACAAAGTTTACATCATTAGTATTAGTTTTACCATCAAGAGTTATAGATCCAGTACCTTTAACTTGGCATGTTGCATTGTTTCCAACTCTGAAAATTCCTCCATCCTAACTTTTGAAGTCAACAAATTTGTTCATGTCACTAGTCACTAGTGCATTTTACCCTAACTTGCGACCAAAAATTGCAACCAAGTATTTTAAATGGGTTGGTTGGTCAAGTTATAAAGCAATTTTTTCTTTTTTTTTTATAACAGGCCTGTGTTGGTCGCAATTGTGACACACATCACAACATAAAAAAAAATAAAGGGAAAAAATATAATACATTTTATTTGGTGCGAGGGTTGCTGCGAGTCTAAAGAATAGAACATAAGGGCAGGCTTTTGATGGTTTGCGATTGTCATATAATTTTAGGCATAGAATTGTATGGCAATCACTAGAATTCTTCTTGATGTGCTGGTGGTTGACCTCCATTGACCCACCACTTCAACTCCTTCACTTCTAGCATTTTTCTCTTAGGAGGGTATAGATTTTCAAGGGCAAGTTTCGAAAGAGAGGACTTGGCATTGTGTAGGGACCATTGTAATAGGTAAGAGTTTAGCGCTATATGGTTTTCTTTACCACGACATTGTGTAGGGTTGTAATATATTAAATTTTAGTTGATAAGGTTTTTGTCTGGCTAATTATGTATGAAATCCTTGTGTCTGAGGTGTAGGGTTAACCACTGATTACTTCCCATAAATACCTGGGGCTGAACATAGAAACTTGTTATTAAAAGCATTGCAAGCTTTCAAACCCTTAATAGGAATCTCATGTTTAACTATTGTTTTCTCATAAATGTGTGTACATTTGGAGTACTGATTGTTAGATACATGTGTTCAAAGAGATTAGAGAAGGATTCTTCAGAGCAGGATGGGAGTAATTTTTCCAAATGATCACCACTCAGTAGTGAAGAATGTTCTACCAAAAACATTTAGATTTTTTGAACCTACAATATGATTGACTTCATTGACTTCAACTATTTCACTATTTTAAGCTTCATGCAACAATTTGGCTCATGTTTTGTGTCAGCTATACAATGGAAATTCCTTTAGGCACTCCAATAGTTTGAATCTATAGCCTGTGACCTTTTATCTACCAATTACTTTGGTTATTGGTAAAACTGATGAATAATATTCTGTATTTGGAGAAGTTATTATGGATTGAAGAAATCTTTTCTTGTTTAATAATATTTTATATAGGATCATGAGCTTTAGATTGGAACTTTTTATATTGGGAGCAATAGAGTAATTATATTTGTTATTTGATATGGAAGTAGAATTCTTAGAGTGAAACTTTTTGGATTGACAGTTGAGAATGATATATTTTTGTTATTGGATATAAGAGTATGAGTTCTAGATTAATATTTCTTGGACAAATAATCAAGAATAATAATTTTTTTTTATTGTTTGATATGAGAGCATGAGTCTTAGATTAGAACTTCTTCAATAGCCTTAAATTGAAACCTTTTCAGTTGAGTGCCAAGGACAATAATTATTTTCACTACTTGGTATGGAAGCCTGTGACCTAGCTTGAAAAACCTCTTTGATAAGAACCAAGAACCATAATTGTTTTTGTTACTTTATATGAGAGCACAAACCTTAGATTGGGATATTCTTAATTGGTAGTGAAGAACACCAATCATCTTTGTTACTTGGTATGGGAGTGTGAGCTTTGTACTAAAACCTCTTCAACTGAGAGCCAAGAACAATAATTGTTTATGTTACATCACTAAGGGAATTTCCCTCTCATTTGCTAATAAGCCCTCCAGAACTAGTGGAAAGCAGGAAACTAATATGCTAACTAGTTTGAGATTTCTTTTCTTCTACATTAAATGGAATCTTCTTGAAACTTAATAGAAATTTGGTGCTTTCGCCAATTGCATGTTATTTGTAGGGTTCCAAAATAGTGTTAGCAAAAAATTTCTAGTTGCATTTGAGATGCACAAATCTTAGCTTTTTCAACTAGTTATGGGTATTTGTAAGGGTAATTAAAAATGTCACATTTATCACTTGTAGTGGTGCATTGACTGGCTAGATTGGGGGCATCATAGAAGTTCAATTCATTGAATTTATTTTAATGTTCTCCATGAGAAATTTAGTGTGCCTATTTAACAATTTTCTCCTATACTTCTTTCCTTCTATTATGTGGCCTTATCTCACCAAGCTTTTCTTCTTTTCTTTTGCATTGATCTATGTCTTATCAATACATCTGTATTTTATTGATGGAAACTTATGGCTCAGAATTAGTGTTTTGTGTATTAGTGAGGAGATAATGGAAAATGTAGAAGTATCCTTTTAAATGGATATGTTGAAAATATGCTTTGCATATATACAACTAAGCTAGTCTTGATACCAAGGATGTCTATGAGATAAGGTAATATCTTCCAAAACTCATAACGCATTTGTACATGATCCATAAATAAGCATTAGAACAAGTGAACAATAAGTTAAAGGCCATGTGAGATAAATGTACATTTAATATATAGTAATTATTCTATTACAATTTGAAATGATTAGACCTCTTGAGTAGTAGTATATGAAATACTATACATCTCTAATGTAATTTGTCTAGCATTTAGGAAAAACACTGGCATCATAGAATATCATTTCTTTAATATTTTGAGAGTTAAAAACTATGGTGAACTACTTATATATTTTTAATATTTCAAAAGTGTCATATAAATGTGGAACCACATTACAGTGCAAGTTTGGTATATCCCTACCTTACCTTCACCCATTTTGTTAATGAATTTTGACTACAGTGAAAACAAAACCTTCCATAATTATTAATTATAAGTCAAGTAATATTTTGAATCATAACAATTCTGGGATTTATATACATAAGTTGTTTATTTTTATCTTTCAAATGTGCTTTACCTGTTGCGGTTATTTCTATAAATTAGATTTTTCTGAATGTAACTTATTGACATCTTTGGTAAAACTTAATCTTGTTTGGCATCCTCTTGGGTGATGGATTTAAACAATCACAATATAGGAGTTATAAACTAGTATAGGAGTAGTTATGCATATAATTTCATACATCTGAACTATAATTTTCAGAAATGTGGAAGCACAACACTGCAATCACAATACCAAATCCAACTCCATAACTTAATATGTCAATTTCAACAACGTGTATCGAAGATGAGAGAAGTTCTCTGTTAGATTTCAAGGGTGGCCTTTATCTTTCCTTGGGTTAGTTATCCTCTTGGCATGGATTGAATTGTTGTGAGTGGGTGGGCGTTGGCTGCGATTATCATACATTGCATGTGATTACCCTTGATCTAAGCAATTAGTTGAGTGGTGAAATTCATCCATCGTTGTTTGATCTACAACACTTGCAGCACTTGGATTTCAGCTAGAATTACTTTCAAGGTATTTCTATTCCTCCACAGTTCTCAAAACTACATAGGCTTTCATTTCTTAGCTTGTCAAATGTTGGATTTGGTGGTGAGGTTCCTCTAGTGTTGGGAAATATGTCAAGCTTACATCATCTGGATCTTTCATATAATTAGAAATTTAAGGGTGGTAAGTTTGATGTATGGGCCAGAGGTCTGAGAAGCCTTGAATTTTTAGGAATGAATGAAATGAACCTGACAATGGGCTCAGAGCACTTGGGTAAGGCCCTCAACAGTCTTCACAATCTCACCCAGATTGAACTATCTAGTTGTGGGCTATCAGGTAATAATCTAGATCTATCAAATCTAACCTCTTTGTCCCATCTGAACATGGAATTCATTATATGCATTTATCATGGAATTCATTCCCGTCTGAACTACCCTCTTGGATTGAGAATGCATCTTCATTGGTTTCACTTGATCTCAGCTACAGTAATCTAAATGGCTCCATCCCTTCCAATTTCATGCCCCGTTCAAAATTGAGAAATCTTGACCTTAGTGGTAATAATTGTATATAAGCAATGTTAGTATGCTAATAGAAACCAAATTTAAATAAAGCTTCTACAAACTAAACAAAATTCATAAACTTCAAGATAGACTAAGATGAGCTCTTAATTGAGAATATGAGCCATTAATGGGCTCTCTCAATGAGAAGCTCTCTTGTTGAGTGGCTTTGTCTAAATAGATAGGATGTATGCTCAAGCTTATGCTTCAAAAAGGGCTTCAAATGGAGTTGGAATTTGGGTGTGAGTGTATGGTTTTGATGTAAAATGGCTTCTTAAAATGGCATTATGACTTTACTTCATGGATTGTCTTTTTTTGCAAAGGGTAAGGATCCAATTTATAGGCAAGAGGCTTGAGGGATTGAGGACTAAGATGCAAGTATGGGGAAAAGCTCATGGAGGGCTCAGATTGCATGAGAGGAGAGCACATGGATTGTGCTTCCTTACAGCCAATCAGGGAGTGACACATGTCATAGGGTGAGAGGATGAAGAAAAGGGGAAGGATGAGTCAACAAAGGAGGCTCAAGGGATAAAATCTTCATAAAGACCCTCATAATGGCTTGTAAGAGCAATGAAAGGGCTTGGAAGAGTCATTTATGGCTTAGTGGGCTTCATAATGTTGTATGGTTGGGATATTTTGAGGGAGATGAGAGGAATTTTGACTTGAGCTTGATTAGGAAGGTTTTAAGCTTGCTTAGGATTGTGCAAATGATTAGAGGATGGATTAGGATGGTTTAGGATTAGCTTAGGGATAGGCAAGTGGATGGCATTTAATGAGGGTGGGTGAAGGAGGAGATATTTGTTAACTTTTTCTTGGGTTAGTAAGTCTTAACCCATGTTTAGGGAATGTGACAAGGTTAGGAGGGGATTAGGATTAGGTTTAAAGACATCTTCTAGAAGAGTCTAGACTTTGGATGAGGATAAAGACTTTCTAGAATAGTCTAGAACTTCCTAGGATGAGGATGAAGACTTTCTAGAAGAGTCTAGAACTTCTTAGGATGAGGATAAATTAGATTTTTAGGAAATAAATAAAGTTTTATTTATTTCAAGGGTTTGGGTTGAGGAGATATTTATTAAAACTTTTTTAAGAAGCATGAGGATTAATATTTAATCTTAATTAAATATTTTGAGTTGGGATTAGGGGTAGGAAATGATGGGATTAGCCTTTAATCAAAATTAAAGAAGGATTAGAAGATTTTGGAAGAGGTTAGTGGTCATAAGGAAATTGGCCAAGTTTTGGGCAAAAAATAAATTTTTTATTTATTTTGGGTTTTTTGGTCAATTTATTAATTAAATAATTAATAAATAAGGAAATAATGTTTAAATAAGATTTAAACATTTTTATGAGAGATTTCTTAATTAAATATTTTTAATTAAGATAAAGGGATTTAATGGCATAAAAATAAATAAATTAATTAAATAATTAATTAATTAATAAATGATGATGTCATCAGGAATTTTTTCAGAAAATAAAATACTTTATTTTCTAAAGGATTTAGGTGTCTACAATAATGACTTGAAGGGAAACCTTTCTTTCATTTTAGGCCATTCCAACTCACTTGTTGCTCTATCTCTTTCTGGCTCCAATTTAAATGGAGAGTTTTCCCTCTCTGCTGCAAACTATTCAAAACTTGAGACCATGTATCTATCCCGTAATAATTTGGAGGGAACTATGTTGTCCTTTTTTGATAGCCTTTTATCCCTTGCACATCTAGACCTCGGTAACAACCAGCTATCAAGAAGAATCCTAGACTCCAATTCAAAGCTGGCAAGTTTAATAGTATTGTTACTCATCCATAATCATCTGACTAGCCTGATTCCACCCTCTCTATGTGAGATTTCAACATTAAGTGAGCTACATCTAGGTGATAACCAGTTGTCAAGAAAAATTCTAGATTCTCTTTTGAAGATGGCAAGTTTAAAAGTGTTGGCACTTACTTCCAGCAGTTTAAGAGGCAACATTTCATTTCAGATGCTCAAAAATCTATCTTGCTTATGAGGATTGGAACTTTCTAAAAATTAATTATCTATTACTATATATGTAAGTTGGATTCCACAATTTGACCATTTGGAGTACTTGGCATTGAGGTCTTGCAATATAGAAGGTGCTTTCCCTACATTTTTTCCCAACAATATCAATTGATAGAACTAGATCTTTCAAGTAACAACATTGTGGGAAATACTCCTTCGTGGTTGTGGGATCTTCCTAATCTTGATATGTTTATTCTTTTAGATAATAATCTGGAAGGTTCTCTACCCTGGCAGATATCCCATCAATTTTTTGTGGTGGATTTACAAGGGAATAGATTGTATGGCACACTTCCTACTCTGGATTTTGTTTTATTCCTATTAGATCTGTCAGATAATATGTTTAACGGCTTGATTCCAAACATTAGACCTCCATCAGATATTTGAGCATTGTTCTTTCTTTCATTGTTAAGAAATAACCTCTTTGGAGAAATTCCAAGTTCTACTTGCACAAATTCTGATAGAGTGGGCATTTTGGACTTGTCAAATAACAAGCTGACGAGCAAGATCCTTCCAACTATTAGGTCGTGTTCTCAATTAGTGGTTTTAAAATTGGCTCACAATGATTTGGAAGGGGAGATTCTAGAGGAGTTGGGAAATCTCACAACTATTCATGCACTAAATCTCAATGGCAATAGGTTTCAAGGTAATATTCCTCCGTCCCTTTCAAATTGCACAGGTCTCAAAATATTTGATTTGGGAAATAATAAATTTGAAGGTAAAATTCCTGTTTGGATTGAAAAGCTAAAATATTTGAAAATTTTGAGCTTAACCTCTAATAATTTCGAAGGTAAAATTCCATCCCAACTTATGAGGTTGCAAAATCTCCAAATTCTAGATTTATTGAGCAATTGTTTATCAGAAAGTATCCCTCAAGATCTAAGTAATCTATATGCTATGGTCAATCAATCTCAAATTATTGATGAACGACTTACCTTCTCTTATTTCACTAATTTAAATCTAGACTCTCCTTATGAATCAAATTTTGAGGATGAAGTAACAATTTGGATAAAAGGAAGGGTTCAAACATACGAGAAGATAATCTATGTAGACAAGTTCATGGATCTTTCACATAACAACCTCTCAAGAAATATTCCTCCAGCATTGGGAGTCCTCCAAGGTTTAATTTCTCTCAACTTCTCAAATAATCAGCTATGTGGTTCAATTCCTGAATCCTTGGCAAACATGGCTTGTTTAGAGTCTCTAGATCTTTCAGAAAACAAGTTGTTAGGAAAAATTCCTTTCGAATTTTCAAATCTAACCTTCCTTGAAGTATTGAATCTTTCAAACAACATGTTTTCAGGATTAATACCACAAGGAAAACAATTCACAACATTTGAGGCTTCCTCCTTTTTAGGAAACCCTAACCTTCATGGGTTTCCCCTTGAAAATATGACACTGGGTTATGGTTCAGGTTGTAGAGAGCATCAAGCAGAATGGAATAAGACTACAGTTGGTAGCAGCAAATATATAATGGGGAATTGATGGTGGGTAGTGGGATTGGGATTAAGTTATGGAGTTGAATTTGGTATTGTGATTGCAGTCTTGTGCTTCCATAGTAGTTATAAACTAGTATAGGAGTAGTTATGCATATAATTTCATACATCTACATTGTAATTTTATTTTTATGCATAGTTAGAACACTAGCTATAGTTTCTTAGTTTAGGAATTGAAGCATTATATAAACAAGTATGTACAATGTAAATAATATTGACAATTTTTTTGCAATAAAGTTGTATGCAATTGTTGCTTCACTCATGGTGTGAGAATGCATATATCTATGTCATTTGATTTTTTTCTACATCTTGTTCAAAACATATAATGCAATCTCATCTATGAAGTGTATTAAAACCTAAGGATTTGGAATGACTCGTATACAATTCATTTTTTGTCATTTCATTATATGGTTTGAACAAGAGTGGAAAAAAATTAGATTTTTATTATGAATTTTCTATTCACCAATCTATGTTAAACTAATCAACAAGGTCACTTTCCTAATACTTTATGAATAGGATGCTATTCACAAGGTCAGTTTCCTAATACTCACTATAGTACTTGCTATTCAATTGAGATAGACACAGCTCATTAGTTTGTTTGTATTCTCTTTGGATTTTGTTAAAGAAGATAGTTGAATGCTATATTAAAGGTATATTGTAGCAAAGGTATATTTGGTGTTCTTTTTTAAGTGAAAATGTGATTGAAAATTTTGTATATTGTCATATTTCACTTGCAGAAAGGTCAAATTGTAAATAGAGGTAAAGTTGTATGGATTTAATTTTCTTCTTCATTATTTATAATGCTCTCGATTCCTCCTTTGTAGCTATAAAAATACTTGTTTATTTTCACCTTTCCAAATACCCTTTACCAAGTTCTTCAAGATTCTGAAATATCTTGGGCTGAACCCACTCCAACATGTCCTAACTCCTACTTGGTTTAGAGACCTAACTCCTTTTTATATGTGTCTTCCTCTTACTACTCCATCTATAGGTTGCAAACAAATCATCCTTCTTCCACCAATGAGTCATTCCATTCAAGAAAGACCATGTCTAACGATATCAACACACAAAAAAATAGGGAGACAATTGCTAGACTATGGTCTAACTTAAAAATAAAAGGTGATGGAAAATGTTATTGTCCTTGCAAAATGTGTAAGGGCTTAAAGACTCAAAGATATCTAATCACAACAACTGAGCAACATTGTAGGCAACATGGTCACATTGAAGGGGGAAATGAGTATCACCCATTAGTATGTATTTTAATAGTTTATAAATTACATAAGAGATGATTTGATGATGACATCATGGTAATGGTTAATATAAGGTCATCATTTTCATATAGATCAACATCCCTGAGTTTCATGTTATGGACCATGACAATTCGAAGAATGTAGATTTCCAAATGAGAGAACATGGAGGTGTGAATATTGAAGTAGAAGGTAATGATACCATGGAAGAAGACTAGGATGATGAAGATCATGATGATCAAGATGATGATGATGATGATCATGATCATGATCATGATCATGATGGTGATGATGATGTAGAGCTTGATGTACCTTTACTTGAGAAGGCACACCAGTCCCTATATGAAGGCTCCAAAAAAACTCTTCTTGTTGTTGTATTGCTATTGGTAAACTTGAAGGTTATGAATGGTTTATCCAATGTAGCAATGACACATATGTTAAGGTATGCCATCTTCTTTCATTATTTTACATTTAGTTCCCTTACAATTAACATTGGGTTCATATAGCAATTAATATTCTTTAAATTAAGAAATTATATTTTTGGTCATAGGTTGATAGGTGAGTGTTTGTTACCACCATCAAAAAATTCTACGTCGCTCATACCGAGAATTATCTGCCATCATGAAAGATATTGGAATGGAGTATCAAACAATACGTACATGTCTGAATGATCATATTATATATCATAAATAGCATGAATTTGCAACACAATGCCCTACTTGTCATATCAGTAGATATCAGTCAGATCGATTAACAAAAAAGGTGCCTCGGTTCTTTGGCATATTCCCATTATTCCACGTCTACAATGATTATTCAAGTGCAATAGCTTGGCACAATTTATGGATTACCATACACACAATAGAAGTCAAGATGACATTATGTGAATGCCTACAGATGGTTCGACATTTAAGGAAATAGAGGGAAAATGGCCCTCTTTAAAGAAGAACCTCGTAATCTCAAGCTTTCATTGGCAGCAGATGGTGTCAATCCTTATGGAGAGATGAGATCTACTTACATGGTGTGGCCTTTTTTTGTTATCAACAATAACATACCTCCTTGGTTGTCCATAAAGAGAGAGCACATAATGTTGACATTGATTGTTCCAAGTATTTTTTGATGTAGTGGTCATCTAAATTAATTTATTATTACTAATCCATCAAATGGTCAAATTAATTATGTAATGTTTTTGCTCATTCAGGTAAGTACCAAATCAAAGATATCAACATAAATATTGAACCCCTTATCGACGAGTTGGTGGTGTTATGGAATGGGGTTACTATGTATGACATTTGTAGATCAATAGGACAAAGACAATTTCAATTTCATGCAATGCTTGTATGGACAATACATGATGCCCCCAGGCTAACACATTTTTGTGGTATGTTCTCTTCTCGACACCTCTTTTTTGGTATGTCAAAGTTAACACATTTAATCCAATTATACATGATCTTGTAGGTCTTTAGACAAAGGGTAAATTTTCATGTCTAGTTTGTGGTCCAAAGATGAAATCTTGTCATTCAAAAAGTTTAAGAAAGTAGGTGTTTGATGAGAATAAACTCTCTCTACATAGAAATCATAAGTACCAAATTACTGAAAAACATCTTTTCAATGGTCTAGAAGAGACTACATCAAAGCCATAGAGAATGACACCTCACCTATGGAAGCTGGCATACAGTAAAATAAATCATCAAGGTAATGTCATTCCATTTGATGGTTTTTGTTTCAAATTTATATTTCAATATTGTGTTTTGTTTACTGATGATGTGATTGATGTTTGTGAAGGTCATCAAGACATTAATGACCAACTTCCAAAAGAACTAAAAATGTATCCTACACAATTTACTAGGTTTTCATACTACAAGCAACTCTCAATTGTGCATTTGTTTGATCCTATGCATATTGGAAAGAATGTAGCAAAGACATTATGGAAAATCTTGGACGGAAGGCATGACAAAGATCAAATTGTCAAAACTTGTAGAGACATTGAAGAATCCAACCATGCAATGAAAAATGGCATTCAATCAAATAAAAATGGATACTAGATTGATACAAGTGCCCTTAGATGGTTATTATCAGAGCAGTATAGAAATGCTATAAAAGAAGTCATAAAAAAAATGTGATTTCTCACAAGATTTGTTGCAAACATAAACAATGTCATATCAAATAAAAGTGAATTTGGGCTAGGATTGAAAACACATGATTGACATAGATTTATTAAGGTAATTCATGTTATTTTGTATTCACTATATATATCTATATACTGCATGTAGATTCAATTGCATTCTTTTATAAAATATTGACAAGATCATTTTACAAATATTGTAGTACATTCTACCTCTATCGCTCCCATGCCACTTCACCAACAATGTCAAACAGGTTATATATGATCTTGAAAAATACATGAGGTGGTTTTCATCTAAAGAAATCAATAAAGAAGATATAAAATATTGGAAGAGAAAAATTCCTCTTCTAATGTGTGAAATGCAAAAGTGTCTACCTCCAAGTTTTTTCAATGCACAAGAACACTACCTCATACATCAAGTTAAGGAGATTGAATTGTGTGGACTTGTACCAACCAGGTCAATGTGGATGGTTGAGAGGCACTTGAAATTTTTGAAAGGATTGGTTTAATAGAGAGCACATCCCGAGGCTTTTATGGTGGAGGGATATATGGTATACCAGACCATGGTGTACATTAGTGAATATCTTCCTAAGTTTGTAGCAAAGATCCATGTAGATCGTATTTGGGATCCTAACTCAATTAACAAATTTGAAGGAGAATACTTGATGGGCAAAGGTAGATCAAGTAAAGTGAGAGGTAAATCTAAGATGTTATTGTAGTTAATTAATTCTTATAAATCTTCAATATAAGTTATTTTTAATTGGTGTATTTTTTTGAAACAGGTGGTCAAGAGTGGGATGCAATACATTTGTATATTGCAAACAATCTTGATTGGATGATGGAATGGATTGAACGATGTCAAAAAAATGGTTGCTCATTAACACGGGAAGGTGTTGCTTCATTGGTTACAAAAGCTCATCATAATGGAGATTCCAATGTTATGCCAATGGTAGTTGATCTAGTAAAGGGTTTAAGAGGTGGAGAGGTATGTAGAAATTTATTAATGATCATAACTCAATGTATGTTTCGTGTCAACTCATTATGCAAATAATTTACACACACTTCAAAAATTGTAGGTCAAGCACCACAAAGCTATGTACTATCATGGCCACAAATTTTGCATAAAAAAGTTGGATGACACAAAGAAAACTTGTGATTCTGGGATAACTACAGTTTTCAAGGTAACCAATATATCATCTAGAAATGACATACATCCTCAACAATCTCAAAATCAATACTATGGAATCTTGGATGATATAATTGAGTGTGAATTTAACATCTTCAAAGTAGTTATATTTGTCATCAAATGGTATAGGTTACGACTAAATCAAAATGATCCAGATAGAATGGTTATTCAACATGATAATGGATTTACAATGATCAATACAAGGTCATTTGAGCCAGTTGGAGATGAGCCCTATGTTCTTCCAAGCCAATGTGAGCAAGTGTTTTACTCAGAGGTTCCACATAAATAGGGATGGTCATTTTTTGTTAGACATGATCCAAGAGGAAGGCCGATAAAGTATAATGTTATGGAAGAAGAAGATATTGAAGATGATGAAGAAGCAGATGATGAAGATCAAGATGATGGTGATGATGATGATGGTGATGGTGATGATGATGATGATGATGGTGATGATGATGATGATGGCAATGGTTATGATGGTGATGGTGATGGTGATGATGGCGATGATGATGGTGATGATGATGGTGATGATGGCGATGATGATGATGATGACGATGATGATGATGAAGATAATCAATGACTACAAATATCGTCACCCCTTCTGTTGATGATCTTGCATTCCATATATAAGGTAAATTTGTTCATGTTTATGATGTTGCATATTGTTCATGTTGTCTTCTAAGTTATTTGTAGCATACACGTATCATGTAAATTTTAGCTAACTTAAGATAAATGATTAACATATGTAGGAAATTTGATCAAATATTTATTATGTTCATTTCTAATGATTACGACATATGTTATTTATAGTTACCAATGTTTATGTTGTGTCTGATTATGACCCTTTTTGAAAATAGTCAATTGACTACAAGTACATCATCACCCCTTCTATTGATGATCTTGCATTCCATATATAAGGGAAATTTGTTCATGTTTGTGATGTTGCCTATTGTTCATGTTGTCTTCTAAGTTATTTGTAGCAAATGTGTATCATGTAATTTTTAGCTAACTTAAGGTAAATGATTAACATATTCAGGAAATTTGATTAAATATTTATTGTGTTCATTTCTAATAATTATGACATATGTTATTTATAATTACCAATGTTTATATTGTGTCTGATTGTCACCCTTTTTCCAAATAGTCAATTGATTAGCGAAAATTTGACCCATTTGGGGTGGATTGTGCACAATGACATGGATCAGCAAGTATAAGGTCAATAAATAGACATAATTTTCTTATATTCTTCTTGTTTATCATTGAGCACGTATGTTATAAATATACATATTATATAATCATATAATGTATATATAGACAAAGAAGGTCCATATCGAAATATAATTGTATAATCACTTTCAACTTACTACATTTTATATTTGTCACTTTTACTTTCCATTTAATGGATTGCAGGACCCACCAAATAGGTACTTGTCAGATCTATCTACATTGAATGAGGGAAATGAGGAACTGGTAGATGAAAGCTCTACATGTAGTATGGCTAAAATAGGGAGATCAACTAGAGGTCAAAAGAATAGAAAAAAAATTGATAAACGCATGCAATTTTTCCTTGCTAATGGGGGGTCATGTTCTTATGATGATGAGACCAAAGGCAACATCAAGGTGCCCTTTTGGTACTCACACATTGAAAAAGAATGGGTACCCAATGAGCTACCTCCAATTAACACAGATTTTTGTGTTAATGAGAGGATATATCGCATTGCTCCATCCTCATTACATGGTTTGGGCCGATTTTCCATGGATGGGATAAAGATATGTTACAATAAAGTTGTTGAATTGTTTAAGTATGTTAGTCCATGTTACAATTACAATGATTGGATGCGGATTGTTTGATATAAAAAAAGTATGCGTAGGTATGGGGTATTAGTTAATTATATACAACAGAAAGAAAATGATCAAAGTAAAATATTTTCTATGTACATTGATGGGAGACCAAAAGTAATAAGTAATATTGCAGGTTTTATAAATAGTACATGACCTTCTTCAACTAGTAAGCAACCCAATTGCATATTTGAGGTGCGTGAGGGGAATGAAGTTTTTGTTTGTGCAATAAAATCAATAAGTGCAGGGGAAGAACTACTAATCGATTACCATTTAAATCGCATAGATACAAACAAAGTTAATATCATGAGGGCTGTAAGTACTATTTACCACTTTGTTAATAAGTTTTTTTTTGCTGTCTATTGCTTTCAGTTAGCTGAATTTTTTATGTTTAATCTTTGTGATAGGACGATATGGACCTGACAAATGATAGAGGTCACAAGGATGCTACTCCCACCCCTTCTTCAACGAGGGTAAACCTTTTTGAAATTGTAAAAATTAGATAGTTGAAAAATGTTATATTATTACATTATTTTATTTACGATTTTTTATTTTTTATGATAGTTTTATTGATATTCCTCTCACAATTTGATGTTCAGGATAAGGGTAAAGCAGCATCAGTAAGTACTGAGCCACTAGCTACGCCTTCTAATGAGGATATTGCTGAAACTCCCAATTTCATAAAAATGTTGAAGAAATTTTTTTAAAAAAATAATTTAGAAGCAATGAAAATTTTGGATGAGGCAAATATGGAATCTGAGGAGATGATGAAGAGGCTATCAGATTTGAGAGTGCAAGCTTGTCGTTATGAAGTAAGCTCCAATGAATATTTAGTTATAAAAAAGTTCAATAAAGATTTATATTTTATAATCTTTTATGTTGTGAAGTAAAATATGTAATATGTGCAAAAATACTTTATTGATGCAAATTTTTAAAGATCTGTAAGAAACTTTAACTACTAAATTCTTGTTATACAGGAATTTTTGGCAATTGATCCACAACTTGGTCAAGGAAAACATAGTGAGGCCGGTAGTAGCAGAGCTCCGACTGCCAATGGTAAAATAATCTTTTAGTTGACAAGTTAGAAGGAATTTTTTATGTCAAACATTCAAAACTTCTTAACTCTTACTTTTATTATTTCAGAATGTCTTTGCTAACAATGTATTGTTCAAGTCATCTAGTGTAGGAGAGTACTATGAGGTTGACGGATGCCTATAAGAGATTGCTGATTGCAATGTCGGCAACAAGGGGACGTCTAGCTAGAAAATCCTTGTTTTGCTATATTTGGTTTTGTGTTAATTGTGAGTTGATAATATGTACTTTAATCTTGGGTGCATCACATAGTGTATTGTTTTTTTATGGTAAGAGATGCACCATCTGGTACATGGCCAAATGCAGATCATAGTGCATGAATTGGTGATAATTCACCATCATTTCCTAGACCTACCTATATTTCTAGCACGGGAGCTATGAAAACGTCATTGTTGATTGATGATAATGAATCAATGCCTTTGAAATGTCCTAAGATTCCAAGTACTTTAAATAATTATTTTTTATATTGTAATAAGGATTTTCTTGCAAGACGTAAACATGATAGGAAGTGGTGAATGCAAGGGCTTTTGATGTGGAGTGATGCCTCATGACTTTCTTTAGTATGTCGTATTATGCAAGTTGTTTAATTATTCTAGAATTCTTTTTTATTAAGGGTTTGGTAGGATCATCTGAATTATCAATGACCTTTTTTCTATACTAGTAATTCTCTAGTTTAGTAATTTGGTACATTGCAATTTCATGCTTTCAGTAGAAGATACTAACCAATTTTTCTATAGAGAACCAAAAGTGGGAGTCTTCTTTCATATTCAATGTTCAATTTTCAATGATTTCCCACATCATTGCTATTGCATGTTAGAGTTTTAGAGTGCTCACTTTCAACTTCACTGTTTATTTTAGCAATATTTGTTTTCCATAATATCCCAGGTATGATCAGTGACAACATCAATTAAGAATGACAAAAAATGAAGGTCATGGCAAGTCATATGTATTAGGCACTATTTTTTTTCAAGGTATATTGATTAATATAGTCACAGCACAGTTTTTAGTTTCAGAACATCATCAATAGAACCCTGGTAGAGTTTGACTAGTTTTAGACATTTTAAAATTTTTCCAAACTTTTTTTTTGGTCAATTTTGGTCAACTTGATCCTCCAACCCTAAAATAGATCACTAAAAAGATGAAATGTATCTCATTTTATGTATTTTTTATTCACTATGAAAAGTATTCTTCACATGATTCATTTTAATGGTTCTTACTATTAATTATCCCATGATATTTTTTGGAGGAAATAGTACATTTTATAGGAGGCTTTATGACCTCACGCTGCAAATATTCAAGCCCATCATACGTAAAAGGTGGAACATCATAACTGAACTAATTTTATCCCACTATTTTTTTTCATATCATTAATTGGTGCAACATTTTTCCTTTCATTCGGGTCTTTTCTTATACTAGCTATATCTAAAAATTTTGTGTTTTTTCTTAAAAGGTGGAACTACCAAGATCAAAAATTAAAAGATGAGCTCATAAAAGATATAGAGCATGAGTTTGGTGGTAATATTTTTGATCATAAGAAATTGTTACACAAAGCTTCCAGATATCTTAAGGTTGTGAGGAACACATATAGAAAGAGCCTCGTCCTAGACCCAAAGTATGAGTGTCATCCCTTTGTTTCAGTGAGGAACTGGAATGAGTTCATTTTGGATGCAAAGGAGAAAGGGGAATGTCCAAAAGAAAGTACACTAGCAAATCTAAAAAGGTATGCAATAGTATTAACTACTAGTACATTAATGAGAAAATTTAGGGTTCAACTTTAGTATCAACAATTTCAACTAGCTAAATTTAATCTATCTATTGATCAAAGGTATGTTATTCATATGCTGACAAAATTTCTTATAAATATCAATCTCAATCTAGGCATAAATCCTACATAAGATATAACTGACGCAATTGCTTATAAATCCTGAATTCATATGCTGACACAATTGCTTATAAATCTCAATCTCAATGCTGACACAACTGTATATATCTCAATCTGGGCATAAATCCTACATAAGATATAAATAGTGCACTTATAACTTCACATATAGATATATTATGTCTTGAAAATATAGTAATACTCAACTACATGTACCATAGTTGTATGTGTTAGCAGTATAGGTTATAAATGATATTCAGTAATTGAAATGACAAGTACAATTTTTTTGAAAAACTTTGCAACAATTTTACTAATGGCCAGTCTCCTAAAAGTAATAAGCATCACGTTCAATGCCAGAAACACAAGTTAATGACAACAATCACATTCCTATCTTTGAGGAATGACAACAACCCTTGTAGATTTATATTTATTGGTATTGTGGAGAGATGATCTAGCCTACACTAGGTAAGACAAACTATTTGAGACTTCATTTGGATGACATGATGTATGTTACCTATAGACCATGGCTAGGCATAGAGCCATAAGATGATGTCTTCTCCTAGCTAGGATTCATGTTGGTATCTTAGCCACTGAATGGCCATTCTTCGTTGAAGATAGAGAGATTTTCACTAACCCATGTCTAGAGATAGTTCAACTATCAATACAATATATCACAGGAGTACTATAGTTACACCTTCTTCACCAAGGAGGTAAAGAAATTTTGTTCTCCTAGATTGGACCCAATTAGATGTATGGAAGATGTTAGTGGCCTTACCATTTATAGGTGGAACTACTTTCTAGATGTAGTGAATGATGATGTCACTCCCTAGTACATAGAGCATTTGGCCACACATTCATTTCCTCATATAACTGATCCTATAGGGGTAGTTAGTCAGGCACCACACCTTGATGTTTAGCAACCACAAGAATGTCCTTTGAGGGAGGAGAGACCATTATAATGGCCACTGGTAGTTCTTATTACAATTCATTTTCATACTATTAGATTGGATCTTAGATCAAGCAACAATGAATAGGCACATAGGCCTACTCATGTGAGAATTCATAGAGAGATGAGCACCATGGGTGTAGTAGGAGGTGATGCCAGGAGA
This sequence comes from Cupressus sempervirens, assembly GCA_028749045.1. NCBI lineage: Eukaryota > Viridiplantae > Streptophyta > Pinopsida > Cupressales > Cupressaceae > Cupressus > Cupressus sempervirens. The sequence goes on from CM053787.1 coordinate 590,508,230, forward strand.
CATAGGGTAGAGGAGCCACCACAATAGGATGTGGGTGGAGGAGGGGATGATGACATGCCAAATTAGCCTCCAAATGTTTCACCCATAGGAGATGTATTAGCATAGACTCAAGATTCTCTATGACATGTGACGGAGAGATTGAGGACTTCTCAAAGGTAGGTGGGCAAGTTACAGGTCCAAGTTATAGTTAGAGATGCATGACTAGCTAGAAGAGGGGAACTATGAGATAGTAGATCTATGGTTTGATATCATAGAGCTAAAGAGATAGATAGAGTTAGAGCGAAATGAGACCCGTCATCATACCTCTTGGGCTGCTCATTATTATGTAGTATATGAAAATGTAGTACCTCTAGCTCAACATGTCTCAAGGTTCTTTGATTATGCTTGATCTTTTGATGGTGTAGTGCCTCCTACACGTGTAGATGTTACTCCTCCTTCTCCTCTTGGTGATATCATTTTGAGACTTGAGATGTTAATAGTGCTCTGATTAGCACATAGTTTTGATCTTTTGATTATATCACCCCTTCGACATGTCAATGATATATATATGACATTGGATGTGAATTGTCCACTCTTAGAAAGCATTAGAATTATTGATTGTAGTTTTCCCAGTAAGATAATGGTGAGCTTCTATTTACCTAAATGTCTCTATTTGGAAACTGACACTCAACTTCTAGAACATTTTGCAAAAGTGAACTCGATCAGGAAAATCACCTGTTCTGATGATGAAGATTTTGCTAATGTCAAAGTTCTACAATGCTTTCCTTATTTGGAGGAGTTGTGCATGCATTCTCCATTATTGGTCATGTCCCCTACAAGTGTAAGCATTTATGTTATTTTAATTTTCATGAAAGCATTTGTTTGCAAGCATTTAAAGTTATGATTTTTTTTTTGGAAAACTCTAACCCAAATTTCCTTCTTATAAATAATGTTGATAATTTTTGCTATTTCTTTCCACTCTATGAAATGTACTATTTCTTAAACTCTTATACCTTATTTATAGGATCAAAATTATGTGGCATTATTAAAGCGAATGGTTTAAACATTATCACATACTAATCTTATTAATTTCTATAGCAAAAGTGTTAAAGTTGACTTTTTATTTTTTTCTATCCTTAATTCTTCTTTTACTGTGTGACTTTTAAGAATAGTTGAAGCTTATCTAAACAATTTTCTATCCAACTTTCAGCTTTGAAATCATTTGTTGTGGATGTAGACTATTTGAAACATCCTCCAAACTATGATGTAATGTTTCTGATCTTCTCAAACATTCTGAATGGTGCTCCACTACTAGAAGCAATGAAAATAAACATAGATTAAGACAAGTCTTAAGTCATGAGTCTTCTGCTAGAACAATGCTAGGTAGTTCCTATTAGTTGCTAGTTATCTTAGCAAATTAGTGGGGATTTTGTTTCATTTACAACCACCATTTATAAAATTAGTTCCATGTAGTGTGGAGGCTAAAGAAGCACTTGGTGCACAAAGGTGATGTCTTTTAAATTGAAAACAAAAAAATACTTACTTTTCAGCTATGGGTAAAAAGGAATGCTACTAAAACAATCTGAAATTTGACATTCACCCTCAAGTTTATACTTGTTGCAGCCTTGGGGATAAAAACACTTTGAGTGTGGAACCTATGGATACTTTGCAGGAAGCAGGTAATGATACCAGACTTGTGCCTTTCCATTAAGTGTATAGACTCTAAATTGTAGTTTAAACTAGTGGTTCCTCCATGAAGCCCCCCCCCCCCCTACCCCCCAATTTACCAAATATGTTCACATCCCATTCAACTAAATTGACTTATCTTTGATGGAAAAAAAAATTAATCTATAAAATCTACTAGCTGTTTGAACTTTTAGCTTATCGTTTACTTTGTGTGATAATGGATAATATAGATTGTCAAAATTGATGTGTAATTTTATGGAGAGGCATGTCAAAATATGGATAAATAGCATGATTACACATGTCAATTAAAGGTATGATGCTATAATTTCTTCCCCTTTTTCATATTTTTGGTGGAACATGCTACTTTATGCTAAAACCTTCATAACAATATATAATAACCCACTATTTAGTACTGATATTTATATCTATATCATCTAACATATTTCAAACTTTTCATAGGTTGCAGGACACATCAAAGGCAACAAAGGTGAGGCTGGAAAAGGTTGGGCAGCACAGACTTGGCTCTTGGGGATATTCAAAAATCAAAGTACACGTTGTAAGTAGCAATAAATGAATTGCAAAGAAAAATTATTTATAAAATGAAAATAATTTTGTTAATTAATAAAAAAATGTAGGGCACTGATTTTAATCTGGAGGCCACAGAAGAACACAAAAAAATTGCCTTCAAGCAAGGCTATGCAGTGGTGGTTGAATGCCTATGGCAAACTTCCACTGCCCCAACTGAACAATCTCCTGCATCATGTGCATAGGTAAATATGAAAAAATATATATTAGAAATTGAATACTTGAGCCACAATTTATTTGATAATAATGTGCATGACATTAATGCAGCCTGTTAATCATGACATAGATCATACGCAGCATCATGAAGCCCTTGATGTGCATTGTACTATCGATGGAGGTGCTCATTTGTTATTTAAAACTAATTATATAATTATTAATACAATTTAACATCTTTAATTGAAAGTGGTGTAACATTTTTGTGTTGAGGATATAGAATCATGTTGTGCTGATCGAGTGTTGGAGGATGTTCAGACTAATCAGCAAGTACATCATGTTGCGCATTTAGGTAAAGAAAATCTATTTTTTGTTCTTTTAAATTAATTTTTTGATTTATAGTTCTTTTTCTTAAATAAAAACTTGTAATTCACTAATATAAAATGATGCAAATTTAACTCATGAAGTACTTGTTATTATAGTGAACACCCCTTTGGTGCAATGGCCTCATGATGTTCCTGAACAGATGAGGAGGAGACATCTGTTAGAACTAGTAGAGGAGGGCGATGATGAGGACATTGATATTCCTCTTAGAAATTTTATGAAAAAAATAAATGGCAAGAAAGAAAAAAAGATATGATTATTGATGAATGACTTACTCTTGAATATTGTTAATGAATATTGTGTTAATGAATATTGTTAATGAATACTATTCATTAATGTTGGGTGTTAATGAATATTGTATTAATGAATTATTCATGACTGACTTACTCTTGAATGTTGTGTGTTAATGAATTTTGTGTTAATGAATTATTCACAAATGTTGTGTGTTTATGAATTTTATGTGTTAATGAATGTTATCATGTGATTATAATGATTGAATGTTATATTTCAAAAATGGATGAATTGAATGTTATTAAATGTTAATGGGGAATTTAGAGTGATGTTTGGGGGGGGGGGGAGGGGCCAAATGAGCTTCCACCTTCACGTGGTTGGCCCTGTTAAGTAAAGAATAATATTTAACTATTCTCAAAACCAAGTGAAGCTCAAACTTTAAAGATAAGCTTATAGTTAATAGTGACAACCAATTAGCAAGTTGAAATGAAGCTCCTTGTTATAAGTACCTTTTTAGTTTTTAAAGCACGATATCAAGTTTTAATATTGTATAGTTTTTTTTCTTAAGTTAAAGTATTCTTTTACTCTAGCAACATAATGAATGACCATTTTAGTAACTATTCTAACATCGCTTTATGACAAATCCTGTTTTGGCAAAGATGGCGATATGTGGTGCTGTCTATTCCTTGGGAGATTGGATTGCATAGGTTTGTATCTCAACATCAACATGGAAAATGGTGTGAAATTGTACTTTCCTTAGTCATCGTTGCATACCTATTGCACTCTTTCATTTGAAAAATGAATAGAAATACCATATCTAGTAGCTTCTCTATGTTATATTCATTTATTGGTAATGATTCAATGTCATTCCATTTGATGGTAGATTCTAGAGTTTCATTTAGTTGTAATGTGTTTCTTATCTTTTCAAGTTTGTATACTCCATTTGGTAGCTTGGTATTAATTGATGATTTCTAGGATCTTCTACCTTCACTATAGTCTTCATCATCATCCAACTTGTTGTTTGGTATTTTCCATGCTATCCTCTATTTCTATGGTCTTCAGCATGGTTGTTTATTTTATCTATCTAGTTCAAAGACTCCATGTGCCTAAGGTGGAAGCCATTTAGAACTAATAGTTGGAGAGATCATGTTTCCCCTCATAAAACTAGAAATTGTCATGAGTTTAAGGTCAAGAAGGAAGAAGTCGTAACATATTGAGTACCAAAATATGCTTAAAATTACATATTTAGTTGATTCTTTGGTGAAGTTTCATATTTCAATTCAATTGATTTTGGTTGTCAACCAAATTCCTAACTCCAATGTATATTGTATTTAAGTGCTACATTTTCATAGGGATCTAAGTAAAATGACAATTGAATATTATTTATATTTGAGAATTTGTGTTGTACCTTACTATGATCCTCTAATAATAGAGGAGAAATAAATTTGAATTTGTTTCTCATGCCCCATGTTGGATGCTTCTTCTTATGTAACTAACCACTTTTGATGTGGGTTATGAACTCTAATGCTAGTATGCTATTACACTGCCATTTATTATAGAGTAGATATAATAAGTATATTTGAATATACTATAAGGATCTCTAAACATGTGTAAAGTAATATTACATAATGTAGATCTAAACTCAAAATTCATGATGTTTTCCACTCTAGAGAAAGAGGGGAACTTAATATACTTGTAACACACCCCATCAGAAGAGATCCATTGGATGGTTTTGGTTGGGGTTTGACTCTCCTGGTGTAGCGCTAAGCTAGGCTTCTAGGTGCTAGGATATTTGCTCTTGTTGGTGGTGCTAGACCCATTGAATGTTCTGGATAATTGTCTATCAAATTTTGGTTGAAGGAGCTCTGCTTGGGCTGTCAAGTCTTATGCAAAGTTTCTCCTATTTTGTGGTGATAACATGGACTTTTATCAGTGCAGAAGTATGGTCTATAAATTCTTAGAGTCTCTAGTGCCTCTAAGATTTACACCGTTGGGTGAGTAATTCTTTGAAGTCCCTAATGTTTGGTGGCATTGAGCTATACCTATGTGAGTTATGTTTGGGTTTTCCTTCCTCATCTTCATTTTACTTTTGTGAGTTGTTTTTCCTGAGGCCATTGGAAATTCCTTTTGCTAGTTCCTAAAATTGGATGGATCTAGTACAATTTTGGGCTATTCTATGTTTGTATTCTAGTTGAAATAGAGATCTCTCCACTTTAATCATGGTTTATGAGAGGCCATGGGTGAAGCATTGAATATGAGGGTTTTCCATTTTTTTGTAGAGATTGCATCTCTATAGGATACATGCCTAATGATTACCATTCTATGTTGGATAGGTGTTGTCACTTGATGGAGGGCCATGAAAAATGACCATTTGACAATTAGAGCTTTTGATTCTATTTTAGATTTTCCTTTTGAGGACTTGTTTTCTAATGAAGAAGAAACTTTTTTTGATAATATTGATGCTTCTCATGCTATTGGTCTGAGCTAGACTTCTATCGCTTCCATTCTTGTCACAATTTTGGATGTTAGACCGTATTTTAGGTGCAATGCCCACTAGCCTTGTGGCCTATGTTGTTGAAGTTACTGCTTCCACTTTTGTTTTGAAAAAAAATCTACTAATAATGTTGACTCTTAAATAATCACTGTTGGGCCTTGTTGACAAGTTGTAGTGGGGTTTCCTTTGTTGCAATCCTAACAATAGCATTGCTTAGTCTTTTGTCCAAGTGCATAGGAAGAGGTTTTTTTTGTTTGTTTTGTTGATGCCCTATGTTTATGCTTTCATCCCTTCATTGTGTAAAGGTTAACAACCCCTTGTTTTGGTTGTTATAGAAAAACAACATATCAATATCATCCTTTCAGATTGAACAATACTAAATGAATAATGATATTATCTTGAAAAGTACAAGAAGACAAGACTACAATATACATTCATTTGATGAAGCAAATAAAATCCTTCCAACAATAATTAGTCAGAACTATCAAAGTGAATTTTTAGGATTGTATAAACACAATTAGAAAATGGATCAAGAAGATTTCATGTCTTTTTCATGAAAAATTTGGTTATTATGTGTAAAATTGGCCTCATTCTTTTAACAATTATTTTCATGTTATCCAGATTTTTTTTTTATCATTTAAGTATCTTGTTCTTGCAAGATGAACTACGAGATGCAGTGTTACTGCTGTTTGCAAATAAGTAGGATATTCCCAATGCAATGAATGCTGTAGAGATCATGATAAACTTGGGTTGCATTCTCTTAGGCAGCAACACTTGTTATTATTACCTTCTTTATAATTTTCAGTATTAAAAATTGTAGATACTAATCATCTATTATGCTGCACTATTTCTACTTTGCATATAGTTTATCATCACTCTAGTAAACAAGAAAAAAATTGGAATGTTAAGTGTTGCTTGTGAAATAGCTTTTATCATGTCCTAAGGTATATACAAAGCATTTGTGATAGTTTGTTAGAAATAAATCCTTTTATTTTAGTTCTTATGGCTTTTGTTTTATTTTGCAGGTTTGAAAGATTGCAGTGGAATAGGGTTCAAGAATTTTGTATTACAAAAAATCTTATTTCTTTATTGATATAGATAGATTGAGGAGGTAAAAATTCAGTTTTGATGCATACTCATATGTAGGATGCAAACTTATTTTGATGTGACATTATGTGTGTTCTCTTTCACATTTTAATATAAATTTTCTATCCAATTTAATGACCCAAAACTACTGAGAAAAACTATGAATGTCACAATTGCTATTAAAATCATGTACTACCTTTTTATGTTTATGACTTACCTATCTACAACTCCACAATCGATATTGATAGTCTCTTGCCCTCACCGTGCAACTGAACTACTTTAGTTTTATTGATGCAGCTAAACTATAAGTGCCTTTTGTGTTCTTGACAAATCGTAAGCTTTCAACTTTTGTGAAGCCATTACAGATGTAAATGAACAACTAGTGAGGTGTCAATTTTAAGGCAATTTTTTGTTTCTATAATGTACAGTTCAATTGCTAGAAATATTTCATCTAGATTGTTAATTGATAAATTATTAAATTTTCATGTCATTTTCTACTTTGGTTGGGTAGTTCTCCTTGCATTTGTAAATCGTAAATCTTGCTGCAGTCTTTAGCCTAATGACAGTTTGTTATTACATCCAAGGTGATAACATAGTTGACTTAAAACTTTATATTAAAGAAAATATTAAGGGATAATATTTGAATTATGGATATTTGTAAATTATGTTGGTTTTAGACATAGTTATAGTTATAGTTATATATGCGCTCTTATGATGATGTGATTGGAACTGTAAGTTTTTTTGTCACGTTTATCTATTTGAAAAATAGATGAAATTATTGGCTTTCATTCTTGATAAATAATTCTTTCCTAATTTTATTCTTCCTTGCAGGAACCAAAATTTAGATGCTCTATGCCAATTATTGCAAAGGCTTTTCTCTCATAGGAGCCTTCTAATTAAACTCCACAAAATTTGAGTTGTAAAGCATAATTGCTCAGTGGAAACAAGATATCATGCACATTTCTTCCTCCTTCCCATTTTTTTGTATAAAATAAATCATTTGATAAATGAAACAATGGTGTGGAGGTAGAAATGTGCATGATACCCTGACTCTCATGCATCAAGCAATTATGCTTTAGAATCATATTTTGTGCAATTTTTAAGGCTCCTGTGAGAGAAAAGCTTTCAAAATAATTGGGACAGTGCTTCAAATTTCTACATATCTTGGTCTCAATTGCAACACCAAATTGATTGCCTTTGACATTGTGAGTATGGCACCAGTGTAGAAAAGTAAGGGGTTTTGGTTGAAATTCAGATGCCAAATTGATGTAGGTTTACATCACAATTGTGATCACTTGCATCCGCAAATGAGAAAATAATAGTTTAGGTTGACTAGAGAAATCGATGAAATTCGTGTCAGTAATTCCACCTTTATGAAGTATAAATTGTGACTCAAAATGAATGTGGCATAAAACTGACCAAAAAAGACTGACAACAAGTTTCATGGCTTTATCGACCTACTCTTGTCAAAATTGGGACCTTTTTGCATCAAAATTTAGCCCTAAATTTACTAGTGAGTCATGTGATGTGAACAACCACTATCAATTATCCAATTAGCTTTCTTCTCAACCTATGATACCAAAGCTACCTTCTCTAGAATTTCTTTAATTGCCACAAATCCAATTTCATCATCACTGACACTTAATGCTTTTTCATCAGAATCATCATCTTCATTTGCATACAAACATGCTCTATCCCTTTTAGACTTATAACTTCCCTTATACTTTTTCTCCCCTTTAGGACACTTAGATGCATAATGACCATATTTATCACAAGTCCGACACTTAAATATTTTATTACCTCCTTTTTCTCTTCTTACTAGAAGGGCTACTACTTATTTAATCTTCCTATCTTCCTCAAATTTGTTACTGCTAGTAAAATGCCCTCTAGCACTTGTGCTCCTTGATAGGTTAGGTCAAATATTCAAGGTACTAAAATTTGTCTCTATTCTGGTCATTTCTCCAAACTGTCTAAGTTCATTTTCAACTACTTCAAGTCTTCCAAGTAATGTCTTAGTAAAAACTTTGGTACAAGATATCAACAACTATATTATCTAAACTGCTAACTTGAATGGTGGTGTAAGAGACTTTAATATCTTTCATATAACTTCATCATCTTCTTTGGTTCCTCCTTGAGCTTTAATACCTATAGTAATTTCTAATATCCTACATATATATGTTCTTACAAATTCACCTTCTATCATCTTGGTATCTTGAAATGCACAAACCCAATTTTGTAGCCTCAACTTCTTAGAATGTTCATCACCTTCAAAACTATTCTCCAAAGCTTTCCAAATCAAATATGAAGTAGCAAATGATTTTACCTGATTGTACTCAATTTTAGGAAGTGCAATCAATAATTCTTCTCTAGACCTCATGTCACACATGAAAAGATCTTTTTCGACCTTGGAACAATTTTCCAAATCCTTTTCTTCAACAATTGTCTTAACTGATTTTGTCAAGATCCAATATCTTGGACCCATACACAACAAATGTGTCTTCATATTTCCTTTCTAGCTATCATAGTTTGTTCCATCAAACTTTAGACTATCTTTCCTAAACATGTTCACTATGGATCTCCCAAATTTGTTAAGATTTTTCTTCGAGGACCTGACACTTTGATACAATAGTCCACCAAGATAACTAAGGGGGGAGGGAGTGAATCAATTATCCAACAATTAAAACACTTATCTTCTTCAAAAAAATTTAAACATTCAACCAAAGTAAATAGCAACCATACAAAGATGCACATAGACAACTACACCAGATATGTTGACTAGGGAAACCCTTGATCTAAGGGAAAACCTTGATGGGAATGATACCCACAAGATGATATATTAATATAAATATTCCTTGTTAGAGAATGGACCTTGTTAGGAGTCTATTACAATAATTAGTACAATGAGTCTGTATTAGGAGACTTTGGATCATTGTTAAGAGATTCCAACTCTATTAGGAGTTGTGGCAACCCTATTAGGAGTTGTGGTGTACTGTATGCAAGAAAAACCCACTGCTCAAACATGCAATTTTAACTACAAGAAGAGCTCACTACTCAAACAAGTAATTTACTATTATTTTCTTCTTTCCTCTATCCCTTTATCCTAGCAACTAGACCAATCACTATGAGACCTTGTAGAAAAAATTCACAAACCTCAGATCCAAATACCAAACCTTGGATCACTCAGAAAAACCTTGGCAATGAAGTTTCCTTCACTTCCACACTATTATGCTCAACTTTTTATTTTGCACTCTCTACTTCCTATCATCAATTCACATTACATTCTTTCAATACCAAATTTCCTTCCTTTATATTGAGTCCATAAAACAATTCCCTAAGTCAGTTGTTAGACCTTCAAAGTTTATTATTATAGGACCACATCAAGAACTCGTTAAACTTAGTGATAACCTTAATCTTCCACCTTGAAACTTGAATAACTTTTTTTTACATGCAATATTATGACAAGTGAGCTTAGCTATGTCATCCTCAACATGTCTTATCCATGTACTCAAACTTGATCCTCAAGATATCAACTCTACTAAGAGATATAACAAGCTTACCAGAACATGTCTATGTAAACTCTATCTTAGAACGAAAATCACCAAAACTTACATAACTTCTTTTAGACTTATCCTTTCTACTTCTGATGTTAACTACATATGTCAGATACTCATAAGTATATCCCATAACCTTAGGTGGTTATCATGCTCAATTATCCATCTATACCAACTTGATCTTTCTGTTGTTCTTCTATTAGATACCACAAAAAACATCAAACATGCTATGTTGAGATCAATGAAAAACTCAATCATGAATATAATATACCATCATCAAACCAATCTTCCAACATGAGGGTTCTAGAGTCTTGAGAGTAGATGATTGAATGAGTGGAAGGAGAGGGATTTGGGGTCTTATATTGACCCTGCACCCCAATGTGTAACTCTGCAAGAGAACACCCTTATAGATGTGCACCCTCTAGAGGTGTGCAAATGTGCAAGTGTGCATGTACGTATCACTAGAAGGAGATGAGTGCACATGTGTGCATCTCTAAAATTAGATGAGTGTGCACCTATGCTAATGCACACTTTTTGATTGAAAATTACCAAAATTTCATTTTTTCACCAAATTTGATTCTCTAGTATTCCCCATTCAAAGACTATGGATTGGCCCTAACTCCTAGGAGAGTCCAATCATGACCTAGGCCCCAAACTAGGGGTCTGGGAGACAAAAAAGTACTAGGGGGCTTTGCCGATAGTTACTAACTTCTATTTGGGTTGCCACAAAATCCTCAAGTTTAGTGTCCAATTCCAACAATACCTCTTCAGTCTCTAATGATTTCTTGATATCTTCATCTAACAAAACATCTTTGGAGGTTCCTTAGAATTTTTAGACTACTAATTGCATCGTATTGAGTTTTGTCTTTGACTCATCTTCAAAAATATCAAGGCAAGAAGTGTTGTAGTACCTTTCTCCTCCCAAACTTTTCTCTTGAGTTTGATCTCTTAATCTCTAAATATTTTCATGTAGACCCTCCATGACTTTATTACCACTAGATATCTTTTTGATCCAATCATGAAACTTATCAAGCTCCTCAGTTGTATATACTTTCGTGAGCATACATTACCTTTTGCCTATAAGTCTTTTGGCTAGGTATGCACCTTATCCATTAATCCAAAAACCTAGTTCACTATGTATACTATCTTATCCATACTCAACTGAGTATGGTGCAATAGGTTCAAGTTCCCCTATATTATTTGTACACCTTTCTCCTCAAAATTCTCATTTCATTACTAACATGCTCCCAATAATGAAACTATATGTACATTCTACTTTTCATTCCTCTCTACTATCATAGCAAGAGTGATCGCTAGGTTATCCAAGCCTATTGGGCCAACAACTTCATGAAAATAGCCTTTCAAAAGCTCATTCTATTTCTTGAGTGCTATCAACTCATACTAATCCTATTCCATGTATCTAAACACCTCCTTCATGCCCATAGTGATAGTTACTTTTGTGGTATCTACCATGGGCCATCCCAACATGATCTCCTTGATCTGGTAATCCTTAGGAGTTAGTTCCTTAGTGTTAGTGTATAGAGGAGGAATAGTTATGTTCTCAAGAAATTATTGATCTTGGTTCTTCAAGATGAAGGCCAATGTTCATGCATCACTCATAGGTAGCTTAGGATTCTTGATGGCTTTTACCAATTCTGACATTCCCTCCTCAGCAGTTAGATCTAGCTACCTCTTTTTTTAAAACAAGACCTCCCTCTTTAGCCAAGTTAGTATAGTGCCCAATGGAGACATCATCTAGTGGGTACCATCCCCACTAGGGCTTTCCCTTTGATCAAGTGTTTTCCTAGTTAACATATCTTGTGTTAATTTTGCATGAGTATCTTCTTATGGTTTTTCATTATATTGCTCATATGGTTAATGTTTAATAAGGTTGATAATTGTGATATTAGGTTGATAACTAATTCACACTCCCCCCCCCCGCTCTCTTTTATATTGGTGGACTATATATTATAACAATTGGTATTAGATCCTTAGGTCCTTGAAGGATAAGCTTAATTTCTTTGGGAGATCGATGATGAATCTTTTTTAGAAAGGATAGTCCTAAATTTTAAGGGGCCAACTATGATGATTGGAAGGAGAAGATGAAGACTCATCTATTATGCATGGGTCTAGGTTATTGGCTCTTGCCAAAGAGTAAGAATGAGATTGTGAAAGAGGAAAATCTTGAAGAATGTAGTGAGGCAAACAAAGATCTATATAGCTATAACATGAGAGCCAAAGAAGCTTTACTATAAAATCCTCTAGAGAATGAATATGATTAAGTAATATCACTTAAAACATCTCACAAAATTTGGAAAGCATTAGAATATATTTTTGAAGGTAATATACATACAAAAAGAGTTGGATTGTAGAATTGGAAATGAGCATTTCAAGATGCTAAAATGATGGAAGATGAATTTGTAAGAATTTATATTGGTAGGATATCATAGATTTTTTTAGGAATCAAATCACATGTTAGAACCAAGGAAGAAGGTGAGGTTGTATGGAAGATTTTGAAGACTCTAAAACCACCATTCAATCAAGGAACCTAGATGATTTAGCTACTAATACCCTTCACTAAAGAATTTACCAAAGAAATGTTTCTTGGAAGATTTTAAGAAATAGAAGTGGATTTGAGACAATCTTGAGAATTAACAAGAGTAGAGACAACATTTAGTAACCTTAATATTCGGCCAAGCCTATCTAGCAGTGCAAGTACACATGGAGATTTTTCTAGTAGTAGTAGAAACAGATATGATGAAGACAAGAAGATTGAAGAAGGTATAACACTTCTTGTGAGAAGAGAAAAGGTTGGTAAGAATATCTTTAAATGTTGTACATGTAATGGGTTTGGTCATTGTGCATCTAAATATCCTAAAAGAGAGAAAAAATACAAGGGAAATTTTAAGCCTAAGAGAGATAGAAATTATTTGTATGCTAACAAAAATGAGAAATCTAATGAGAGAGCTCAAAGTGAAAGTGATAATGAGTTAGGATTTGTGGCTATTAAGGAAGATGATCTTGATAGAGAAATTAGAAAATAAAAGGCTCTAGTTTCCCAAGTTGAAAAGAAATCAAATTGGATAATTGACAGTGGTTTTTCACATCACATAATTGGTGATATGAATAAGTTTGTTATATTTAGGAACTATGATGGAGGTATTGTTAGTGTTGGTAACAATGTAGCCTATCATATTATAGGAATTAGATCCATTACTTTAGATGGAAGAACTAACACTGGTGATATTTATTTTGTTGATGGATTGAAGCATAATTTTTTTTGTGTTGGATAGTTGGTGGAATAAGGGAATCAATTACAATTCATAGAAAAGAATTGCACTATCAAGGACAAGGATGCTAAGATGATTGGAACTAGAGCTAGGTCCAGACATAATATATTTTACTCAAATCCCACTAAAATGACATGTTTGGTTGCTAGAGTGGATAACAGTTGGTTATGGCATAGGATATTTTTCCATATAAACTTTGATAATATTGTGAAAGTTAGTAGCACATTTGTAGTTAGAGACTTGCCTAAGATAATAAAGCCTACAAATTTTATTTTCAAAGAGTACATTTTGGCAAAGCAAAAGAAAGTATCTTTTCCCAACAAGAAGTTCACTACAATAGAGAAGCTAGAAATTGTTCACATAGATTTGAGTGGTCCTACTAGAAAAAGAGGATTCTATGGTGAAAGGTATTTCATGATTATTGTTGATAACATAATATTTGGAGGTAATGATGAAGCAAGTGATAAGTTTGTTGAAGAAATGAAGAATGAGTATAATAGGAGAAATGAAGTTTTTTCTAGGTTTCCAGATTGTGCAAATTAGTGATGGTATTTTTATTTCACAAGCTAAGTACTTGAAAGACTTGTTGAAGAGATTTGGATTGGAGAGTTGTAAGCCTATTGGTACAACTATGATAGTTGGTCACAAGTTATCTAGCAAGAATGAGACACCTACAATTGAGCATAAGAAATATAGATCCATGATTGGAGGTTTGCAATATCTAACTCATACTAGACTAGATATAGAAAATGCAATTGGGATTGTAGCTAGATTTCAAGCTAATCCTAAAGAGTATCATTATGCAGTAGTAAAAATGATATTTGGATATTTGAAAGGAAAATCTAACTATGGAATTTGGTATGATAGATCAAATTATTTCACTTTATGTGCATATACTGATGTGGATTGGGTAGGTAGTATGGATGATAGAAAGAGCATCAGTGGTGGAGCATTTTTCCTTGGATGAAGATTGGTTTTTTGGGTGAGAAAGAAACAAGATTGTATATTGGAGAGTATAGTTGAGGCAAAGTATATAGTAGTAGTAAATAATTGTAATCAATTTATGTGGATGAAGTAAATGCTGAAGAATATTGGGATTGAGTTTACAAAACCTATTATCATATATTGTGATAACACAAGTATAGTAAGTATGTCTAATAATCCTATATTGCATTCTATGATGAAGCATATATGTATTAAGTATCATGTCTTGAGAGAGAAGGTAGCAGAAAAAGAGATTAGATTGGAGTATGTGAGCACTAAAGATTAGATTGCAAATATATTTACAAAGCCCTTACCTAAAGATACATTTGAGTACTTGAGAGGTATGCTTGGGGTAAAAAGCATATTCAGATATTTGAAGGGTACACCTGATTATGGATTATGGTATAATAGATCAAGTGATTTCACATTATGTACATATATTGATGTAGATTGGCTAAGTAGTATGGATGACATAAAAAGTACCAGTGTGTTAGCATGAATGCTAATGATACAACTTTGGGGGAGTATCCTAAGTATTGGAAAGTATTGACATGGTGGATTCATGACTGTGTTTGTCATTTATGTCAACATAGTAGTAAGTTTGTGAATACTAGCAAATTAGCAGATAGAGATCTTAATTGCATGAACAATGGTTTCATTTTCTAGTGATGCATAATCAAGGACATGTTCTATATAGTGTTTTTATGTTAAGGTTCAATGTGCATAGTATAATTGAAAGCTATATGGATGATATCCTTGATTTACTAAGAGTAGCAGAAAGACAGATTGCTTGGAAAGTAGTTTTTGATGTTTGTATGATATCTCTCATCTAAGATGTAATAAGAAGATGAATAGTATGCTAGTGACACATGATAGTTGGATGGTGATGTTAGTGGATGTGCAAGCCCTAGTATTGCGTGTGTGATAATTTGTGTACATTGTGAGCTGAAAATGTTATTTTAATTGTAATTAATTGATTATCTTATAACAATTAATTGGGAAAGCCTCAAGGAAGACTCAAGGAATTATTTTGAAGATATGGTATAAAGGAAATATTTTTTCTTTTTTTTTAATACAAATAATGATTTAAATACATGTGAAATGCAAAAATGAGTAGAGTGTTTACTGAATGTTAGTAAGCAATCCAAGGGATTATTGGATGCGAGATTTTTGGTCTGGTTACAAGATCTAAAGGAGTAGAAGTCTCATTGATATGAAAAAGGTAGATGAAGGAAGGACATTTCATTTCTACTATTTTACAAGGAATAATATGTAGATCATTTGGACAGTGGGTTCATTGATCTTAACCTTGACTTTGATTAGACAATGATCCAACTATCTTCCATAGCTCCTAGTAGGGTTGAAATCTCCTAAAAGGGATTCAAAGTCTTCTAACAGAGACTGATATGTACTAAATGTTGTTATAGGCTCCTAACAAGGTCCATCCTCTAAGAATGAATATTTATATTAGTACATCATCTTGTGGGTACCATCCTAAATAGAAGAAAAAATAAAGCTTTAACAATGCATCTAACATTCCCCGCTATTCAATTAGATTTTGAGTTGAAATTGAATAAGTAATGTAAATATGGAAATACCTAAAATTATACAAGATAATATGCATATCTCATGGTGGAATTAATTTATAAATACCTATTTTCTTATGCCTATGTATAATCTCAAGAAATTTTGCAACTAGATCCAAGACCAAAAAATCCCAATGGAGAAAACCTAGAAAACTTTTCTCTTTTTGAAAGTAGGTCAATTTTGACCCAAATAGTGGGGCATAATCTTACCCCAAGGCACAATATTACCCCTCACTGACGGTCATCCTTGACCTAAAATAGCTCTAACACAAATTCTATTCGTGGATCTTAGAAGTTCACCAAATATGGTATCTAGATCTGAATTTCAATTCGTTGTCTTTTACTTATACCTACAAGAAAAATGGTTTTTTTTTGGTATGAGTGGTTTGCCTTGGTCATGCCCTTGTCTGGAATCAACCTCAAAAGTGGAATTGAAATATGGAATGCTAGAAATTAGTAGAAGTATATTTAACAATGAAGCTATGATATTCAATAGATATGAAATTGTATTTAAAATATAAACAAGTATGTTAATATGAAAGCTTTAACATAACATTAGCAAATGTAAATCAAAACCTCCATGATTGTATGCTTGGAACCTACCTTGAGA
Organism: Cupressus sempervirens; assembly: GCA_028749045.1. Classification (NCBI taxonomy): domain Eukaryota; kingdom Viridiplantae; phylum Streptophyta; class Pinopsida; order Cupressales; family Cupressaceae; genus Cupressus; species Cupressus sempervirens. The sequence goes on from CM053787.1 coordinate 590,524,849, forward strand.
GAATAATGAAAAGATCTTGAAGATGAACAAAGGATCTTCAAGGAAGATCACACCACAATAATGGTTAGATCTAGTGTTTTGAATGATGAATGCTTGAATCCTTGATCTTCAATGGAGAACTTGGATTCTTGAATGGGTTATTGCTTGCTCACTTTATTTTCTTTCTTGAATTCAATGGAAGGTGGATGCTTGATCATGATAAGTAGATATCTTCTTATATAGTGATATAGGTCACACACTTCTAGAGAGGTTGACATTAGAGAATTAAATCCTAGTTAACCTTAATCCCTAGAAATGGACCTAGATTAAATGTAATTTAAGAGTTTAACATTGCTAAATCTAAAATAGTCAAACTGGAAGTAGGAAAATGAAACCTTCTGAAGCCTAATATCTTGAAACCTCTTGAACTTCAAATTTGGACTTGGGGTTAGGGATGAGGTCAACTTAGCCATAGGTTAGAGATGAGGTTGAACTTGACCTAGGTCAGGGTTGAGGTCAACCTTGACCCATCAGGTTGTCCTTGACCCATCAAGTCATCCTTCACCCAAAAAGTCAAAATCTTTAATTTCTCAAAGAAAGTTGTTAGAAAGAGGATGGAAATAGGGGGAGAGAAGAAAAATAGTGGAAAACTGCTAGATCCATGCAAATACCTAATCAAGGTTCTTGAAATGACCCCAGACCACTTACTATGAGGGTTAAATGTTCTTAACATGGAAGTTCTCCCATTTTAAGATGATACTTTAAACCCCTACTTTAGCAAGAGTATGGATTTAATGCAATCTCTTGGTAAAGGAGAAGAAAGAAGAGATCCAAGTGGATTTGCAATGAGATAAAATAACACTTAGCTAAGGATATAAGCCCCCAAGCTAAGGATTCTAACTCAACATGCACAAGAGTGCAAAAAGAAAAAGAAAAAGAAAACTAAAACAACACAAAAGAAGGGTTGGTACTAAAAAAACCCAAATTAGCTAGCACAAGAAACCTTGGTAAGAAATATTTCTCATACTAATATTAAATTTTGAAAGTTATCGTAAAAGAATAAATGATTACATAAGAAAGACAAGAGCAACACTATAAATAACATAGCTTCATGATCCGATCCTACTAGCATGAAAGTGAAAAGAGAGAAAAGAGGAAGTGATTACCTTGCCAAGTAAGATGCCCACCATACTGTAAATCACCAAGGGAGGTAGGGCCAAATAGGTGACCAAACCAAATAGTTCACCCATAAACTATGCTTGAAATTGTAATGTGTCTTCTAATGACTTCTGGAATACCCATAGATCCACCTTGCTGTATCACTACGCATATGAAATGCATGTCTCCTCAAGATTGATCAACTTATGTGTGTTGCCTTCGAAAGATTTAGCATATTGAAAATGCATGTCTCTTCAAGATTTTACAACTTATGTGCATTACCTTTCAAGATTTAGCATGTTGAAAATTGAAAAATGTGTCTCTTTAGGATTTAGCAAATTATGTGTGTTATTTTCCAAGTATTTAGCATATAAATAAATAAAAACTATAGTACAAGGGAGACCTTATACATGCCCCCCTCCTTATTTTGGATGTCTACTAGACATGATAAGGAAGGTGTGATCAATGTTGAGGATATAACATTCTATCCTTAATATTGATCAAGGTGTAACCTTAATTTTGAGGATATAACATTCTATGTGCATCAATGTTGTAAATAGTGGAACATGAAGGTAACCATGCACACACCCTATGTTAAAGATCAATTGAAGAGGTTGTAAAGGAAGATGAAATAGGAATAAGATAATTGGAGATCTCATTCAAACAATTTTCATCCTCACTTTCATGTACCTCATCAAGGGATCTATCCTTTCTTGTAATGAAAGACTCATCAAAGTATTCAAAACAAAAATCATACATGTTGAACACAAAGTAACACTAAAAGCATGAAAAATGTAATCTTTTCTATATTTTTAAATAGATTTTGCAATTTTTTTTTTGTATTTTTGAAATATAAATGCAAGAGTATAAAATAAATCTATTTTGATAAACATGAAAGATCTAACACCATAAAGAAAGAGTTGTCATAAACAGATTTACCAAAATGAATAATGAAGGTGAACACACAAGATAATATGAAGAGAAATCTAAAACAAAAAAACACAATAGGGCATCCAATTCCACAAAAGAGGGGGGTAAGCATGTTAGGTTCACCAAAATGAATAGCAGAAAAAATGGATCTTTAACAATGCATCTAACATTCCCCACTACTCATTTGTATTTTGAGTTAAAATTGAATAATTAATATAAATATAGAAATTCTTGAAATTAAACAAGATAAGATACATACCTTATGATGGAATTAATCTAGAAATACCTATTTTCTGATGCCTATGTATACTCTAGGGAAATTCTATAACTAGATCTGGGACCAAAAAATTGTAATGGATAAAACCCATAAAAACTTTGTCTTTCTGAGGGTAGGTTAACCTTGACCCAAATAGTGGGCCACAATCTTACCCCAAAAAGTCAACCTTTACCTACACTACTCTAATAGAAATTATGTTCACTGATCTCAGAGGTTAACTAAAAAGAGTATCTAGATCTAAACTTCAATCTATTGTCCTATACTTGTACCTACAAAAAAAATGGTTTTATTGTTGGGATGAGGGATTTGCCTTGGTCAAGCCCTGGTTTGGAATCAACTTTAAAAATGGAATTGAAATAGAGAATGATAGCAAGTAGTAGAATTATATTTTCTTGCTTGAACTCAATGGAAGATGGATGCTTGATCATGACAAGTAGATATCTCCTCATATAAAGTGGATGGAAACTTGATGTGAAAATGAGAGAGGAAGGCTTCTTTATATAGTGATCTAGGGTACAAACTTCTAGAGAGACTAAAATTGGAGAATTAAATCCCAATTTATGTTAACCCCTAGAAATGGATCTAGATTAAATATAATTTAAGAGTTTACCATTCCAAAATCTGAAACAGCTAACCTAGAAGCAGTAAAATGGAACTTTCTGAAGCTCAATATCTCAAAACCTCTAGAACTTGAAATTTGGACCTAGGGTCAGGGTCAAGGTCAAAAATGCTCTAGGTTAGATTCAAGGTCAACCTTGACCTAGGTTAGGGTCAAGGTTGAACTTGACCCATCAGGTCATCATTGACCTAGAAAGTTAAACTCATTAGTTTCTTAGAGAAAGTTGTCAAAAAGAGGCTGGATATAAAGGGGAAGAAGCAGAATAGGGGGGAAATAAGAAAATACATGCAAAGACCTAATCAAGGCACTTGACATGACCCCAAAAAACTTACTCAAAGGGTTAAATGTTCTTAACATGTAATTTCTTCCATTTTAAGTTGATACACATCCCCACTAGGGTTTTCCCTCTAATCAAGGATTTCCCTAGTTAACATATCTAGTGTTAATTGTGCATGAGTATCTTGTTGTAGTTTTGATTAGATTTCTCATATGGTTAAAGTCTAATAACATTGATAATTGTTATATTAGTTGGATAACTAATCCAACTGCGACCCTCCCCCCCACAACTCTCACTTATATTGGTGGACTATATATTCTAATGTCATGTGGGAGCATTTTTCCTTGGAGGAAGATTGGCTTCTTGGCTAAGCAAGAAACAAGATTTTATTTCACAAAGTATAGTAGAAGTAGAGTATGTGATAGCAACAAAAAATTGTAATTAGATCATGTTGATGAAGTAGATGTTAAAGGATATTGGGATAGAGTTTTTAGAACCTATTATCATACATTATGATAACACAAATATAGTAAGTTTATCTCAGAATCATGTATTGCATTCTAAGGCTAAGCATATATCTATTAAGTATCATTTTTTGAGAGAGAAATTTGTAGATAAAGAAATTATATTGGAGTATGTTAATACAAAAGACCAAATTGTAGATATCTTTATGAAGCTTTTAGCTAAAGATGCATTTGAGTACTTCTGAGGTATGCTTGGGGTTATGCCCTTGCCTACTTCTATGTAGATAATTTTGAGATTGTATTGGTCTAGTGGTATAAAGCACTATTGTTTCACTAGACTAAACGTTGATGCTTCATGTATGGGGGAGTATCTTATATGAGTATAGTCATTTAGAAATCTTGATAATTGGTCTAGAATAGTGTCTTTGGACACTTGAGCTGATTGAAAACTTGGTGCAAATGATTGACATAATGAAGCCTTTTTCATTGATGTCAATGAGGAAGAATTTGTGTGAATAGGGAAGAAATTAAGATCTCTTATCTATAAGGATTCAATGGGGAGAAACATTGAATTAGGGAGAATTTGAAGTTATTTACAAGAGTCATAGTGTGAACAGTTGACATTGATCTTAAAGAAAGAGATCTAGATAGAGAAGTGTTCTAGAGGATTTTAGATTTTATTGATGAAGAGGATTTGAAAAGATGAGAGAAGGAGGAGTTGTAGAAGAGTGTTGTTTTGGTATTTGTGGAACTTAAATTTTTTCATCTATATTGTGCAACATCACTACTAGAGGGGGGGATTGCTAACATGAGTACTAATGGTATTCCTTTGGGGGAGTATCCTAAACATTTCTAGAGCATGTGGGAGATTGTTAGTATGATTGACATGATGTATTTTTTACTTTGTTTATATATCAACATAGGAGTAATTTTGTAAAGACTAGTAGAGTAGTAGAACCAAGTCATACAAACAGAGATTCAATGGTCAGGTCAATGTGGTTAATGAAAAATTCTACACTATGTCTTGATGATGAGCTTAAGTACACATCAAGTAACAAGAAGATATGTGGAAGATATACTTGATTTATAGAGAGCAGTATACATATAGAGTATCTAAGTAGTTTCTGATGATTGATTTGTATCTCTTAAATATGTAAGAGGATGGACCCTATTAGAAGTAAATGAAATACATTCAATACGTATCAGTCCCTGATAGGAGATTTTGAATCCCTATTAGGATATTCCAAAGGACCCACTATCCAAACAGCTTAGGGAAAGGCCACAAAATTCACTATCCAAGTGACCTTATTACTATCCTTCTTAGAATAATACCAGTATACAACTATCCAAAAAAAACTTATTTTCCAACTATAGTCTCTTTATTTTCTCATTTTTCCTTACTAAACCAAACACTTCTTTGATCAAAATATATTTTCTATCAGTTTGACTGGATCTCACATACAAGTTTACATACTCACATTACACAAAAACCACACTTTTACATTTTTAACCACAAGGAAAAAATATTTCCTTTCTACCAAGTCCTAAAATAAATTATTCAGTGATCCTTGAGACTTTTCCAATTTATAATTATAATATAGGGCCATCTTAAGATATTGCATTCATACGTTCATTATATCTTTACATTTTTCACAGTTACAAACAACATTCAGTTCAATGTCTTCATAACTCTTTGCTAGATGGCCATCTAGATGTGTGCATTTGATCACTGCATCTTCATCACATCTTCTACCTAAGTCCAATTCTAATTGAGTAGATTCCAATACTATTAGGAGATAAAATCCAGATAAAAGTAATCACTACACAAGAACTCTATTTGAATGTTGCCTTTAAAAAATCTTCAATAACTCTATATTGTCTTCATATTTTTGTATGCAATCTTGACTATAGCAATCTTGACTATAGCACGAAAACATAAGCTTGAATTCATTCCTTAATCCTCATGAATGCAAACTTTTTCTATTGTACTATAATTCCTTACAAAATAACCAATGTGTTTGTCAAGAGATTGTTGGAAGCATGAATGTTGATGATATTCTTATGGGGGAGTATTGTAGATACATGATAATATGTTACATTCATGATTGATTTTGTCATTGATATCAACATAGTAGGCTTTTGTGGTATTTGGCAGAAGAATAATAGAAATATCAAGTTGGTATGGATGGCTAGTTGAGTATTCTAATTATTTGAGGTTATCAAAAATATGTCTAAGTATTTTGTATATGTAGTTAAGTTTAGAAGAAGAAATGATAAGTCTAGAAGAAGTTATGTAAGATTTGGTGATGGCTATTATAAGATAGAGTTTACAAAGGGATATTCTGGTAAACTTGTTATATCTCTTAGTAGACTTATTATTCTAAGAATCAAGATTGAGGATGTGAAGAAGAAATGTTGGTGATGATGTGGCTAAGTTCACTCATCATAATATTAAAAGTGTATGAAAAGATATTCAAGTTGCAAGGTGGAAGATTAATGTTATCACTAAGTGTAGCATGTTCTTAATGTTGTCCTATAATGATTAATTGAGAAGGTCTAACAGCCAACTCAAGGAATTGTTTTATGGACTTGGTATAAAGGAAGGACATTTTTCTTTATAAATGAGAGTTGAACATGACATGAAGAAGTAATTATAAGTAGCAAAGAGAGTGGAATGTAAAATTGGGTAGAGAAGAGTGGAAGTGAAGGAAACTTCATTATCAAGGTTTTGCTGAGTGATCTGAGGTCTAATATTTGGATCTAATGTTCGTGATCTAGTCTACAAGGTGTTATAGTATTGGTTCAATTGACAAAACAAAGGAAAGAAGAACATAATAGTAAATTGCATGTTTGAGCAGTGAGCTCTTCCTGTAGTTGAAATTGCATATTTGGGTAGTGGGCTCTTCTTGCATACATTGTATCATAACTCCTAATAGGGTTTAAATCTCCTAATAGGGATTCAAAGTCTCCTAATAGAGACTCATATGTACTAAATGTTGTAATAGACTCCTAACAGGGTCCATTCTCTAACAAGGAATATTTATATTAGTACATCACCTTTTGAGAATCATTCCTACCTAGTTTTTGCCTCTGACCACGGGTTTCCCTAGTTAACATATCTAGTGTAATTATTTACGTGCATCTTATTATGGTTGTTGTTTACTTTGGTTGAATGGTTAAGTTTTTTTAAATAAGATAAAGGTTTTAATTGTTAGATAATTGATTCATTCCCCTCCTTAGTTATCTTGGTGGACTATAATTTCTAACAATTGGTATTGGAGCATCAGGTCCTTGAGTATAAAGTTTAACAAATTTCGGAGATCCATGGAAAGCATGCTTAGGAAAGATACTCCAACGTTTTATGGAACAAATTATGATAGTTGGAAGGAAATGATAAAGAGACATATATTGTGTATGGGTCTAGGATATTTGATCTTGACAAAATTAGCAAAGACAATCATTGCTAAAAATGATTTAGAAACTTGTACCGATGTAAAAAGAGATCTTTTTGTGTGCGACATGAGAGAGAAGAATTATTGACTATACTTCCTAAAATTGAACACAATTAGGTAAAATCACTTGCTACTTCTCATTTGATTTGGAAGGATTTGGAAAATAGTTTTTAAGGTAATGAACATTCTAAGAAATTGGGCCTACAAAGTTGGATTTATGCATTTCAAGATGCTAAAATGATAGAAGATGAGCATATAAGAACATTTGTAGGAAAAATATCTAAAAATATTGTAGGTACTAGATCTCAAGGAGGAACCAAAGAAGATGATGAGGTTATATGGAAGATATTGAAGAAATTAACATCACCATGTAAGCCAATAATTCATATGATACAATTGTTGATATCTTGTACCAAAGATTTCACAAAGGAGACATTTCTTGGAAGACTTGAAGCAATTGAGAATGTTCTTAGACAATCTAGAGAATTGACCATAATAGAGGTATCTTATAGTGCCTTTAATATTTGACCTAGTTTATCAATAAGCACAAGTGCTAGAGGAGATTTTGCTAGCAGTAGTAGATCTGAGGAGGATAGGTAGATTGAAGAAGGACTAGCCCCTCTTGTAAGAAGAGAAAAAGGAGGTAAGAAAATCTTTAAATGCTAAACTTGTGATGAATATGGTCATTATGCATCTAAGTGTCCTTAAAGAGAGAAAAATTATAAAGAAAATTACAAACCTAGAAAAGATAGAGAGTGTTTGTATGCAAATCAATTCTCATGAACAAGCAGTGAGTGCTAGTGATGATGAAATAGGATTTGTAGCAATTACAAAAGAAAATCTAGAAAGAGTAGCATTGGTGTCATAGGTTGAGAAGACATCTAATTGGATAATTGATGGTGATTATTCACATCATATGACTAGTGATATGAAGAAGTTTGTTGACTTCAAAATTTATGCTAGAAGTGATGAAGGTATGTTTCTTGGTTATTTGTTGAAAAGAAAGGCTTATAGATGTTATAATCTAAGAACTAAGACTATTATGGAAAGTGTAAATGTGATAATTGATGACAAATTTAGGATACAAGAGAGAATAGTTTCTTACAATTTAGATGATGTTGTTACTAAACCAAGGAACGATGAAGTATTTCTTGAGACTAACAATGATTTATAGAATGAAGGAGAGTTGAGGCAAGAACAAAGCTCAAAACCTTTAGTAGAACCAAGAGTTGAGATAGCAACTCCTACTTCAAGAAAGAATATGATAAAGAATCACCCATCTGAGAAGATCATCAGAAGCAGAGATAAAGGTGTGATGAAAAGAAGTAGAGTGAGTGAGGAACTATGTTTGATATCTCAAGTTGAACCTAAGAATGCAAATGAAGAATGTAAAGATGATTATTAGAAACAAGGTATGAAGGAGGAATTGGATTAGATAGTAAATAATGAGACATAGGAATTGGTTCCTAGACTGGCAGACAAGAATGTGATAGGAACTAAATGGGTATTCAAGAACAAGATGAATAAACAAGGTGAAGTTGTAAGGAAAAAAGCAAGACTGGTATGTAAAGGTTACTCATAGCAAGAAAGAATAGATTATGATGAGACCTATGCTCTAGTGGCTGGAATAGAAGTAGTAAGATTATTCTTAGCATATGCATTACAAAAGAAATTCAAAGTGTATTAGATGGATGTCAAGTCAGCATTTATAAATGGGGAACTTGAAGAAGAAGTGTACATAGAGCAGCTTGAAGGTTGTCCATTGACATATGATAAGGACATAGTATGAAAACTAAAGAAAAAATTGTATGGCTTAAAGCAAGCACCCAAAACCTGGTATGCAAAGTTGGACAAGCATCTAAAAAATCTTGGATATAGCAAAGGTATGGTAGATAGTAATCTATATTGGAAAGAAACTAATGATGGTTTGATGATTTTGGTAATATTTGTTGATGATACCATATTTGGAGGAAATGATGATAAAAGTAGCAAATTTTTTGAAGAGATGAAGAAAGAATTTGAGATGAGTATCCTAGGAGAAATGAAATATTTTTTAGGATTATAGATTGTATAGAATAAAGAAGAAATCTTTATTTCTTAGACTAATTACTTGAAGGATCTACTGAAAAGGTTTCATTTGGAGACATGCAAACCCATTGGAACACCTATGGTAACTAGACACAATTTATCTACAAAGGATGAGACACCTATTGTTGAGAAAAAAAAAAGAAATATAGATCTATGATTGGAGGATTTCAATATCTGACTCACATAATTCTAGATACAACAAATGTGATTGGAATTTTTGTAATATTCCAATATAATCATAGAGAAGCATATTGTACATCAATCAAAAGGATATTTAGGTATCTGAAAGGAACATCAAAGTTTGGATTATTGTATAACAGATCTAAAGATTTTATTCTAAGTGCCTATACTAATACTAATTGGAAAGGTAGTATGGATGACATAAAGAGTACTAGTGGTGGAGCCTTCTTTCTTGGAGGAAGATTGGCTTCTTGGTTAAGCAAGAAGTGATATTGTACATCACAAAGTACAAAAGAAGTTGAATATGTTGCAGTAGAAAACAATTGTAATCAAGTTGTTTAGATGAAGTAGATGTTGAAGGATATAAGGATAGAAATCAATGAACCTTTTGTCATACATTATGTAACACAAGCACGATAAATATGTCTAAGAATCTAGTGTTGTATTTGAAAACCAAGCACATTTCTATTAAGTATCACATGTTGAGAGAATAATTTGTAGAAAATAAAATTAGATTGGAGTATGTGAACACTAAAGAGCATATTTCAAATATATTCACTAAGCCTCTTCCCAAAGAGACTTTTAAGAATTTGCAAGGTATGCTAGGGGTTATGCCCCTTCCTACATCAGAGTAGATGACGCAAGAGTGCCTCAGTATAGTGTGACAAAGCACCATTGTTATCTGGACTAAATGTTGATGCTTCCTATATAGGGGAGTATTAGTGATGGATAAAGTCATATAGGACCCTTGTTGGATGTTGTTTTGAATAGTGCCTTTGGACACTTGAGCTAGTAAGAATCATTTGTTGCTAAGTTTGATGGTTGTTGAAACCTTTGACATTGATTTCAATGGGGGAGAAGCTCAGCATGAAAAACATCATGAGTGAAGATCATCATGGAGAGAAGTGAAGTACACCATGGAATGATAGTTTGGTAGAAAGAACATTGAGGTATATCAATGGGGAGGAATTATTGATGAAGAGGATTTGAACAAAAAGATGAACAATCTTTTGTTGGTATTCTTGGAACTAGATATTTTTCATCTATGTTGCCATCAATGCCAAAGGGGGAGATTGTTGAGAGATTTTTGGAAGCACAGGTGCTTATGATATTCCTATGGGGGAGCATTACAGATATATTATGATATGTTACATTCATGATTGATTTTGTCTATGATGTCAACATAGCAGTCTTTTGTGGTAGCTAACAACAGAACAATAGAAAGATCAAGTTCATACAGATGGATAGTTGAGCATTCCAACTATCTGAGGTTATAGGAGATACATTTGGGTATATGGTATATATAGTTAACATCAAAAGAAGAAATGATAAGTCTCAAAGAAGTTATGTAATTTTTGGTGATGTATGTTCTAAGATAGAGTTTACATAGGCATGTTCTAGTAAACTTGTTTTATCTCTTAGCAGAGTTGTTATTCTAAGAATTAAGGTTGAGGATATGAAGAAGACATGTTGGTGATGATGTGGATAAGTTCTCTTGTAATAATATTATGTGTACAGAAAGATATTCAAGTCATAAGATGAAAGATTAATGGTATCACTAATTGTAGCATGTTCTTAATGTGGTCCTATAATGATTAATTTAGAAGGTCTAACAGCCAACTTAGGGAATTGTTTTATGAACTTGGTATAAAGGAAGGAAATTTTCATTTTTCATGTAGTGTTGAACATGATATGAAGAATTAATTATAAGCAACAGAGAGAGTAGAATAAGAATTTGAGAAAAGAAGAGTGCAAGTGAAGGAAACTTCATTGCCAAGGTTTTGTTGAGTGATTCGAGGTTTGATATTTCAATCCAAAGTTTGTGACCTAGCCTACAAGGTCTAATAGTGATTGGTTTAGTTGAAAAAATAATGGAAAGAAGAACATAATAGTAGATTACATGTTCGAGTAGTGAGCTCTTCTTGTAGTTGAAATTGCATGTTTGGGTAGTGGGCTCTTCTTGTATACATTGTACCACAACTCCTAATAGAGTTGAAATCTCCTAATAGGCATTTAAATTCTACTAATAGGGACTCATATGTACCAAATTTTGTAATAGACTCCTAATAGGATCCATTCTCTAACAGGGAATACTTACATTAGTACATCATCATGTGAGCATCATTCCCACTAGGGTTTTCCCTTTAATTAAGGGTTTCCCTAGTTAACATATCTGGTGTAATTGTCTATGTGCATCTTATTATGGTTGATTTTTACTTTGGTTGAATGGTTAAGTTTGTTTAAAGAAGATAAATTTTTTGAATCGCATCGCCCCCCCCCCCCCCCCCCCCCCACCCCCCCCCCCCCCCTCTCAGTTATCTTGGTGGACTATTGTTTCTAATGGTGTTGACATTAATGAATAGATTTTTCATGAATGTAACACACAACCTCTTTATCATGTCACCAATAATGATAGGATACTGCCTCATAGGAATACCATTAATATTCATGCTTAACAATACTTTTTCAGTGGGGATGGACAGCATGTGTTCTCTATGTAGGTTCTTGGTTGATGATTGGTTGCAGCTACTATGGGAAAAGCTACAGGGGAAGTAGAAGAATAAGGAGAGCTAGCTCTCCTTCTTGCTTTAATTTTTTTTATGTTTCTTAATTTGGCACTTAGCCCATGTGGTCTTTGTTCATGGTGATTTTATGGACTTGCTATTAATATTGATTTTATATATATTATGTTTATGACTACCTATAGTTTCTTAGTGATAGTTAGATTTTGGAACACTCTAATGTGGGGGTTTTTGAAATTAAGAAGGGGGATAGGTTAGTATGTGTTGTATCTCACTTGTAGCTATCCTACAACATTTTTTTTGGCTAACCCCCATTTTTAGTTGCTTTTTAATTTCAAAAATATATAAAATGTTTGGTAATTTATGTATTAATAAGTAGCTTATAATTGATGCCAAGGTGTTTATAAGGATCTTGTGATTAAAGAAATGTTGAGGAGTAAATCTTTGTCAAAAAAAGATCAATAATAGACTTATTATTCTTTACAACTTAAGTTTTTCTTGGAGAATGTAATAGGGAATATTGTATAGATGTAGCATTAATAATAACATGTTCCTTAGTATTTCATTTTAAAATAGAAAGTGAATGAAACTTATTGAGATTAGAAATTGGATAGTTATGAGTAGCATAAGAAAGTATCATACTAAACAGAAGTGTGTGGAAATGCTTCCAAATACTAACTCTAATGAGAGAGATGATGTTTTAAAAAATCCTTAAGCTATTACAAACTAGATGAACACATATGAAATCAAATTTAATAAAATAAACTCACACACTAGAAATACATGATAAAACCCTAGCAAGGAAAAACCCATCCTCAAAAAGCTAGACTTGATTGTATTATTAGAAACAACAAAAATTTCAATATAATCCTTGATTTAATGCTCACAAGGAAATATTATAATAAAAAATAATTCTAGAGAAATTATCGTGCATAAATGCTCCTTAAAAGATATCTAAACAACCAAACAAAATGCTCTAGGTAGCTTCATATTTATAGAGCTCAACACAAGAGGAAAGATCCCATTATTTCTAAAACCATATCTAATACCAAATATGTATGTAGCTCCAACTTGCTAAACCAATGAAACATTTCACATAGAAACATTCAAAATAACTCAACCATAATGATCACCATTCCATATGCAATACTCATACTCACCTAATACCATTAGCCAATAGTGAACTCCACCATAAATATAAACTACCAAATATTAATTCTCCATGACTCTTCTCCCAATCTAGTAAATTCTATAATCATTTGGTAGATTCAACGTAAAAACTTATAACACTATTGCCTTCACTTTAGGACCTGTATAATGAGATAAAGGAACTAAATAAATAAATATCATGTTTGGAAAATATTGAGACACATTTATCCTAATATTCTCTCACTTGTTGAAGACTTGTTAAGATTCAAAATATTCTCACCTTCTTAAAGCCTCAAGGCCCATAGATCCAAAACACCATTTGCACTTCTCAATTATTGCTTGCTTTGTCAATTTATCTGCAACATATTCACAATCTCTCTAAGTTCACATTTCCATCTTCCACCATATCACAAGAAAAATGACACTATACATCAATATGATTTATTTTGGCATGGAAAGTTGAATTCTTTTATGAAAAAATAGAACTATGGCTATCACAACATATACTAATCTTTCCTTCATCAAAACTAATATGAAAAGATAATTGTTTAATCCAAATAACATCTTTAGAAGTATGAGTAGATACCATATGCATTTCTTCCATAGTGGATGAAGAAGCTACAACCTATCACTTACTCATCCAATTGATTACATCACCAAGCATTGTTAAAACATATCCCCTAGAGGACCTTCTATTGTCAATGTCACCTACCCTATCTAAATCCACCTATCTATGAATGAAAGAAAAATATCAACATATAGTACTATTACCATGAAAGAATAATAAACAATAATATGTACCCCTCATATACCTAAATACTCTCTTAACTACATCCCAATGCACTATTATAGGATTGGCCATATACAAGCTAAGGAATCCCTGTTCTTGTGAAATATTTGACCTCCTACAAAATATAACATACATCAAGATGAAAAGAAAACTTACTATTACTTAAATTTTGTACATGTGTAAAATTTAAGTATTTAGATAAGAACGTACATAAATTCCATTCATTTCACAAAACATAGAAAATGTCCTTGTATTATTCATTTTCAAATATACAACTAATATTTACAAGAGAATGAATGAATTGATATGCTAAAAGGAAAAGATTTCACACAAGCCATGAGTATAGCTTGCTAATTTTTATATGCATAAAACAATACATAAATAGATAAGATATGTATGAAAGAAAGAAGTGAGGATAGAGATAACTAGTCATTTCCTTTTGCTTTGATTTGTTATGGAATCCATGGCATTCTTCATCCAACTCCAAGCTCTGAATTCTTCAGCAACTGCAAAAAAAATGAAAGAGAGATGATATTAGATCTTGAAGGATCTAAGCAATCACTGGATGTCTCTACTACTACACATATTCTATCTATTGATACATTTCATTACAAAAGAAAGTAAGCTATATTAAATACAATGCTGAAAGATATTTTGCAATAAGCTTTTCAAAGAAATAAAAGGCATTTGTGAGTGTCATGAGCCCCTGCTCGAACCTCATAAATAATATGCTACAAGATACAAAAGATTATAGCAAAGAAATAATGATTGATACCATTGAAATATATAACTTATTGTAGAAAAGCATGGGAGATAAATAACAGGAAATACCTCAAGCAATGCTGAAAGTTAAGAGGTTTCCATACAAAAAGCCATGTAAATAAATTATCAGGAACAGGGCTGAACTATGGCAGTAATGACACCTACATTCAATAGAACACCACAGTAGGGCCAACTAAAAATAAAAATCCATATGCATTTGGTTCCTAGTATACAACACAACAATAGTTTTTTTGTTAAAAGGTGGTAAAAAAAAAGCAAAATGAAAAGTCATAGTGGTGGCAAAGGTTGAAAAGAGACCTTTAAAAATAATGATTTTTGGGGCACTAGCATCTAGTAAAGGGACTCAGTGTGAATTCATTGTAAAGATATATAGACTATTACATATTTCAATCAGAGACTTGCAAAGATCTGAGATCACTGTTGGAACTGAAATAGGGAAATAAGTGAAGGAATTCATAGAAAAGGCCAACTAGATCCTAATGGAAATATTGTCATGATAGTAAAGAGGCATCTCTCATAGTAATATGCACAAGAAATGAGATGGCTACTTGATGGATATCCACAGAGCTTATCACAAGCAATGATTCTTGAGAATCTTGATATCAAGCCAGATCTATTTATTTTATTGGATATTTCTAATGAAATACTTATTGATATTGAAAGAGCTGTGGGATGAAGACTTGATACTATTAACCCTTCTTTCTTCCTATTTTTCCGTGTGTGTATCTAAGTAATTTGATAGAATAACTTGTGAAATTTCATTATTCCTTGTCATTATGTCTCATTCCAACACCTAATTGTAGGAGAGTAAGTTTATTTGCAGGTTATAATTTGTGTCTTTAAAAGTGAAATTGGTTAAAGAGAGATGTCTATGTTCCTCCTTTTACTAATTCATTCTTAAAGCCTTATTATAAATTATTTATGCAAATCTTTATAAGAAGATGTGTTTTACTTGCACTTCAAATAGCTGTCTAATCTTCTCAATCAAGTGTATCTGAATTTCCATCATCACTTTTGTTGTATCACCTTTTTCTTAATTTAGGCTATAGGTTTTAGGTTTACTTCTAGCAATTTCTCTCATTTTCCCTACAACTTTAAATTAAGTTCATAGAGATTTCACTGAAATATTGAATAGGAGCCACCCTAGAACCTGGAGGTTTCACTTTATTTGTATGTCCCACATAGTAAAGTGATTCCCATTTTAAGCCAGGATTGTTGAATTTTTTCAGTTTAGTAATGGGTGCAAATTTTGATACTTAACACTTACATAAGGTATTCTTGACATGTCCTCCATCTTGGTAGGATATTTTGGATTATTTCCATAGAAAGATTCATTCCTTGTAACATTGGAACAAGTTCTTACAAGTTGTCATGGTCAATTTCTCCAACACAAAGTTAGCATACTTTGTCTAGGTCATCCAAGTCATTTTGGTAGCTCTATCACTAATGATCTCAATCCCAAGAATATATCTACCTATACCTAGATATTTCATTTGAAACTATGTTTCTAACTATGACTTCAATTCTAAAATCATTCTTTTACCATTTCCAATAAACAACTTATGCTCCACATATAATGCTAATGTGACCATTATCATATTTATAATATACACAGTGTTCAAATTTAGATGTTAGAAATCCCAAGGATAACACATAGGTATCAAACTTCAGATACCACATCCTAGGAGACTAATTCAACCCATATAGAGATTTCTTCAACTTACAAAAAAGATTTTATTTCACCTTTTCAATGAAATGCTTTGGCTATAACATACAAATTTCCTCCTCAAAATCACCATGAAAGAACATTTTCTTCACGTCCATTTTCTCAACTTCAAAATCATAAGATTCTGCAAGTAATAAAAAAATTGAATGCAAATCATCTTCCCTATAGGAGACAATATTTCACCATAATCAATTTGGTCTACATGTGAATACCCCTTTGTGACCAATAGTGTGTTATAATTCTCAACATTAACATCTTGACCAAATTTATTCTAAAACGCCCATTTATATTTAAAAGGTTTATATCCTCTAAGAAAAGGTACCAGATCCCATATGAAATTCTTACTTAATGTTATTATCTCTTCATTCATGGATCCTTTGATGATAGTCCTAGGATCGTCAGTGTCGGCAATCAAAGAAAAAATACAACTAGAATTCAAAAATATATATTCAAACCTCTCATGTGAATAACCATATCTATTAAGTTACTTCCTATCATGAGTAGACCTCCTAGAATTTTGAGGTTGGGGTACTTTCTATTTTGCAAAACTTTGAGAGCTACTTGAGCTCTCCTTATTATCAAGTCCATTAGAAGCTTGTAGTTATTTCTTCTTAGTGATATAAGGAATATGAATTGCTTCCTTTTTCTATTTTTCTTCCTTCTCTAGCTACAAATTATCTATAGAAGGTTTCAACTATAGAATATCACACTTCTAATGTAGAGAACATTCCTTACAATTGGATCCTAAAGCTCATAACCTTTCACATTGACACCATACCAATGAAGATACACTTAACTACCTTTTTCTCTAATGTTGATCTTTTCTCACTTGGAACATGAGAATATGCCTAAAAAAAAGAATCTGAGATGTCTCAAGGATAGCTTCTTGCCAGATCATACCTTCATGGGTTTCTTCTTAACAAGTCTTAAAGTAGGAGATATTTAATTAAATAAAATGTAGTGGCTATAGCTTTAGTCTAGAACTTTTGTTCAAACCTACCACCATGCAACATACTCCTAACCCTCCTCGTCAACTTTCTTTCCATCCTCTCTACAACTCAAATTTTTTTCAAGGGTGTATAGATTTGTCTTATGTCTCTCAATTCCATGATCCTTGCTGAACCTACCAAATAATGTTGGACAAAACTCACCACCATTTTCATTCCTCAAACATTGAATTCTTCTACTAGTCTAATTTTCAACGAAGGACTTAAATCCCTTAAACTGGCTAAAAAAATCAAATTTACATTGAGGAAATACAAAAATTTCCTTCTACTATAATTATCTATCAATAAGACAAAGTACATAGATCTATCTATTAATAGATCATTAACTAGACCAAGAACATCTAAATGAATATAATATGTTGGTTCCTCAAATTGTTTTTTAGATTCCTATGAGTCTTACCCACTCAATGTTAGGGAATTCGATACAATTAGGTCAATGAATGGGTTTGATCCTTTGATAATCAATTCCCCTTTGCTTCAAGCCCTACAAAACCTAGGCAGGTGCACCTTCACAATAACTATTCACAATGACTCAATGCTTTTGAATGTAGGGTTTCTAGAAGAAGCTATTGAGGTAGTAAGTAATTCTAAAGGAGAAATCGCAACTATAGAACTAAAATCTTTTGGAATTCTTAAAAGGGTTATTTGAAATATAAATGAGAAAGGATAAATGATATGCAAATGAACAAGGGAGAGAATTGCACAGTCTACAATTGTTTATCAACTCAAATGAATCAAGAAAGACTAGTCATTAATCCAATTTGAAAAATGGAGTCAACCTTACATGAAGTTATCATTAGATTCTTTTAGAGATGATGTTTACAAACCATCAACTACTAGAAAAAGAACTTAAAACATAAAAGTCTAAATGAATTTAACTCCATCCAAAGGAGTCCAATTAGATAAACATCACATTTTGTGTAATATTTGATAGTATGGAGTGCATATCAAGTTCAATCTATCAAAAAAAAAAAATCCAAGAGAAAAATATAATATTTAAGCATTGAAAATTCAATTATCCAAATTGAGACAAAAAATAGTTCTTTTATTGATTTCTATTAGAGTAATTAGATATTTTCTAATTAACTATATTCTACTTAAGCTAAACTTTAGGCATCTAATAATAAATTATTTTATTAATTATCATAATGCAACCTAGGTTTTACCTTTTAGGGTTTTCATCTCTTTTATAAGGATTGATCTCTCCTTGTGATTTACTAATTGATTCATTCAATGCAATTTACAATTCTTTTTTGCACATCAAAAATGTCTCATCTATGGATCTGGGAATTACATCTTCTATATATTTGTATCCTTTCTTTCTATAACATGTGTTTGTATGTAGGAAATTCTTGGGAGCTATGAGGTTGATATTTCATCAAATTAACATGGTATCAAAGCACAAGTCATCAGTTTGAGTCCCTCAAGCCCTTTGGCCCTTCTCCTATGTAGGCTTGGATTATCAACATGGTATATAATGGGTGAAAATCTCACATGATAAATGGTTGTATCCAACTCCATCATGTGTGGGCATATTGGCATAGAAACTATATCCCCGATAAGATCCCTCTCAATGATCAATATGTGCTTTGGTGTGATGAAAAAGTCTTCAGCCATACATTATGATAAATGAAAAAGAAAAATAATGGAGCACACTAGATAACATCACATCTTTTACAAGGGTCAAATTATCTATCTAAATAAAAAAAATATCATAGACCATCAATCCTATGATAGATATCTCGAAGATAATAATAATCCACAAAGTCTCCTAAAACTGAAGATAATCAAAGAATCAATAAGGTCCATCTCCAAGCATAAAGTAACATAATCCACGAAGATAATCATTTAGAAAATAGAAAAATCATACTAGAACTCAATGTGATCAAGTAAAAATACAATAATAGTTTTCACCTTTCATAGTCAGATGAAATAAAAGTTGACGCACAATATAATACATGACAACAATCATAGATACCAAAAATCGTTCAATTGAGACATCAAAATGGTTATAAAGATTTTCATCACAAATCTAAAGAGAAAAATCTCTAAAATTATATAAAAATGTGATGGTCACAATAAGTTTAGGTACAATAATCGTGGCACACATCACAAGTTAAAAGATAAATCAATGTCCACACCTTTGATATCTCATTCCTAAAGCTAATGTAGTTTTGCCAAATAAACACTATCAAATGATACAATAAAACACACCAAGTGGTTAAATCATAACACATGTCTTTGATGTATAAGAAAATATTTATTTTACTAAAGTTGAGTCTGACTATAAAAACACTCATATTTAAAACCTCATTAAATAGAGTATTTTAATTTTATATATAATACTTATTAAATATATATTTCCTAAAAGATATAAAAATATACATATGTGTGTATATATATATATATATATACATACACACATGTGTGTGTGTATAAATATGGACATATATATACATATATATATATATATATGTATGTATGTATGTATGTATGTATATATATACACATATATACATATATACATACATATATAAGCACATATATGTATGTATGTGTGTATATATATGTATATATATACATATATAGATATAAATATAGATATATGTATATATGTATGTATATGTATCTATATATATGTACATATACACATATAACTATTAAAATTTAGAAAAACTTGAAAGGTACATGCAAATAATTTGTAAACTCAAATTTCTTTATTTTTGAGAACTATCACATGCACTTATCTGGCAAATAACCCAATCTAAACATGAAAAGAAAATATTTTAAGATAAAATTCTAATCAAACTTTCTCATCGTAATGTACATAATTCTTTCAACAATCACATAGAATGTTATTCAGAACACAACATGAACTCATACTATCACAGTGAAGACAATAACCAAAGTGAGGAAAGAAATATCAAAGAATTAGATTTGAAAATAGTGAGATCAACTTCAACTAAAAAAAAGGTTTTTTTTATTAGATTAAAATTATAGAGGTTCAAAACTCAATCTCAAAATTGTGAAGCAATTTGAGAATAGGAGAAAACAAAACTTCAACCAAATATTGAGTTTTGAATCACTTTTCATTTTTCTCCTCTCAAAATCAAAAAATTCTCCCACCTAATAATAATGGGCACCTAAACTAATAATCTCATCTATTTTAAAGAAAAATATAAAACCTAAGGTTTGTAATAAAGAAATCCTATAAATAAAACAAACTCAACTCAAAAAATAATCATCAAGATTTATAATTTAATAATTCTACTTTGATTGACTTACTTAAATAAAATTTAAAATTATAATAAAAGTTCGATTATCATATTAAGCACATTTAAATCGCATAATTATTATTTTAGTTATATTAATAGTTTAGCACCTTTAGTGAATCTCAAAGTTCATTTAATTTGATTTAGAATTAGTGTGCATGCAATATGCATAAATTATAACTTAATTATAATTAATATATTCAACATAGTATATGTAAAATAATAATTAAATTATAGTTAATGGTTTTAACATAATATTTAATATGAATCCCAATATTTAATATCAATTCATATTATTTATGCTATTAGTTTAAGTTTTGATTTAATAACTAATTAAATCTTTTATATTCGTAATTCAACTTTTTAACGAAGTCCTTTTAAATTAAACAAAGGTATTTAATTAATCTTTAATATTTAAATATCTTAATATTTTATATTATAATATTCACAAGATATTTTTATTTTAATATCATAATTAATCTTAATAAATTTATGTCACTAAGTAATCACACAACAAATTCCACGTGACAGCAACATAAGACAACTCAAAATGACCATCATACTCAAAAAAAGCTTTCACAGATTCATGTAACCTTAATGAATATGTACATGTAGCCAATCAAATATGTTTCTACTATTTTCAGATAAATAATGACATAGGATGGGATTTGAACATGTCTATTACCTCTCATTTCTTACCATTGAGATAATTTAATAGTGCACATTCATCCTTGTAATTCAAGGAAGACGATGTCCATTACCTACAATCTGCATAAAATATGAGAATATATAAACATGTTATATATAATATAGATATTGGGGAGGGTGAGTATATAGTGTAGATCTCACAACAAAGTGATTATGACTCTATCCCTTAACCACATCAGAGACATCAATCAAAAATATAAAATAGATATATCAACCATACACATGCAAGTAGGAGGTAAGTAAATCCATAAATATAAAAGCACCATCCTATGCAATAATAATTATTAAGGTGATCATACTCATCTAACTAACATAATATAATTAGATACATGAAGCCACAATAATCATCAAAGCAACATCAAGTTACAATAGAGATCTAAAACATATATGCAAAGTGATATAAAAGTATTTACCTTTGTAAATCTAAATAGTGGTCAACATGAGTCCTTATAGGTAGACTATATTCTAATCAATTTACATGAAGAGATTTCAATAAGTAAATTATGAAAGAATCTTTGCGAGGTGCATCAAGAGAAATATTTGGTTAGTAAAAATTTCTTAAGGAATAAATTTTGTTCCTTGGAAATGGAAGAGGGTGGATGAATTACAAACCAACTAGAAGAATTCACTATATTTGTGCCATCAATTTTCTATTTGAAGTCTTATTTGGAAACAAGATATTGAGAGGGGGGCTAAATCGAGATCTATAAAAAAAATCACCTTTAAAACAATATCTCAATATGATTTTATTCACTCCTAATACATCTCATATCTTAGATCTCATACCATATAATCATAAAATTGTAATTTTGAAATGAAATCTATCTAAGCATAACATCCATAAAAACATAAACTCATAACACAAATATTTTGGTAACCTAGAAACACTTCAAGATGAAGGTAAAACTAGAGTGGGGATGAAACCCACAAATCATTATAGTTGAAACAAAAAAGTTTGCTAATTAGGGCTACAATTTGATCACTTCTGATGATCTACCCTATGAAAGGTCTTCTCTATTAAAATCTTTACAAAACTATTAGGTCTTACCTTGATTAAAGGATATTACACTTACAGTGAAGTAAGAACTATGCTAGGAGACTAATATAAGGTCCATTAAAACTACTATGTTAAGAGATTTGTCTTGGTTTATGTATTAGAATATCTCAGTACCTAATCCTTTGATTTTCTCTTAAAGTTGTTTATTTATCTTCTCTATTTAATGTCTCAAACTAATCTCCTTATCTAATATGCTCTATTCTATCCTTCACTAAAAGGTTTCTCTATCTAATCTCCTATCTGAATTAGCCTCCTTGCTATGTACTTATCTTAATTGCTTCTTCAAATTTTCTTGCCACCCATAATGATTTTAGGATTAGATCCTTTCTTAAGTAGATAATCATAAAAAGTTCTAGATCTTAATCAACGATCCGTATTTCATCCTTTTTCTATTTTACCCTTTTTATTTTATGATTATTTAATCTTCTTTTCTTGGGATTAATGCCTTTTGACAAAATTCCTAATCTATTCCTTAACTATCTTTACAATCTTTAAATGTCACATAGAAGTTAGATAAAAATTATTTACATGAGTGTTTGTACCATTACAAACTCATATGTCAAAACTAGTTTACTTGGCAATTGAATGTTCTAATGCTTAGTCATAACTAAAATTCATGTTGGCACTCAACTTCTGCAAGCTTGGCCTTCTTTAGATGGCTTAGTCATAATGATGACCAACCAACTCTGCCTAGAGAATGACTAAGTGTTGGACACTAATAGGTATCTTGGGCTTACAGATCAACAATCTCCCCCTTTAATAGTAGTGGCAAAAATACATTGTCATGACCTAGTAATTCATGCAAAATAAATAAATAAATTTAGCACTCCCCCTAAGACTATGATTTGGTCTTCAAAATCTTATATTTTCTATACAATATATGCATATCTATAAACTCTGACTCATTTGAATTTGTTTTTTTTTATCTTCTAACTTTTTCTTGTGTGGAAATGATTTCCCCTTGCTAAAGGATTTTTGTCTCCCCTTTATAACTAGAAATGAAATGATTTTCCATTGCTTTGTATGAGGATAATATTTCCCCCTTCTTTTTGATACTTATCACTTGGGGTTTTTAGGGGTCAACTTTTATTTATCCAAAAATGTTTGATGACTTGAGCTTTGATTTCTAGCTGAGTAGCTAGATCAATTAGGCTCTCTACAGTTGAAAGATGTGGATCTCTCCTTGTTTAGTTCTAAGCCTCTAATAATTCCTTCTGAGTTATCTCCAAATGGGCTAGTAGCATGAATTGAATTGAAATTAATTCATTCCAAATGCAACTATATCTAGCAATCAAATTTTCTAATCATTACTGATCAAACATTAATTTCTTATAAGATTATGACCTTGAACTTGCATTCTTGCTCAAAGAAAGTGTACGAGTCTTCATGCCTACCTATATCAAATTAGTAGAATGTTGATTCTCCAATGTAAAGAACTCAACATCAAAAAATTTCATATACAAAGAATGAATTACCATCAAAATTCCTTCCAACTGAGTGGTAAGCTTAGAAAGTTCAACCTAACCAATTGCAAGTTCTGTTGAGACTTTCTTCAAAACTTTTTGCTCAATCTTCTTTTCAAACCATCTCATCAATTTTTCATTAGTCTCTATATCTTCTATTTGTACTTTATCAACTATATACACAAGTTGATCCAAAATTTGATGTTTCTTATTAAAATCATGAATCTCAAAAGCATCAACAAAAATATCCTTGATATTATCTAATACTTGTTTCTTCTTATGTTATCTTCCTAGTTGTTATTGCTTTGTCTTGCAACTCAACAAATTCAAGTCATACATAGGCATTATGTTGACCTCATCTAAACTCATTGTCTCCTCTAGTGTAATGTCTTTATGTGCCACTATCTAGGGTTGAGGGGTACTATCAAAAGGTAGTGATATCTGTAATTATTTTCCCTTTGCACTCAGTTTAGATGTTTGTCTTGGCTCCTGTTGAGTTGATCTAACCTATTGTAAAAGTGTAACAGCTAATGATTCTATTGGCATGGTACCTAGTAGTTGTATAAGATCTTGAATAGGCTCTTTTTCTTTTATATTCTCTATCTCTGATAGTTTATTTTCCTCTTTTACCTTTTTCTCATTTGTTTTATCATTTGTGACATGAGTGAAGTGTGGGAACATAATTATTTCCTTACCTTTTTGCTTGGTACTCATGTTAGAAGTAACTATGACTGATGTAACTTGAAAAATCATCAATTTTTACATTTTCAATCTATGGATAATCTTGTATTTATAGAAACACTAGATTGGTGCATGGTATAGAGGTATTTAAGGTATTTGATGTAGCATTTTTCCAATCTTCCTCGATTAATATATTCTAATTCTATGGGGAAGAATTAGGAATTTCCTTAATGGTGACAACATCTTGTTGTGCACACCCTTCTACTAGTTGCCTAATCTCTTCTATGAGTTTTGCAGCTATTTCTTCATTTTCTCTTCTACCTCAACCACATCTCTACCTTCTTCCTCTTCTTCTTCTTTAGTCAATGGAACAAGCAATCCAAATTCTTATTTCCACATAAGGATGCTCTCTTTCTCAACTTTATGAGCTTTATTCTTCAAAATTTTGTAAACCCTCTCTTTAGGTATAAATTTATTTACAAAATCTTTTTGGGCTATTGGCATATGTTTCTTTCCTAAATTAGGCATTGTTTGTGCTAAGGTGGTCTCCCTTATCTGTCTTTTAGTGGATGATGCTCACTTCCACTTAACATGAAATTTATTATATATATCTTTAGGAATTCCTTCACCTAGTTCTATAGGTATATATTTGAACTTTATCATCATGTCCATCATAGCTTTTTTAAACTTCACATGATCATCTTTATTTAAAGAATTGTAGTTAATTTTCTTGAATTCTTCTATACTATTTGGTTCTCTAATCTTCTCACATACCTAAGAAATAGTCAACATAGGCAATCTAGGTACAATTTGAAGTTTTCTTAGATTGTCAGACTTGGTTTCTTCATCATCTTCTTCCTCATCAAGTGTTATGACTAATTTTCTCCTTGGCCTCATAGGTAGGCTTTTCTTTGGTGTTTTATTCAGCTTCCTCTTTGTTGGTTTTTCTTTTTCTTTTGTAACTAGGGATTGAGCTTGCTTTGATCTTGTGATTACACTCCTCTTTGGCTCTAGCTCTATTGGTTGTTGCAATGAGTATATGGGCAGTGCAAGAGAATCTAGGCTTACTCATCAAAATTCTTATAATTTTGGTTTGTACTAACCTTATCCAAGTAAATGATGTTTCTTTGACCTTACAAGGTTTTTATTGTGTGTTCCTAGGTGGATTAGACTAAGATCAATCCATCCTAGTTGATTGTTGCTAGATTAGGCCTAAAGTGGGAAATGTATGTTTGAAAAACTTTAAGTCTTAGGAAAGGGTAGAAATATGTCTAAGATGTTTCCTAGGATGTTTCTACATCATTCTAGGTTAATTTGAGACCCTTGGCATAATTATAGAAAAAAGATATAAAAGTTGTCACAATGTTGCTTAACAACATTTTGCAATTTTTGAAAATTGCATGACAACAAATAGCAAGATTAGATTCTCTTCAATGCATCATCATGGTTAGTTTCTATAATATCATAAAATCAAGGGAAGGGCATATTTAATCTTCTAGGATCCCATTTCCCAAGGGAGAGTGTGATGTAGTAGATTTTTGAAAGTGGAATAGAGCTATAAAAACTATTTTAGAGTGATAGTCATCTTTCATGGAGAGTAAATGTGTTTTTATGGATTGATTTGTGTGAGTTAGTGTTGGATTTGTGTAGATTAGATAGATTCAAGAATTTTTTGTTCAATAACTAAGTTTATTTGAGTTCATTAGATTAGGTTTAGAAATTTTTTTGTACATAGATAGTTGTTTAGGGTAGTAGTTGACAGTTTTTTGTTGTCTGGCTCCCACATAGTTCTCTATCATAAGAATCATTATAGCTTAGAAGAATATCTTAGGGAAGTCATTGCAAGTTGTGTGTGTGAAAAAATGAGCTCTAGAACATAGGTTAGCTAATTTTAACATCATGCCCTAGACAAGATTGGAAAACTTGGTTGGGTGCATGATACTGCAAAATTGATGTGTATATGTAAGGGAAGGAGTGAGGACATTGAGCCAAGTATGGTTTTGGAAGCCTAGATATCCTACAGAATACTAGGAGTGAGATTGGGACTTGGCCAATCCATTGAGTTAGATTTCTAAGTAGAAATTAGGAATTAGCACAATTTTAGCCCTACATTTTAGGAACCCACTGTATAGATGACTCAGTGACCTAAGTGTTGACCTTATGGTAAAATAATTTGTCAACTAGTAAATAAACACTTAATCAGTTGGATTACATTTATAATGAGCTTTATAGTTGCTACCAAGTTTTAGAGGTAGTTTTACAGTGTATACCAAGCTCTGTAGTGTTAACCAAGCTTATCAGTGTCTACCGAGCCGATAGTGTTAATGAAGGAGATAGAACATAGTGTTGACCAAGCTATAGTGTCAACCAAGCCCTACAATATCTATCAATTTCTTCAATTTTTTCCAAGTCAGCAAGTGCTAACCAAGTTCAAGCTACTCTTGAGTAATCTATGTGGACCATGTACCAATGTCAAACGAGTGCTAGAGCTTGCCATGTTGATAGTGTTGCTAACTATCAAAACATCACCTGAGTGGTCTACAAGACCTAAGTTTCAGCAATGAGTTGAATTCATGAATTATGATGAATTGGGTATTATAGCCAACTCTAGAAGGTAATAATAATGTCATATCATATCCAAATGAGAATGTCTAACAAGTAAGAAGCAATATGAGTGTGAATTAGAAGAAGGCTACAAAAAGTACAAGGAGAAACAAAGTCTTACCTATCATAGAAAGGTGGTCATTATATGTCAAAGAAATCTCATTCAACAAATAGAGTTGCAAATCAGAGATCTACTACTAGTTCGAACTAATAGGTGCATTAGTCAAATCCTCTAGCAAGGTGGACTTAACATTATTTTCCAAAATCTCTTAATCAGGTGCATACTTAACTATAATGTATAAATCCTTTCACAAGGTGGACCTAATGGTCCTTATTGCTCGTAATAGGCTAGATCACATAAAGTGATCAATTTGAAGCTTTAACAGGCTAACTTTATAGTGCAGTCATAAATCTTATGGGTATCATCCCCATCCTAGTTTTAATTTCTATTTGGAAGGTTTCTAGGTTATGAAATATTATGTCAAGTGTAATCAATATTTTATTTCTTTTGATCTTTCATGCATGCATTCAGCTTAGATTATATTGTGAAGGTTTAGTTGGTGAATTAAAGTATAAGATTTATTGGTTCTTGATTCACCACCCCCTAGCTGCCTTGTCTATACTATATTTCCAACAATTGGTATTAGAGGATTGGTTATTGTAATCACCTAAAAATGGTCATCTAGACTATTAGCCCCCTTTTCAACATTTTGGCTAAATTAATTTAATCACTTACCTAAGCCAAATCGCTAATAATCAATTTATTTGATTATAACCTATAGTTTGACTATGCTATCCTAAGTTCATTATTTGATTAAAAGAACATGTCCCCTTTTAATTAAATAAAAGACCCCATTCTTCTAACCCACTTAAAGTGCACACATAAAGTCTTTTTTCTATTTTGCAATTAAAAGAAAAGGCTTTGTGACTTTTGTCTTATATGACAAGTCAACTTATATTCTATTGGTTGATTTGTGTGTGCACATGGATCACTCCTCTTTTCAAATTCCACCGTTGATCATCCACCATCTTCATCTTGATCTCTACCATCCATACATCTTTAAAAGGGAGAGAGCTTTCCCCCTCAATCCATCCATCTTTTGAACATTGTTATGCTGCAGGTTTTCTAACAGGTTTTCTTTGGAGCTTTGTGGAGAACTTCTCTTCCTTGTCTACATTCTCTCATCCATGGCATTTTAGCTTAGATTCATGTTGCATGTTAGTTTAGCTTCTATTTTGCAATAATCTCTCACATAGCTTAATATTTGGATTGTAACACTCTCATTCATATTTTAGCATAGCTGCATTTGACATTCTCATTCTAGCTTAATCTTCATTTGCATTGCATCCTTGAGGAACTCCTTGGGACATTTTCATTCTTGCATCTTGTCTTTGGAACCTCCCATTGCATGGT
Organism: Cupressus sempervirens; assembly: GCA_028749045.1. Classification (NCBI taxonomy): domain Eukaryota; kingdom Viridiplantae; phylum Streptophyta; class Pinopsida; order Cupressales; family Cupressaceae; genus Cupressus; species Cupressus sempervirens. The sequence continues at coordinate 590,553,449 of CM053787.1, forward strand.
TTACTAGCAAGAAGAGTATCTCTAAGGCTCATCTGAGAGCTTTTTTATTCTTGAAATATACTCTCTTGCACTCCATGGATAGGGAGCTCTAAACCGGCATCTAAGCATTCCAACTCATGAAATTGTTTGGATATAAGGGTTTAGAGTGGGACACTTTCGAGTGTACATTTTTGGCGCCCACCGTGGGGCTTGAATCAAGTTATAGCTCCATTTATTTTCATTTTTTATCTCTGATTTTTTACAGCAGCATATTGGATCTAATCAAATGCTTTTGTAGAATTATCACTTTGATTTTAAGGCCAACCCATAAGTAAATTGGTTTGAAGGTCAAAAACTTAGTTGGTTTAAAGATTTGATCATATCTTTTAAACCGCTTGGAGTTTGGTTCTGAAATTGTTTTTGCAGGTTGGATATATGCTCAAAATGTCTCAGTTTGATTTGCAGAGCATTTTGACATGATTTTCGGGAGTTATGAATTTTTCTTAGTTTTTCATAAAAAGCCATTTCTGATCGGAAATCAGTGAATTTTTTTTAAAAACTTACATTTTCAAAAAGGTTTTTTAATTCTAATGGGGGTTCTTTTTTTGTGTTTTGAATTTTGAAGTCGTATTAAAGATCAAAAACTTGATTTGATAAATTTGGTCTGTTTTGACAAAATTGATTTCTAGAGCGCAAATGAAGAGATTTTTTAGAATTTCTTGCATTTTTGGAAAGCTCTCTGATTTTTAATAGGAGTTTCTTCTTTTCATTTTCATTTTTGGATACAAAATCATAGTAAACAAGTCCAATCTTGTTGACTAGGTCAAAATCAAAGAGTAAAAATGAGAGCATTTGTGATTAACTTGCACTTTCTTTGCATGCACTTGGTTGGAAGATAAATTGGATTTTTGAGACAACTCACCACTTTTTATTGCAAATTTTTATGTTATTTCATACTAACTTTTGGTGCTAACAAGTTGTGATTACAAGTTGCCATCCTTATGAAAAAAAAAAATTGAAACATTGCATAAAAAGAACGCATGTCAAAGCTTCAAATGCGCAAGGGCTACTAACATTGTTTGCAGGGCTGCCCAAAGCATAAAAACCCAAAATTTCTTACTTTTTAGTTTTCATGTGCGGCATATACTAGTTGTTTATTTTTAGGCACATTAAAACTTACAATTGGGATCTTTTGGTGATAGGAGAGTATGCTCTTCACCCTTGTGGTGAATCAGAAATCTTGACTTACCATTTGGTTTCAAGAGTAAGAGGCAATTGAATCTTCTTGTTGTGTTTGGGAGAAAACAATTGGAATAGGAGAGTATGCTCTTCACCCTTGTGGTGAATCAAAAATCTTGACTTCCAAAAGTTGATCCACTCTTTGTGTAGTTTAGAATCCTTTAGAGGGCCTGCTCTCGGACAACCTGAGAGGAACGACCCAAGTGGGGACAAGCAGATTACCTGGCTCTTCCAACCCACTATAAAATCAAGGCTACCAAAGACACAAAACTTTGGTAGACATAGTTTTTGTCTTCGCTTAGTGTGATCGCTTATGGGATTTCGACCATAAGGAGATCACTAGGCAAGAATGCTTAAGGTACTCTTGTGATCGCGAGATCGGTTACTCATCGCAAGGTGAGGTGTCCCGTAATTGGGAGCAAGAGGAACACTATGAATGGAAGCCCTATCTAAACATCCTAAGTTAGTAACTACCTTTTTTAGCCGCTCAACTTCTTGGTGCAAGGATCGATCCTAGTGGACTACCCGGATCACCCCAAGATTTTACACTCACCATATGTGTTCCCTTGGTTGTGCTTATGGCACTTCCATGACAAAGCTAGTATCTCTTGTGGGAAACCACTTTGTGTGAGGCAAAGGAGCATCAAGTGTGGGCCAAGTTGTTGAGTAATGAACCATGACTTCTAGGTAGATATTGCTTGATGTGTTCTCGAATGTGCTAGACCTATGAAAATCTTTTGAACATACACATGATGATAGTTCTAGGGATTTCTTTTAAGACATCACATATGCTTGTAGCATGCAAGGTTTCTTTGTCCCTTGCTTGATTGTTTGAAGAATACTCCATGTGTCACTATCTTGCTTGGAAAGAAATTGCTTTTGAACATCAAATTTGCTATGCTATCAATTATTGTCAAACTTTGTCAACCAATTCAAAATGTCAAGTGCAAACATTTTCTTGTGTTACTTACTAAGGGGGGTTTCATCATTTGACTTTTATTTTCTATGTCTCTTGTTTTTGAACATGCTTAAAGTGGCTCTTTGGTCTTAGTGCTCTTGGTCTTTCTATCTTCATGGTCTATGTCCACTTGCTAGTTATCTTTTTTGCTGAAATGGTTGCCTTGATTTCTTGACTACACTCTTGGGTTGGAGAGTTGTTCACTTGTCACCCCGCTTGCTCTATCTATTTGGTTATTTGGGCATCTTGCCTAGCTATTGATTTGAGTCATTCATGTCATAAGTTTCTTGGACATATTGTTTGACAAGTTGCTTTAATCTCTCTCTACTATTTTGGCAAGTGAACACTCTACCTCCTATAGTTTCAACATCAAGTTATCTTCTAGGCTCTTTTATGCTTGACTTTGCATCTAAAACTATGGGATCTAAACCTTGTGCTACCAAACTTCAACCAAATCTAGATGATCATGATATCCTCCATGTCACTAAAGAGTTTCAATATCTATATGCACAATACAAAGAACTAGAAGAGACAAATGATCTTTCTTACCTTCATCTATCTAAGCGCATGACAGAAATGAAGTCTAAATTTGAGAAAAGGTTAGAGGAGAAGATTGCATCATTAAATGAATCTTCCTTAAGGTCTTTACATGCATGTGAGTCACCTTCTTTGAGGTCATCCTCTTCTTCTAGGTCTACATGCTCTACTTCAAGACATCAAATGTCTTCATCTTCTAGATCTAAAGACCTCTTTAGAGGACAAGCAAGTGATACCTACTTTGAGCCTATTCCAAAATTTCATGATGGACCTATCTTTGACCAAGATAATGATGAAGACATGAATGCATTCTATTCACTTGAGAAATAACAAGAAGATCCTAGACATACTTCTAATAGAACTTTTGCTCCCTTGGAAGATTCTTATGATGACACTTTGCAAAAACTTCTTAGCAATAAGATCATCATGTTACCAAAGTCTAGCTCATATGGAAACCCATTCTTGGATATTTATTGTGCTTATCATCAACATAATGAGCATAGTACTTCAGATTGCATTGAACTAAAACATAAAATCCAAGATCTTATTGATAATGGAATTATTGATACCTCTAATAATTCATGCGATGAGGATACTTTTCTTGAGCAAGATTACATTAATGAACCTATGTCTAGTAGCAGCTCTATTACATCTTCCACTTCTTCCAACACTCGTGCATCTCCCAACACTTCAAATCTTTCCAACATACCTCCACCAAATAAAGAACCTAATGCTTTCCACATTGACTATGTGTATCCTCAAGGGCTATCTCTAAAAGAAACTCAAGCTAACCTTCATTCGGCTGCAAACCTTTTCCATGCTACCAATCCTAAACATCCTCAACCTTCATCCACTACTCCATTCACTCTTCATTCTCCCTTTTTCTTAGAAGTGGCTCCATGTCAAGAGTACCCTCAAAAAGAAAAAGCTATAAATGTCAAGAAAGATCAAGATCAAGCACCCTTTCATCTCTTTCAAGATTTTTCCCCTCCATATCTTATATCTTTTCCACCTCCTAAGTATTATGAAGATACCACTTCCATTATCTCCCTTGAGCTTACTGAAAATTATGAGAAAAGTTCTCTTCATATGCTATCCAAAGCTACTTGTCAAGATCAAAGCATCCCCTCATGTTCTACTTCTCGATATCCACTTCAAAATTGTGCTCAAGCTTCAAGTGCTTCTATTAAAAATGTTGTTCCTATCAAAGGTACTTATGAGTCTATTGATGGCTTTGACCATGTTGCTCATTTTAAAGATGTTGATATCCCTTCCCACTATCCCTTTGCATCTTCTAAATCTATCCTTGGTCCTTATCCATCTAAGCTAAAGCATTCAAACCTTCCATCCATTTTGGGGCCTTATGTTCCTCCATCTCCTATATTCACTCCTAGCTCATTCCCTAGCTCTCCCATCATACCTCAAGATCAACAAAGACACTCATCCTTGATGACTTTTCACCCATCTATCTATCTAAACCAATCATATCAACCTTATTCATCCACAAATCCCAATTCCTTTGGAAGTGAGAACAAACATAAGAATCCATTGAAAAATGAAGATCACTATGTCCCATCTAATCGACATGTGAATGCTAAGAAGAAAAATTCACATAAGAGACTACAAAGGTCCACTATTAAGAGAGCTAAATCAAAGAAAATGTGGGTTCGTAAATCCATCATTGAAGAAATGCACTCTCAAGCACCCAAAGAACGAGGAAAATCTAAAGCTATATGGATTCCCAAGTCTCTTTTAAAAGAATTAAATATTGAAAATACTTCAAAGTTGACATTCAAGCTTCCAAAGGCTTTCATTCCATCTTCTTCCAAAAATCTTCCTAAAAATATTCCAATGCCTTCCACTCCACTTTTTTTCCAAATCTCTTCTACCATCTCATACATCTAAACCTCAAGCTACTTCATCCATGATTCCTCCATCATTCCAATACCCTTCAAGGTGTGTGTCAATGTTGATCTTGTCCAATATTTCAACTACCCTCATGAAATCCTCTAAAGCTTACACTGACTTTCTATACATGAACTATTATCCTCCATATACTCTTCCTACTACCATTTCTCTTTCATCACCCTATCAACATCTTTGAGCATACCTTTCTATGGTCTTGGCTTATCATGGCTTATCTTTCCTATAGGAGCATTATCTACATTAAAATAGCTTCAACTCTTTCTAAAAAATCAAAAAAGAAGAAAAAAAAAAAGGAAAAAAAAATTTTAAAAATGAAAAAAATTGAAAATGTGCCTTGGTGAAAACCACTTCTTGTGGCACCTTGGTAGCAAAAGTAAAGAGAAATAAATCCATCCTATGGTGAAAACTACCTCTTGTGAAACCTTGGATAAGTACCATGATGAAAACTTGGCAAATAGGCATCATACGTAATTCTTCCATCATCCATCTATCCCCTCTTCTCTCTTTGATCTTGACAATGTTGAGCTATCTTTGCATATTGGCTATCTTATCCACGAGATTTTCTATTGTGCTCTTCCATTCACTCATAGCCTCTATCTAGAGCTTTATTCTTATTGCTCTATCCCATTGCTATACTATCTAGTTGACCCCTTGGTCTTGATCATAATAAATGAAACATGGTTCTCATAGGTCTCTTGATATGGCTACTGTTTTGAACTACATTCTTCATGCTATCTCACTTGTTAGCTTCATTGCTTATCCTACATGCTATCTTTCTCATTACTTCCATTGCTTATCCAAAATATGCTTCATATGACTATTTCACCTCTTTCCCTAGCTTGGGTACTCTTGAGGAGTCAGTCCTTGAGGATCACTTTCACTTGCTTCATACTCTTTTTTCATCCATCTTTGCTTATCCACTGAATCGTTGCTCCATCATATCCTATACCTTGCTAGACATTGGGAGAAAATGATGTGATCTTGCTTGAGAACTAGTGATATCTAAAACATTCTAAAAAAATCCAAAAAAAAATCATATATGATGCTGAAAAAATCCTAAAAATTAGAAAATGTCCTGAAAAAAAGATCTTCTTAGTGAAAACCTAGCAATAGGAACTTTGATGTATCACCAAAAAAATCAAAAATTGAAAAATACAAAAAATTGAAAAAAGTCCTAAAAAAATCTATCAAGTGGTAAAAACCTGGAAACTGGAGCTACTTGAAACCCTTGCACCTATGTCTATCAGTCCTAATCACCTATTTTGCTACACATTTCCTAGCTTGGAATTGTTTCTTGTCCTCATCTTGGGGGCACAACTGCTTAGCCTATTGAGGTATTCTTGTGCATTAGGGTTTCTTTGACAACTCACAAAACAATGTTTCTCAACACTACCCCTACCCACTTTGACATCAAGTGTTTTTCAACACTTTACAGATAGTTTACCTATGGTCCCTGATGTCGCAATATTTCTCACTATCAGAATCAAGTCTTGAAGAAATGACCAAGTGACTTGCACACACACACTTTAACATTTAAACAACTGAGCTATGCTGATATTTATCTACTTTTTGTGCTATCTATGATGATTTCTTTGCCATGTGTTCCCTCCCTAATAGTCTTTCCAGGATGACATTGACTAGAAGACTGGGGGCATGGGGCATGTCTTCTTGATTTCTGCTTGTGGGTATACTTTGTTTGTCTATAGTGTTGTAAGCATTTATGCTGGTCCTATTCAACATGTTGACTTACAAATGTATCATCCTTTACTGTTTCACAAGATTGCACTTGGGGTTTATCCTAGCACTTATGCCTTGATATAGGTGTAATCTTGCTAAATTAAACTTAGGGAATCTAATCATGTAGTTATCTTGACTTACATGTCTCTGATGCTTAGATTGGATTTCCACATACCTATCTAATATCGATCATATTCATATCCTCATAGTTATACTAGTGATGGTTGTATGATCTCATGATGTCCCTAATAAATGCTCAATGATGAAATTAAGAGTCTAAATGTTATGCACTTCTTGTTGGTAAACCACTTTGCATATTAGCTTGCATTTTAGGTTCATTTTCTAGCTTAGTCTTGCATTCTTACATATGGGGAGAGCTCTCTTTCTTCATCTTTTTGTGGACATATCAACTAACTCCTTTCATATATTTCTTTACTTTCTTCTTGTTCATGTCCTTTCACCTTCTTAATCTTTTGCTTCATCTCTTTTCTATCTTATCATCACATTATATAAAGTTTTGACCTCTTAAATAATTTTTACGTCCTAGATTCATTTTCGGGATCAAAATCCAAATTCGAGTTAATCTTGATGGTCAAAATTGTCTTTTAAAATTCTACTTTCTTCTGAGCAGTTAGTTGACCTTTTGAGGTCTAATCTCTGAATCATCACTCGGGCATCTTCATTTCTTCATGTCTTCATCATTTCTATACTTTATATCTACTTAAATTCACTATTTCATGTCTAAAATCACCTTTCTACTCATTTCGACCTTATTTTTATGCTATATCCTTCAAGGTCAACTCTAGTCAAACTGGGGCATTTTATCAGTTTTTTTATATAGTCATTCTTGGGTTCTAATCATCTATCTGTCATCTTGGACATTGCTATATTCTAATTTTCTCATTTCTAGCTAGTTTTTGCATCCCCTTACCTCATTTCAATTTCGATCCCGAGGGGGCAGAAATACTCTATCACTGCTTAGGAGCATTTGTTTGATCTTCTCACTTGCTCTCACTCTATCTGCTTTTCTAAGTGTTAGTATTCTTCTTGAATTCTAACATCATCTCTTCCTAGTGTTCAGTACTACTGCTATCAGGCTGTGCATTTAGGACTTGCTATCTATTTCTGCATTTCACTCTTCGGAATTAGACATCTATATCTATCATCGCCTACTTGGCTTCGATTTTCTTTGACATAATGTGTTCCCAGATCAATCACGCATTAGTCAAAGAGGGGCAAATGTAATCACCTAAAAATGGTCATCTAGACTATTAGCCCCCTTTTCAACATTTTGGCTAAATTAATTTAATCACTTACCTAAGCCAAATTGCTAATAATCAATTTATTTGATTATAACCTATAGTTTGACTATGCTATCCTAAGTTCATTATTTGATTAAAAGAACATGTCCCCTTTTAATTAAATAAAAGACCCCATTCTTCTAACCCACTTAAAGTGCACACATAAAGTCTTTTTTCTATTTTGCAATTAAAAGAAAAGGCTTTGTGACTTTTTTCTTATATGACAAGTCAACTTATATTCTATTGGTTGATTTGTGTGTGCACATGGATCACTCCTCTTTTCAAATTCCACTGTTGATCATCCACCATCTTCATCTTGATCTCTACCGTCCATACATCTTTAAAAGGGAGAGAGCTTTCCCCCTCAATCCATCCATCTTTTGAACATTGTTATGCTGCAGGTTTTCTAACAGGTTTTCTTTGGATCTTTGTGGAGAACTTCTCTTCCTTGTCTACATTCTCTCATCCATGGCATTTTAGCTTAGATTCATGTTGCATGTTAGTTTAGCTTCTATTTTGCAATAATCTCTCACATAGCTTAATATTTGGATTGTAACACTCTCATTCATATTCTAGCATAGCTACATTTGACATTCTCATTCTAGCTTAATCTTCATTTGCATTGCATCCTTGAGGAACTCCTTGGGACATTTGCATTCTTGCATCTTGTCTTTGGAACCTCCCATTGCATGGTTTAATAGCAAGAAGAGTATCTCTAAGGCTCATCTGAGAGCCTTTTTATTCTTGAAATATACTCTCTTGCACTCCATGGATAGGGAGCTCTAAGCTGGCATCTAAGCATTCTAACTCATGGAATTGTTTGGATAGAAGGGTTTAGAGCGGGACACTTTCGAGTGTACAGTTATCACATTAGAATTTTAGCATCTTGAGAAAAGATTAGAGTTAGTGTATAAATTGGAGAAAGCTATTGAGAATTAGAAGTTGGATTTGAAATTGGCCATTGATCAATATAAGAAAAATGAAGAAGAAGCTCTCTCAATCCTTGAAAAGAAATAAAGATCTTGCAACACAAATGAATGACAATATCTACACAGAAGATAGCATTGAAGACATTTACCAAGATAGATGTTCAAATGAAGCTAATGTAGCTCAAAGACTTACTTGAGAAGAATCTTACTCTTCATGATGAAGTTAGAAAATTGAAAAGAGAGCAAGAAATTCAATTAGTCAAAAATGTGTGAAAACATGGAACAAATGGACAAAGCTAAAGAAGAGAATAGATTGGTAACTGAAAAGATAGAAGAAAGGGACAATTAAAATCATCAACTAGCTCTTTAGTAGATTTTATTGATGAACTCAATGATACAAATCAAGAGTTTATTAGCTAGAGGATAGCGAATGAGAGATTGCAAAATGATCTCAGCATGGAAAAGCAAACCAATGAGAGGATGATGAAATCTCAAGAAAGCATAATCAACTAAATGAGAAAAATCAATTTAGGTCACAAAGGGAAAACTAGATTAGGATATACAAAAGAAGGTGGATCATCTTAGCAAGGAGCTCAAAAGAATAAAAGACCTTCTTGTAATTATTGTATAAAGATAGAAAATACATCAAACAAGTGTTGGAGCAATGGTAAAGAGAAATTCAATGAAAAGTATTAGAATTGTAACAAGCATGGACATAGAGCAAGGGAACACAAAGATAAAACCAAGTTTTAAGGAAAGTGTTTCAATTACAACAAATAAGGACACAGATTTTTTGATTGCAAGACCAAAAAATGGAACCCAACAAAGAAAATTGCCAAATTTATATTTGCTTGGGATTATAATACATGGTGTAGATGTCACTATTGTGGTGAGTATGAGCACATTGGAGAAAATTGCATAAAACATCGTATGAGGAAGAGAGACACTAAAAAGAGATTTTTTGTATGCACAAAACTTGGACATCTTGCCAAGAACTATATGAACCAAGGAAGAGTTGAAGATGAAAAGAAAGCAAAGGCTAACAATAGTAGAAGTAAAATGAGGTAGCAATGAATAAGGAAATCTCCTGAGAATGAAAATCAATCCTAAAATGGTTAACACCCAAGTCAATGAGTTGGGTCACTCAGCTACTTAAACCTAGTTATCAATGGAGATTACTAGAACTATAATTCAGAAGAAGACATCTCATATCAGTTCTAGTCAACAATAAAAAAGATCCAAATAAGAATTTTAATTGCACTAGGATCACCAAGTTGGATGATAGTTATAGTGATGTCTTAGACCTTGCTAAGCTAGGTTGGGTTACAAGACCTTACCGAGCAATGTCAGGTTGCAAGGCCTTACCAAGCTTGGATGTAAATGGAAAGTTAGAGACTCAATAATGTTGGAGACTCTACCAAGTTGAAGACTCTACTGAGTTGAAGACTCTACCAAGTTGAAGATTCAATTGAGTTGGAGACTCTACCAAGTTGAAGACTCAGCCAGGTTGGAGACTCTATTGAGTTGAAGACTCAAACAAGTTGAAAACATTTCAAACTTGACTTTATTGAGTCAAAGATATCTTCTAAATTTGAAGGAATACACTGATTTGGACAGCCTACCATCAAGATAATTGGAGTATGATGCATTAATGGAAAGTTGAAAATAGAATTTGGTTAAAAGGAAGGAATCAAATGTTACTGTTTCACCAAAAAATTTCAAAGCAAAGAGTGAAGATTATCTTTGAGGCCTAGAATGATTTAGAGAAGATTTGTCAAAGTTAATCCTTATATTATCTAGAAAAATGACATATTCTTCTAGCACAAAAGTAAAAAAAGGTTCAGAAATATTAGTCTAAGGTGTTGAACGAGATGCCCCAGCATTTAGATTGAGTCTAGTGATTGTGAAGGAACTTGACCCAGCTTGAGCACAATCTCAAATTCCCCCTAGGGTACTCCTAATTCATGACATTTGGTCATTCTATGATTGTTCAATTAAAGAATTAGGAACCCTAGAGTTAAACCAGGCATTTAAAGAATTATGTGTGGATCGTAGTTTGAAACCTGAACACAAGCATTTGAAAGTAAAGGTTTTGACCTATATTTTGCACATGATGAGGAAATTTCATGGAAACTAGATTAGGTATATTCTTAGTCGAGTCCACAACATGTGGCTATGGCTTGATCATTTTATTATGATCATGAAGAAGATGATACATAGGATAATAGGCTTACATATGACTAATAAGGCAAAGACTACCAAAATTGTAGGTCGAGTTGACCTAGCAAAGAAGATTCTTGTTGAGTGGGATGCTAGAGGTATGAAGTCAAATAGTGTTATAGACATGGGGATAAAATTTGGGATACAATTTATAGCTTAATCAGATTGAACAATGTTCTATGTGAAGCTATGGACTTGGTATACAAGGTGGTTAAGAATAATCTATCATTCGACCTTGTCGAGCTATAGTTGAACCAACTAAGAAAAAACATGGAGAGCATCTAGGCTTCAAATACTAATCATTATATGTTTCGATCACTCTTGAACTTTTTATTCTTTTATGTACAAAAATGATTTCCTTCCAAGGGCATTATAGTTTGGAAGAAGGATATACTGATGAAGGGTGCTCCTCTTAATACCATAAATTCATAATAGAAACAAAGAAACAACAGCAAATGTGAGAGAAAATATGGACTTCTTATTTGCACTACAAATTTGGTATTAAAAAATTTACAAGTACTATATGCTAACCCATATAGGTTCCTTCATTACAATAATCTACAAGACAAGCTACCAACTATCACCTAGAGTTGTCTTAGACAATGTTTAGGCCTTTCTTAAATAGGCAAATTTATGCCTCCGGAGAAGGTTCTAGACATTGAAACTTAATACCTAGGGCCAACAGACCCTAATAATACATATAGAGTCAGCCAAATACATCTTTGACATTTATTTTAGATATTTCAAGTAGCCCAACTTTGGAAGGTCATAACTCTTGAACTGTTGCTTTGATTGGCTATTGTAACCACTTTTCAGAAATGATAGCTCCTAATCTACAAGTTTGAAACTATACAAGCACCCATCTATTGAGATTTTGGACCTCATCTGGGCTCTCTAAGTCCTCTAATGGTGAGCCTAAAGATTTCTCTAAAAAAATTTCCATCAAAAATTTGTAATAACTTCTCTAATACTTAAGCTAGAGCAATGATATTTTTATGGTAGGATTATAACTCTATAGTCAACCTTCTTGTAGAAAATGAGAACATTCTAAGTTCATATAAAAAATTTACTAAAAATAAAAAGCTCACATAAATAGTAACCACCATGTCTACTATTCTTTATTAAAATAGAAAAAACTAAAAAGGAAATATTCTTAGGTCTTAGGTGTTCAAAGGAAAACTAATATGGTTAACCTCCTCCTTTGCTAGCCATAATGAATCGTCAACTAGTCTCCCTTTCCATTTGACCAAATATTCCTCATAAGTTTTTTTCCTAATACTTTTTCCAACATGACTAACTAGTATCTCCACAATCTCCTTTGTAGCTGAACTAGCTACTAGAATACTCCACTGTGCTTCTGCAACTTCATCTCCATCACCTCCTTCATAATACTTTATCCAATATAATATGTTAAATACTAGTGAAATATTCAATTCAATAGGTAACTCTACTTCATACGTATTTCTAGAATCATTCACTTTCGCTATCTTGCATAGTCCAAACTTCTTCATCTTCAGCTTATTATAGGCACCCACTGAAAAATGCTTCTTTCTCAAATGAACCATGACTTCATCTCTAATCTAAAATTCCTTATACCTCCTTTTCACATCTACCTTAGCCTTATACTATGTATTCATCTTTATGATTTTCTTCCTCACCTCCTCATGGATGTTCTTCAAATGTTCAACAAAATCTTCTGCTTTAGCACTACTTACCTCACTTTTATCCAATTGTCTCAATTTAGAAATGTTTCTAAGACTACGCCCATATACAATCTAGAATGGTGATTTACTAGTACTCCTATTAATAGAATTATTATATGCAAATTCTATCTATGGTAAAATCATATCCCATCCTTTTGGTTTATCTCCAACCAAACATCTCAACAAGTTTCCCAAACTGTGATTCATAGCTTTTGTCTATCCATTAGTCTATGGGTGATGTGATGAACGAAACTTCAAATTTGTCTTCAAATTCTTCCATAATTTATGCTAGGAATACCTAATAAATTTGGTATCTCAATCTAAAACTATACTCTTTGGCAAACCATGTAGTGTCACCATTTCTCTGAAAAATAACTCGACCACATGAATAGCAACACTAGTCTTCTTGCAAGGAATAAAATGTGACATCTTTGAAAACATGTCAACCACCACAAAAATAGAATCATACCCACACTATGTCTTCAATAATCCAAGAACAAAATCCATCCTCCCATGGCTTCTGTGGTAAAAGTGATGTTTGATATAACCTTATATTTTTCTTTACTCCTTTTGCCATCTGACATTATCTACATCTCTATACAAACTTCTTCACATCTTGCTGCAACTATGGCTAGTAATAATTCTCAACAACCAAAGAAATGGTCTTATCTCTACCAAAATGTCTAGCCAATCCTACACTATGCTTCTCCTTGATGAGATTCTCTCTCATTGAACTTCTTGGAATGCACAACTAGATTCTTTTGAATAGCATACTATCTTAGATCATGAAATCCAACCACTTTGTTCTGTCAAGTGTAATAGGTTTTGTACAAGCCTTCCACACTTCACCAAAATCAAGATCATCTGGATACAATGTACTAAGTTCCCTGAACCCAACCACCTCTATTTGCATTTCTGTCAACAAATTTTTTCTTCTACTAAGAGCTTCTACAACTCTATTAAACTTTCCACTCCTGTGTTTTAAAACAAATGTATAACTCTACAAAAAATCAACCCATTTTAAATGTCTTTGGTTTAATTTTCCTTGACTATTCAAATATTACAAATCTTGATGATTAGTATATATAAAAAAATTCTTAGGAATAAGATCGTATCTCCACTTCTTCAATTCTTGAAATATAGCATAAAATTTTTGATCATAAACATAATTTTTTCTTCTTGCATCATTTAATTTCTCACCAAAATAAGCAACAGGCCTACCTTCTTGGCTCAAAATAGCTATTATTATAGTACCACTTGCATCACAATCTACTTGAAATACCTTTTTAAAATTGGGAAGCACTAAAATAAGCTACTCGATAACTTTCTATTTCAATAGATTAAAACTCTTATCTGCTCCTAAAATCCATGTAAACTCTTTCCTATCACCTCTCATTGGTTTAGTCAAGGGTCCACAAATACTACTAAAAACTCTTATGGACTTTCTATAAAAACTTGCCAGTCCAGGAAATGATCTTACCTCTATCACACTCCTTGGAGTAGGCCATTCAAGGATAGCCTTCACTTTCTCTGGGTCCATTTCCAGAACTTCTACTAAGACTACAAATCCTAGGTACACCAACTCCTTCTTTACAAAACTTCAATTCTTCAAGTTTATCAACAAATTTTTTTCCCTCAACTTATCAAACACCTTGCAAATATGAATCAAATTCTCCTCCAATGTCTTACTAAATATCAATATATCATCTAGGAAAACAATGACAAACTTACCCAGAAACTCCTTCGGTACCTCATTCATGAGCAGCATGAAAGTGCTTGGTACATTGGTTATCCTAAAAGCCATGACTAACCACTCATATAGTCCTTCTTTGGTCTTGAAAATAGTCTTCCACTCATAAAATTATCTAATATGAATCTAATGGTATCCATTCTTTAGATCTATCTTTGTGAAATACTTAGCTCCACTCAAACAGTTTATAATATCATCCATCCTTGGCAGTGGAAATCTATACTTGACTATGATCTTGTTGATAGCATGAGAATCTATGCACATTCTCCATTATTCTTTGGTGCTAATATGGATAGTGCAACACATGGACTCAGGCTCTCCCGAATCAACCCTTTCTGTAAAAACTCATGAACTTGCCTATTCAACTCTTCCTTTTCTACTAGTGTCATTTTGTGTGCTGCCTTGTTTGGCAAATTGGCTCCTGGAACCAAATCCATCTAGTGACTAATCTTCCTCGTTGGGGGCAATCCATCAAACTTGTATATTATCTAATAAAATATTTGTACATTATCGCAACATATCTACAACTTCTATAGGTACCTCCTCTATTTCTTCTTTACTGCCTTTTGGAATTATAGCAAAACACATATGCTTATGCTTCATACCTTTATGAAACTCTTTTTCATCAAAAAAACATATTTTGGTAGTACTACATACTTTTTCTTCTTTCTCCTTCAATGGCCCTTCAACATATGCTTCACTCTATCCTTAGTCAAAGTGTAGGTATTTTCTCACCCATCGTGTACAACATGCCTATCAAACTACCATGGCCTACCTAGCAACATATGGCATATGTCCATAGGTATGATATCACAAAGTGCCTCATCCTAATAGCTTCCAATCTTGAACTTTACTGAGCATTACTCATTAACCATGACCTTGTGTTCATCTTGTACCCAAGAAATATGATATGGACGTGGGTGCTTCTACCTTTTCAGCTTCAACTTGGTGACCATCATTTTTGGCACCAAAATTGTCAGTACTTACACCATCAATGATCACATCAGAACACTTATCTTCGCATTTGCACCTTATGTGAAACAAGATCCTTCTTTGATTAGGGTCATTCTCACCAATTAGTAGGACTCTTTTGTTAACTAGGACTTCTCCTCTTTTAGCATCTTCAAAATTTGAGGATTTGACATCTTCATCAACATGTGTAACTCTAGCCTAGCCTTCTATTTTTTCAATCTATCATTCCTTGGTGCTAGGTACATTCAAATGCTTTATGCCCTTCTTCTCCACAGTGAAAACATCTCCAACAGAAGCCTCCTCTTCCAGATGCTTGTCCTTTACCTCATCCTCTCTGATCTCCATTGTTCTAATCAAGGAAATAATTGGAATTATTTCCCCTCTAGTTTTGACTACTACTTCTAGCCTCATACTTGTTCTTTTGAACATCATTACGGTCACCATAAGATCATCCACTAGATCTTCAACCATGACCTCTTCCACTATTCTTATTATCAAACTTCTTACTCAGTTTCTCCTCAACTCTTAGGGCAAACTGATACTCCTCCTCAATACTATTCATTCAAACTAAACTTAGTTCATCCTAAATACTCAGCCTTAACCCATTAATATAATGGGAAAATTTATCCTTATCAACTTCTACATGGCTAATTCTAAGGAGAACTTAGTAGAACTCTTCGGTATACTCTTGAACGAAATTTCTTTCTTTATTTAACCCTTGCATTTTCTTTAGCAGTTCAAGCTCATAATCCATGGGAATAAATTGTCGCTTCAAATTATCTATCATCTGATCCCATCTGGTAATTTTATCTTTTCAGTTTCTATTTCACTCCAACCAAACTTCTTGCCACTAGATCTTTGCATATCCCTTCAGTTTCACCTTCACAAACTTGACCCTATTAGGATCTTCAATATCTTCATACTCAAAGTATTGCTCTAGTTCATTCATCCAATCAATCAACTCCTCTAGGTTAAGATTTCTCAAAAATGTGGGAACATCAAAGTTAGGTCTTTTCCAATCTTGGAGATGGCCCTAAAAAGTCTCTCTTCCATTTTGTTTAGAATTGCCTCTACTTCATCCTCATCCTCACTTTCATGTCTTATGGGAAGATTTATTCATCTATGATTTGTTCTTTTGATGCTTGCATCTATCTTTGGAGGGCTCTAAAATTCTTAGGTGTAACACCTATAGCTCTTTCACTACACTCTCTTTGTGGATAAATTTTTGCACTTCCACTGAAACCCTAGTGCAAACTACCTCACAATCAATGATATGTCTACATGCTCATCCCAAACCATGGTCCTGGTGAGAACTACCTTGCATTTGGTGATTTTTTTACACACTCAAGAACTCTAGCTCTGATACCACTTGATGAAGGGTGCTTCCCTTAATATCATAAACTCATAATAGAAATAAATAAACAACAGCAAATGCGAGAACAAATATGGACTTCTCATTTGGCCCACAAATGTGGTATTACAGAATTTACAAGTACCATATGCTAACCCACATGGGTACCTTCATTACAATAATCTACAAGACAAGCTTCCAACTATCACCTATAGTTTTTCTAGACCATGTTTGGGCTTTTCTTAAATAGGAAATTTCATGCCACTTAGGAAGGTTCTAGACATTGAAACTTAATAGCTAGGGGCAACAGACCCTAAGAATACATATAGAATTGGCCAAATACATCTTTGACAATTATTTTAGATATTTTAGGTAGCCCAACTTTGGAAAACCATAACTCTCAAACCATTGCATTGATTGGTTGTTATAACAACTTTTGAAAAATGCCAACTCATGATCTACAAGCTCAGAACTGCAAAAGAACCCTTTTGTGAAGGTTTTGGAACTCATCCAAGCACTCTAAGGCCTCTAATGGTGAGCCTAAAGATTTTTCTACAAATTTTTCCACCAAAAATCTGCAATAACTTCTTTGATACTTAAGCTGGCGCAATGAGATTTTTATGGTAGCATTATAAATCTAAAATGAACCTTTCTATAGAAAATGAAAACATTCTGAGCTCATATGAAAAACTTACTAAAAATAGCAAGCTCCCATAAATAGTAACCACCTTGTCTACTAGTCCTTATCAAAATAGAAAAGATTGAAAATAAAATATTTTGGGGTGGTGTAAGATGACTTTTACACCTAGGATGCTCCTACATCATATACATATAGTATATCAAATAAATGATTTTATTGCTGAAATTGGAAAAAAATATTGAGGGCATCATGGATGAATACTTTGAAACATTCAAGGAGAGAATGCAGATAAGATTTAGGATACCCAAAAAACTAGTAGATGATTATGAGAAAGATATATGCTTCCTTGTGGACCATGACAAGGTTCATATATAGGAAATAAGGCCAAGGAGAGCATGGGTGAAACCTCTTGGGTATGAGGTTAACATTGATAATAGAAGAGACAACTTGAGGCTCTTGTCAATGAGCTAGCAGAACCTAAGGAACCATACTTCAATACCTATGAAGAGACTAAGGTTAAGACTTACTTTGAAATCAAGCTTCCACAATCCTTGAAGAGAGGAAGAAAGAAAGTGGAGAAAATTCTAACAGAAAGTAAGAAGTCTAGCTCCCCTCTTCTATTGACAAAAGGGAAGGGATATGACAAAGAAGAAGAGGAAGGAGAAGAGGGAACATGTAGAAGAAGAAGAACCTAAAGAAGAAGAGCCTCCTAAGAAGAAAAGAAAGGTTATAATCACAAGGCCTACAATTTCCTCTCCTACATTATTCACAAAAAGACCTACAAAATCTAGGAAGAAATAGAAATTACAGGATGAAGATAAATATGAGGAAGAGAAACAAGTTATCTTTCATAAGTTTGTCCCTACCTTGGAAGAAAGACTAAAAAGAGTAATAGAAGGAATAGGTATTTCATACTTTAAGTCTCTTAAGTATGATAATAGGAGCACAAAAGAGAAGAAATTAATAATAGAAGCCTTAGTGAATAAAATGGCTAAGTGGAAGCATTCTTCAAGTGAGCTAACTGCTCAAGTTTTAGATGCTATTTGAAGGAAGTTGCACCTATATGAGATAATGCAGTCAATGTGACTAGAGAAATTAGAGAACAAACCTTGAGACAACTTATGCCAAATATTTTTGTCAAGGAAGTGAAGGAATCATTGAAGAATAATGAACAAAAGCTAACCCCTAAGTTCAATGCATTCCTAATTCTATCAAAGGATATTGAATTAGTTGTAAAGTCAAACATAACTGCATAGAAGAACATTTATGGATTGCATAAACCTACTGAGGAGGTTGTACAAATAGATGATGAAAAGGATGTTGAGAAAGATGATGAGAAGATAAATTATGATGAAATTGATGAAATAGATAATGTTTATGAAGAGGATCAAGTAGCAAATGAAGATCTTCCTAAAATATAGATTATTCAAGAATTTGATCCTAAGAAGATAGCAATAGAGGTAATGGTCTCTCTCCCACTCTCTCTAAGAAAAGCCTTAGTGTTATTAGCTCATAGAAAGTTGCTACTAAGTCAATTGAGGTAAACATAATTACACCAAGCATCCAATTGATTGTTGGATCAACTTTATCATGTGCAATGATGATATTTGGTCTTACCACTTCATTTACTAAGTAGAAAGCTCCAATCCTCATAGCAACAAGATAGATAGAGTTCTGACAAGGAATAGTAAGTTCTCCTATTATAACTTTTATTTCTCCATTGAGAAAAATTAGTTATACATCTATTGTTTCTATTTTAAGTGCAATGAAAATTAAGGTTAGCTCTCAACCAAGCACTAAGGATTCAAGGGAAAGGAAAATATTCCTTCTACTACACAAAAGAAAGAAAAGGGTAAAGAGGTAGAAGTCTCAAATGAAGATATTGATCCAGAGGAGATTGTTATACTAGATTGGGATCATTCCAATATTACTCCTAATCAAATAGACACCCTTGGTGAGATATGGAAGAAAAGGACTAAACTACAGAAGCTCAGATAAGAAAAGAAAAAGAAATATCAAGTGCTTGAGGACATTAAAGGCGTATTTGTTGATGCATTGAACATAGAGGTTGATGAAAAGCAACCAATTTTGGATTAAAACTTGTTGAAATTGTTTACTAGTTTAATGTTGAATTAAGTGGACAAGAAAAAATTTTGTACAGGGTAGAAAGGAAATTTGAAAACAAAGTTTTAGAGAAGGTGGAACAGGGAATTTTCATTACTTAAGTTGAGTTGCCCACCATTCTTGTAAATTTTGAAAATTTTGTAAATAATGTTGTTTATTTATTTGTTAAGTTAAGTGATACTACAAATTTCACCAAAGAAATAAAGGAAAAGTTGACAAAGATAGATGTTGTTTTGAAGGTGAGTGTACACCAGTTGTCACTTGATCCTAGCACCAATTCTACACATTTTTGTAAAGATTAGATATTTGGTAGACTTGCAAGAAAAGTTGTTGAGGGAAGAAGCAAGGATAAGGGCTACACCTATAGACATAAAAAGTATGATAATTCCCAACATGGATGCAATGCAGAAACATATTGTGCATGCCAAAATATTGATCTATGACAAAAAATTCTCAATTGTTGATCACATGATGAAACTATTAGCTGAAGTACAAATAGCTTTGCACAGTTCAAAAGTTTTGCAAGAAAATTGGGAGAAAACCATATCCATAATTTTGAAGGTACATAGGGATTTCCTTTCACATTTTGGTTTTACCTTGTAGATATAAATTTTTGACATTTGTGTCAAAAAAGGAGGAAATATATAGGTTATATCATACAAAAGGAAGATAAATTAAATAAAAGGGGGAAATTTATATCATAAGGTAATATGTCTATAAAATTGAAGAAGAAAATATGTATAGTAGAGCTACAAAACCAATTTTAAAAAATCAAATATAGAGTTAGTGCTTATCAAGTAGTAACACAGTAGTAAAAAATGAGTTTTAGACTCAAGTATATGGATAGGGGATTTTTGACTTATATTTTTGAGCAATCAATATTTTGGTATGATAAGTGTTTCTATTACTAATGAAAAATGGGGAGATTGTTGAACTTATGGTCAAAACATTTTTTAGTTAGTGACTAAACACTTAATTAGTGGCATTACATTGCTACTGAGCTTCAGAGGCAGTTTACAATGTATACCAAGCTCTACAGTTGCTACTAAGCTTTAGAGGTAGTTTACAGTGTATACCAAGCTTTGTAGTGTTAACCAAGCTCTTTAGTGTCTACAAAGCTAGTACTGTTAATGAAGGAGAATGAAGGTAGTGTTGAAAAAGCTACAGTGTCAACTGAGCCCTTCAATGTCTATCGAGTTCTTCAATTTTTGTCAAGTCACCAAGTGCTAACTAATTTCAAGCTACTCCTAAGTGATCAATATGGACCATGTACTAGTGCCAACTAAGTGTCAAAGCTTACCAACTTGATAGTGTTTTTGAATGTAAGAACATCACCTAAGTGGTCTTCAGGACCCAAGTTTCAGCAGTGAGCCAACTTGGTGAATTATGATGAATTGTGTATTGTAGCTAACTCCAAAAGATAATGATTTGGATTGGTATATATGTAATACATCTTGTCATATCCAAATGAGAATGTGTAACAAGTAAAAATAAGTATGATTGCAAATTAGAAGAAGGCTACAAATGGTATAAGGAGAAGTAGAGCCTTATCTATCACAAAAAGGTGATCATTACACACCAAAAGAATCTCAATCACCAAATAGAATTGCAGATCAGAGATCTACTACTGGTTCATCCTAACAAGTGCATCAATCAAATCATCTAACAAGGTGGACTTAATAGTCTTTTCTAGAATCTCTTAGCTGAGTGCATACTTAATAGTAATGTATACTTTATGTCACAAGGTGGACCTAATAGTCCTTATTTCTCCTAATAGGGAAAATTAATAGAAGTGATTAGTCGTAAGCTTTAATGGGCTAACTTTATACTGCAGTTATAAAGCTTGTGGGTATCATCCCCACCTAAATTTTACTTTCTATTTGGAAGGTTTCTAAGCCACCAAATATTGTGTCAAGAGCTATGAACATTTTATTGCATTCAATCTTTCATGCATGAAATTAGATAAAATTATATTATGAAGGTTTAATTGGTGAATTAAAGTACACGTTTTATTTGTTCCTCATTCATCCCCCCAGTAACCTAGTCTATACTATATTTACAACACTAAGACCACCATTAAAATCTTCAAGGTCTCTAAAAAGTGTATCTAAATATCAAGTTTTTTTATGTGGTTGTTTGGAAGTTGTGGGAAAGAATTGGGAAAAACCCACTAACTAGGGTTAATTTACCAATTAGGCCTATTTGGCCAAAACCATAGCAAATCTAGAACTCGATAGGAAAACCCTAAATGCCTAGTTTAAATGGATTTACTTGGAAATCAAGTAAGTGGTTTACTGATGGATATACCCCCTACAAGACTAGAGAGGAAAATGTGGTGAAGTTTTCCTTGGAGACCGCCAAGGAAGAGTGAAGACCTAAAAAATTCTAATGATAGTTATCCCTCAAGGTAAAGAAAAAAGGAACTCACTTATAAAGTGGAGTTAGGTAAGTCTTAGGTTAGGATCTCTAAGACTTATAAGGTCCTTGAAAGGAGCTTCGAGTCTAGTGAAGACTAGGTCTAGTGTAGCCTAGATAGAAATTATGCACGCACATCTTGGAGAGATCTATTAGATTGGTATCAAAGCCTAGTTAAGATTAGGCTTGTGGTGAATGTTTCCAAGAGAAGAAGAATTAGTTGTTGAGTCTAAAATTTCTACCAATGTAAAAACTGCAAAGAACATAAATGATAAAGAAGAGGAGAATAGGTTGCTCAAAGCTAGGCTAGCTCAATTGGAACAAAAAGTGTATGAGAAGACTGAAGAATTCCAGGATAAGATTGAAGAAGAAACTAGAGAAAAAAAATAAGGAGTTTGCAATTGAGGATGAGGTCCCTGAACTAGACCCTGTACTCACAAAAGAGCCATTCCTTAAAGTATTGATGGGCTTAAATGGTAAGGCTTAGGAAGGAATTACAATCTTTAGTGGTAAGATGAAACCTAAGGTAGTCCTATATTGGATGGAAGGACCAAAAAATTGAATTGAATGTGATGGAATAATTAAAGCTTAGAAGGTTAAAGTTGCAAAGGTTGGATTAAGAGGGTCTACACTCACTTGGTGGAATTTTATCCATGATGAGAGAGAGAGAGAGAGAGAGAGAAGGAAGGAAAGAAGACCATTGCCACATGGAAGGCTATAGTTGCAAATATTAGAGATGCTTATGTACTTGAGGATTATGAAATTGAGTTGCACAAAAGGAGACAATTTCTAAGGTAAAAAGAGTTGGATGTGAACTCTTATACTGAGAAGTTTCAAACATTGTGCATGAGGCCAAGAGCTATAGAAGATGAAAAAGTGAAAGTAGCAAGGTATCTTAATGGTCTCAAGTGGACCATACAAGATTAGATGAGTCTCTTGACTCCTAATATGGTTTAGAAATACCACCAAATAGTAGTAAAGATTGAAGAAAAGTTAACAAAAAAGAAACATTCAAGAACTACTAGAGGTAGAGGCCAAGGAAGAAAAAATAGAGGATAGAGGGGTGGATATGGGGGTAGAAGTTTTAAGAATAATACTCAAGAAGAGACAAAACTTATTGAGCATAAATAAGGAAGTTCAAACATAGGAAATTCTAACAAAGGAAGGAACTCTAATAGAAAATTTAGAGGTAGAACTAGTGGTCAAGGAAGAGGTTATTACTTTACAACTATGAAGTGTTACCACTGCAACCATATGGGACATCTTGCATACAAATGTCTAGAGAAAGAATCTACTTCACATGGAGGAGATAAGAGGGTAAACTATGTCCATAAAGAGGTTAGTAGTGGAGGTAAACATTTTGAGGTATGCCTAGTCTTAGAAGGAGAGAACTTCAAGATGAGGAGAACATTGATTAAGAAGCCAATAAAAGAAGAACCTTGTCAAATAAGGTCACTATTTAGAGACTTATATCTGGATGATATACTCATTTTTAGCAAGGCTAAAGAAGAACATCTAAGTCATTTATAGATTGTTTTTGAGAAGCTATATCATGAGAAACTAATGATAAACTTGGAGAAGTGTGAGTTCATGAAGACAGAGCTAGTATACCTTGGATTTGTGTTATCCCAAGGCAATCTTAAGATGGATCCAGGAAAATTGGAACTCATTCTCAACTGGCCTACCCCAAGGACTAGAATAGAGGTAAGAATTTTTCATGGTTTAGCTCAACATTATAGGAAGTTCATTAAGAAGTTTGGTGTTATTTATGCTCCTATGCTTGATACTATAAAAGGAGGAATGAAGACTAAATTATTTTTTAATGAGAAAGCTAAACATGGATTTGAGTTATAGAAGAAGAAGATTTCCACTCAACCAATCTTGGTTTTACTAAGCTTTGAGATATTGTTCATAGTTAAGTGTGATACTAGCAATATGGCTATTGGTGTTGTTTTAATCCAAGGGGGAAGACTAGTGACTTTTCATTGTAAAAATTTAAGTGATGCTAAGAAGAAGTACTCTTCGTAGACACCTAAATCAATTTATCAATTAAAACCCTATTCATATATTAAATTAAATAAATAGTCAAAACTATTTAATTTAATCTTACATCCCTTATTTGTTAAAAAAACCATTTAATAAATTATCCAAACCCCTAAAAATCCCTAAACCCTATCTTTACCCCTAATCCAACCCATTCACCCATACTAACCTCACTTAGCTACCTAACTAACCCATCTCATCAAAGCTAAGCAACTTACCCCCTAACCCCCTTTTCTAAACTAAGTCTAATCCCACTCCTAAACATGTGAACAACTTTAAGCAAGGGTTAAGACTTGCTAACCCAAGCCAAAGTCAACAAGCCTCCCTTATCATCTTCCATCCCTATCCAAGATCATTAATGGCTCTTACATGCAATTAATGCCTCTTACATCCCTCTTTATGACTCTTACATCCCTATTACACACTCATCCTCCCTCATTACTCCCTTTGACCAACTATTATCCCATCCCCTCACACTCATCCTCCTTGTGACAAGTGTCACTCCCCTATTGGCTCTAAACAAGCACAATCCATGTGCTTCCCTTTGAAAGCATCTTAGCCCTCCCTCACCATTATTCCATCCTTGAATCTTTGCCCTTTTTTTCATTACCTATTGGCCTATTAATAAAGCCCTTACCTCTCACAATCAATCATCCACTTTTATGCAAACTTATAATGTTATTTTGAGAGCCTAAAAACTACTAAAATACTAGCATAGTTCTGAAATCCATCCATCACTCCATTGTTGAAACACTCACCTATATACACACTTGGTAAAAGCCCCCCACCTATTGGAAGCTTGAGCACAATGTGAGCATACATTCCCATCCATCAGCGACATATCTATGTCATCATAGGTTATACTATAAGGAGCCTACCATTCTTGGTTTGCCTTCCTTCTTGGTGATAACCTTGGTCCTATCTTAAGTATTAGCTTATTTAGTTTTGTGAATGCTTTTATTAGTTAGTATTCCTTTATGGCACTACTACATTAGTATTCCTTTATGACCTAGAGATTTATTCTCTAGTTGAAGCACTAAGGAAATGGAGGTACTACTTACTTCTAAAGGAAATTTTAGTCTTTTTAGACAATTAGGCATTGAGTTTCTTAAACTCACAAGACAAGATCAATCATAAACATATGAAATGGGTGGAGTATTTTCAAGCCTACATATTCAACATTAGATACAAGAAGGGACTGTAGAATAAGGTAGCAGATGCATTAAGTAGAAGATCCCTAACCATACAAGAGGTACAACTATAGAGCATAGGTATTGAGAGATTTAAAGACCTATATGAAAAGGATGAAGACTTTATATAAATCTACAAGGTATGTCAATAGTACAAGAATCATTTTTAGAGAAAAGTCTCTAACTATATTGTCCAAAGTGATCCATTATTTAAAGAAAGCTAGCTATGTGGTCCTAGAGGGTCAATTATAGAAAATATGATTCAAGATAATCACAATGGTGCACTTAGTGGGAATTTTGCAGTCAATAAGACCCAAGAGTTAGTGCAGAGGTTTTATTTTTGGCCTAGGATGAATTTGGACATTAGGAAGTATGTAGAGAGTTATGTAGTGTGCCAAAAGGCAAGGGGTACATCTTCCAATGCATGCCTTTATCAACCTCTTTGCATTCCAAGAAGACAATAGGAATGTTTGAGCATGGACTTTGTGTTAGGTTTTCCAAGAATAAAGCAAGAATTTGACTGTATATATGCCATAGTTGATATATTTAGCAAAATGGCCTATTTTTTTCCTTACAAGATAGTTCATAATGCTTTCCACATAGCATATTTTTTCTTCAATGAAGTAGTGAGGATAGATGGGTTACCTCTGAGTATAGTCTCAGATAGAGTATTCATGAGTCACTTTTGGAAAACATTATAGGCAAAAATTGGGAACTATTCTATCTTTTAGGTTTACATATCACACACAAATATATGGCCAAATAGAGGTGGTCAACAAAAGCCTAGGAAATCTAGTGAGATGTCTTACAAAGGAGTATGGATAGATTTGGGACCAACTCCTAGGACATGTAGAATATGCCTACAATGATACTGTGAATAGGACTACTGGAAAGAGTCCCTTTGAAATAGTTTATGGTCTAAAGGATGGAGCCAAGGGTAGTAGTTATTCTAAAGGCTTTGCACATTCCATGAAAGAGGTGCATGAAATAGTGAGAAGAACTCTACAAGAAAACATAACAAAGATCAAGCAAAAGATAGATGAAAGGAAGAAAGATGTTCAATTCCAAGTAGGATATCTAGTCAAGGTTCATCTAAACAAGACTAGGTAATAGAAGGGAGTCCCCCACAAGTTTTAGAGAAAATATTAGGGCCATGCACCATTCTGGCCAAATATGGAAATAATGCATACAAGTTTGAGCTCCTTGAAAATATGGGTCTATCCCCAATCTTCAATGTTGCAAATATTATTCTATACAAGGGTCCTACACTAGATCTAGACTAGAGTCTTATATAGGCTATAAAGGAGGTAGTAGACCTTAATTTAACTCCTACACTAGCTAAAAAGGTAGAGAATATACTAGATTCTAGGGCCTACAAGAAGACTAGGCAGAGAACTTACTATGAGAATCTAGTGAAATGACATGGACAAGAAGATGTAGAGGCCACTTGGATCAAGGAGACTAAATTCAAGAAGTTAGGAGTAGATTCCAACTTACTCAATCTAAGGATGGAATGAACTCATCATTTGGGGAGGATGGTGTAGGAGCACCCAGGCTTAGTCCTCAAACTTGTTACAATTTTGGTGACCACTGACCTTAGCCAAGTCAATGATGTTGTTTTGACCTTAGATTTATTTCTTGTGTGTTCCTAGGTGGATTAGACTAAGATCAATCCAACCTACTTGATTGTTTCTCTAGTAGTTGTTAGTGCTAGATTAGGCATAAAGTGGGAAATGTAGATCTTAAAATCTTTAAGGCTTGGCAAAGGGTAGAAATATTCCTAACATAGTTCCTAGGATTTTTCTACATAATTCTAGGTTGATTTGAGACCCTTAGCATGATTATAGAAAAAATATGTAAAAGTTGTCACAATGTTACTTGATGACATTTTGCAATTTTTGAAAATTGCATGACAACAAACGAAAAGATATGATTCTCTTCAAGGCATCATTACGGGATATTTTCATAATTGCATAAAATCAAGGGTAGGGATGAATTAATCTTCTAGGATCCCATTTTCTAAGGTAAAGTGTGATGTAGTGGACTTTTGAAAGTGGAATAGAGTTAAAAAAACTATTTTGGAGTGACAACCATCTTGCATGAAGAGTAAATATGTTTTATGGATTGATTTGTGTGATTTAGTGTTGAATTTTTGTAGAATAGATAGATTCAAGAATTTTCTATTTAGTAACTAAGTCGATTTGAGTTTATTCATGTAGATGTAGAAATTGTTTTGTAAATAGATAGTTTATTGGGGCAATAGTTCATAGTTTTTGGTTTCATGGCTCCCTCGTAGTTCTCTACCATATAAATCATTATGGGTCAGAGGCATATGTTAGGGAAGCCATTGGAGTTTGTGTGTGTGTGTAATGAGGAGCTCTAAAACATAGGTTAGCTAATTTTAACATTGTGCCCTAGGTGAAATCAGCAAGCCTAACTAGGTGCATGACAATGCAAAATTAATGTGTATGTGTAGGGGAAAGAGTGAGGGCATTGAACCAAGTATGATTTTGGAAGCCTACACATCCTATAGATGCCTAGGAGTGAGATTGGGACTTGGACAATCCATTGAGTTAGATTTTCAAGTAGAAATTTGGAATCAACACAACTTTAGCCCTATTAGTCCTATTAGCCCTACATTTTAGGAACCCATTGTACGAATGACTTAGGGACTGAAGACCACAAAAATAGTCAAGGTCTCTAAATAGGGTATTTGAATGTCAAGTTTGTATGTCTCTAGGGTTGTTTGGAAGTTTTGGGAAAGAACTGGGAAAAACCCACTAGCTAGGGCTAATTGACCAATTAGGCATATTAGGCCAAAACCATAGCAAATCTAGAACTTGATATAAAAACCCTAAATTCCAAGTCCAAATGGAGATAGTTTGAATTCAAGTAAGTGGTTTAGTGATGTATATACAACCTGTAGCATTGGAGAAGACAATTTGGTGAAGTTGTCCTTGGAGACCTCCAAGGAAGAGTGAAGACTTGCAACATCCTAATGATAGTTATCCCTCAAGGTGAAGCACAAAGGAGCTCACTCATAGAGTGGAGTTAGTGAAGTCTTAGTTTAGTATTTCCAAGACTTATAAGGCCCATAGAAAGGATCTTAGGGTCTAGAAAAGACTAGGTCTAGTATAGCTTAGATATCAATTGTGCAAACACACCTTAGAGAGATTTATTAATGGAAAATAAGATACTAAGAGGGAGGGGGTGAATTAGTATCTTAAAAAATTTCACTTTAAAACTAATCACATAAATCCACACCTAATTTTTCTCATAGATCTATCATTAAAAATATAATGTTGAAATATAAACAA
This sequence comes from Cupressus sempervirens, assembly GCA_028749045.1. Classification (NCBI taxonomy): domain Eukaryota; kingdom Viridiplantae; phylum Streptophyta; class Pinopsida; order Cupressales; family Cupressaceae; genus Cupressus; species Cupressus sempervirens. The sequence goes on from CM053787.1 coordinate 590,581,780, forward strand.
AATACATCATATCTATAAAAAGTTCAACACATGACACAATGATTTGGTTACCAAGAAATACTTCAAGATGAGGGTAAAACTAGGGTGGGGATGAAGCCCAAAAATCTTCACTATTGCAACAATAAAGTTAAACTTTTATGGCTTCAATGTTTGATCATAAAATATGATCTACCCTATGAGGGGTATATCTTGTTAAAAGCTTAAGAGACTATTAGGTCACCTTGTTAAAGGATTTTACACTCACAGTGAAGTAAAGACTCTACTAGGAGGTTTACATAGATCTATTAATACCACTCTATTAAGATATTTACCCTATCTTAATTAAAAATAATTGATTCAGTACCTAACCCTTAGTTTTCTTTGCAAGCTGGTCTTGGGTCTCCTCTTTCTTGTATCTTTGTGTAGATGCTCAAAAATGGTTCACATCGATGGTTTCATCACTTCTTCATACTAATTCATCCCATTTTCTCATTCTAATAACTCCAATCTTTTGTCCAAATTTATCATACTTTATTATTTGTATCCTCTTCCACATCAATTTCAATATCATCAGAAATTGTATCAAATCAACTTGAAACCATTTCAAATCAACTTGAAATCACCCCAAATCAACTCAAAATCACTCAAAATCAGTCTTAATCATCATGAAACACATCAAACATCTCAAATCAATCATCATTTGTCCATTACTAGGTATTTTTGTGGCTTTCAGTGTCTTGGAAACCTATCAATCTATCAAGTCTTATCAATTTTACCTTAGCACAGTCATGGCTCTTAGTGCTAGGTCAAACTATTATTCTTGCCATCTGATCTTTGACATTGTCGAGGCTCTTAGTGTCAAATCATGACATCCTCAAACCACTTTAATAATATTGATAATGTTCATCAATATTATTATGATCAACCTTATCAATCAATTTCAATCCTATAGCATTTACAATGTTAGTTAAATGTTATGTATCAATCAATTCATGTCATGTGTCCTTGGCATGTTATCAATTTCAATCAATCAATCAATTTTACCATGGCTTTGGTCTATCTATCATCATCATATTCAATCCATATAATTATCACATCTTCATCAAAGGATATCATCACACTTATTAAATCAAACTAGCCATCATTTTACTAATTTTCTCTATAGGATTAAATAACCCATAATTTAATCTCATTATTCTTACTAATTATTCTTCCTAATTTTCCTTTTCAATTAATTAATTTTATTAATTAATTGATTCATCATCTACAAACCATGGAAATTCACAATTTCCTAAGTTACATTTTCCATCATTATTCCATTTTTACTAATTTCTATTTTGTGGAATAAAGGATATTTAATTCAAATATTCCATGAAATATTGACATTATCATGACACTTGGGTATGAAACCTCACGGATTCTCCTTTGACACTTGGCTAAGAGATGTCATAATCCAATATTTTTATTCTCTTACACATGCCCATATTTGGCTTCTTTGTCATAGATTCTTGGCTTTAAGTGGGTTGAGGTGTCTTATTATGCATCATATATTCTCTTCCACATTTAGCCAAGTTTGACTTCCATGCATCATACAATCTTATACTTGGCATCTTTTGTCATATGTGTCCTAGATAATATAGAATCCTAGCAAGTCTTTAATGATGATAAGAGTTTGCAATTGTTTCTTAAAAATGACAAAGCCATTTTTGAACCTGAGTCTTGCGAGGACAATGAAAATAACAAAAGTGGTGAGGTTCAACTGAAAAGCAATATTATTCCCCTTTATTTTGTAGCTCTAGAAAAGTTGTTTAACAGACACGATGCCTATGTTAGGTGGAAAAGAATAGGAAAGGGACCTACCATAGGTGAATATGAAGGATTGAACATTGGAGATGTCCATAGTTCCAAAATAATTAATATTGGAAAATGTTGTACTCTCAAAGAGAGAGAAACTGCAAAGAAATTATTTGAAGAATATAGACATGTCTTTGCTTGGAGCTATGAAGACCTAAAGAGCTATAGAGGAGGAGAGGTGAAACATCGGATTCCTCTCAAACCAGATGCAATACCTTTCCATAAAAAGAAAAGAAACTATAATTTGAAGGTTGCAGATGCCATTTTCTAAGAAGTTGATAAAATGTTAAAAGCAAGGATCATTTATCCTATTCATCACTCTACCTAGATAGCCAACACAGTATCTATCAAGAAGAAGAACACAGAGATAATGATTTGTGTAGATTTCTGTAATTTGAATTAGGTATCTCTCAAAGATAATTTTTCTCTCCCAAACATGGACCATTTGTTACAAATAGTTGCTAGATCTGAGATGATGTCTATGCTTGATGGCTTTTTAGTTATAACCAGGTCAAAGTAGAAAAGAAAGATCAACATAAAACAACATTCACAACTCCTTGGGGTACATTTGCATATCACAGGATGCCTTTCAAATTGATCAACATTGGGGCTATGTTCTAAAGATGTATGAGTGAGACCTTCATTGATATGAAAGATTGAATAATAGTCATATACCTGGATGATCTCACTGTGTTCTCCAAAAAAAGGAAAGACCATATGGAGGATCTGAGAAGAGTGTTACAAAGATGCAGAGAGCATGGGATTTCTCTCAACCCAAAAAGGTTAGTTTTTTGTTTGACTGAAGGAAAACTACTTGGACATATAGTGTCATAGGAAGGCATTAAAGTTGATCATGACAGAGTAGAGGCCATCTAGAGACTAAGCCTACCTATAAATAAAATAGGAGTTAAATCTTTCTTTGGCCAGGTGAATTTCCTTAGAAGGTTTGTTCTCGATTTCACAGAAACTACTAAGCATATAGTAGATATGATGAAGGGAAATTAAAGTTTCAAATGGAGTGAGGAAGGAAAGTGAGCTTTTCAAGATATAAAAACTAGTGTTGCTAATGCCCCTATGCTATGTCATCCAAATTACAAGCAAGACTCTATTATTTATTGTTATGCTCCAGAACATACATTATCAGCTATTCTTGTGTAGAAGAATGATGAAGGAATACAAGATCCCATTGATTTTATGAGCATACCTTTGAAAAATCATGAACTGAAATATTCACAAATTGAAAAGCATGCTTATGTAGTAGTCAGAGCATTTAAGAATTTCTGTTTCTACATCTTACATTCACATTCTATTGTCTTTGTCCCAGACATAGCAGTAAAAAGTGTACTAATGTAACAAGAAGTAGGTTGCAATGTCAGAGGAGTGTGGGTGGCAAAGATATAGGAATATGATATTGAGATTAAACCTACCAAGCTGATAAGAGGAAATGCTCTATGTAGAGCAATTGTAGAAAACAAAACCACTGGAGAATTAGAAGAATCAGATGAGAAGCAATTGGTGCTAGCAATAGGTCTCTATGATTCATGGTTCAAAAAAATTTATTACCTTTTAACATATGGTGAATGTCCAAAAGGTTTGAATTCAAAACAAAGAAGAGATCCTAAATTAAAAGTGGCCAAGTATGTGATTTGGAATGGCAAGCTTTTCAAAAAGGCTATTGATGGTACATTCTTGAGGTGCGTAGATAAACCACAGCAAGAAAAGCTGTTGAAAGCATTTCATGATGAGGCCTATGGAGGACACTTCTCTTCTTTAGTTACACCTTTTAAAATACTAAGGCAATGCTATTACTAGCCTGGGATGTTCAAAGATGCATATGGATGGGTAGTGAACTGTGAAAAGTGTAAAATGTTCTCTAGTCACCCTCAATTAGCTGCCCTACCATTAAGACCTATTATCATTGAAGGACCTTTTCAACAATGGGGCCTTGATTTTATTGGTCCTATCAATCCCACATCCACTGCTAGTCATCAATACATCATAACTGCAACTGATTACTTCACTAAGTGGGTAGAAGCCAAAGCTACGAAGAAGACTACTGTAGAAGTAGTGTGCAAATTTATAAAAGAAAACATTTTGGTCAGGTTTGGTGTCCCTATTAAGTTAGTAATGGATAATGCATCCTATTTTTCTTCAATTGAAATTACTAACTTATTTTTTGAGTATGGGATTATCATTAGTCATTCATCTAATTATTTCCCTCAAGGGAATGGATAGCTAGAGTCTAGCAATAAGAATTTAATTAATATTGTTAAGAAGCTAGTCTCAGATAATCAGAAAAATTGGCACAAAAAGATTCATAAGGCACTTTGGGTAGACAGAGTGACACCCAAGAGGGCAATTGGTATGTCCCCTTTTGAATTGGTTTATGGAACTAAAGCTGATCTACCTTTACCATTGGAATTGGCCACAAGAAAACTTAGAATAGTAATTGAAGATGATGTCTATAAGGATGGTCTAGAAAAGAGAATCTTTTATCTAAGTAAACTAGAAGAAGAAAGGATGGAAATTGTTGATCATATCACATAGCACCAAATGCGAGTAAAAGAACTATTTGATAAGAGAACAAAACTGAGGAAATTCATGGTAGGAGATAGTGTGCTACTTTGGGACAAAAGAAAGGCCCTGAAAAAAATGCATAAAAATTTTGATGCTCTATGGAAGGGTCCATTCATAATTCAATAGGCATTCAAGAAAAATTCTTTCAAACTGGCATATGAAGATGGTGAAGCACTACCCCTAACTTATAATGGTCAGGATCTCAAGCTCTACCAAGTTACAGATTGAAAACAAGTAACCCTTGTAATGTACCATAGATAGACTTAGTGTTGTGTGTGTCTTAGTTAGCCTTCCCTTTCCGGTGTCTTTTCCTTGCTTTCTTGTTTTGTTTTGTTTTTGTTGTGTTGCCACCTTTTATTTTCTTCTATGAAACCATAGATTCTAAGTCCCTTTGCTTGGGCATACTCTACCCAAGTCCCCAATCAGAGCTAGCTATTGCCCCACTTTTCACCATATAAAAATTTTGCAAAGTGGAAAGTGAACTAATGTCATGTTTTGTCAAAGTCTGATCAATAGGTCTTTCCTTTTTAGATGCTGAGTTTCTCCATCAAGTTTTCATCTTTTCCCTTCTCCCATGTCACATATAGCTCGGGTGGGTATTTCTTGATTATCATGAGTCTTAGGGGTAATTTAGAGCCATACTCGATGGAGATTCTCAAATTGTGCTGCATCATTTGAATTTGTTGTAGCTCATTTAGTCTAGAGATAGAGAAAATTGAATTGGCAGAAAATCAAGTTCTGACTTCTCCTTAGCAGGTTTTCACACCCTGAAGGTGAATTTCTGCAAAGGCTAGCAAATGCTATTTGTAAGCTTTATTGAAGTAAAGTGAATCATGTTATGAAAAGATCATTCAGCTGATGTCATGATTTCACAATGAGAATCATTTTAAAGTCTGAAAAATAACTAGAATAGTGATTGGCAAAAAATTAGGAAAGAGCTTCTCTGTGGCAGATTCCAAAGTCAAAAATTAGTTTTTCAAAAAGGTGTATGTAAAGGAATTAAGAGAGCCAATGGGTCCCACCTATCACTTGCGAAGTCAGTTTTGTGTTTTTTGGAGGCTTAAAATAAAGTGAATAGGGTAGAAGAAGTAAAACAATGGGCATTAGCAGAAAACAAAGTTTCTTCTTCTCCATAGTGGGTTTTTGCACCCAGAAGGTGAAACTCCGCAGCGATCTGTAAATGCTATCTGTAGGCTGAAACAAGGAAAGGTAAGCCATATTATGGTCAAATAATTTAGGATTATTATGTTTTCATAGTGGAAATTACTCAAAACCTATTAAGATGATCAGGGTAAGCATCGTCGAAAAACTCAGAAGTAGCTGCTCCTTTGGCGAACTTCAAACCAAGAGGTAAATTTTTCACAAAGGCCTAAATAGAAAGGTAAAGTTACTAACAGGCCCCATTTTTTGCTTGTGAAGCCTCTTTTATGTTTCCCAAAGATTTTTAGTAAAGTTCTTAGGGTAGAAAGATAAAAGCGAAAGCTTAAGAGGAAAATCAAAAATTTCCTTCTCTGCTACGGGTTTTCTACCCTCGAAGGCCATTTTTTGCATTTCAAGAAAAATCATTCCTGCAAGCATGGTAAGTATGTGAGTTGATTGTAGATTATTTTGGGTAGGCAAATATAAGAAAATTAGTGGATTGATTAGGTTTTCACAAACAGAATTGAGTTAAGTGGATTTTTCCCAAGGAAGTACTCCGTTCTTATTTTTTTGAAAGATGGGTGAAAATGAAAAGTAAACCAGTAATTAATGAAAGTTACCATTGAGCCAACGGAAATAGTGAAAAGATAAAGATAAATCCATTAGAACCTTTACTTTCACCAATCTAATGGATTGACCCTTAATTCTGCTCATGTGGCATGATTTATGAAATTCAATGGGAACATCTAGGGTTATTCTATAAAGAGGGAAGTAACAGATTTTCAAACTACTGTTTACTATTATACTATTGTATCAAATAGTGCTTTTAAGTAATTTTCAAAGTTATAGAGTTTGCTTCTTGTGTCAGTTGCAACTGTTTGTGTTTTTAATATCATACATCAAATAAAATGGCAACAAGATTTGCGGGTTTCAATGGATTGGGTGGAATTAAGTCAGTGTGGTCGACTATCACAGATACTTCACTCCATTTCTATGATATGCAAGATTTTCAAAGGAGATTAAGAGTAGAGTCAGTTCATCCCATAATGAAGAAACTTTGGGGAAGTGGATTAGTGGAAGTAGTTGGGTTCCCTATAGTAGTACAAGCCCCAGAGTTGATTTTGGAATGCATCAATCATTACAACCTGGATACAAGGTAGATTCTATTGCCTGACTAAATAGTGTTGATTTCAATTGATCGACAAGTAGTGGTGAATTACTTGTGGATTCTAGAATGGGAGGAGTTCTTTGATTTAATGATGAGTGGAGCTATGTTTGAGTTCTCCTTGAAGAAGATGGTTTGGAGGATGGAGATCATGCAGTCTTGGTTTCAAAAGCCAAGGGGAGCCAAGAGTAAAGTCCCTAAAACTCTTTTCGGCATAGACCTCAAACCAAAAATTGTTGACATTTTGGTTCTGTTGCATCAACTCAAAGATGAGGTAAAAGCTTTTAATTTTGTAGAGCAGTACTTCTTTTTAGTGCAAGTTATTTGCTCAAACACACAGTATATTGGCTGGGTGTATGAGGTTAGTGAGCATCTTTCTAGGGCTCTCAGTGCGGCTAAGTTTTATAATTCATTATATATGTCCTCTTTCTTGATATAAATGTTGGCATCTCTTCAATTATGGCCAAGACTCCCTAGAATTGAGAATTTTCTCGATAATGTAAAAAGTTATGAGTTTTATCCATGCTTGAAAATACAGAATAGTTATGCAGAATACATCTGGGTAAATGGTGCACTCACCATGAGGATTTGTAGGGAGCTCCAAGGGTGTCTAGAGAAAATATTTAGTCTAGAAGCGATGGTGACAATCAGCCAATTTGGCAGTTATTTCATTCAGTTCTCATCATTTTCTTATTTGCATCCTGCAGTGTTTGATGGATTCCTACTGAAGCTGCCTAGGTACCCAAATGATATGATTGTACTCATGGAGATCGTGAGGCAAGAAATACAACTGAACATGTTGAGCACCATCCTAAGGAAGAAAGGGTATGAATTCCCTATAAAATTCAGAGCATACAATTGTGAGACTAGATCAGATGCAAAGAATATACTCAAAGCATTTGAGAGTAAATACAAATTGGAAGAATATGAGGTAGTAAGGCCCATGTTTGATCTGAATGGATATGCTAGAGATGTGCTTCAAATTGGAAGTGTAATCAAACATGTGACAACCATGGAGGATTATTGGGTAGACTATAAAAATGAACTAGAGATTCAAGATCGTGCCTTTGCCAGATTTACAATTGATCAAGTAAAGACATATGGTATAAATTTAAATGTGGAAATGTTGGAAGACGATGGTCAAAATATGTACAGTAATACATATTTGAAAAATTTGAGCAATACTCCCATTAGCTTTGAACCATATGTTGACATAGAAGAAGATTTTGAAGTCATGATGGCAAGAATTATCAAAAGGACTGGGAATTGGGTTGAGTGGATAGCTAAGAAAGGCCGGAGCAAGAGCAAAAATACTCAAGCTTCTCTAGCTGCAGCTACTCTTGCTTCATCTCAAAGTGCCACACCCAGTGCTACTACTACACCTACTCCAGGCCTAGCTCAATCTGTAGGAGGAGGTGATCAACCCCCAGAGAAGAATGTTCCAATAGCCCCAACCTGTTAAGGCAGATCACTACCAGTCATTGGAGCTCAAGCCGAAGCTGAAAAAGAAACTGAAGAATAGAAAGATGGATCTCTTTCCCTAGTCTCACCTCCACATGCCACTCCAACCCCATCTCCTCAAGCTTCTCCAGTCTCATCTCCTCATGTCACCCCTACCTTATCCCCTCATCATAGCACTACACCATCTATAAGTGCTCCTTTTCTAAAACCCACTAGCTCTCCTATTCAAATAGTAGAGATTGGAGATGATAAAAGTAGTAGTAGTGAATCCACTGAGTCTAATGAAGTTGCAAAGAAAACTCAAGAAGAAGAGAAAGCTCCAGGTTCATCTAGGCTTCTTTCTCGAGATCCAAAGACCCCCTTTTTTGCAACTACAGCGACAACGACTCCAGTGAAGAAGAAAATGTTTAGCATTGAATCACTTGGAACAGCCTCCAAAGTGATTAATATAGAGTCTTGGCTTGAGGATACTTTGGAGAAGAAGCAAAAAAGAAAAGATGAAAGTGTTCCTTCAAAAGATATTGTATCTCAAGTAGTTGGCTCAGGATCTACCATAGTAAAAGCTAAAAAGTAGAAGACCTTGTCAATATTGGGACAAGATCCAGAAATAGGGCACTTAACTATGGAGGTAGCAAAACCAAACAAGGTAGGGAGAATTGAAGATATGATGCTAGAGGACTCCACTCTACATTCAATTGATCTGGAAGAGGTGAGACATGATACAAAGGTAGGCCTATGGAAATCGAGTAATGAGGTGATAGAAGAGCAACTAGAGAACCTCAAGTCATTGAAGATCAGAATGAAAGCTGAAATAGAAGAGTTAAGAAGGTTCATCAGGCAATTAGTTGTTCCATTGGCAACTATTATTGGTGTGCCTACCACTAAAAATCCTTTAATAAAGGAGGTACAAGCCTTCATATCATAGCTCCAAAAAGATAGGCATTTTGGTCATATTGGAAAGGAATGGTTCGAGAAACTCAATGTAGATGGAGTTTCCCTAATCGATCAAATTGGGAATATTATCCTCCAACTAGAAGTTGAAAAGGATAATATTATGTCTAATAGTAATACCTTGGCTGGAGAAAGAGCGAGGTGTGTAGAATGTATTTTTCTCTTGATGATGGTTATTTAGATGAAAGCAAAGGATGAAATTGAAGCAAAGATTCTTAAGAAGGGAAATGAACCTCTGAATGAATGGCTCCAGAGTATGTAGTTCAAGCTGGAAATGATTCAAGAGGCTAAGAAAGGACTTAGAGAAATAGGGGACAAAGTGAAGAAGACCCAGGACAGAGCATTTGAGCTTATGCGAGGATTGCACACTGAGTCACAAACCAGTGGACAAGGGAAATATTTCTTCAATATAGAAGTGATGAAGAATAATTTCTCTACATATTTAAGTAACATGTTCAAGATAGCTTCAAGTGGTCAAAATAGGGCAACAAAACTGCAAACACTTGGTGGATGCATGCACGTGGCTGCTAAAGAAGTGGCAAGTCAGCTGAATGAAGTAAAAGAACTAGCTCTAGAGCATTCAAGGTGTCTTTTGAGATTCACCAACGTGCAAGTACCCAATCATGAAGAGTTGATTCCCATCATGGTGGCTGCTAAAACATATAGGATAAAAATTGAAAAGGGGTAGAGGTCCAAGTGATTTAGATTACCCCCTTTTCATTTTTTGTTGTAATTTTTGAAATCTTTGCTAATATTTTGATATGATAAATTGGCATTTTTCCATTTGTCATCAGGAGAAGATGAACCGATTAACATTCCTATTGTAATAGCCATCTCTCAAATCCTATATGTATAAAATTCAATGATTAATCAAAGGTCAGAAATTTTTTGGTGTGAAGTACTATTTTGTTGCAGAGATAATTGAATGGTATTTTGTTTCAATCATTTTTTGTTCCAGTAGATTTTGCGATTAGTGAGTATTTCCTTTCTATATTCTAGAGAACTAAGAAAGAATAGAGTTTCATATCCCCTATTTTTTAGAATACAAATGAATGTAATAAGTATTTTTATAATTCATTTGACGAAAGGATTCCTTTAGTTTTTCTGATTTATCAATCATAGTTTAGATTTGAATTTCAAATTATTCTAGTCATATGCGAATAGATTTATGGATTCATAAGAAGTGTGGATACGTGAATCTATTTCAGTATTTAGAAGTCTTTCATGCTTGAATTAAGTTCTAGTTAGGTTTAATTTGGTTTTCCTCTTTTGCTCTTGGGTTAAGAGCATACCCCATATTAGCTTTAGGAATAAAACACAATTCCTTGAACATCGTTCACATAGGGAGCTATACCTACCAATTCAAAGAGAAGTTGATAATCGGAGAAAGGCTTTTCAACTGTTGTAAGTGGGTTTTGTTCATCATTTGGGTGTTAAGAGTCTTATTCTTACAAGAAATAAGAAAGGACAAATCTATTTACCAACAAAAATGAGCACTCTTTCTCTCATTTTCGGTCCCTAGTTTTTGAATCTTTTGCACTCTTGCTATCACACTAAAGTCACAACTTCAAGCATTCTCATAGCATTATCATCATCTTAGGTTTTTGCTTCAATTTTTGTGTGCACTATAGGAAACTTTGGAACTACATCATTTGGAGAAGAAAGAAGGGCATGGGAGCTACAAATGAAAGAGGGAGTTTTAACATTGTTTGCTTCTTTTGATTAGTTTGGCTTTCATGGTAGACTAGTGGATGCTAATGTATGTTGATTGAGTTTGTGATTTTCTCATAGTATGTTATTCATTTAACCCATTTTCTAGGTACTATACTTTGATCTAATCTCCTAATCTAATAACTTTGTTTAGTTGTTTGCTACTCTGATTTCTCTCTATCTTCTCTTCTTTTAGAGTTTGTCTTCACTACTTCACATGTGTCTAAGGATATTTTTCATTCTGTCTACCTCCTTCAAATGATTCTAGGGTTAGAATCCTCATTAAATAGATATTTTGTGAAGGTTCTAGATCTTGATTGATGACTTACACTTTATCATCTTTTGTCATTTCTATCCCATTTTTTGATTGGTTGAATTACATGCCTTGTGATTATTACTTTCTTCAATTACACATGATCAACTCCTTATTTGGCTCTATGAATATTATATATCATAGAAAATAATTTACATGTATGTGTGTGTCATTACGAACTTATATGTCAAAACTAAACTACTTGACACTTGAATTCTTTGACACTTAGTCGTGTTTACTTCTCCATGTTGTCACTCAACTTCTATAATCTTTTTTTTTTTCATCATTTAGTAACTTTTCAACATGCTTGGTCTTGACTATATTGCTCAATTGCTACTAAATACTCGAAAATAACTGTCCTACTTGGTATAAGCATTGTATGCTTGGCCTTTGCTAAATAACTTAGTCACAGTGATGACCTTATAATATTCCCTAGTAAATGACTAATTGTTTGGACACTAATCAAAAACATAAGCTTAGAGATTAACATTCTCCCCCTTTGACATTAGTAGAAAAAGAATTTTTTCATGAATAAAATAATTATTTCTATCAAAAATGAGTACTCCCCATGAGACCATAGTTTGATTTTGTAAAATTTGATATCTAATCTTTGATCTGTGCATTTCTTCTCATTTTCTTATTCTTCCTTATCCCATTTTTATTTCATATCCCCCTTGTTTTTGTCACTCATGGAACTTGGGGCTATTGATTTTAATTGATACTTATCAAAGAATCCTTGATGACTTGCCACAATATTAGCATAGCCTTTATTTCATCATTCCTGTACTTGTTCCAAAATCTAAAACTAAATCTCTAGCTCAATAGCTAGATGAATGAATCGTTCAATATGTGATAAATGTGTCTCTTTCTCCAAAATGTCTTGGGAAATAGAGACCACCTTTTGATTAATCTCTATATTTGGCAATAACTAAAGTTGAATCAATGTCAACTTGTGCTTGATCTCTGTATATCTAACCATGAGTTTGACTAACCTTTTTCAACTAAATATTAGTTCACTATAAGAGGATGAGCTTGAACTTGCATTATTTCCACATGTAATAAGATTCTCTCTAATGTCTACATGTAATAACTCTTATGAGTGTGTAGTATATGTGTTAAAGAAGTCAATATCGCACAATTTCAAATATAAAGAATTGATGATTTTCAAAATTGTTTGTAGATTGGTGATTGATGTAGAAAGCTCAACTTGTTAATGGACAAGATCCTACGAGACTTTTTCTAGCACTTTATGCTCCATTCTTCTCTCATACTATTGTAATAATTTTTCATTAGTCTCTATGTCTTCTATCTGAATCTTATCAACTAAATATATTAGCTAATCCAAAAATGTATGTTGATTATTTAGATATATGATTCCAAATGCATCTATAAAAATATATTTGATAGTATGAAGTACCCATATTCTCTTCTACTCTCTTCTCAATTTCTCTTGATTTTCCTTATGGCTCAACAAGGTTTGTATCTCTTGCATCTACTGTAGTGTAAGATTATTCAAATCATACATAGGTAATGTAATTACCTCATCATATCTTATTGAATCATCATCTTCCTCTCCTAAATGAGTCACATCCTAAGATCATGAGGTGTATCACTAGGTAGTGATAATTGCAATTATTTCCCCATTTCACTTGATCTCAATGTTGGCTACTACACTTGTGTAGAAATCACCTATTACATAGGTTTCACAACTATAGGTTATGTAGAAAATTGAATAAGATTTTGAGTAGCCTTTTTCTCTTCATTTTTTATTTCATCCTCTACCAATTTAGTGCATGAGTCTTTATCAAAACTTGATCATCATCATTGTTCAAAGAATCATACTAAATTTCTTTGGATCCCAAAATAATTTTTGATTCTCCCAATTTCACACATTTCAAATATATTGTATTTGGAGGTAGTCTCTTCACTATTTAAATTTTTCTAGGTTCATCAAATGTGGTCTTTTCATCATCTTCCTCCTCCTCTTGTGTAATGATCAGTTTTCTCTTTGGCTTTGCTTGTACTTCAATTGGCTTTCTCTTCTTTGATGGACTTGTTGTTGATAGCTTGGTAGGGGATTATGTGATCCTTTTTCTTGGTGATGATAACCTTTCCTACATGTCCTTCTTTAGGTTGGCCTTTGCCTTAGGTTCTATCACAACAACCTTTTCCTACTTGGTGGTCTTTGGCTTCACAACAACAAGTTATTTTTCCTTGCCTTCCTCGGCCTTTGTAGGTCATCCTATCCCTTCTCCTCATTCTTTATTACCACCCTCAGAAACCATTCTCTTTCTTTTCTTCCCTACTTTGGGTGTATTAGTTTTAGTAGTCAACTAGGCAATTAAAGTCTCATATGCTCCAAATTGTTTGACACTAGCATCTATATATGTCCTCTTCTAAAAGTGCAATAATAGTTGAAATTGCCTCATCTAAATCTTCTTCATAGGGCATTGGCCTCATCCATGATACCCTCATAAAAATTGTTTGTGCATACACAAAATCTATATCCACAATAAAACATATTTCATCATAGTATTTTTCCACAACTAACTTTGGAATTCTCATTCTATTCCTCGTCTTAACTTTGAATTCTTCATAGTTTTCCATTATTACTTAAAAAATTTATCCCAATCTACTTATTAAATCACCTAACTACTCCATAGTTTTTCTATTCCTAGCCCATCCAACTATTCCAATGGTAGGAAAATAATCTTGTACATAGAAAAATATACAAACTAATAAGGATCCAAACTTACAAGATGTGTTCTTTACTTTTCTCACTACTTCTAGGTTCTTTTTAAGTTGGCAAAGTTGCAACTCAGTAAGATCATATGAATGATCCTTCTTAACAATTTTGTATCCCAAATACACTGCTACATAGGGTACACTATTCAATCTGGTAGATTGATAGAATTTGTGTGCAATCAAATGAACAAAAAATCAATTAATGGGCCCTTAATTTCATCAATTGACATGCCATGACCATTCCACTTTTCCTTAGATTTTCAATTTCATCATTTGGTCCACTTCTAATGCTCTTTGGTCAATCCAAGGTAGGGTACCGAGTTAACCTATGAATTATAGCCTTAGTGATCTTGATTGGCCCACCTTCTAACTATATTTTCATATCATGAATGTGGCTGAGCACAACCTATATCCATTCAAATTTTAAAACATTTGGAAATCCTAGGGCATGAGAAAGCCCTTTCTTAGCAACAATCTTGAACTCATCCTTCAACCATCAATTCATAGCTCCTCATAAGCTTCTCTTATTTTAAAATCTCTAATTTCTCCAACTTTTCATAAATAGCACAGTCTTAAATCTTGAACATTCAAGAATCTAGGTGGAATTGATGATAAAGTTCCAATATCATCAACAGTGTTTTCAATATTAACTAAATTTCTAAAGTTGGGTGGAGGACTTTGATCATTCCTTATGATTTGTGCACTATTTTCCTTCATCATTTCACTTCTAGGTGTCATTTTGAACTAGGGTTTGAAATAAAACTTTCAAAAATATTTTCACTAAATATTTAACTCATCACTAAGAATGATACTTACTTTGTTCCATAAATTTTTTGATTAGCTGTTGTGATTCTTTTGCTTTAGTCATTAAAATTGCTCCAATTGCCTTGAAATATTTTTGTAAGATCTTTGATTGCTTGATAACTGAAAACAAATGTCCAAATTCAATAAATACCTTAAAATTTCATTTTATATCTACAATTAATGTCTTTGTACTTAGTTGGTGTATGATAGCTAGCTCAGTCTCCATTTTAGCCTAGTTAAGGTTACTCACTCAGTCATAACCAATTCATTTGGTCAATATGTTGTCTTCCTTGATCACTTGGTCCATACTACAAATCTTGGTCAATATAGACTATACCACTGATGCTTGGTACCTAATGATTTTCATCTTCGAACTTGGTGCATATTTACTTATGCAAATATGAACTTTTATCACTTCTATGCTAGGAACTAATGTAAAACATAGCATTGAGTATACAGTTCCTACATACCTTCTTTATTTATTGAGATGTAGTGTGATCACCTTATCCTTTAGATTGGGTGACTGTAGTTCCATTTTCTCTATTGCTTCTAGCTCTTAATATCTCTATCCATGTTTTCTTTCCTTTAGGTTTTCCATTTCCATTACTTGGTGTTGGTGTCGATGTTCTAGTGTTTCAATTTTGACTGATGTGTCCAACTTTGAGACAGGAAAAATATACTATTTCTTCATTTAACCATTTCTTGTAATTTCCTTTGAAATGTGTTTTGATCTATTCTCTGAAATGTGTCCATATTCTCCAAGATAGTGACAAATGTACCATGTATTGTAATCCTAATTGTAGGAATTGCCTTTCCTTGTTGTATGAGTTTGTTTCTTAGGTAACTAGTTTGACCTTTTCTTGAGTCTATAGTCATGAGCTCTATGTCCATACTTTTGAAAATTATAGCAATGACCTTGGAATTTTGGTAACTTTATGGTTGAGTCATTGTTATTTGATCTACATTCATATGTTTGATGTCCTACTTTCTTACAATTAAAATAATTACCACTTGGTTTAGGTTTAAGAGTTTGCTTACAATTTCTACTCCTACAAATGTTGGTTGTGTGACCAATTTTCTCATAATGATGACATGTAGGTTTTCCTTTGAATTCTACATTCCTTTTTTTTCCACCTTTGGGTGATTCTCCTTCTTCTGTACATGAAGAAAGCTTGTTGTATCCTAGTTCAAAGGTGTCAATTTTTTATGTGACCTTAGCATTTCTTCAAAGTGTTTGATTACTTCATTTGGTTTATTCAATATCTTCATGAGTTCCTCTTCATGCCTTAACTCACTTTTTAATTTCTCATTCTATAGCCTTAGATTTTTGATCTCCAAATATTTTCTATTTGCTTCCTGATTTGCAATTACTAATTGATATATCATATCAAGCTGATTATTGATAAGATTTTGTACTTCAAATGATCTTTCTTCAATTCTACTAGCCATATATTGTTTGTCTTCTTTAGTCATGAGCTTGTCTTCCATTTCTTTCTTCTTTTGTTCAATTTCTTCACAAAGTGTAATTGATTAAATTTATTGTTCCATCTTGATATTTTACTTCTTTTACTAGGGCAATATTCTTCTCTAGAAATTTTGTCAATGTTTCATCATTGTTATTAGTCGTTCCACCATCCAGTGATCCTTCTATGTTAACTTCTTTTTATTGAGTGTCATTTAGCTAAATAGCTAACTCTTTTCTCCCTTTTAGGGTTTTCCTTCACTCCTCCTTTGCTCATTCTAATTGTTGTAATAAGATCAAGGTTTCAATCATCTAATTCTCATTTTTTTTCCCATCTTATACACTTCTATCTCCAGGATCTTATCCTCTCAACTTGTTATAATTCCTCACAAGAGAATTGAGCTCTAATACCAATTGTTGGAATGAGTACATGAAAAACCAATCACATAAATCCACACCTAATTCATCTCATAGATCTATCATTAAAACTACAGTATTGAAGCATAAATGAAATACATCACATCCATAAAAGTTTCAACACATGACATAATGATTTGGTTACCCAAAAATAATTAAAGATGAAGTTAAAAGTAGGGTGGCGATGAAACCCACAATTTTCACTATTGCAACAACAAAGTTAACTTGTTAAGGTTACAATGTTTGATAATAAAATTTGATCTACCCTATAAGGGGTCTGCCTTGTTAAAATCTTAAGAGTCTATTAGGTCTCACCTTGTTAAAGGATTTTACACTCATAATGAAGTAAGGTCTCTATTAAGAGGTTTACATAGATCTATTAAGACCACTATGTTAAGAGATTTACCCCATCTCGATTAATAAAAATTGATTTAGTACATGACCCTCAGTTTGCTTTACAATCTAATCTTCGGTCTCCTCTTTGTTATATTTCTAATCAGATCTCCTAATCTAATAACTATTTTTAGTCCTTCACTACTCTAATTTCTCTATGTTTGTTATGCTTTTAGGCTTTCTCTTCACTACTTTAAATGCACATTAGGATACTTTTCCTTCTCTCTACCTCCTTCATATGATTCTATGATTAGAATCTTCCTTAAATATATGTTTTATGAAGGTTCTAGATCTTGATTGACAGCTTACACTTCATCATCTTTTTCCATTTATATCATATTTTTCAAATTGGTTGAATTACATGCCTTGGGATTATTACTTTCTACAATGATGCATGATCAACTCAGTAGCTAGCTCTTAAAATATTAAATATCATAGAAAAGTTGGCCAAAATGGTTTACATATGTGTTTGTTTCATTAAAAACTTATATGTCAAAATTGAACTACTTAGCACTTGAATGATTTGACACTCGGTCATGTATACTTCTCCATACTATCACTTGACTTCTATAATCTTTCTTTCTTGGAACTTAGTAACTTTTCAACATACATGATCTCAACTATATTGCTCAATTGCTACTCAATACTTAGTAATCATGATCCTTCTAGGTATAAGGATTGTATGCTCTTCCTTTACTAGATAACTCATTCACAGTGATGTCCTTGTAATCTTTCCTAGTAAATGACTAAGTATTTGGACACTAATCAACAATAGAGGCTTAGAGATCAAGTGGTGTGATAGCCTTTTTTAAAGTTTTCATCAAATCCTCCTTCACCTTTGGATCAACAATCACCACTTTCCTTTTTTTTATTTCCTTGGACTCAACAATTGCTACCTCTTTGCCTTTTGATTCTTCAGCTTTAGTTGCTTCACCAAGTTCTTATCATCTTGTTTGCCTTTGGCTATCTAAAGTTGAACTTTGCAATGTTTTTTCTCAAGATCTTTAATTATCTTCTTTCTTTTCCTATCTATCTTGGACACTTTTGTTTCCATTAACATCTTAATCTTGCATGTCTCATAGGTAATGAATGCCTCAACATTCTTATCAATCTCTTTAGATAATAATGCAGTCACTACTGATGTAACTTCAACAACATTAACTTCATATTGCATTGGCCTTAGCCATGCAATCCTTGGTAGTATTGCATGTGCATAGGTCAAATCTATATCTATCAAAAAAAAATACATCATTAAAATAATTATCTATTACCCCCTTAGGTACTATCTTCCTATTTTTCATCTTATTCTTGAATTCTTCAAAGTAATTTTCCATTATTGCCTCAAAATTTTCTCCCAAATGATTGATTAGGTCACTTGTCTTCTTAATTATCAGTCTACTTCTATTCCATGGTATGTGCTAACAATGGGGAATAAATTTTGTACATAGAAAAATATACAAATAATTAGGGAACTAAACTTACATAATGTATTCTTTGCTTTCCTTATCATTCCAAGATTCTTTGATAGTTGTTGAAATTGTAGCTCAGAAATATCATAACTATAATATTTCTTTACCAATTTGTAACCTATTTCTACTACATGCAAGGAATGTTATTTAGTCAGCTATATTGATAGAATTTGTGTGAAATACATGTAGTGCAAATTCAATGATTGTATCTTTAATCCCATTAATTGACATTCCATGATTGTTCCATTTAGCCTTTGTTTCCTACTTGATAATATCCCTAGCACCACATCTCATTGTCTTTGGTCTATCTAAGGTAGGGTGGCTAGTGACTTGGCAAATGATAGCCTTGTTTATCTTGATTGGTCCACCCTATATCTTCATATCATGAACTTAGCACAACACAATCTTTATCCATTCTACATTAAATACCTTCAAAAAATCTAGGGCATGGGTCAGCCCTTTCTTGAAAATATTTTTTTTTTCCATCTCTCAAAACTCCATTGTCACACAATCTTTCATATCCTTCTCAATCATAATCTCCAATTTTTGCAATTTTTCACATGTAACATGTTCATACATCAACTAGATTCATCACCAGTCAATGCAACATTATGGTATTCCTTGAATTTTGATGGAGGACATTGATCGTTCCTCACAATTTGTGCATTTCTCTCCTTCAATATTTTCTTAGTGAATTTAGATGCAAAGGATTCCATTTTCAAACTAGGGTTTTAACAACTTCTAAAATAACATAGCTTAGCACTGAAACTTTACGTATTAAGTTCTTCTAATTTTTCCAATAGCATGTTGTGATTTACTTGTTATGTTGTTGAAATTTTCTTAATAACCTTTAAATGATTGTGCACTAAAAATCACTTGGTGAAATGAAAATGAGTACCAAAATTTGATGTATACTTTCAATCTTTTCATTTAGGTCTACAATAAATGTGTTATACTTAGGTAGGTGCATAACAATTGTCACAACCTTTATAAGTCATTTTCATGTTTGTTTTCATTCAAATACTTGGTCACTATTGTTAGAATTACAATAGGAAAGGTAAACTCTGAGAGAGGAGAGGGGTGAATCAGTGCTTCAAAGTTATACCCATAAAACATTTATCATACATCCATCTTAGAATATAACAAATAAACTAAAATACCATATAAATCATATACATCTAAAGTATGTAAACAAGTAAGCATATGACACAATATATGATTACTCAGATACCCTTCATTAAGAAGGTAAAGCTGGGGTGGGGATGACACCTACAAATCTTCACTACTATAGTAATAAATTGTATCCAATGAAGGTTACAATGTTTGATCATGAAACATGATCTATCCTATGAAAGGTATGCCCTGTTAAAAGCTTACAAAGACTATTAGGTCTTACCCTATTAAATGATTTCAACACCCTATTAGAAGTGTTCCTAATTAAAGGACTTTAACTCATAATTAATTAAGAACCTTGTTAGAGGATTTTAATACATTCTATTAGGACTACTCTATTAAGAGATTTAACTAATTCACCTATTTGAATGTCTAAGCAATGATCCTGCGACTAGCACTCTATTTCTTGATGTCAGATCACCTCTATATTGATGTGTACTCCATCCCTTCTGATCAAATGTCTCTTTTTTGTCCACTATTTCATTTCCTCTATTCTCCTTTAACTGATTCTACAAATGATACTCAAATCATAATACCTTGGTCACCATGAATGTCCTGTTTGTGCATGCAAACTCTCTTTTTCTTCTTCTTCTTGAACATTTAGGCTTTTTCCTCCTTAAGAAGACCTAGGTGGCTTAGGATTAGGTATGAATCAATGGATGTGATTCATCCATATTTCTTCTTAAACCTTCCCTTTTTAAACCTTCCCTTTTTCTAATTGGATGCATGTAATACATAGGGATTCACACTTAAGATTCATCCTTATCAACAAAAGATCATAAATCAATCCTTAAGTTGGGTTTTAAATGGTTTATATAGTAGTTTGTGCCAATGCAAATAATATGTCAAAATTGTGTTACTTGACATATAAAGTCCCTGATGCTTGGCACTAATTATAACTTCAATGTTGTCACTTTGCATCTTAATGACTCAATATGCAGTGCTTGCTCGACACCTGAATCACTCAACACATACTATCTACTTAGCATTTGAGTGACTTGGCACATGAGTGGCTTGAAACTCACTATTTACTTAGCATGCTCTAACTTGTATGTTGTGATTGACATATGTTACTTGTTTGACATGAACTAAGTAAATGACTTAAGTGTATAGACACTCACTTGTCAAAACCATTCTGAGATTAACAACCTCTCCCTTTGACGTGAGTGTCAAAAACATTTGGTCATGCATTAGTGATATTGTCCTTATGAGCATAACATAGATATTTGTTTGGCTTCTATTAAAAATTTCAAAACATCAAAATTTTGCAATACATGACTTATCAGTCATACCTCAAAATTTCATAACTCCCCTTGAGTTGATTGTTCTCAACTATATCAAAATCTTTCTCCTACTGAGTAGATTTGCATAAACTGATAATCTATCTCTATTTTATTTGAGCTAATATTGTTCACTTACTCCCTTGCTCCCCCTTGGGTTTTTCTCTTTGCTCTGCTTGCTTTTGCCCCCATTACTCTTAATCCCCCTTTTTAACATTTATGTCAATGGGTTATACACTAATAATGTATTTGTCCAAAAATGATTTATGGACCTCAAGTATGATCCTTAGAGTGACATCCCAATTATCACCAGTTACCTCCAAAGACATGAGTTGGATTTTCATCTTGATAGAAATGTGGACTAAGATTTCTAGTGTAGAAAGATGATGATCTTTCTTCATAAGAGTCCTAGCGTAGCCTAGTTCCCTATGCAATATCTCCATGTGTGGAGTCAATGTTGACTAGGTGCTGATTAGTTTAGCCCTAATCTTGGCTTCATCTATTTGTAAAGATGTTAATTGACCCTAGGATTGCAAGAGTGACTTGAAGTGTTTCTCACTTTGAGCTAGAGACTTGGGCAAAGTAGAGCCAGATGGTTGTAAATGGCTCTCCAAACTCAAGATGCAATAACTTATTTATTGTGTGAAGAGTAAAGGATTACACAATTTGGTTTATAAAGAGAAAATTTTCTCTAGTACCTTCTTCACACTCTTTATCTTAGTTTCTAGCTCAACCTATGCTAGTGCAATATCACTTGATATCTTCTCATTTACCTTATTTTGAAAATTCCTTTCAGACTAATCAACTAGTTTTACATTTGTATCTAGGTCTATGTCATTAACCCTTTCCACTATATTAGTTAATTGTTCAATGATGGGTTTGTTTTCATTTGGAGGATCTAGGAAAATCTCTTTGATGTCAATCAAAGCTTTCTTCTATGTATGCTCCCTTCTGAGCAGTTCTTAATTTTTATTCTTTTCTAGGGCCTCTTATAATATATCCATATGCTCAATTATGATTGTTTCATAATCAAATATAGGCAATGCAATCTCTTCATCCATGCTAACATCACCATATGTAGTTACCTCTTCAGCCTTAGATGAGCTAGGATTTAGCCTTAAAAATTGCAATGGTATAGCATCTATGATGGGCCTCTAAAGAGCTTGACTTGGAGGAGTAGTAGATTATAGTAATGTCACTAGTGTTTGAATTTCTAGTTACTCCTCTAGCTTGGATGTCAAACTTAGCTCTTTAGTCTTGTCCTTCTCTTCCTATGTAGTTCTTCTTGCACCTTGATCTTCTGTTGGAGGTGTAGGTGTATCTACCTAACCTATTTTTCCTTGTGTATCTTCATTCTTTCATGTCTCTACCTTGTCTTCTCCAACTGTCTCATCCTTATCTTTTTCAATTTCTTGTATATTCACTAAGACTAGAGTGTCTTTCATAAGTGTACTGATAGTGGAACTTGTTATCTCCTTCCTTTGATATACCACTATAGGTAATGAAGGTTGTGAACTTGTGACTTGAGGAGTGACTGTAGGTGTGTCTAGTATTTGTACTTCATCCCCTTTAGTTGTCTTTTGAATTTCATCTACACTCACCAATACAAGGTTGTCACATAGTTTGGCCTAGCAATTGATCTCAACAAGTATCCTTTTCAAATCATCCTCTATAAGGGGATTCTGAGCAATATTCTCATAAACATTGTTAAATTTGACAATTCCAATTTATGTACTTGTCTCCTGTGGAGGGCTGGCACTCAGCACTTATATATCTTGTACACTCTATTCTGTTTGTTGCTCTTCTTTAGCTAGTGCCTAGGTGTCAATGTTCATGTTTGTGCCTTCTTCAATTGTCTCCTATTCTTTGTCATCTTCTTCATCGTCACCTATCTCAATAGGTGTTTACTTAACTTCCCAAATGTTGACAATCCATATGTTATTTTCCATATTTTCTTGGAATTTTGTACAACATGCTCTATGTTTTTTTGCAATAAGTTGAATGCCTTGTATTTTGGCATAAAACTTGTAGCATACTTCTTAATGGTTTTAGTCATTTCATCCTTACTAAGTTCTAGCATAATTTGGGCAAGAGTTGTCTCTCTAATTTGTCTCTTAGTGGCTAAACAATAATGCCATTTTTGCTTTACTCTATCATACAAGCTTTTAGGTATGGAGTTGGAAAGTTCTAGAGGATTTTTTTGAATATTGTCATCATGGCATATATGGCCTCTTCCACTTGGTTCTTTTCAATTTTCCCAAGATTGTCAATCTCAATATGAGAGAATCCTAATAAACCAGCATTGTTCCTAATATCCTCACATAGATTGTCTAAATTTGAAGAGGGATTATGACTCGCCACTTGAAATTGGTTTTTTTCATCTGATTTAGTCTTCTCTTCATCATTTTTAGATGGAGCAACATATTTCCTCTTTGGTCTCTTCTAAGCTTCTTTCGTCTCCTTAGGCTTGGTTACCTTTTTAGCCTTTTGTGTAGTGACTCTGGTGCTAGCCCTTTTTGTAGGTGTTGTAAGCTTGGGCTAAGTAGGTTTAGCAACCTTCTTTGGTTTTCTCACTTATTGTGTCTTTTCTTTTCTCTTTTTCTTCTCAGTAGCTACAGGTGTTTCACTGGCTTCTTCTTTCTCAACACCTTCTACAATTTTCACTTCTTCTTCTTGTTGATCTTCTGCTCAACCTTTTGTTAATGCTAATGTTTCTTGAGCTTGTGTTTCCTATTCTTCTTCTTCTTCATCTCCTCCACCAAATATTTCTTTTAGCTTCTTAACTAGTTTATGTTGGTCAAATAAAAAGGGTGTTCACAAATGAGTTTCAACACACTTAACCATTTTCATCATACATGTTGAGTACATAATAGATGCCAAGCCAAAATTTTAATAGGTGCTGAGTCATAGTTACTACCAAGCATATTATAGTATAGTATGTGCCGAGTGATCTAGGAATTATTCATGTGTCGAGTAACAAAATCATTCAAATGTCAAGCAAATTAGAACAACATATGGCAAGTAATATAGGTTATAACAAGTGACAAGCAAACTAGGAAACATAGTTGATGCTGAGGAATCCAGAAATTGTGTGTGTCGAGCATCAATAATACTTCATGTGCGAAGCAATGCAGAATCAACATAAGAGTTTTCACTTGCACAAACTAAGATTTAAACCATTTTTGGAGTCGACTTAGATGAATTTCAAAGGAGAAAAGGATAAGGATGAGTCATTTGCACTCACTATGAAATCTACATGCAACCAATTAGAAAAATGGTGAAGGCATACAACCAATAAGAAAAATGCAAAGTATGAGTGGCAATTTGAGATTCAATTTAGATTGTAGATCCATACCTAATCCTAAGTCTTCGCATTCTTAATAAGGAGAATGAATGCACCATTGTAAGCATGGAAGAAAAGAAGCAAAAGGGGAGACTATTGTGAAATTTTAGTGTGAAGAGAAAAGACTTAGTGAAAGGGATAGTATTTATATATCCAATTGATCAGAATAGAACAAGAGTCATATTCAAAGATCAAATCTAGTAGAGATCAAAAGAGAAAGAGTAGATCAAGTGCTTGAAACCAACAATTCAAGATTACATTCAATTAGGTCAAATTTTATAATACTCTTTCACAATTGTAGTAGAGGATGAAATCCTATGGTGATAGGTTAGCTTGATAGCTAGGTAGGAGAGCCTTTGGAGAAGGTCAAGAAAATCCTATGTATTAGGTAGATTTAATAGCATTTATGTAAATCCTTTAACAAGGTGACACTTCTGTAAAGTGTTTGTAAATCCTGTCAATAGGTCACTATTAA
This sequence comes from Cupressus sempervirens, assembly GCA_028749045.1. Lineage (NCBI taxonomy): Eukaryota > Viridiplantae > Streptophyta > Pinopsida > Cupressales > Cupressaceae > Cupressus > Cupressus sempervirens. The sequence goes on from CM053787.1 coordinate 590,606,491, forward strand.
CATAGTGTAAAGCCTTTCATAGGGTAAGCCTTTAATAGGGAAAACCATCAAAAGTGGTTGAACTCATTGCTGTAGTAAATTTTTGTGGGTGTCATCCCCACCCCAATTTTACCTTCTTATTCTTGGAGGGTTTTTGGGTCACCAAAATTTGCTCTCATTTTATGCTTGTTTACTTACATGCATGTTAATTTTAGTTAAGTTTTATTAAGGGTTTGAAAAGATAAATTGGTTACTTCTGATTCACACCCCCCCTCCCCCCCCCCCTCTCAAAAGTACTCTTCCCATTTGAACATTCCAACAATTGGTATCAGAGCATTTGGTTTTCACAAGGAGAAGCCTAATAGCTTGGAGAAAAAGGTCAAAAGATAGAAGTTTTCAAACTTGGGAAGATCATTGACAATCAAGTGATTGATGTGCAACTAGCTCTACACAAAGTAGAGGAAGACAGGGAGGAACTGAGAAAATCTTTGAAAAGAAGAAAGGAGATACCCATAACTAAAAATGGCATACACTACAAGGAGATTTACACCACACATGTGTTAGAGTAAATAATTAATTAATTTTTAATTATGTATTCTATTACTTAAGCTTACTTAGGTTAATGCATGTAGTTGAGGTTAGTTGTTGACAACACGAGAGTTTGTTCCCTTTAGCATAGTTATCTTTTCCACCTCTTGTAGATGTCTGCTTAGTTGTCAACCTTATCTCCTACCTCATTCTAGCTTGTTCTACAAGCTTCCATGAGGCCTTTTTATTTGGTCTCTCACTCACTGTAAATTCATTCCAATTCCATTTTCACATAGCAATTCTAATTTCTTATTGTGAAATATTCTCTTGTGCGGCATTTTCTTTAAGCTCTTTGCTCCCTAGGTTTTTCTTCAGTAAGCTATTTGCATTATAGGTGATCTTTGCACATTATTAGAGCCAAATTCTCAACTCCTACATGGTATCAAAGCCTCCCTGGTGCCTCTTGTTTGAAGAATTTTTGAAGCCATAATTTGGAGTCACAAACTCTAGTTTGTTTGTGCAATTTTTCTTCAAATTGGGGGTAGAGAAAATTTCTAGAGATTTTTAGCCCAAACGGATGCTACCATTGGATCTAGAATGCCATTTATAGTTAAGATTCATATAAAAAAAAATTATTTTTGGCTTCGGGCATTTTTTTGGAAATTTTTTAGCCTCCCAAGTAGTCGTACGAACAAACAGAGTGAAAAAAAATTTTAAAAATAATAAAAAAGCGTGCCACCATGGGGCTGCCCGCGCACCACCAATGCACCTCTCGCTTAGTGCTCTGCCAGCGGCTCCAGCTGCAGTGCCACTAGAGGATCCCACCACCACCACACCGCTAGTGCACCTCTGGACCCCAACCATTGCTCCGCCAAAGATAGCGATGCCACCGAGTTTACCTCTCAGGCGCTACCGCCACCAGTGGTCTCCGCTCAAGCACCACCTCCAACCGCCTATTGACACGTGGACACCTACATAGGGGTGCTGAAATCATTTTCTATCAAGCTGACATCATCTTTTCATTAGTTGATGTCATCATTTTGATTGCTGATATCATCAATCTAGCGACAGTCTTCTAACAACCGTACGGGTTTCAAATTTAACACAGTGTCTATAATTTTCCAGCAAGGTGCATTTTTGGAGCAAAAGTCAATTTTTTGGCCGTAACTTGAGCATACAGAGGTCTTTTTCTGATCCAAAAGAAGTGTCAGAAAGTTGACTTAGAGACAGAGACATTGGTGCTAGTTTCATAAGATTTTGAGTTTTTTGGGGCTCCCATTTTTGGCATCAAAGTAGAGGCTTGTGTTTCCTCCTATTCTGCATCAATAAATCCAGGTTCTTAAAGCAGATAGCCATAACTAAAATGACATACACTACAAGGAGATTGACACCACACACATACTAGCCAATGGATATTCCAAGGAATTTAATGTAGTAATATCAAAATTAATGGAAAAAAATAGAGCACAAGCTGAAGAAATCATATTACTCAAGCTTGAACAAGAATCACAAGCCATATTGCTTTGTGAAGTGATTGAACAAAAGAAAAGATCTATTGAAGACAAGGCCATGGTAGAAGATGACAAGAAAAATATCATCAATAAGCTGGAAGAGAAGACAATTAAATTTGAAAAGATTTCAAACATCCAATTAGACACCTTAAGCCAAATGATGAATGCTCATCATGAGCTAAACATGAAAGATATTAAGATTTCCACCTTGAAGATATAGAATGAACAATTGTAGAATGAATTGAACAGAGAAAAGGAAATAATAGAAAGTTACAAAAAACCTAATGAGGCCATCAAGTACTTTGAGCAATTGCTGAAATCACTAAGGGCTAGTAATGACACTTCAGGACTTGGCTACATTAGCACTGAACAAGGAGAATCATCCAAGGCTACAGAAGAAAGAAGCAACAAAGGTAAGAACACTAAACCTACTTGTCATTTCTATGGTAAAAAGGGACATACTTCTAATGTGTGCAGAAGTAAGAATAGTCATCAACATGATAAGCCTATAGATGCAAATTTTTGTCATAAGTGCAAAAAACAAGGACACTTAGCACAAGACTGTAGAACCAAGACCATGAGAACACCAAGATTTGAGAGTTACTGCTATAACTGCAAAAAATATGGACATAGAGCATCTAAATTTAGATCAAAGCCTATGTGGAAACCTAATCAACCTATAAGGAGAAACAACTATGCACATCACTACAATTGGGACTATAATACAAGGAAAAGTTGTCACTACTATCAAGAATACGGTCATGTACCTCATAATTGCATAAGAACACACTTCAAGGGGAACTATAGCAGATGGTTGAGTCAAATAACTTTTTTTAGTTGCTTAAAGACTGCAGATGTTAGTAGGAATTATCCAACAAAGGCCAAGGCACCTGAAACTAAAAGTTAACAAGGGCAAAGAAAAAGTTGATGTAGAACACATCAGGAAAGATATGAAGAAGACATGGTAGAAGAAAGGTGAATGCAGTACATTAAATGGAGAGATCACTTCACCCAAGAGGTCAAGTGATCACACCTCAACAAATTAAGTACTAGAAAGGCACATAGGGCTGATACATATAAAGATGTATCATGCATTAGCCCAAAAAGAATATAGGAACATTGCAAAGAAGAAATTTGCATAAGTTAAGATGTTAGGATAAAAGTTGAAAGATGATGCCGAGTTACCTTTGGCTGCCTAGTAAAACTATAGTACATGCCAAGCTAAATAGTCTAGTAGCTGCTAAGTAAGACTTGCTAGTGGCTGCCCAACAATTAACAAGATCAGTAGATGCTAAGTGAAATGAGATAGTAGCTATCAAATGAATGAAATATAGTTGATGTCGAGTTGGAAAATCCTTTGGAAGCTGAGTGACAGCTACAAGCATGAAAGCAATAAATGCTAGGTTTTAAGCCTAATAAAAGGTCAAAATCATTTTTTTTAATCATATGAACAAAGAGCAAAGACCAGTAGAGCAATTAAGAAATTTCCCAGTGATCAAAAGATGATTTATAGCAATTCAACAGCAACCCAACTCAGTTTCATCAATTTACTAGGTATTTCATTCAAGAGTTGAGTTACGTAGTTTAAAAAGTTAGTTTAAATAGTAAACCCTAGTTTGGTTAAAGATGGCATCTAGTTCTAAATCTATAAAGGAAAAGGAAGGATTAGAAGTTCAACTAGTTAGTAATAAAGTTAAACAACCAAAGTTCAGACCCATCCCTGAAGTTGCTTACAAAAGTAATCCCGCTGGTGCCCTATCCATGATTCCTAATAAAGTAGTAATGGTTCAGGATGTATGAAAATGCTACAAATGTAAGATAGGTGCAATAGGAGATTTAGATATTTTCAATGCATTTGATAAACTTTGTGAAAATGGGATACTTAAAGATGAATTCTCCATAGTTGAGAAGAAGAGCCTAACCAAAACCCTAGTTTTCCCCATTTTCTTTAAAATAGAATGGATACGCATTGTGCGAGTAGAATCCATGATGGAGCTTTTTGGTTAGAAACTAGGCCAGTAAAGTTCACAAAGAAGACTATACATAGGGTTACTAGTATTCCAACTCTAGATCGGCCCAAAACACTAAGGAGTGATAACAAGAAGGAAATTCAGAAAAATACTTGTGCCAAGTGGAACAATAGGGGTATGAAAATTGACACCATCAAAGTATCTCTACTAAATTTTGTTGTGAGGATTATATCTCACAAATTTTATCAATCTAGTAGGTTAAACAGTGTACCCTGCATAGCTGTAGATGTTGCCTACAAGCTAGTAAAAAAGGATCACACTTATGATCTTACAAAATTGGTGATGCAACAAATAAATGAGAACTTGGGAGCCATAAGGAAATCCAAAGGGGCTCAATGCAAATTTGGTGCAGTATTGATTTGCATGTTTTTCTACATTATCAAAAAATAATTCCCCTCAATAGGAAAGGTGAGATGGGATCCAAATTAGAGAATTGTTGATCAGATAAATGGATTCATCGATCAAATGGGTGAAAATTTTGATGCCCAAATGACTAGTTATTTTGAAGATTTGAAACAATCCATGAAACAGAGAGTGAGAATTCCAGTCTTATTGGTGGAGCAACATGAAAAAGACATTTATTTTCTAGTGGATATTGACTATACCTACATACAAGTAGTCATCCCTAGAGTCAAATGGCTTAGACCACTGGGCTATGAACTTGATGTGGATCAGGCATCAACAGCTACTACAACATTGCTTGCAGAGGAAATTGATAGAACTACAAAGCACTTTGGGACCCATGATGTTGTCAGAGAAAGAGTGGTAATAGATCTCAAAATAGCCATAGTAGTAAAGAAGAAAGATAAATTGGTTAAGAAGATCAAAAAGAAATTTGGGGCAGAGATTGGAGAGATAGGTGCTACAGAAGAAGCAGAAGAAATAAGTGATCATAAAGAAGAAGATGACAATGAAGAAGATGAGCCTGAACAAGACTCTCTACAAATGACTCAAGGCTTAGGAGAAGATGAAGATGAAGATCTAGAGAAAGAAGAAGTTGGGGAAACACCCATCAAAACAAAGGCCACCAAGAGAAAAGAAAAAGCACCACCTGCTCCTCATCCCAAGCCAAAGAAAGTGAAAAAGCATGCACCCAAAAAGCCTACAACTAGAGCTACTACAAGGGCTACTAGACAAAAGGCAAAGGAAGAGGCAGCTAAGAGGAAGGAATTCACTAAGAATATTGAAGAAGAGCCAAAGAAAAGAAGACAATTTGTGGCTCAACCTGATTCAAAGGAAGAAAAGACAGAATTAGAAGACCACAATCAATTTAAAGTGGTAAGTCATTCCCCAAAGTCTTCTATTGATAAATTATGTGCTAAGATTAGGAATGGAGACTTAAATGATTTGAAGAATGTAAATTTTAATAAGCTCCCAAAAGATGAGCAAAATAAAATAGAGATACCTATCTATAATATGATGGTAGAATATAAACATACACCTCTTGAACTGGATAGTTCATTGCCAAAGGAATTATATAAGATTGTAGAGGGAAAATGAAATTTTTGTTTGCAAAATGAGAAAGAAATAAGGGAGTCTACTTTAGCAAGGATGTTTCCTAATTTGAATAAAAGTCAAATAACAAATGCAGTAAAGAGCCACATTAGTAGATTTATTCCAAAATACAGGGCATTTAGTATTTACAAAATAAAATTGAAGAGGTTGTGAGCAAAACCACAAAAGTGTGGAAAATTATTTACAAGAAAATTGATGATGTGTTTGATGAAGAATACAAGGTAGAAGCAAGTTGCAAAGCAAAGAAAATAAAAGAAGCAAGAAGAAAGAAGGTAGAGGAGAAGGAAGTGGAGGAAGAAAAGAAGGAGGAAATTGGTAAAGAAGAAGATGAAAAAGTGATGACGAGCCACACCACTCATGCCAACTCACAACCAAGATCACAACAAGATGGAGACAATAGAGATGACAAAATGCTTCATAAAGCATCATCCATTAATACTTGAAATTCATTATAATATCCTCCAAATGAAAGGACTCCAAATTCTTACAATATAAGAGATATTTTCTCTCTAAGAGCTTCTACAAGAAATTACATCCGAAGAGCTTCTACTTGAAGAGCTTCACTTGAAGAGCTTCTATTTCTCTAACTTGATTACAAATGATAATAAACCTTTCTTAAATAGGCAATTCTAACCCAAGACATTACAAACACAACCAATGTGGGATAAAAGGTAAATACAACTACCTTTAAATAAATATTAAATTCCCACCCAAATACAACTAAGCACCCAACAAATATTAAATACATGATTTAAGGATCTTTCCACAAACTTCTAAAATGCCACCTACACACCTCGATTAATGGAATGACAACTATTTTTATTATTTTCTATTTATGCCACCCATGCACCTTGAAAATAGAAATTCCTCTTTTCTCCATTTTTCCTATTTTTCTATTTTTTATTATTTTCCTTCCATTTTCGTCACTTTCTCTCTCCTCCACCATTTTTTTTTCCTTCTTTTTTTTTTCTCTTTCTTTTTTTCTCTATCTCCATATTGTTTCATTTTTTGTTGTGAGTTGGTACGGGTGGTGTGGTCCTTCATCAGTGGTATCAGTGCATACTTCATTAGTGGTATCAGAGTAGTACTTCATTAGTGGTATCAGAGCGGGAGTTCCTGAGCGTGTGGATAGATCACCGAATGTGAGGCAGTTTGCACCAGGACCTTGAGTTGGGTGAAGTTTGTGAAAAAGTTCTTGATTGTGTAGACAGGGCACTGACTATGAGGCAGTTTGCACGAGGTTCTTGTTTTGGATGAGATTTGTCTTCTAAAGACTTGATTATGGAGAGGAGAAAGAAGATGACTTTTTTGATTGGATGGATTCTGAGGATTCCTCAACTTGAGAAATTTAGAGCAAGAAATCAACAATCATTGCTAGTTGATTTGCAAAAGCAAGTGAATGAATTAGAAGCTGAGTTGCAGAAACGAAGAGCATGTCACCAGAAAAGAGATGTTGATAATTCCTTGGATGTGGAAAAGGAAGATGATCTAGTGGAAGAGCAAGCGGATGAAGAGAAAATTATTTGTGAACTAGAAGTTGAAGAAGATGAAAGAGAAGAGGAAGAGCATGAAGATAACTAGATTTGTATGCCAAAAGTAGATGAAGGTGATTGGAAGAATAAAACAATGGAGGAAGAGTATAGTGCCTTAGTTGGAGATCAAGCAAGTGGAGTAGTTACGTGCATTGTTGACAACATAAAAGAGGCAAGCGAAGATGAAGATGTCAAATAGGTAAATTCCTATGAATCATGGGATGTTGTCTTTGATATGAGTTTAAAATATATTAATGATGGTTTGCATGAGGATCTTGTTCATGATGTATGGTATGCAAAGGAACATTGGTATGGTGTTGTTGGATTTATTATAGGTGTGATTAATTCAACAAGATTGGATGAGGATGAGATTTATACTTTGATAGAGTTCATTGCAAAGGAGAAATTTCAACATCGAATACTTGTTCCAGCTATGTGTTGGAGGAAGAGAAAAAAAATATGCCAACAGTGGCTACTTCATTTTGTGAATCCATACTCACAAATTTTTTTCCTACCATGGGAGTCGGATGCAGGAGCATCATGCATCAGCAAAAAATGTGGAAGATTTGCATGTTGGTTTTCTTGTCCCTATTGAGGTGGAAGCTTGTGGTGAAGATGAAGATGGTTCTATATCTCTCTTTTGACATCAAAGTGTGGGACACACTTTTCTATCTACCAAGGGAGTCTGATGCAGGAGCATCTTGCATGGGAAAATTAAATTATTAGAAAAAAAAAAAGAAAGAGAAAAAAAAAGGGAAAAAAAAAAATTGTGGAGGAGAGAGAAAGTGACGAAAATGGAAGGAAAATAATAAAAAATAGAAAAATAGGAAAAAAGGAGAAAAGAGGAATTTCTATTTTCAAGGTGCATGGGTGGCATAAATAGAAAATATTAAAAATAGTTGTCAATGCATTAATCGAGGTGTGTAGGTGGCATCTTAGAAGTTTGTGGAAAGATCCTTAAATCATGTATTTAATATTTGTTGGGTGCTTAGTTATATTTGGGTGGGAATTTAATATTTATTTAAAAGTAGTTGTATTTACCTTTTATCCCACATTGGTTGTGTTTGTAATGTCTTGGGTTAGAAGTGCCTATTTAAGCAAGGCTTATTATCATTTGTAATCAAGTTCAAGAAATGGAAGCTCTTCTAATGGAAGTTGGAGAAATAGAAGCTTTTCAAGTGTAAGCTCTTGTAGTGAAGCTCTTCTAATGTAATCTCTTGTAAGGAAGTTCGAGTCATCATGCATCAAAAAGGGATAGCTGAGCAACAAGAAAAAAGTATACAGGATGCACAACTACCAACTCCTTGCCCTCCTCATTCTACCATCACACCTACAGAGACAATCAAAATAAAAGACGTCATTAACACTTCTAGTCAAAACATCAATCCATTAACTATAGAGTATCTAGAAAAGATCCTTGACCAATCGACACAAGCAGTTAGGCTATGTTCAAGCCCAATATTGGTCAGTGTTGATGAACTCTAAAAGGTAGTAGCAAAATTAAAAGAAAACAAGGTGCAAACATAAGAACCACCTGTGACCATACAATCTACTAGACTACTACTTCTTCCACCACTATCTCCACCAAAAGAAGTCACAATTGCACTTTAGGAGCTGAGGGCAACAACAGGGGATGATAAAGACAAATCAGTTAGTCAATAGGTAAACCCCCAACTAGAATGGTAGAAGAAGAGAAACAAACTGAAGAGAAAGAAGAGACAAGAGATAAGGAAGAATCTTCAATACAAACTTTGGTTGAACTACCAAAAATAGGTACTCCAACAAAAACTCTTCAGTAGATGAGCAGTGGAACACTAGAACTACAAATTAGAACACCAAGCTTGAGCACCACTAGGGTAGCTAGGACAATTCATTATAGAATTCTTGACCTTGATGAAGAAATAAAGATACCCTATTATGAATCTAGTACTATCAAAAAGGAAAAGATGAATGAAATTTAGAGTGCATTGGATAGAAGAAGGAGACAAGAGACACTTAGAAAGGACTACAAATACAGACAAGCATTGAATGAAATCAAGGACATATCCATGTATGCCTTCAATCTATAGTCTCTAGATGAATCAAGACCAATTATAGAGCAACTACTAGATATAATTGATCAGGTAACAAATGATGACCATGACACCAATGCCAAACTAGTGGAATGGTCAGAGAAGAAATTCCAAGGAAAGGTCAATGAGAAGATAGTAAATACTATCATCTTGGGACAAGTTGACTTGGGTAAGAAAATAGATAGAGTTAAAATTGTATTAGGGAATATATTCTCCCTTTACAATAAACTGTGTGATTTTTCAAACTTCACACATGAGACTAGCTAGAAAATAAGTGAGAAGTATTTTTCTCATATGCTTCATACTCAAAGGGAACTAACTATATTATCAGTAGAGGAGGCTAATATAAAAGCTAAGTTAATGCAAATTCAATCCTTGATCACCCCTCACTTAGAAGTACTTCACAAGGAGAAAATGTATGCAGAGACAGTCCTAAAGAAAGATCCCAATATTTCTACACAAGAAGAATTTGTAGACCTAGCAGCAGAGCTTGCAATTCAATAAAAGTCATTGGATATTGCATTAAACAACTGGGATGCAAATCTAAAGATACTCCTTGAAGTCAACAGCTCATTTTTGGCCAAACATGGTATTACTCCATAAAACCCTTTGACATTAGTGTCAAAAAGGGAGAGAATGAACAAAGGGGGAGATATATATTATAGAGTAATAAGAAAAGTAGGAGATATGTAAATACTATGGGTAATTACCAAATTTTGATTATTCTTTCATTTTGAGAATAAAGTGGAATGATTGTAAATAGTCAAAAAGGGGAGACAAGGAATAAAGGAGTGAAGAAGAGATGTAAACTTTTGGTAATCACATGGAATACAGGCACATCACATAGATTAGATACAGTATACAGGGTTAGAATGTAGAAATAGGTCAAAGGACATAGACAATCAGGCACATTGACACAGAATTTCAATTTCAAAGACATAATCAACTTAGGGGAGTTATAAGGTATATTGCTACTCACAATTTTTGAAATTTTGCATGCAAGACTAAGAAAGTAAAGAATGTACTGAATTAGGCTAAGTTCATAAATGCTTAGTTAAGTGTTTTTGACACTCATGCCAAAGGGTGAGATTGTTGGTCAAATAAAAAAAGGTATTGACAAATGAGTGTCAACACACTTAACCATTTTCATCATACATGTTGATTACACAATAGATGCTGAGCTAGAATTTTAATAAGTGTTGAGTCACAGCTACTGCCAAGTAGATTACAGTATAGCATGTATTGAGTGATTCAAGAATTATTCATGTGCCAAGTAATAGAATCATTTAGATGTCGAGCAACTCATTACAAACCAAGAAACATAGTTGATGCTGAGCAATCTAGAAATAGTGTGTGCCAAACATCAGTAATACTTCATGTGCTGAGCAACACAGAATCAATATAAGAGTTTTTACTTGCACATACTAAGATCTAAACCATTTTTGGAGCTAACTTAGAGGAATTTTGAGGGAGAAAAGGATAAGGATGAGTCATTTGCATTCCCTATGAAATCTACATGCAACCAATTAGAAAAATGGTGAAGGCATGCAACCAATAAGAAAAATGCAAAGTATGAGGGGAATTTGAGATTCAATTTAGATCATAGATCCATACCTAATCCTAAGTCTTTGCATTCTTTATAAGGAGAATGAATGCACCATTGTTTGCATGGAAGAAAATCAACAAAAGGGGAGAGTATAGTGAAATTTCAGTGTGAAGAGAAAGGACTTAGTGAAAAGGATAGCATTTATATATCCAGTTGATCAAACAAAATAGGAGACATATTTAGAGATTAGATCTAGTAGAGATTAGAAGAGAAAGAGTATATCAAGAGCCTAAACCTAGCAATTTGAGATTTCATTCAATCAGGTCAAATGTTCTAATACTTTTTCATAATTGTAGTAGAGGATGAAATCCTATGGCGATAGGTTAACTTGACAGCTAGGTAGGAGAGCCTTTGGAGAAGGTCAAGAAAAACCTATGTATTAGGTAGGTTTAATAGCCTTTATGTAAATCCTTTAACAGGTTGACACTTCTTGTAAAGTGTTTGTAAATCCTTTCAATAGGTCACTATTAACACAGTGTAAAGCCTTTCACAGGGCAGGCCTTTAACAGGGCAAACCATCAAAAGTGATTGAACTCATTGCTGCAGTAAATTTTTGTGGATGTCATCCCCACCCTAGTTTTACCTTCTTATTCCTAGAGGGTTTCTGGGTCACCAAAATCTCTTGTGTTATGTGGTTACATATGCTCTCATTTTATGCTTGTTTACTTACATGCATGTTAATTTCAATTAAATTTTATTAAGTGTTTGAAAAGATAAATTGGTTACTTCTGATTCACCCCCCCCCCCCCCCCCCCGCCTCCCTCAAAAGTACTCTTCCCATTTGAACATTCCAACAGTTTATTCTTCTTCTTGATCATTAAGTCAATCTTCAATTCCATTGTAATTTTTTATTTGGCCATGTAATAGTTTCCAAATGTTGTGGCTTCTTTATCCACTTCTTCTACAAGTAATTTTGTGATTGCTACAAAGGCATCATCAACATTTATTTCATATCCTAATGGCCTTAGCCATCTCACTCTAGGAATTTCTCCCTAAATATATATGAAATTTTGTATCAACTAGGAATAAAACATCATCAAAATGTTTCTCCATTAGTAAGACTGGTATCCTCATTCTTTTCTTCATTGTTTGTTTGAAATCTTCAAAATAACTTGACATGATAGATTCAAAGTTATCACCTAGTTATTCAATAAATTCACCTATTTGAACTACAATAGGTCTCTTTACTTTCCATGCAACTTTACCAAATGTGGGAAAAGTATTTTATACATACAAGAATAGATAAAAATTTATATTGTGAACTTTTGGTTTTCCTTAAAGCTCCCAAATTCTCAATCATGTAACTACAACTCGACAAGAACATAAATGTGATCTTTCTTTACTATTGTGTAACCCACATCAACTGCAATGCAAGGTACACTATTTAATCTATTTGATTTATAAAATTTGTGTGCTATAATCCTCATTGCAAAAGCTATTAGGGGATCTATGATTGTTTCAATTGTCATCCCTCATTTATTCCACACAGCCCCTATGTTTCTTTCAATTACTTCCTTAGCTTCACTTCTCATTGTCTTGGGTCAATCTAGGGTTGGATACCCTATGATTATGTGTACAATCTTCTTATTAATTTTCACTGGTCCATTATCTATTCATATAGAGTTGTCATGAATTCTACTCAAAACATTTTTTATCCACTCTATTTTAAATATGTTGGCAAAATCAAGGGCACAAGTTAACCCTTTCTTCTCAACAATTTTAAATTCTTCCTTCCTACTATATTTTTACATAGTTTTCCATACGTCTCCCTAATTTCCATATCACATATGCTTCCAATTTTTCATGTATAACAGTTTCTAGCATCTTGAATCATCAAAACTTGTGGTGGTATGATGGATAACACACTGGAGGTATCCTATTTGTAAGCTATATCTAGGATATCCCTAAAAGTAGGTTGTTTGATTCCATTACTTATCAATTGTACATTTAAAACCTCATTTCTCTTTACAACCTTGGCTACTAAAGAACTAGATGCCATTACATGAAAACTAGGGTTTGCAAAATTTAAAATTGCGTAGCTTAGCACATAATAAATACCTTGTGAATCCTATTGTAATGGTGTCAAACAACCTCTTAAATATCTTACAAATGCTCAAATCAATCTCTCAATATTTCCTTTAGCTCTCTATGCTCTACTTCAAATTTGAATGATGTCAAATGAGCAAAAATTGATCAAATAGACCTTAAAACACTACATGTAATGTTAAGTGCTTACATAGTTGTAAGCTCAGCTTCAATTGAATTTTTGGCTCACTCAACATCCATGTGTTTTTCTATATGCTTGGAAACCACTACAAACTCAACCTTTACTAATAACTTTTCTAGCTCAACATCCACTAACATTTCACTCAACAACCATATTGAAATTTTTCATGCTCGGTAGTAACATGAAAACTAACAAAACTTAAAGATTTATTCTTTGATTCCTAACAACACTTTGCATCTTTATTCATGCATGTGTAATCTTTTCAAAACTAAATCCTTGGAATTGATGTATAGTTTATCCTTTTAAATATTACTCCCACATACCTCTTGATTGCTTAATTTGATGGGGTGTGATCACCTAACTCATTGGGTGAAGTGATCCCATCTTCACTTGATGTGCTGCAATATTCCTTTCTCCTCCATGTCTTTTCATATCATATCTGATATTTTCAATATCTCCCTTTCCTTTTCCTTTTTTGAACTCACAACTTGGTGCCTTTGACCTTGTTGGACAATTTATGCTTATGTGACTAGTCTTCAAACAACTAAAACATGTGGTTTGACTCAACCCCCTTTTTTAATCACTTCCAAAATGTGTTCTAATTCAATTCTCAGGAATATGTCTATACTCTTGATAGTAGTGACAACTACACCTTGTATTATAATCCCAATTATAAGAGTTTTCATTGTTCTTTACCTTTGTTTACTTGTTTGATGACCACTTTGGTTTGGATCTATATTCAAAAGCTCTATGTCCATACTTCTAATAGTTATAATAGTATCCTTCAAATATTTGAGTGTGCATGGTCTTGGTTATACATTCATGTGCCTGATGACCTTGTTTGTTCTACTTGTGCTAGTGACCCATGTTCTTCTGCTTAACATTTAGATTTGTAGTCTTGCTCCTACAAACATTAGTAATATGACCTATCTTGCCACAATTATGACAAGTATGCTTGGAGTTCTTACCTTTGTTACTTATTTCTTCACCACTTTTGGATGATTCTCCTTCTTCAGTACTAGTGTATCCCAATCTAGAACTATCATTAATAGATCTAGGGGATCTCATCAATTGTTCAAAGTACTTGATGGCTTCATTAGCTTTATTGAAACTTTCAACAAACATTTTTTACCTTTTTAGATCATTGCTCAAATATTCATTCTATAATTTTAGTGTTGTGATCTCAATGTCTTTACTATTTATTTCATAATTAGCAATCATGACTTGATTCATTATTTCCAACTACATGTGAGTGATCCTATTTATCTCTAATGATTTCTCTTCTAGTCTACTAGTTAAAATTCTTTTGTCATACTCAATCATGACTTTGTCTTCCATATCTTTATTTTTCTATTCAGTTACCTTACTTATCAATATGGCTTGTGATTCATGTTCTCTCTTTAGATTTTTAATCTCTTTAGCTAGGGTACTATTCTTCTCCATTAGATCTACAACTACCACATCAAATTTATAAGAGTTTCCATTTGAAAATAGTTTAGTAGTGCCCATCTCTTGATATTGTGTGTCATTCTCTTCAATAGCAATTTCCTTCATTCTTCTCAATGATTTATTAAGATCATCTCTTGCTTCATTCAACTGATTTAGAATGAGTTGTATTTCAATCTTTTGGTTCTCAATAATCTTTCCCAACTTGTAGACTTCCATTTTCAAGATCTTTCCTCAAAGATGCAAAGCTCTAATTTTAGAGGACTTAGCTCTGATACCAATTATTGGAATTATAATAGAAAAGGTAAAATCTAAGAGGGGGTGAGGGGTGAATTGGTGCTTCAAACTTGTAGCCATAAAATATTTACCATACATCCATCTCGCAATTCAACAAGTATACTAAAATACAATATAAAGCATATACATCTAAAGTATATAAACAAGTAAGCATATGACACAATATATGATTACCTAAAAATCCTCTAATGAGAAGGTAAAACTAGGGTGAGGATTACACCCACAAATCTTCACTACTACAGTAATAAAGTGTATCCAATGAAGGTTATAATGTTTGATCATGAAACATGATCTACCCTATGAAAGGTTTGCCTTGTTAAAATCTTAAAAAGACTATTAGTTCTTACCCTATTAAAGGATTTCAAAACCCTGTTAGAAGTGTGCCTGATTAAAGAACTTTAACTCATAATTAAGCAAGCATCTTTTTAAAGGATTTCAATATAGTTTGTTATGACTACTTTGTTAAGAGATTTAAATGATCCACATATTTGAATGTCTCAACAATGATCCTACAATTAACACTCTATTGCTTGATGTCAAATCACCTCTATCCTAATGTGTACTTGATCCTTTCTAATCAGATGTCTCTCTATTGTCCATTGTTCCTTTCCTTTATTCTATGTTAACTAATTTTACAAAAGATACTCAAATCATAATACATTGGTCACCATGAATGTCCTATTTATGCATGAAAACTCTCTTTTTCTTCTTCTTCTTGAACATTTAGGGTTTTTCCTCCTTAAGAAGACCTAGGTGACTTAGGATTAGGTACGAATCAATGGCTATGATTCACCCATATTGCCACTTAAACCTTCCCTTTTTTTGATTGGATGCATTTTATACATAGGGATTCACACTTAAGGTTTGTCCTTGTCAACAAAAGATCATAAATCAATCCTTAAGTTAGATTTTAAATGGTTTACATAGTAGTTTGTGCCAATACAAACAACTATGTCAAAACTATGTTACTTGGCATCTAAAGTCCCTGGTGCTCGACACTAACTATAACTTCAATGTTGTCACTCAACATCTAAATGACTTAACATATATTGCTTGCTTGGTACCTGAATTACTAAGCACATACTATATTCTTAGCATCTATGTGACTCAACACTCATTATTTACTTAGCATGCTCTAACTTATATTTTGTGCTTGGCATATGTTACTTGTTCAACATGAACTAAGTAAATGACTTAAATGTAAAGACACTCATCAAAACTAATCTAAGATTAACAACTATCACTTCACTCAGTCAATACCATTTGGTTTGGCCAATACATAAACTCAGTTGATGTAAGATCTCAATCTATATTTCAATACTTAGTCAATACAAATTGTATTATTGATGATTAGCACTTGATAGTGTAACTCATTCAATTGCTAATTATTCTCTTAGATATGTCCTAATGTATCTTGATCCATGTTTATGTGAACTTTTGATCACATTTTTTGTTGTTAGAAGTAATGTATGATATATATTTGAAGTATAAAGTTCCTAACATACCTTTCTTACTTAGTCAGATGTGGTTTGATCACCTGATCCATTAGATTGGGTGATCTCAACTTAGCTTGCTCCAATACCTCTAGATTCTACTACCTTTTTCCATAATAATTTTATCTAAACTTTTCCATTTCCATTACTACTTTCATTTTTTTTTGTTTGTGCTTGGGTCCTACATTTCTAACTAACATGTCCAACTTTGAGACAACTGAAACAAACTAGGTTTCCATTCAACCATTTCTTCTAATTTCCTCTTAAATGTGTCTTAATGCAATCCTTTGGAATGTTCCCATACTCTTGACAATAATGATAATTATATCATGTGTTTCAATCCCAATTGTAAGAGTTTTCTTGCTTAGGTGCATGTACTTTCCCTTTAGATGTTTAGTTGAATTTTGATTTGGATTTGCATTCTTGAGCTCTATATCCATATTTCTAATATTTGTAACAATGTCCTTCAAATCTAGGTATAGTGGGTGCATCCCTTGTCTTTGTTCTACATTCATGAACTTGGTGTCCTTATTTCTTTCAATTAAAATAGTTACCAGTAAACTTAGGTTTAGGGTTTTGCATACCATTTTCACTTTTGCAAATGTTTTCTATGTGTGCAAGTTTACTATAATGATGAAATGTAGGTTTTCCTTTGGATTGTGAATTTATTTTCTCTTCATTCTTTGATGACTCTCCCACTTTAGTAGATGAAGAGTGCTTGATATGTCCTAGACAAGAAGTATCAATGGATGACCTTAGCAATCACATTAGTTATTTAAAGTATCTAATAGCTTCACTTACTTTATTCATTCTTTTCAGAATTTATTTCTTGGATCTTAACTCATTCCTTAGTTGGTAACTCTTTGATCTCACATTTTTTATTTTCATGTCCTTTCTATTCAACTCTTGATTTATAATTAATAGTTGATTCATCATGTCTACCTGAGTATTTGTGATTTTTTGCACATCAAATAATATTTCTTCAAGTCTGGTAGTTATTTGTCTTTTTTCTTCTTTAGCTTTCCTCTTTTGTTTAGTCACCTCACATAGTCTTACTGATTAAATTTCTTGTTCTCTTTTGAGTTCTCTGACTTCTTTACTTAGAATTTTATTCTTCTCTAATAGATCTATTGCTACATCACTATCACATGTATTCCCATTTTTAAGAAATTCTTTGACATCAACTTCCTTATATAGTGTGTCATTTTGGTGAATGGAAATATTTTTCCTTTTCTTTAAGGATTTCCTTAACTCTTCTTTTTCTCCTTCAAGTTTCTACAATATGATCTAGATTTCAATCATCTAGTTCCTAATTATCTTTCCTAATTTGTATTCCTCCATCTCTAAGATTTGTACTCTCAAGTTGTTACACTTCTTTCAAGATAACTAAGCTCTTATACCAATTTTTGGAAGTCTTATTGGAAAATAAGATATTGAGAAGGGGGTGAATCAAGATCTATAAAACTTTTAACGGTTAAAATAATATCTCAATTTGACTGTATTCACTCCTAATCCATCTCAAATCTTAGATCTCATACCATATAATCATAAAATTGTAATGCTGAAATGAAATCTATCCAAGCATAACATCCATGAAAACATAATCTCATAACACAAAGATTTTGGTAACTTAGAAACATTTCAAGATGAAGGTAAAATTGGGGTGGGATGAAACCTACAAATCTTTATTGTTGCAAAAAAAAACTTCACCTATTAGGGCTATGATTTGATCACTTCTAATGATCTACCCTATGAGGCATCTACTCTGTTAAAATATTTAGAAGACTATTAGGTCTTACCTTGATTAAAGGATTTTTCACTTGCATTGAAGTAAGGACTCATTTAGGAGATTTAAATGAGGTCTATTAAAACCACTTTTTAAGAGATTTTTCTTGATTTATTTGTTAGAATATCTAAGTACCTGATCCCTTGGTTTTCTCTTAATGTTATCTATGAATCTCCTCTCTTCAATTTCTTAAATTGATCTCCTTATCTAGTATGCTTTTTTCTATCCTTAGGTTATTCTATCTGGTCTCCTATTTGATTTAGCCTCCTTGCTATGTACTTCACTTAATCCCTCCTTCAAACTTTTCTTCTCTCACCCATAATGATTTTAGGGTTAGATCCCTTCTTAAATAGATAACCATATAAAGTTCTAGATCTTAATCAACAATCCATATTTCATCCTTTTTCAATTTTACCCTTTTGATTTTTTGATTGGTTAATCTTTTTCTCTTGGGATTAATGTCTTCTAAAAAAACATATATTTTATGATCCATTTTTGTCTCTACAATTTTTGAATATCATGTATAAGTCAGCTAAAAATGATTTACATGAGTGTTTATGCCATTAGAAACTCATGTGTCAAAATTGGTTTACTCTGCAATTGAATATTATGATGCTCGATCATAACTAGCATTCATGCTGGCACTTAGCTTTTAAAAGCTCAACCTTCTCTAGATGGATCAGTTGCAATGATGATCAACCAACGCTACCTAGATAATGACTAAGTGTTGACACTAATAGGTAACTTGGACCTAGAAATGAACATTTTCCTCTACTAGTGTCAAAATTGATGAGGATGATAAATTTTAGACTTTTTATTTTATTTTCTTGATTTATGATATTCTCTTGTTATGGCCATTGGAAACATTTATTGCATTTTAAAGACCAAAGGTTCCTTTTGAAGTGATGAGGAGGAAAGCATCTATGAATGCTAAGGAGGCCCTTACTATTTATTGAAGACCTAAGGAAAAACAAAAGAATAATAAGAAGCATAACAAATCAAAATCTACAAGGAGATCCAAATCTATTTAAAAGTATAATTTTATTTCCTAGAACTATAGAAAGCCTAGACACACCCATTAGGATTGCAAAAATGAAATGAATAAAAAGACTTATTAGATGGATATATAGATAATTAAAAGGAAATATTAGTTGTGAAAGGATACTCTTAGGTTGAGGGGGTCAATATGGTGAGATATTTTATCTTCTTATAAAAATAAAATACATTAGATTTTTTATTTCTATTGTTGTTTCTTATGATTTAGTTATTGATAAAATAGAAGTAAGACTTCCTTCCTTTCATGGTAGTTTAGAGGAGTATATTCATATTACATAACCAAAACACTATATGATAATAATAAAAATTTAAAAATTGGTTTTAGTTTAAGAAATATTTACGTAGCCTCAAATAAAGTCCTGGCATATCGTATCAAAACTCCAATACATGTGTGTTGAGTTTGAGAATTGAGCATTCTAAATCAAATAATAAATTTGATGGTGATCATTTCTAATAATCACATAATATGACATGTTACTTGTTGGAAAAAGGAAATATATGAGTTTATAACTAAAGCCTCAACTTTGTACTAAATTTGAGATGAATTTTTTTGAAGCTAAACACATTCTTGTGATGGAAATAAAAATTGACATAGTAAACACAAATATATGGCTACACCAATATAAGTCTAGAGAATCATTTGTATTGAAGTTCAACATGTAATATTGTGGAGTATTATGTGTTCCTTTTATAGGTTGAAACTATTATTATTTTCCTACATCCCCATCAAAGATGGAAGCATAAAAAAGAGTATATTAGTATAGTGTATTTTGAATTTTTACATATGATATGGTCTTTACTAGACAACACATTTCATAACAAGTGGAAGTTCTTTATAGGTATATGTCTTAATGAAGTAGAGTTCTTTGGGATGTAGTTTTAAAAAAATTTAGATATTTGAAGGGTACCTTAGAGTATTCTTTGTAATATATCATACTAATTTGATAGATGATAATATTTTTCATAAAATTTATAACAAAGGATCCACAATTAATTATATTTTAACTTCATTTAGTGGTGTAATTAGTTAAATTTGGAAGCCACAAAATGTGATTCCCATGTCAAGTACTTAAGCTAATTAAATAGATGTTTCTCATGCTTGTAAATAATTCATTCATCTTAGGATACTATGATAAAATATCAGAATCGAACAAGGAGTAGTGATAGTCTATTGTGATATTTAAACTATGGACTCCATAGTTAAGATCCCAACCCAAGAATAGTGCTATGAATAAGTGAAGTAGGAGAAAGTCCAAAATCTTACAGAAAACTTAACATCAAGCCTTTAAGATACATAGATAAGGTCATGAGCTATGACTCCCTACAAGTCAAAACTTAAAATAGAAAAAAATTAACTTAAAAAGAAAGACAAAATCTGAGGAAACTAAAATAGGTTGGGAGACAAAAAATAATAATTCCCAACAACCACCTAGAAGGCTAGAAAATAGAACAAGATGCTACTAGAAAACTACATTTTAGTAGCATCAAACTAGCTAAACCAATGAGAATCAACCAACAAAAACTACACCAACTACACTGAGCTAACAAATACTACCAATTACTAAAACCTAAAAGCATTAGAAACCAACCACTAAGAACCCAACATACACCGCCCAAGGAAAAAGACAAGAAGACTAAGCCACTACTTTTGAAACTTATTAAGCTAGTCTAAGAAAAACATTACCTCACTCATTCTCTACAAAGCCTATCAATTTCCATCCTCCTTACTTTGGGTCTCCTCCATGTGCTTTCTCTTTGTCAACCTATCTTCCAGCTAGAGCTTTAGACCACTAATTTTAGCCTTCATCATGACCTAAATAGAATTATGGTGGGAAGACAAATTACTAATTTGATCCTTAAGATGATCTTATATTTATTCATGGTTATCAAGGTCTTGAGCATTTCATCTATTTCCTCTTTCAAAGGAACTTTGTTCAGGATATCCACCACCTACTCCTCGAATTGCTCCTAATTATGCAATTTATCTCCCAACACTTTCCCCACTTCTCACAAAGCTTCTTCCCTATAATCCATAGTCCAATCTTCATCCTTGTGCTCCACCTCTATAATAGCCTCAAATTTATTGATTTTACTTTAGGCTATATTTATTTGAAAGAATAGTCATCTTGCCAGCACCTTTAATATTTTATAGCATATTCCCATTTGTCAAATATAAGGTAAGATTTTCTAAATCCACAAAGAAATTTCATTTTTAGGAGCAGGTATTTACTAGTATTCTTGATATAGTTCATGGTCTCTAGGGTAGCTTTAATCAATAAAAGTGCAGGGGGGAACATATTAGAAGTAGGGGATAAGGGAGTGAAAACTAGTCAGAGTTCCCCATTTTCCATTTAGCCTTAATACTTGAGGACAAGCCCTCTTTAAAGTCCTCAGGAACCTTAACACTTTCCTCCAGCTTCTTGAGAGGGTCTTCTTTCTTATTCTTAACTTTGCAAGATGAATAACATGCATAATATACCTAGAAGAGCTTATGGGAGTAATGGGGGTATGAACCTATTTCAATGAGGAAGAAATAGCCAGGAAAACCAAATTGTTCAACTTAGCCACTAAGTGGGGGAGAAATATGAGGCACTAGATTCCTATGAAACTCACAAAGCCTATACAAAGTCCCCTAGTGATTGGGAAGCCAACCCTTCACTTCACATTATTCCACAAAAAGACAAAGAGAGGAAAAAAATCATTCCCCTAAAAGTGGTTAAGCATACGAAATAGATGGGAAAGGAACCTCTTATACCTACCTTTACAAGTAATAAACTAAATGAGGACTTTCACCACATTCTGCCACACCACCTTAATAGCTTCTCTATTGAATATAGAATGTAGTCTAGGAATTTTCTCCCCTGAGTCCATAAAACACTCAAGAGCCTCTTTAAATGACATTTTTATGTTTCATGAAATCCTCACACCTTCCATACCCAGACCCATAATCGTTAAGATAGATTCTAGAGTCACAATAAATGAAACACAACCCACTATAACATTCACTGCATCCCAAGATTTGTTAATCTTTTAGAGATATTTGGGTTATATCCCTTCATCCCTAAAATGAGCTTAGTAATTTCTCCTTTTTTGAGGTTTTCCCATAATTCAATGTCATTTTTGTATTCCCCTAACTCATTAGGATCAACTTGAAAAGGATTGTCATCCATGTTCTTCCTCTTATTGTGAATCTTCCTACAATACTTATAGACTTCAACACCACCAAAACAACTAAAATAAAAAATAAATAATCACCACTCTTTTAGCTTCATGACCAAGCTAAATAACTCATAAAGGAAAATTACACACAAACCCAAGCACATTGTTGTTCATTATCATTTTTTTCATTTATAGTAAATGATGGAAGGGTGAATTTGGTAAGGTAGGGACTTTGATTAATGTTTTAGATTCATTAAAAAAATTGTATGCAAAAATAATTTTATATGGTTCTCAAATTCTATGGATCCCATGGCTTCTAGAAATTAAATTGCAGTGTAGATTATTCTTATTCTCTTGTACAGTGTTTGGCAAGTGTGAGACTATTGAGAAAATAGTTAATGAGATCAACACTATCTTTGAATAAAGTTACTATGGATCATTAGTTTAAAATTTGATCATGGATTGGTGCAAAAAATTTCCCAAAAATAAAAATTTCGTAAAGTATAGTGATAAAGTATCATTCCAAGATCCAGTCTTCATTTTAAGATATTAAAGTTTTATTTTTTAGTAGTTGATAAATTTGTAAAGTTAATTTTGAAATCCTTAGAGGCTCACAAGAAATATTAATATATTTGTAACCAATGTAGAAATTTATAAATTTATAGAACACATCATGAGGTGTGTGGTGCTTCAAATGTTTTATCAATCAAGCACTCAGTTCCAACAATACAGAGTCTCTTAAAAGAAGAAATAGAAAAATGTTTTGGAGACATAATGAGGTATAAAAGAGATTCACGTGTTAGTGTGCATTTTGACTCATCCTAAGGAATATATGACTAGAGATAAAATGAGTATTACTCCATATGTAATTTTTAATTCAAATTTTATAATATTATTTGATGGTTTCATATCTTGTATCTCTTATATAAATTGTGTGCATAAGATAGAGGTGATGTATAAGAATCTAATAACTATTTTACTTAATTGTGGATCTCTATTGATAATACTCATATTCAAAGTCTATTGTACAACTATATTATAATTTATAATGATTTATGAATAACATATTGTGTATCTTTTGGAGTGTGTTTTCTCTCAAAAGGATTTCCCTATGTAAATTATTTTGTTGTGGTATCCATCTTTTTTTTTGCAATAGTTGTAAAGATCTAAGAAAGTTTTTGTAAAACCCTCTTGTCAAATTTGACATTAATAATTTTTTATGCTACCTTTAATTTCCTTACAAACTTTACTTTGTAGTTGTAGCTAAATTAAGAATCTTTATATATCAAGGTTAAGTATACTTAATTATTTTGGGAATTCAATACCTCTAATGTCATTGATGATAGAGTGCCAAATCATCTAAATTAATAGAAAAAGATTATTTTGAGTGATTTAGGAGGTAATGTTATGGTGGTTTATTATATTATTTTTCTTTGTGTATGTCCATGAAATGAGAAAACTCAAATTGAACTCATAATTCCCTATATTATCCATCTAAACAAAAATAGGTATATAACTGTCTCATTAGAAATGGTTATCCTGTCTATATTAAGGAAATAATTTCTTATTCTACTCATCCTCGTGAATTAACAAAGTGGGATATGAACTATGAGGAGACAATTTTATGGATATTTTTAGGTTAAAAGCACAAACCTGTGTTATCTTTTATAGAGAAAAGGACCCCATAATGCAAATTTCTTAGCTTTAATGACATAAAAATAGTATTTGTGTTTAGAATTTGAAGATGATGTAAATTGACAAAATCTATGAAATTAGATGAATTTTATTCCTATAATTTTATAATATCTTTTTGTTAGAATTTATTCATTATTTTAAATTTTGAAGTGCAAAAAATATAGGGTGTAGTTCCCATCAAATAAGTATATGCAAATCATCCTTTTTTCTCTAATTTGAAAATATGTTATAGATGACATGTATAGCTAGGAAACAAAAAGGAAATATTGGTTTTTTATGTATATTTTCTTTGTTATAAGTACTCAAGGTTGACCTTATCAGAAACCAAAAAAAAATTCTCCCATCAAAACTTTGCTTTCAAATTACACCTTTTTGAAAAAGAATACATATTCTTGTAGAGGACTCTCTCATTTATGGATGATATTACTATTTTTTTTTCCCTTTTTGAAGGAGAATATTCTCAAATGTTAAAATACCTACTTATAATATTTGAAAATTAAAACATATTATAACTAATCAAAACACTATGAACTTTATTAAATGAAGAAATTGACACTAAGATCTATAAGAGGGTATTTTTTTTTTTTTTTAAATGTTAAGGTTTGATAGAGAAATTAGATTTGACTAAAATAGGTTTATAGGTCCTAAAAGGTGACACATATTTGTGCTTTTACCCTTTATTAGTTTCTTTATATTTAAAATTTTACATCATATCATGTAAAATGTTAACAATAGTGGGAGAATTTTGATAAATGGTATGATAAAACTAATGAGGCTAAAGGACATTATGTTGGCCTGGCTTTTCACCTTTTTGAAATTCTTAAAGTTCATTGTGGAAATCTAGTTTATCCCATAAAAGAAACTAGGGTTTGTAATTCTTTTGATCATTCATACCCTAAAAAATCCTTAACTGCCTTGCCCTACTATATTTATTTTTCCCTAGGTATTTTTGAAAATTTTAATTGATCACACCTTTAATTGAGGCAAGATATTTTAAAAAGCCCTAGATATTTTGAAAAAATTCTTTGAAAAACCCTAGTTTCCTTTTTGAATTCTTATTCTATGGTTTTTCATTAATTATTTCTAAAATATTTTGTGAATTTTCATTTTTTCCTAGCTCATGACTCAGTTTTAACCCAGGGTTGTGTTGTGGTTAGCTTGTGTCCTACAATTTTTCTTGTGCATAACCCTTCTGATGAAACATTAGTAGAGTCCTTGATCTCCTTTGAGATCAACAGATGTCACATTCTCATAGATTCAAGATGCAAAGCTTTTAACCAAAACAACAAAGTGAAAGAGTGACACAAATCCTGTGAGACCTATGGAGGTGTACAAATCAGTTATTTTACAATTTTTGTTGATCTCCTTCTAGATCAATAGATGTCACATTCTCACAGATTCAAGGTGCTCAATGATTAAAGAATGTGAGAATGTGAGATGCTGACATGTGTCCTGGTCGAGGCCATAACATCTTACTTCAAAGCATTCTATTGCAATATACCAACTTCCACACCTAGATTGGTTCCTAAGTAACATTGAATTGTCTTCCATGATCATTGATTCAAGTGAGGATTGTTACATTTTTGCAAGAAGAAAATGTTCAATGTTTAAAGAATGTCAAAATACAAAATATTGTCATGTGTCCTTCTAGGTCCTCGAAGCATGGAATAAGATGTATTTTTCCCAACTGTTGATCAGAAGGTAGATCAATAGACCTTTTATTTTCACATAATGACTATGCAAGTAGTTTAAAAGGTGTGACAATGCAAGGAAGTGACAAGTGTCCCTATGGGCCCTTTTTAAATTTAAACTAGCCTAAAGAATGAGCATCTTTGTAGTCATAGATTCAGATAAAGATCAATGTGGTCATATTTTCACAAAGCCAAAATGTTTGAGTTTTATGCAAAGTGAGAATTTGAGAATTTGATAAGTGGAGTTAGTGGGACCATATTGTATTATGAGTTGCAAAACGATGTTGGCATCATAGGGTACTAGATGGCATTTTTTATTCACAATGAGTACTAAGTATAACAAAATTAATGATTTCTCCCAGCCATCAAATCTTCAAATGATATTTGGCTATCACAATAAAGATGTTTAAAATTTACCCAGTGCGAGAATGTAAGATTTTCCATATGTCCATGTGGCCCATGTATTTTGAATATAGAGGAGGGTAGAATTCTTAACCATCCATTACCTAAGAATTGATAGATGTCATATTCTTCCAAAATAAAGATACAAGTCTTTTAGTTATAGTAAGAATGTGAGATGGTGATGCATATCTTAGTGGGCCCATTTCTTAAAAAGAATGTAATGATAGCAAGGATCTTTCATGCTCGTGGGATGTAAAAAGATTAGCGATGGTTATATTCTCACATAATAAAAGTGCTCAATTTTTAGCCAAAGAAATAATATGATATTTTAACACATGTCCCGCTAGCTATAAAGGTGATACGATTGTGAATTGTGAATCACAGTCATCAGATTCTACCCAAATCAACATCTAGTTTTCAAATTCATAGCATAGCATACAAAATTTGACTATTGGAGCATTAATGGTGTATCAAAGAGACTTCGTGTGAAATAATTTTGCATAAAGTCTATGATTTACTCCATAACTAGTTACAAAGTGAAAGAGATTTGAAGCATAGTGAACTAGAGCTTAGATTTTGGGTTTTCCACATAGTGAATTGTTACGAACAGATTGTTTTGTTGAGCAAAAGGATTTGTGAATAAGTACATAAAAATTTTTTGTCTAAAGATTTCCAAGCTCAAATTTTAATCAATTAATAAAAATCCCTTCATGAAGTGATTTTTTTAGGAAGACAGATTATCAGCATAGAAATGTGCATGACAATTTCTTTGAGCAATTGACCCTCTCCACTAACAAAGAAGCCAAAGGAAAAGAGTTGGTCTCTAAAAACCCTAAATTGATAATGGGTTTATGACAAGAGAAACTAGTTGAGGGATGTAGAGACAACAATTGGTGGTTTGGAGTTATTTAGAAAATGATTTTCTCAAGAAAACATGATACCCCATTGAGTAATGCCTAGGAATTCAGCATTGGAAAGTTGGTTGTCACTGGTGTCTTCTTTGGTGATGACTTGCTAACAATATTGGCAAAGAGGTATGATCATGTGCTAAGAGTTGTGAGGAACCATGCAAGAGATAACCTATTTAGAGTGATAGCTGAAGTTATCCGAGAATTTTTCATGCTAAACCCTAACCATGCCTTACATGAGAAAATTGACTTGGATGACCTAAAAGCAAGATATGATGCTTAGAGGATATACCTTCATGGAGGACCATTGTAAGAACCCTTTGTAAAGTTATGGCATCTTTCAATGGTGACATCTCATACCTCAAAGCCCTTACTAAAAAAAATCAATCCTAGGACACAAGCCCTTTATATATCCCTCTACAAAATCTTTGGTATGGATGAGCAAGATCACATTCTAGGGGCTATAATTTTTATGATTGCTTAGACATTGCAGTATGGTATGAGCTCTATTTTTTATTTTTCTTCTTACTTGGAGGAGGAGATTCACAATGGACTAATTGGCATCAACAAGGGTAAGGTTGACAAGCCCTTTTGCTGGTACTCATTGCTAATGTACATGTGCATGTACAAGGGAGTTTTTTTCTTTTCAAATGACATGAAACTAGAGTTAGAGAAGGATGGAGAAAAGCTACCAATTTAGATGTAGAGTGCAAATATGATAGGGGAGGTCACAGATGCTAGTTTTGTCCATTTTGATAGATATTTTGCCTCAAAGATGAGGATTTTGTTGACTAGATACAACCCTAAGATTCCCCAGCCCTTATTAGAGTTGATCAAACCCAAAGATCATGCTAAGGGCTTGAAAGTTAGTCATATATTATCCCTTACTATGTATCAACTATATTTAGAGTATATGGTTTCCAAGGGAAACTGCATGTCCTACCATACTAGATGTCTTTAAAGGTGGGTTGAATTCTTATGGCAAGTATGAGGACTTGAAGAGAGAGAGCTAGTGGGAAGATCAAGGGGGACAATTTTTCCAAATTTCATGGTCATCCACAATTTTGTGCTCACCAAAGGATGATGGATACACTTAGGTAAGTTCTTTGATAAATATCAAATGGCCTAGTCTCATCCTACTTTTATTGATCCAGAAGGTTTCTATGATATGATCAATGACTGTAATAAGGCTAAATCATATGAAAATATTATTTACTTTCTTGAAGATATTATAAGGAATGACTTTTCTCTACAAGAGAAGGAAGTAAAGAAAGCAAAGTGGAAAGTATATAGTAGGGTCTTAGAATTTGTTAATACTTTGGATAAGAAATATGACCCCCAAGCTGACATCAAATACTAGGGAGATAAGATAAGTAAACTTATGGCTCATTTTGTTGGGATAATGCAAACTCTTAATGAGATGAAAGAGTTATTATTATTTAAGCATACCCATACCAAGCTAAGGAGGTAGAGAAAAGAATGGAAAATAGGGTAAAAATAAGCCTAGGGTAGTACATCCTACAAAGGAAAGTAGGGTATGTAGTGGCTAGAATGTGGATATACAACTAGTTCCTTTCTACAAAAGACAATTTTCAAAGAGCCCACCCTTAGCACCAATTGCAAAAAGGAAAAAAATTGAGTAAGCATTTCAATCAAAACTGAGAAATACTCGCCTTCATAGACCCCTCTCCAATTTTGATAATGAAGATTATTTAATGGAACAACTGAAGCAGATGGGGGGTCAGGGTGATGTTTTGATAACTACATCAAAAATAGAGGAAGGAACACTTGAGGAACCTCTAATGCCACTTTTAGCCCTTATTTTTTATGACTACAAGGGGAAGGAAACTGATCTTGTTATAGAGCAATTTGTAAGAATTTTTTTGGATGATGATAGTTTTGTAAAGTCTAGGGCCTTCATCAAATTCTTGTGGAGGAGCAATATTGAAGCTTTTGAGGCAAAATGTAAAAAGGTAAAAATAGAGCAACCTACTAGGAAGAAGAAATAAAGACTAACCTAAAGCAAGAGTTTAGTTAGATAACCCCTTCAGGGGGAAGACAATTACTAAAGGATTTGGGAGTGCTAATACTATCAAAGTGGGACATTGCTAATGCAATGATCTTTTATGCAATGAGAAAGGAGAAAGAAACAAAATTTAGATTTGAAGAGGAGGTTAAAGAAGCCCATAAAGGGGTAAAGTATAGTAATGATCACAAGGCCTTAGTCATATGTCTATACAAAAAAGAGATAATGAAATAATTAAAGAAGTCTCAAATGCTAAACACACTAGAAGCCTAGTGGCATATAGGGTTGGAGAAGTGGATAATGAGTAGGTGACCTAAATGAATAAAGAAATGGTTGATTTTGGTATGGAGGTAGCTGCTAAGGACAAGAATAAATTTCTTGAACTAAGTCTAAAGTGTGAAAAGGTGCTAGAGGCACATGATGAGAGAGGGAGAAAAATAAATGAGATCGAGAAATTATTTCAAACTTGCAAAAGCAACAAGGCAAGAGAAAAGTGGGAGAAGAACCCAACCAACTTTTGATTGCTTCCTCCCTAGCTCCTCCACCTCCCACTGGAACCATACTAGAGATCCCTGATATACCTCAGCATAAAGGAGGTACTATTGTAGAGGAAATAGATGAAGAAGAAAAGATAAAACTTTAGGCATTGCATGTGGAATTAGGGATCCAATAGGAAGATAGAATAAGAGACACAATTTTGTTTCTAGTAGATAGAATTAATTGGCCTGTTTTTCATTTAGAATTATCAAGGTTGGTAGACATATGGAAACAATTGGATAGTAATGAAACCACTTTGAGGGAGATATTGAATAAATGGATTAGTAGGAATGATATCATCACTTCTCTATGTTTCTACATCATTGATGTAATTGATGACCAAATTGAGAAAACTTTTTACCAAGCAAATAATCTACTGATTTTTTACCAAAAGTGAGATATGTTGCAAAGAAAATTGAAAATGTGCTCCTCAAATATCTCAATAATAATTTTTATATTTTTCCCCATGTACTAAAGAAACCAAGTGTAATAAAAGATAAGGAGGAATGAGGTAATGAGCTAAAAGAATTAATGAGCATCAGGCTATTTGCTAGGATAGTTGAAGAAGTAGTTATTGTACAATTGTTCTTTGATTCTTTCCATTAAGATTTTGATGAAATAAAAATATTGTGAAAAGACATTTGGAGGAGAGAAAAATAGATTTTGAATTTCAACTAGACAAATGACATGGGTTTTTATAAGTGGATGACATATTATTCTTTGGCCTTGCAATTATTACAGGTGGCATCTGAGGAAAGGCTCACAGATAAGGCGATAGTCATAGAGGAACTATAATTAGTTGATAAAGCTACCCAAACAAATGATGGAGAAAAGGATTATTAAATTGCAATAGACATCCAAGTGTCAGAGCCAAGAATAGTAGGGGAGGAGAAAGTGGCCCCACAACTTGATGAGCAACAAAAAAAAGTAGATCAATCATCAAGTGTAGTGGAGGAATAGGAAACTACCAAAATAGAATTGGCCCCACCACAAAGAAACCAATGAAGGGATCATTCTATTGTCAAGTAAAATATTACAAGTTTTGGTTCATTTCTTTTTGTATTCGAAAGTGGTATTTTTGTCTTATGTATAATCTTTTTTTTCTAAGGATAGCTATCATTTTCCCTCTAGACCTGAATCTTATTACAACTCAAACTATATAAGTGAATTTCCAAGGCTATAGGAGGGTTTGAGTTTCTTTTTGCTACACTAAGTTTGTAAATTCTAAGTCTATCCATGCATATTATAATTTTTTTCTAGAATAGAATATGAAAACTAAAAGTCACTAGTCTACTAGTATTATTTTTGTGATAGGGATAAGCACTTGATTGTATACAATTTTAAAGAAATTAATACAAATACAGAAGCTAGTTGTTCATCCCAAATCTTGTCTCTTCACTTGTCTCCATTCTATTGTCTAAAATTTAATAGTAAAGTTTATTAATTTTTTGTTGTAATTCATTTTGAATTATATTTCTTTTTTCTTTTGTGATAATCTAATGGGTTATGTAAATTCTTAATGCAGATTTGGAAGAACTTATTGGTTTTCATTTGAAGATATGATAAGTATGAGATCTAGAAATGAATATTGATGACCTTTTCACAAAGTTTCAGGATAAGGTGCAAAAATAGGAGTGCACTCCATGTGAGTTATAGCCCAATGAATAAGGCAGTGACCATCTGTATAAGCTAATTTAGTTGGGATACCTTGTTAGAGTAATAAAGTATATTGTTATTAATTAAATCATATTAATTTAATTATTAAGTCACTTATTATCTCTAGTTTACTTAAGGTAAACTTTAGGCATATAATAATTAATTCTTTGATTAATTATCATCATGCAACCTAGGTTTTACCTATTAGAGTTTTGATCTCCTTTTATAAGGATTGGTCTCTTTGTAATTAATTCATTCACTTTTGATAATAGCAATTTTCTCTTTTTTCTCATCAAGAATGTCTCATCTATGGAGCTGGGAAATGTTGGTTCTATTGCTTTCTTAGTTCTATGGAGTGAGCTATGTATTCAATATTTGATCCTATGTACTAGGTGGTTGTAGTGGCTAGATACCTATGCATTTTAGAGAGATTGATCATTTACCATATAGACATTCTTTCATACCTATTTTTGGAGGCCATGAAGATACCTTCCATCCTCAATTGATCAACTCTTTAAACTTAGTCTTCTCTACTTGGTCATGTTTTAAATAGTGGAGGTTCTTTAGATCGACGATTTGGTAGTGTTTGTAGCTTCATGCTTCAGTGGTGTTCTTCATGATCATCTTTTGTTCCTATCTTCTAGGACATTCCCTTGTTTGGAGGCTTCTTTAGTCCTTCACTAGTTCTTTTTAGCATTATTTCCATCTCTTTTTGGAGTAGGTTTTTCCCATGTGGTTTTCTCTATTTCTCCTATTTTCAAATATTTACTTGTGCTTAGGTACCTCATAAGGCTTTGTTGCCAGGACTTAAATTTCCTTTCAGTAGTAGTTTCTAGGTTTTTAGCTACCCCCTAAGTTTATCTTAAAAGAGGATGTTAGAGTAATAAAGTATTTTCATATTAATTAAATTATGTTGATTTAATTATTAAGTCACTTATTTTCTCTAGTTTACTTAAGCTAAATTTTAGGCATATAATAATTAATTCTTTTATTAATTACTATCATGCAACCTAGGTTTTACCTATTAGGGTTTTGATCTCCTTTTATAAGGATTGATCTCTTTGTAATTAATTCATTCACTTTTGATAATAAGCAATCTATATTTTTTGCTCATCAAGAATATCTCATCCATAGAGTAGGGAATTCCAATCTCCATAGCTTTTCCTTCTCTCTTTTTGTGGTAGGTGTTTGCATGCAGGTGATTCTTAAGAGCTATGCATTTGATCTTTCATCAACTTCAACATGGTATCATAGCTCCAAATGTGCATGTCTTTGCTCTGTTTATGAGAGGTCTAGCTTGGATTTTAGATATGTGTTTTTTCTTTCAAAGAGTTTCATTTTTCAAAGTTATTTTGTATTCAATCTTGGGGATCATTGATTTTTGAGTCACTTTGAGCCCAAATGGACATCACCATTGAGCTCAGAGTGTCATGCCTGAACACTACTTCAATTTTTCTACATATTAGGACTTTGTCGTTATAAGTTCCTTTAAAATGTTATGCTTTTATTTCTATAGAATTTGGTTATATTATTGTCCTTTGGAACACGAGACTTATGTTGAACATATTTTCTATTTAGAACTATTTTATTAGCATTGAAGGTTACTTAGGATTTTATGATTTAAAATTGGTATATATATATATATATAAATAATTGCATGTTGATTGGGTAACGATTATGTTTATTACGTTTCAAACTCATTGTACACTGCATTCTGTGTTTGTATGTTTTTGGAAAGAAAGTTATATATTGTATGTTTAACTTGACATAGAAAATACATTTGTATGTTAATATGATGTATGTATTTGGAACTAGTCATTGTATTTACGTATGTGTGATTGAGAAGGGATTGAATTATTGCTTTAGTTTTGATTATATGACTTATATTGACTTGTTATTAAAAGGGTCTAAATACCCTATGTTGAGATTGGCATGAACATTTTCTATTTTTAAAGGTTTAATTACCTCTTATGTAATATGCAACCCTAAATGGGTTTCAAATGCTATGTAAAAGGTAATATATTCATTTTTTTGAAAGCCAAACATGGCGGTGGCATTGAGACTGCCATATTTACTCAACCCTGTGAAGTGTCGCAGTTGAGTTAATGCAAGTTAATGAGGCCTTAATTGCACTAAAGGTTTTGATCGCCATACCTTTGCAAGTTTGGGTTTCTAAGGAAGCAATGTCGATAATTTGGCCTTATTGCTCTACATAAGCATAACACTTATGTTTTGTTGCTAAAGAATCGGCAACATGAAGGGTGTTGGGTGGAAGGAGATACTTTCTTATGAGGCCAAGCACTATTGAGTTTCACACAACCAATCATTCACTAGCATTGCATTCGGTTTATTCTATTGATTACTTTATCCTCTATTTCAAGCAAGTTTATTTGTTTGGCATTTTGGAAGTGTGGATTTGAGTTGGGTTTTGGCTCTGATGGCGAGTTGCTGAAGTGCTTTGTGCTGAGCATATACCCTCTACTAATTTACAAGTAGGGGCAATTTCTTACCCTACTCTCTCTCTCTTTACAATTTGCATTTTTTATTTCAATATGCATGTATCAGTTTTAAATGGTGAATATTTGACACTCAAGCATGGATATATGCAAACTTGGGCACTATGTATAGTGCAGGTCTGCACATATCCATACTTGAATGTGAAGTATGGTGAAATGTTTTGAGAATCGTTGTATGCATATATTTCGAGCTTTGTCCCAAACATGTGGTTTCACCAAGTTGAATCCAGTAAGAAATACGTGCTTATGACTTTATAAATTTGCATGGACTAAGGGTTTAGTCATAATATCAAATAGTTTTCTTGAAGTCTAAGGCACAGTTATTGTTTGAACAGTTTACGTGAAGTAAAGATTTAGATATTATGTAGACTATGTCAGCTTTAGCAGATTTGGGGAATTTTAGGCCCAACCATTATATTGTTCGCAGTCAATACTTTTGGATGGGAAATCTGTATAGCATCAATTTTGGTACAAGAACATATGAGTATGTTAATAGTCAGCAGTAAATATTTGACATTGACATTTTGGTAATCAGTTGGCATGAACTTGTGAATTCATGGATTTTGAATGAACAGCCATATCTTAATTGATATGTGATGTTGAAAGATGAGTTACAGCTTATCATCGAATTAAGGGAATGAGTTTTGGTTATGGTAGCTATTATAGAATTATTGACATTGAAATGTTGTTGAATTTATTTTTGTATAGTTGAAATAGAATACTTTTGTTATATCTATGACTTTGGAAACAAGTATCATTAGGTAACAGCCAAACACTTTCTAATTTGAATAAGTTATAAATCTATCCATAACCATTTATAACAGCCGCATGAAAATGTGGAAACTTTGGTTATCTGTGGTTATCGGATATCAAACAGTAATATTTTGTCAATCAATTTACTTTGAATTAATAATAAACTATGCTTACTTGACAATAAACGACTCCTCAGTTGCATTAATTCACTCTTTTATATTCAAGAAATTGTTTAGTTGTTGTAAAAAGGCAAAGTTTGAAGTTGGTCATTATAATATGAAAGGTTAAGTGATGTTGAATGATGATGTTGTAGTTTAAAAAGGGAATATTTTTATAATGAGAAAACATATTTTCAGCTGATAGTTACCTTGTGTAATGTTTCTATTTTAAGATTTTATAAACCCAGAAATTTGATTGTGAGTAGAATTGAAATCATAGCAATTTAGATGTATAGTTAAACATGAATGGAAACATTGTTATTGACCCTCTGTTCAAACATTGATTGAATCTGATTATGGAGAAAACTGTAAATGGTGTTTAAATTTTTTTATGAAGTATTCTAATATAGTTATAATGTTTGAAATGAATTGGAATCCTCTTACTTTAAAAGTTATACTCTGTTATTTATTGGGTATCAAAACTGTTCTCCATTTACTATTGATATGGAAAGTTGATTTCAAATAAAGTATCGGTTATGATATATGTTGATGAAATTCATTTTAAAACAAGAATATCATTTGTACTTTGATCTTACTATCTTGTCATTCTGAAAGATAAATATAGATTGTTATGATAGTAGGATTAAATGGTATAGTACTAAGATCGATAAATATCATTAAATCGATGTGTCAGTTTAGTTATATTTACGAGATCTTAATATTATAGTATTTGTTTCTGTTGTTATAGTGGTCTAAGTTCTACTTCTGAAATTTGGCAACACAAAATGAGTTTCGAATAGAAGAAGAATGTAGTGTTATGTTGTATACTGATATGAGATCTGTTGAATATGCATTCTTAGATATCTATTTGATGTGTATTTTAAGGATAGTTGTAATGATCGTATATCGGGGTGGCTGAATTTGGTTAATCCTATTCAGTTATTTAATTTAGTGAAAATGTTTAAATTAACTGGGTGGGTTAGTTACATACTAAAAGATAATTGGCTTTACCTATGACTTAAACCTAAAGGGTTAAGTACGGAGAAAAAGGAAAACCTCTATTCTATCATTGACAAGTATAATAGAGAATTTTGTTATGTGTTGACTATGAGCATACCATACATGGATGCAGAATCTTAGTGCCATAACAATGACACCTCAGTATATATATGATTCATTTACTGGATATTCTTAGTGCGAGTTTAATTTTGCATTGATAAGTAGATGTATACTTCTTGCATATTAATTTTAGAATTGCACTATGTTAAGTGGATCAGATATCTAAATTATGAATATGGGTATGTTTATTCTAACATGTATACAGGCGGATTACGCTTTTCAACTCAATGTGTACTGAGCCCTCTTTGTGTTGTGTTGCAATTCTATGTATTTTCAGGTGCTTCAAGTTGATTATTAGGTAGCTAAGGATTATTGTTGAAGTTTCTTTTAGAATAGAATTTGTTCTTGAAGGGTCCATATGTTGGACATAGACGTTTAAGAATGATATCATACTTCATTATTGTACTAAACTCAATATGTATTAGTATCTTAATGCAAATGTATAAATGGATGACATCTTCTTTTATTTTGACGTTCTTAGATTGAGAGTGGCTTTATCATTGTACTTGTACTTGTATTAAGTTGTTTAAAAAATAAAAATTGTTATGTTCATTGTACTTGTTCTTTGTTTCTATATTATTGCTTATATTGTAGCATTACACAGAGTGCCCAAAAACCTCTATTTTCATTTAAATTTTATCCAATTTAGATACAGTCAGATTCTAAGACAAAAAAATATATTGCTCTGAGATTGAGCATGTTTCTCGAGGTGATGATTTTGTGATTTTCAGCATGAAAATTGAGATTTTGGTACATAAATTGAGATTATTGGGACAAAAATTGATTTTTTTGCACAAAAATTGGGATTTTTTGATATGAAAATCAAGATTTTTTGGCACGTAAATCAAGATTTTTAGCACATAAATCAAGATAGTTTTGGTATGAAATTGATACACTTCCTGAGGTAATTGCTGGTATTGGTGGCCACATTTTCCAAGGCATTTGGCATGGATCCTGAGGCAGTATTTTTTTATTTTGTCTTTCCAACACTTTTTTGACCTATATTTGGGTTT
This sequence comes from Cupressus sempervirens, assembly GCA_028749045.1. Classification (NCBI taxonomy): domain Eukaryota; kingdom Viridiplantae; phylum Streptophyta; class Pinopsida; order Cupressales; family Cupressaceae; genus Cupressus; species Cupressus sempervirens. The sequence continues at coordinate 590,643,202 of CM053787.1, forward strand.
TTGGCCATAACTTGCTCATCGAAACTCTATTTTTCACAAATGAGATATTGTCGAAAAGTTGGTTCCAAGCCCATCATGATGGTGTAGTTTATTTGTACTTTTAATGTTGTTTGGTTTTCAGCTTGTGAAGTCAAAGTCAAACATTCTATTTTGCACTCCAAGAGACATATCTTTAGACATTTTATTTTCCAGATTCTACTAGAAACACATACCATTCTATTTTTTTATTTTTTGCATTTTGGTGGATATCTTGGTCATTTCAAGTCTAAAGATTGATTTTATTTCTTCAGATGATTTTTCATAGGTTGTACTATATCCTGAGTCATCCTTATGTCTCTTTTGGTCTTTGTTACTATGCTTTTGTAGTATTTTGCAAATGCACTAAAATAAAGTGTCACTCTGTTGCATTTTGGGATCCTATACATCTTTGTGTTTTTTAATACTAACACTACATTATAAAGTGCCTTGGGGGGTTTCATGTTGACTATATTCACCATCTTCCTTTTTCAAGTGAGTATTCCTTCCACGATATTAGCCTCATGATGTGTCGATGACACATGCCATTATAGGTGTTTGTACTTCTTTTGCACTCTCAATGTTCCTAGTTCTTCTTTATACAAGAGATATTATATTCAATTTCAATGTTCATGTCTCACCTCTGAGCATTATAGCAGGGTTATGTTGGCTCTATTGCTTTCTTAGTTTAGTGGAGTGTGCTATGTATTCAATATTTGATCCTATGTACTAGGTGATTATAGTGGTTGGACTATTCAAGATGGATCATTTACCATATAGACATTCTTTCATTCCTATTTTTGGAGGCCATGAAGATACCTTCCATCTTCAACTGATCAACTCTTTAGACTTAGTCTTCTCTACCTAGTCATTTTCTAAATAATGGAGATTCTTCAAATCAATGGTTTGGCAACGTTTTTCAGCTTCATGCATCAATAGTTTTCTTCATGATCATCTTTTGTTCCTATCTTCTAGGACATTCCCTAGTTTGGAGGCTTCCTTATTCCTTCACTAGTTCTTTTCAGCATGTTATTTCCATCTCTTTTTGAATTAGGGTTTTCCCATGTGTTTTTCTCTATTTCTTCTATTTTTAGATATTTGGTTGTGCTTGGGTACCTCATCAGGCTTTGTTGTTGAGACCCAAATTTCCTTTCAATAGTAGTTTATTGGTTCTTAGCTACTCCCTAAGTTTATCTTAAGGAGGGTGTAAAAGTAATAAATTATTTTCTTATATTAATTAATCATATTGATTTAATTATTAACTCACTTATTATCTCTAGTTTACTTAAGCTACACTTTAGGCATATAATAATTAATTCTTTTATTAGTTATTATCATGCAATCTAGGTTTTACATGTTATGGTTTTAATCTCTTTTTATAAGGATTGATCTCTTTGTAATTAATGCATTCACTTTTGATAATAAGAAATCTCTCTTTTTTTCTCATCAAGAATGTCTCATATATGGAGTTGGGAATTCCAGCCTTGATATCTTTTGCTTCTCTCTTTCTGTGATAGGTGTTTGCATGCAAGTGATTCTTGGGAGATGTGGGGCTGATCTTTCATCAACCTCAACATACCTTACATAATGCAAAAGATTTATATCAATCAATTATTTAATATTTTTTTGTTGAAGTTAAAAATATCAGCCTATACTTGATTTATAGAGCTTAGGGTTTGATAAAATAGCTAGTTATCATCTCTATGTTTCTATTGAATTAGAAGAAAGAAGGCTACATCATTTTTTATTTATGGAGTTCATGTTGAGAGTTTTAATATTAAGTAAATGACAATGAATTCTTAGGTAAACCTGCCTGAATCTTGTAGAATTCAAAGTGGAGAAGACCTCAACGTCTTGTCAGTTAGTCCTTTTATTTTGCTTTTCAAAATGCTCGTAATGGTGTTTAGCTAACTCCTAGGTTTTGTGACATTGTAAAAGGTTTTTGAAATTCTGTCAAATCAAAAACCAACACATTATATTGATAATTATTTGATGAGTCTTGATCAAAAAAGAATTTAACACATCAAAGTGATTTCCAGAAAATCATATACAAACACTAATCTATAGATATGTAATGAAAAAGAGGAAACTAATATTAAAATATGAATCTTGGAGGATAGGTCATACTTTAAGAATGTGACTTAAGGGTTATGTCCCATGTTCTAGATATAAGTAAATTTTTAAGACAATATATGAGAGATACATAAGTAATAGAACGAATGCAATATAGGAAATATATATGAGAAGTGATATAAGGAGTATGATAGATGTTTATAATGAATATAGAAACCTTTAATTTCTACTCTATCATGTGTACATGATCTTTTATTCAAATATATTTAATTAAGAAAGGATATATAATGCTTAGATCTTTATTTCCTCAATATGTTTGAGTATATGAAAATAGACTTAGCCAAAGAAATCCTTTGGGTATATAACTCTTATGAATATCCCTTAATTTCTTGCTAACATTTATTCTACTAGTTATTTCTATTTATTTTTTACTAGGAAAACTATTAAATCTAATAACTATTTCCAAACAAAGAAGTGAAATCAAAATGATAGGGGATATTGATCAATCAAATCCCTATAATCTTGATGTCTATAGTATTAGACATGGTTAGAAATTATGGAGATAGGAAATGAATATGCAAAAATGTTAAAAGAAACCTAGTAAAATATGTGACAATTTACTTAACCATTATGTGACTCAATACAAAAGGAAAAAAATCACCATAGTCAAAAATAAAAAGTGAAATCAAGAGATATTAAGTTAATAATTGAAAATGAGAATGTAAGAATAATTACCATCTCTAATGGAAAATAAAGAAGACATAAAAAATGCTAGAATGCAAAGAGAGATACGAAGGGGAATGGAAATGACTAATTAATCAATGTTAGAGAATGTCAAAAGGGGTATTGCTTGACCATATTTATGTGGGTACTTCTAAGGAAGGAAAAGGAAGTATAAAGAATGATGAAAGGACACCATAAAAGATTAGTTTATTACCGAAAGGAATTGAGAGGCTAGATCAAGTAGCTTTGTTAAAATAATGCAAAGTCATGACCTCAAGATATTTTAACAATAAGTAAGTTGTACCAAAGAGGCTCCTACTCTATCAAAATCTCACAAAAATCTTAGATTAAAGATGGATTCATATTTTACACAAATGGATTACATTGGTTTTATTACTAATTAATGTATGAAGGTAGTTTCTCTAGGACCAAATGGACTTATGCTAGAGGTCATCAAAATGATGTGAGGAAAAAATATTTTCTCTTGGGTGCTAAGTTATCAAATAAATATGAATATTCCATCTATGCCTATGAATTCCCTCTTGGATCTAAGAGAATTGAAGGTTTGGGTAATAGAGTTTTTCAATGCATTGGCGAAAATTTATTTTATATTTGAGATGGATATTGTTAACAATGATCAATGCTCCCCTTGGTATTCATGACAAGGGCTTAACCACCTCTTGTGCACTATAAGTTGAGTGGTTATATCAGGTACTAATAGGTTGATATTTTGGCACAAGAGAAATCACACTCTAACAAGTGGTATCAGAGCTTGGTTATAAGTTTGAATCCTCAAAGCCTTGGGTAACACTAAGGAGGAGATTATTGGGAAAAATTTCAGCGTTCCCCTCTATAAGAATTTGCCTTAGGGAAAAATCACCCAAGATCAAGGAACTCAAGCACTAGCACATAATGGATCAATAAAGTATGATCAAAATAAAAATATAAAAAATGAATTGATGTACATACACACTAGGAGTGCCTATATATAAAGGCCTCTAGAATGCTTCTAGAATGTCTAGGAGTTAGTGAAGAGATAAACTCAACAATTAAGCACACATCCACCAGAAGTGGATTATCCTCCATTATGCATGAATGTACGTGCATCAATGAGAGGATAAGTATGACAAGGTGTATCTCATATTGAGCTTTTGTAGACACCATGTGCTTAAATTAGATGCTAACTCATGTGTTTTAGACACCATGTGAAAAAAAGAGTTGCTAACTCCTATGTAGTCAACAAGACAACTCATATGAGTATGCATACTCCTAGGTGTCTAACTAATAAATAATAAAATAATGCATTAACATAAGTAAACTTAAGTAAAGTTTAAATAGTAAATACTTATTTACACCAACACCCCCCCTTAAGTTCAACTTAGGGTAATGCACTTAAGCTCGCAAAAGCTAGGAAGAAAATGCATGATGGGTCCCAACTACTAGGTCATGTTAGGTACCCATGTACAAAAGACAAATAAATATCTCATAAAGTGGAGAAAGAGGGAAAACCTCATTGGAAAAACTCTTCCGCAAAAATAGAGATGAAAAACAAGATGCATGGATGGATGGAGTAATCAAGACCCCCCCATTACGACATACATCATGTATATACAATAGAGAAGTATGAGAAGAACATAATCCTAGAAGAGGAAAAGGTCCCCCCCCCCCCCCCCCCCCATAAGAGAGAAGAGGAAGTAGTCCCCCCCCTCCCCAAAATGAATAATGTCAATCAATGATAGATACTCTAATGTAGAAGTTGATCCATGACTATTGAATAATGTTCCTCCCTTTAGGAGGAAACAATATCATAGGTACATATGAGATGCTTCCCCAATGTGTAGAAAGAATCCTAAAGATGAATGGTGTCTCTAAAAGCTGCTTAATTGTCCATGTGTCAATACTGACGGTCACCTCTTCCAACACTACTAAAAAGAACAAGTTCAGATCTAGCAAGGATGGATGTAGAACATATCCCAAAGAACCAACTATCTCCTCAAATGATAAACAGACCTCCTGCAACTGTTGTACATAAGGATTCACAATCATATCAACCTAGAAAGAGTGATCATGTAGAGAATGGACAAGAGGGTCAAAGTATTCCCTCACAACAACTAAAGAAGGATCTTCTTCATCAAAGAGAAGATGTATATCATCAATGATGTCTCCCAAATCTGCTCTGTAGGACTCCACAAACAAACCTAAAATGTCTATCAAGTAATCATCCCCTGATTCTGGAACTAGAAGACAAGGTGTACCCAACTATACTGAATTGTGTGGACCTATCACTATAGTAATGTATGCATGTGGAATGTGTTGATGTTGTGACCTTGTTCTACATTTTTCAATAGGATCCCCCGTATCTGAACCTATTGAATTACTATTACTATTGTCACTATTAGTTTTTACAATGTATGAAGTATGGAGAGTATTAGAGGATAAGCTTGGTGAACTTTCCTCAAAGCAAACATTCCTCTCTATGAAGATCTCATGAGTCTCAAGATCCATAAGTCTATATCCCCTAACACTTTCATTATATCCAATGAAAGTACAAGGCCTTGGTGGTGGTGCCTTGCATTCCCTTGAAGATATGTGTGCCCATGTTGGACAACCAAAAACTTTGAAGTGTTTCACAACTAGTTTTCTTCTGCACCATGCCTCAAAAGGAGTCTTTCCAACTAAGACATTATGAGGATACCTATTAAGTATGTGATTGGCATTGCTTATAACTTCGACTTCTAGTGATGGATCAAGAGACTTAGCTTGAATCATGTAACTTGCCATTGAATTAAGAGTTCTAATCCTCATTGCTACAACACTTGTCTTTTGTGAACTAAATGCTACTGGATTCTGAAGATCAATACCCTCAAGTTGACAAAAGTCTCTAAGTCTTGAGTTCACATATCTAATTTCATTTTCCATATGAAGAACCTTGATGGCTTTACGTGATTGCTTCTCAATATGATTTTTGAAGGCTAGAAACTTATCAAATACTTCATTCTTGTGATCAAGAAAGTAGACCCATGTGTAGTATGAAAAGTAATCAATGAAAGTGAGGACATAACAACCCTTGCTAACTGATGTTACTAAAAAGGGGCTTGCTAGAACTATGTGAACCAACTCAAGAACAACTGATGGTCTCAAAGACTTCCCTTTGTTAAAATTCTCTTCTAGATGCATATCCATTGAACAAGTTGAACATTCACCTATAGAAAAGTTGATTGTAGGTAGACCTGTGACCATATTTTTTGAGCTAATTTGATGAAGATAGAAGAAGGAAAGATTTCCATCCACTCATGCTATAATTTACTTTGTGATTTTGAATGTGTCAACAAGGCATGTGAAGGAGACTTAGGTAGAAAGTGGGAGAAAGAATAAAGCCTTGTATCATGATTGACTTTACCCACTGCAACCAATGAATCATCTTTAAGATTGCACACCATTACTGAATAAGGAAGGAACTCAACTTTATTGCCACCTCCATAGTGAGTGATTCGGTAAATTGAAAGGAGATTAGAGCTAAGGTTAGGAATGTAGAGAATGTCTTTGAACTCTCCATTTTCCATCTCAACTTGTCCTTTTCCTTCAACTTCCATTTTTTTATTATCCCCTACAAAGATGTGAGGTGCCTTAGACTGATTCAATGAAGAAAATTGTCCTTTTGAAGAACCCATATGATATGAGGCACCTCAGTCAAGAATACATTCTCCTAAAGAACTTGAACTTTCCATAAATGCTTGCCCTTTTCCCTGTGAAGTGGATGGATTTGATTCCTTGGAAGAATTTGGTACATTGATTTTGTTCTTCCTAAGTAAGTTTTCCAACTCATCTATTATCTTAGTCTTGCAATGATGCTCATCATGATTTGGTTTCTTGCAGTATGCACAAAATAATTTATCCTTCTTTTTGTTGTTTCCCTTCTTGTTGGAAGAAGAATTGTATTGTGATGAGGAAGAATATTATTGTGTCACTAATTGTGATTTTTGCTTCCACATCTTTTTCTTGTTGTTGGTTAAACTTTTTCCACCTTGAGTTGATTGGTTCTCATTACTAGCCACCAATACTGTAGACTTGGATGACTTGAGAATTCTCACATCTATCAACTTGGATTGTTCCAACATCAACATTTTTGCAAATGCATCAAATGAAGGCTTAGTGAAGGCACTTCCCATCGTCAACCTATGAGTGTTGCAACTCAAAACAAAAGATGCATACTCTGAAGGTAGCCTCTTTAAGATGTGATGAATCAATCTATCATCCTTCATGGGATTACCACAATCTTTAAGTAGTTCTCTCAACTCATTTTCTTTATTGACATAGTCTTGAATTGTGTCAAAATTCTTAGGATCCAGTAGAAGTAGATCATCCTCAATTTGGAATTCCTTTTCCTCATCCACCTTACTGTACAACCCTTCAAGTTTCTCCCAAGCACCCTTGGCATCCTTAAAGCTAGAAATGTGGAAGAAGAGATCTCTATGAACACAACTTTGAATAATTCCCAATGCCTGGTTGTCTTTAATTTTCCAATCAACTTGTGCATCAACATTAGTGAGTTTTACAATTGTACCATCAACATATAGATTTAAACCTTTTTTCCATTAGTCTACTCCATACAATATCTTTCCATGTAGTATAATTGTGTGAAGTTAGAAGTGGACTTTTAGGTAAACCCATGATGCAAAAAATTAAAAGAGCACAAGATAAAAAAAGAGACACAAGAACACAAGACACACCCCCACTATTCACTCAATCAAAGAAACCCTCCAAAAATGATGCTTTTAGCATATTATATGTAGTGCGTTTACAATAGGCCACTTGTCAAAATAGAAAAAATTGGACTTCTGGTTTGGTTATTTACAACCTCCTCTTGGAGTTCAAATCTAGTACTTAGCAATGTAGCTCAAATGTACCACAATTTTGAAGTTTAATCAAGACAATACAATGCAAAAAAGGACCTAATTCTGAAAGTGATATTTTTGTCCACATAAGCCTATAATTAGATTGTATATATGGAAAGTAGATGAAAAATTATGCACTTTTTAAAAAAATGGAGCCTAAAAATGTGTCCAAATGAGCTCGTACGGAGCATTTGAAGTTGTAAAATGCAAGATTAAACAAGTACAGTTGCCAAAAGATGTAATTTCTAATAAATCCATACATCAAAACTAGAAAATAATAGCACCACTAAAAATATCAAGAAATTTTAGCTAAAATCAAAAAAAAAATGCTCCTAATTTGGAGTTTGAATGACTAAGATATGGCCTCCCAAAGTTGGACTGTCAAATCAAAACTAAATACATGGAGAGGGGTTTGATTAGCAAAATAGTGGGTTAAATTTGACATCTAAATGGTCATCATGGTAGTGAAATTTGGCCTATTGATGATAATCAGACAGCTATCAATTTTAAGCTCATAAAAAGTTGATGTTAGTGAAAAAGGCCGCCCTGATGATGTGGTAGGTATGGATACTGACATGGATGTACAGAATTGTATGGCCTAAGGTGGAAGACATGTGTCTAGTATGACTACTGACAGGGCTGCTAGAAGGGGCCATGTGGTCTATGTGTTGTTAGACTTGTCACTGAGCTATCTATTGTTGCTTATGTGGCCAATCGCCAACATGGAGGGTGACGTGGCTGTGGAGCTGTCATTGATGCACCGCATGGATCTATTTGTGTAGAAGGGCTAGTCACTAGGAATTTTATTCGGCCACTAGTGGGAACTGTGTTGAATAGTCAATTGTTGGGAAAAGAGAAGCCAACCAAGCCTAATCGCCAGTGGAAATCAAATGCCACAGAAGTGGCTAGCGAAGCACAGAACTGTCAGTGAGAGGTTGGTCGATGTCTATTATCCCCGATAGGAGTCTTAGGTTGTCGACAGGTGGGGAATTTAGTCCCACATCCACTGTGTTATAGATTTAAATGTGTTTAAAAAACACAAAGCCACGGAAGGTAAACAAAGTGAAGTCGCTGGATGTTATAAAGTCTGTCGTAAGTTGTGAATGTCAACAGGATATGAAGTACCAAAATTGTTCGCCGGTTTGTTATTGCAGTAAAATATTCCACTATGTTGTGGTAATGGCCATTGGTAAATGAAATATTCTAAAGAATATTCTATAGGGACTAGGAATTGACCACCTAGTTCCTACAAAAAAATTTCTCTAAAGGCTTGATGGCCTTAAAAAAAATTTGAAAAAAAATTTAGAAATATTGCAAAGGAAATTACAAAGAAAATACAGATCCAAAAATAAATTGAATAGATCTGAAAATGATCATACTAAATATTGCAAATCAGGCCTTCAGATGTCGGTTTGCAAAAAAATTTTGCCTCAAAATTGATTATGGCCTAAGGTAGGCAAATTTATAGTAAAATTTCACTGAATCGACACTCCAAATGTAATGGCAATGTTCACTTTGGCTCTAGACACTCCCAATGATTATGATACTCTAGATCTAAGTTGAGGTCCTCCGAGAGGTGAAACAAGAAAATGGTCTTCAATGGCTATGTGAAGAGAAATTTCCTCAGCTTTGATACCATGTAAGAATTTTCCTTAGGAAAAAATCACCCAAGATCAAGGAATTTAAGCACTACCACAGAATGGACCAATAAAGTATGATTAGAATAACAATATAAAAAATGAATTGATATACATACACACTAGGAGTGCCTATATATAAAGGCCTCTAGAATGCTTCTAGAATGTCTAAGAGTTAGTGAAGAGATAAGCTCAACAACTAAGCAAACATCCACTAGAAGTGGATTATCCTCCATTGTGCATGAATGTACATGCATCAATGAGAGAATAAGTATGACAATTTGTATCTCATATAGAGATGTTGTAGACACTATGTGCTTAAATTAGATGCTAACTCATGTGTTGTAGACACCATGTGCATAAAAGAGTTGCTAACACCTACATTGTCAACAAGACAAATCATATGAGTATGCATACTCCTAGGTGTCTAACTAATAAATAATAAAATAATGCATTAACCTAAGTAAACTTAAGTAAAGTTTAAATGGTAAATACTTATTTACACCAACACCCTCAGGATTCATGAAAAGGACTTAACTACCTCATGTGTAAGTTATAAGTTGAGTGGTTGTATAGGGCACTGATAGATCAACCTTTTGGCGTAATGATGAACCCAATCTAACAAAAATCAATGTAATGACTTCTCATTTTGGATTTGGCATTCCTAGTCTTCCAAATATATTTTATTATTATTTAGTGATCCCCAATTGTATAGTATCTATTTATGGATAAATCTAAGGATAGTAGTATCCTTCAACATCAAAGTAAAGTAGAATATGGTTTCTTACTCTTGAATAAAATAAAAGAGATTGAATAATTCCTAGCCTTTAACTTAATGCATGTCATTGTATATGAGAAATGTTAGTATGCTAATAGAAACCAAATTTAAATAAAGCTTCTACAAACTAAACAAAATTCATAAACTTCAAGATAGACTAAGATGAGCTCTCAATTGAAAATATGAGCCATTAATGGGCTCTCTCAATGAGAAGCTCTCTTGTTGAGTAGCTTTGTCTAAAAAGATAGGATGTATGCTCAATATGCTTCCAAAGGCTTCAATGGATGATTGTGGATTTTTGGTGTGGATAGATGGCTTTAGTATGGATTTGGATCTCAAAATAGCATTATAACTTTACTTCATGGATTGTGTTAAAATGACTTGGGAGAGGATTCCTTAAATAGGCAAAGGGCTTGAGGGATCAAGGGCTAGGATGCAAGGATGTGAAAAAGCTTATGGAGGGCTCAGATTGCATGAGAGGAGAGCACATGGATTGTGCTTCCTTATAGCCAATCAAAGAGTGACACATGTCACATGGTGAGAGGATGGAGGAAAGGGGAAGGATGAGTCAACAAAGGAGGCTCAAGGGATAAAATCTTCATAAAAACCCTCATAATGACTTGTAAGAGCAATAAAAGGGCTTGTAAGAGTCATTTATGACCTAGTGGACTTCATAAAGTTTTATGGTTGAGATATTTTGAGGGTGATGAGAGCAATTTCGACTTGGACTTGATTAGGAAAGTTTTAAGCTTGTTTAGGCTTGTGCAAATGATTAGAGGATGGATTAGGATGGTTTAGGATTAGCTTAAGGATAGGCAAGTGGATGGCATTTAATGAGGGTGGGTGAAGGAAGAGATATTTGTTAACTTTGGCTTGGGTTAGTAAGTTTTAACCCATGTTTAGGGAATGTGACAAGGTTAGGAGGGGATTAGGATTAGGTTTAAAGACATCTTCTAGAAGAGTCTAGATTTTGGATGAGGATAAAGACTTTCTAGAATAGTCTAGAATTTCCTAGGATGAGGATGAAGACTTTCTAGAAGAGTCTAGAACTTCTTAGGGTGAGGATAAATTAGATTTTTAGGAAATAAATAAAGTTTTATTTATTTCAAGGGTTTGGGTTGAGGAGATATTTATTAAAACTTTTTTAATAAACATGAGGATTAATATTTAATTTTAATTAAATATTTTGAGTTGGGATTAGGGGTAGGAAATGATGGGATTAGCCTTTAATCGAAATTAAAGAAGGATTAGAAGATTTTGGAAGAGGTTATTGGTCATAAGGAAATTGGCCAAGTTTTGGGCAAAAAATAAATTTTTTATTTATTTTAGGATTTTTGGTCAATTTATTAATTAAATAATTAATAAATAAGGAAATAATGTTTAAATAAGATTTAAACATTTTTGGGAGGGATTCCTTAATTAAATATTTTTAATTAAGATAAAGGGATTTAATGGCATAAAAATTAATTAATTAATTAAATAATTAATTAATTAATTAATTAATTAAATAATTAATTAATTAATTAATTAATTAATTAAATAATTAATTAATTAAATAATTAATTAATTAATTAATTAATTAATTAATAAATGATGATGTCATCAGAACTTTTTCAGAAAATAAAAATACTTTATTTTCTAAAGGTTTTTAGGTGTCTACATTTTGCCCCTCTTTGATGTGATGCCGCAAGTGGCATGGCATCAAAGATAAGAAAATAAGATGCCCAAGGCTAGAGCAGAAGAGGAGAGAATGGACTGCAAGATGCCCCCTCAAGAAGGCGGCGGGGAGAGAAAGCGAGGCTCGACGACTTCTTGAAAAGTACAAGAAATCTCGGATGAGCAAGGAGACTCAAATTGGCAAAGAGAAGGGGTTGAATTAGCTCAAACTCTCACTATGGGAGAATGATAAAGGAGAATCAGATGCACAAGAGGAAGCAAGCTTAAGACTTTAGGGAAGGTGGAGGATGAAGGAGCGGAGTGCTATAAAAAAGAATCTAGGATAGGGAGATGGATGAGGGGATTATAAAGCTGATGCAACAGGATTTCAAAGAGTTAGATTGGCGGGAGATGGGTTTCGGAGATCCCTAGGACTAGGATTGTGGATCTTGAAAGATGAGGCTTGGTGGGTTGATTTGGATTGGTGGATCCCTAAGACTAGGATTGTGGATCCCTAAAGCTAAGAGTGATGAGTGATTCAAAGAGATACTGATGCATAAGCTGGGGTAGGAGAGACAGATGCTGGATATGGATGGGGGATGATGGAGATGAAGGGAAACAATTGAAGCTTTTTTTTTTAGCAAGGGGATACTTCAAAGAGAAGTACCACCAAGTAGTTGAGCACTAGATTTGCTATAGGACTGTTGGTTAATTACCAAGGTTACCAAGAACATCAAGGCCTTTTCACCAACTGTCCAGAGGACTGACGAACTGACTCAAAACAAACACGCAAGGATTGCCCCAGTATCACACATGAATCCTAGATGAAGCAGTGTGGAAACGACACTGGGTAACCCACAAGCAAAAAAGAAAACAAGCAAAAGACATGATCAAGACCTTACGCTCTGATTGCCCCATTCACAGTATACCATGATATGGAAGATCGTGGCAACCTTGAGGAGGGAATAAGGAGATTGCTTGGAAAAGATATTTCAAGACCCAATAGGGAAGAGTCCAAATCAAAAGAAAGCGAAAATCCAAAAGAGAACCGTTTGCCAATGAGATGGGTAGGACGAGGTACTAACGGACCAAGATCAGACATGAGGACAGCTATATCCTGCAAGGACCTATTGGAGAGCACCTAAGCTGGTGGATTTGGATGAGTGATGCGTCTGGCAAGCTGAAATAAGAAAGATAACACTTTGGTGACAAGAAATCTAGCTAAAGGATGCATTGGAATAGCTAACCAAGATGTGTGATGGGTGCAAGATGCTGATCAAGGATGAACTGACACGAACGCTGGATAGATACAATGGTACTAAGCTAAAGAGGATGTACAAGCTGACAAACCAAGATATTTACAAGTGAGCTAATCAAGATATGGTACAAGCTAATGGACCAAGATAGTTACAAGCAGGCAAAAGGTCAGGATGATAGGATAGCGGGATGGTTCAATGTTGTGCAAGATGTGAAAGCTAAGGGTCGGGTGATAGCAAAAGATATGGATTTGGAAGGATGCATCCAATGATGATGAGAGATTTTGTGACCAAGGATAGCTAGAGGAGCAGGATGAGATGGCTAGATAGGATGGTAGATAGCTAGGATTATGATGGATATAAAGAGATGACATTGGGTTTGCATGAGGATAGCCTAGAGCTAGATACCAATGACAAGGGAGGATGGACAAGACAAGATCTCCAAGGATTATAGTGCCCCCCAATCAGAAGATAACATGCGAAAGGAGGTCTTATGATGGATGTGATAGGATTGAAGCTAGGATGGAAAAAGCTGAAGGGGCTAGGGAGATGGATGATAGCTAGGATTGTTGGTTGAAGCTACAGGAGATAAGTGGATGGTGTGAGATGGAAGATGGAGGGTGGAGGATAGGTGGATAGATTGGAAGATGGAGTTGGATGTCAAGAGATGACCAAAAGCATGAGGCTGATAGGCTAAGCTGGGGATGGTGAGATTACGCATGATGCTTGTTTGCCAAGTTTTCATCATGGTACCTGTCCAAGGCGCTTGAATTGCCAAGTTTTCACCAGTGGACGCTTTATTTTTCTTTACTTTTTTTTTTTTTTTTGACTTTTTGACTTTGGACTTAGCTGGAATGATTTTGGCTTTCTTCAGCTATTTTGGCTTTTTTTTTTTTTTTGGGATTTTTCATTGGCTATTGGAATGTTCAATTTTGTTGCTAGCTGTTGGTACACCGGATGTGTGATTTATGCAATAGATCGGATTAGATGGGATTGATGGTAGGAGATGGAGGGATGAAAATGTTGGAAAGGAGCATGAGATGGGGATGCTTGCAAGAGAAACATTGGCACATGTTGGGATGGGTGTGAAAAGAGCATATGGGGGATAGATGGTAGATGCAGGCATGATGGAGGATTTGTGGAAGCGTGCTTGGGGATATAGGCACCCAAGATGGAGTTAGGAGATAGCGGACATGAGTCACTAGATGGGGGATTAGCAATGGTGGATGCCATTATGCATTGGGTTTCAACTTTTTTCTTGGGGATCCACATGGTTTTGGATTTTCTTTTCATAGGCTTTTGCATTGTTTTGCATTCTTTGATTGGATTTTGCCTTTTTGGAGTATGTCTTTTAGAATAGACATATGATTGCCTAGGATGTGGATTTTTAGCTTTATGCATTTTGAAGTTGGCATTTACATTGCTGTGGTAAGCTTTGGGAAGATGGTTAGGAGAAGCTTTGTGAGATGGAGAGGATATGAAAGAGCATGTAGGGGGATGATGATGGATGATGTTCCCTGATATGTGCTTTTGTTGATCTTGCATAGGAATGGATGGAATAGGATTTTTATGATGGATGATAGGAGGATGGAGGATGGTAGATTTTGGGACATAGGGACCCAAAATGGATTTAGCGGATGAAGGGGGGATATGGTAGGTTGTTTTGGGTTGCAAAGATGGTGGAGGGGGGATGACATAAGATTTCTTGAAGGAGTGATGGGAGGCTTGCATGGTGGGCTTGGAGATAGGCTTGGTTTGGGGGTGTGGTGTACCAACACCTTTAGATGGTGAGCCTTTGGATACATATCCAAGACCATGAAATCCTAGATTTTTTTGTGCAATAATAGGCTCTCTGATTCCTTGCTCTTGTGGTCCTAAACCTTGACCTTGATAATGCAATCGATTGAGCATTTGAACAAGCTGAGGAAACTTTTTGCTTGTAGAAAATGGTAGAAGTGATTTATTAGGTGTATTTCAATGGGGAGATATTGTTCTTAATTCTTTTGCTGAGAGAGGGCCACCATGGATGAATGTAAGTGAACCAAGAGGGTAGATTATAGATGTTGGAATAGCTTGGATAGGTGGTAAGATGGAAGCATGGAGCGGGGGAGATGGAAGGATAGGATCTTGATGTAGCTGGTGGGATGACAAGATATCTTGTAGTGGAGGAGATATGGCTTGAGGTTTTGGAGATGGAGGAGATGGTGACTGCACTATGGATGGAAGACATGGTACGATGATATCTTCATTTATGCTTTGGGGAATGTCAACATGCTTTTGGGTAGGATCTTGATAGGATTGGTTTGGAGTGGATGGTGTGATAGGAGGTGAAGGGATGGATTCTTCAAAGGCAGCGGATGGATAGATGGGAGATTCAGTAGTGGAGATGGGTGAGTAGAAGATGGATGCATAAGGGTCATTACGAGAGATTTGGGAAATGCTTGGAGGCGATGTGGATAGGATTTGGAGGGATTTGATAGGTGGTGGGATTTTGATGCTTGCGGGAAGTGGAAGAATTTTAAGCAATTTGATGGATGGTATGGGGATGATAGCTATGGGAGATGGAGGTGATATTATAGATGGGGAAGCTTCATCACTGACTACTTCACATGGTTGGATTAGATGACATGGCTTATCGACTGTTGGAGGCAAATTTTCTTGTATTTCCTCTAGGAGATTTCTTGGAGACTCGTGTGTCGAAGGTGGAGGTGGATTGACAGGAATAGCTAGTGTGATGGGGGTGGAAGATTGGAAGCTTGGTTGATGGGGTGATGGAGGGGAAGCTGGAATATCAGATGGCATGACTAGATAGTTTGGAATAACTCTTGGATTTTGGGGGATGCTTGGGGGAATGTTTCTAAGGCTTTCAATATACCCGTCATAGTCAACAAGATTTTCATCATCATTGGAATAGGAGGTGGTAGGAGCAAGGACAATGCGACCAAACACATCATGATAGGATTGGTACTTCATGCTTTGATGATGAGTTTGATGGGGATGGGGTCTTGCATATGGATGAACACGGAAGCTCATGGTTGGATTTGGGTTAAGCACAGATTTTGGATTGGCTGATGAAAGATTTCCTAGGGAGAGTCAAAGCTGCATGACAGACCTAAGGAGAATTGGCTGGAGATTTTTGGCTTTCCTATGGATGGAAGACTTCAAGGGCATGTTGTCAAAAGGTGAGAGTTTTGCTTTCCTATGTGCTAGATTTGGTGGTGGCTGTGTCAACTTGAGGATAGACTAATGATCCTATGGGCATGACATGAGATTGACCACTTGTGGATCCCAACCTTTAGCTCAAGGTGATGAGGGATGCAAGTGAACAAGCTAGATTACCCTAGACAATGCTCTGTCAGAGGGATAACCTTGGTGAGATTGGTTGATTGGTAGGATAGATTGATTGGATAGCAAATTTTGGCAAAGTGACAACAACTCTTTAAAGGCTTGGGTGATTTTGGATTGGGTTGCTAGCTGGCTGGGGGGGATGATTTGGAGAGACTTTGGATTTGGGATTGTTCTAAAGAAAGGAACTAGATAGATTCGGTTGCAGCGGGGGAGCTTGGATGATTTTCTGATGAGGCAGTGACTATGCTAAGTATGCCTTGAGCTGGGAGATTACTGCTTTTTTGGGATTTCGACCAAAATTGGCAAACATTCATTCAAAAGCCATGAACAAACAAGCAGACAAAATTTTGGAGCAAGCACGTCAAACACACCAACATCCTAGGAAGCTTTCTACAAGGATGAAATTTGGTTTAGCTAGGGAGTCCTCGATATACACAAGGTACGTGAGGCCCAAATCCATAGATGAAACCAAAAAGATGTCACACAGCCGAGAGGAGCGGTAACCCACTTCTCCTCTTTCACTTCTCAAGGGTATAAAGTTCCTTGAGGCTTAGCCCGAGTGACAAAATTTTGATCCCAAGAGAGGTGTCTTTGGATTCACCTCCCAATTTTTATACTCCGTCGGAACGCTGGAGTTGAGGTCATCCCAAGGGGTGATGAAATCCCCAAGCAGGCCTCTTAAAAAGTGTAAAACAAGACCACATACATGATCTTTGGCTTTAAAAGACACGCGTTCATTCCAATTGATGATTTAGATTTTGTAAGCTATTATTGAAGACACTTGTGATTATGGCATACAATGTTCATTCCAATTTGACAGCGTCGTCAGTATAATGAAAGTCGAGAGATCGTCAACATAAGAAATGCGAGCGTCATTGAAAATGCATCCAAATCATGCAATGTTCACTGATTGTTAGGCATTCAAGATTGAGATTTATTGTTTTAATCATGCATTCATAAAAATAAAAATAAAAAATTGAGTTTAATCCATGGCATTCAAGAGTGATTTTAGCAACATGCATTCAAAGACAAGTGATTAAACATTCAATTTTTTTTCTTTGAGCATTCAAGATTGAGATTTTGTATGTTGTTTTAAGAACTTTGAAGTTCTTTGTTTTAACCTTAGATCATTCAAGATTGTTTTGGACTCAAAAGTGAAAATGACTCTTTGGACTTTGCTTTTCATTCAAGATTTTGTGTTCTAGTTTGCATGTTTTAAGCCCAAAAATGATATTCCTAGATTGTTTTGATGCATGAAAAACCTAAGAAACATTCAAGATTTTGCAACAAGACATTTGTTTGGAACAAATAACAAAAATTTTAGGACTCTTAGTTTTCATGAGATTTTTAAAAGAACTTTCATGTGCACTTAGTGTTGATTTTGAACCTTTTAAAATGGAAACTTGAAGTTCTTTTTAAATTCCCAAAAATGAAGTATTCCTAACTTTGCATGAATGCATCTAAAACCTTGATGTTGCAAGGATGCAAATGATTAGATTGGTTTAGTTTCACTTGTTAAAAGATTTTTTCTTTTTTGCAAATTTTTAATTTTTTAATGGATTTGAGTATGATTTGGGGGTTCATTTTAAGCACTAAAAAGAAGTGTGTATGATTTTGCTTCCTTAAAAAAAAAGGGCCAAGATCTCCCACAAGAAGAAGAAGAAGAAGTAGATGGAATAAGAAGAATATAGACAAGAAGAGGAAGAAGAATTCCAAGTGCTTTGTCCACCTATAAGCTTGAAAAATCTGCAAACACTATGAGATAGATTATGAGTTCCTTTGTCTTCTTCATTCTCATGTGGACCTACAAAACCAATTTATACAATCCTACCAATCACAAAAATAAGTAAAATTAGCTAAAATCAGCGTATGACATACAAAATTTGACTAAAAAAGCTAATGAAGATGACCCATGCCGGGTCCCACCGGGCGTGCCAAAATGTATATGAGCAATGTTAGTATGCTAATAGAAACCAAATTTAAATAAAGCTTCTACAAACTAAACAAAATTCATAAACTTCAAGATAGACTAAGATGAGCTCTCAATTGAAAATATGAGCCATTAATGGGCTCTCTCAATGAGAAGCTCTCTTGTTGAGTAGCTTTGTCTAAAAAGATAGGATGTATGCTCAATATGCTTCCAAAGGCTTCAATGGATGATTGTGATTTTTTGGTGTGGATAGATGGCTTTAGTATGGATTTGGATCTCAAAATAGCATTATAACTTTACTTCATGGATTGTGTTAAAATGACTTGGGAGAGGATTCCTTAAATAGGCAAAGGGCTTGAGGGATCAAGGGCTAGGATGCAAGGATGTGAAAAAGCTTATGGAGGGCTCAGATTGCATGAGAGGAGAGCACATGGATTGTGCTTCCTTATAGCCAATCAAAGAGTGACACATGTCACATGGTGAGAGGATGGAGGAAAGGGGAAGGATGAGTCAACAAAGGAGGCTCAAGGGATAAAATCTTCATAAAAACCCTCATAATGACTTGTAAGAGCAATAAAAGGGCTTGTAAGAGTCATTTATGACCTAGTGGACTTCATAAAGTTTTATGGTTGAGATATTTTGAGGGTGATGAGAGCAATTTCGACTTGGACTTGATTAGGAAAGTTTTAAGCTTGTTTAGGCTTGTGCAAATGATTAGAGGATGGATTAGGATGGTTTAGGATTAGCTTAAGGATAGGCAAGTGGATGGCATTTAATGAGGGTGGGTGAAGGAAGAGATATTTGTTAACTTTGGCTTGGGTTAGTAAGTTTTAACCCATGTTTAGGGAATGTGACAAGGTTAGGAGGGGATTAGGATTAGGTTTAAAGACATCTTCTAGAAGAGTCTAGATTTTGGATGAGGATAAAGACTTTCTAGAATAGTCTAGAATTTCCTAGGATGAGGATGAAGACTTTCTAGAAGAGTCTAGAACTTCTTAGGGTGAGGATAAATTAGATTTTTAGGAAATAAATAAAGTTTTATTTATTTCAAGGGTTTGGGTTGAGGAGATATTTATTAAAACTTTTTTAATAAACATGAGGATTAATATTTAATTTTAATTAAATATTTTGAGTTGGGATTAGGGGTAGGAAATGATGGGATTAGCCTTTAATCGAAATTAAAGAAGGATTAGAAGATTTTGGAAGAGGTTATTGGTCATAAGGAAATTGGCCAAGTTTTGGGCAAAAAATAAATTTTTTATTTATTTTAGGATTTTTGGTCAATTTATTAATTAAATAATTAATAAATAAGGAAATAATGTTTAAATAAGATTTAAACATTTTTGGGAGGGATTCCTTAATTAAATATTTTTAATTAAGATAAAGGGATTTAATGGCATAAAAATTAATTAATTAAATAAATAATTAATTAATTAATAAATGATGATGTCATCAGAACTTTTTTAGAAAATAAAAATACTTTATTTTCTAAAGGTTTTTAGGTGTCTACAGTCATCATGCACAATGTGGTGAGGAAGCATCCCAAAAATTCATGTGAGAAACAATAATTTGAATTAGAAGATTGAATTTATAATGAGGTTTATTTTATCTAATTTACCATGCATCAACCTTTTATGTTTATGTCCCAATACTATGTATCATGTATATGCTTAGGGTGGGGATGTTTTGATATTTTAAAAATTATAATTTCCATTTTGTCATCTTAGGAGGATTATATTTTGGTTTGGTACAAAAGGCTCTAGAAACCTATCATATTTTATGTAAATCCTATTAACAATATTGAAAATACATACTTACTATATATCAATAAAATATTTAAAACCTTCTTTTAGGATCTAGCTCACCAATATGTAAAAGAAAATAAGGTTTTCAAAATGCAAGTAGGCCCATTCAATAATATAGGTAAACATACACATAAACATAAACATAATCAACTTAATCTAAATAAAAGATCTATGTCTTTATGGATTGATAATTTATATCTACTACAATAATTAAATGTATAAAGTAAATAAAAGAGAATTCTACTTAAATATACAATTGAATATTATTTTCAATTTTTTAGAATAAAACTAAAACTTGAACACCTTGTACTCTAGAAAATAGAAGATAGTCTAATATTCACCATTAAATCATAATTTTATGTTTTCTTTGTGTAGGTTAAGTCTATATTGCCATAGAAACTTAATTAAACTTATGGAGTTTATCTTGGAGAATCTAATAAATTTTATTGTTATGCTTATTTTATGTATCCTTGAATATGTTTTATTTCTTGAAATCTATGTATGATACATTTTAAAATAATGTGGAAGGATTATAATTATGTCTTGACATGACATGTTCTCCTAAATCAAAATAAGATTTCATATAATTACCCATAATTATCATGTACAAATTAATAATGTTATAAAAGTTTTGGGAAAAAATAGGTATTAGCCCAAAACTTACCACATGTCATGATATTTATTAAAATTATTTTTTAAAATGTCAACAAAAAATTAACCATTTTTAGGGGTGACCTCCAATAATTAAAAAATAGAATAGGAATTTAGTTTTAATCGTATAATAGGTTGGAAGAATCTTTCTCTTGCATGGAAAACAATCAGTGGATAACCCTTAAAAGAGTAAATAAAAGTATTAAATGAAACTAAATATAAGGGTAAACATGGGCCACAAGGTCTTAACCTTTTTATACTTGAGATCATAAAATGGTTAATCTCATAACAATTCCATACCTTTTAAGAAAGGAATCTCAACTCTTACTAACTTGGAATGTTTTCTATGAATTATTCACCATTCTATGTTTTACTATAGATGTCATTACATAATAGCAAACAACTTTTTTGAAGAATTGGGTGGAATTTTGGAAAATAATATAAAATATAAAATGTATGGCCTGTAGAATACAATAATAAAATATTTTAACTTGGATCATTAAATTATAACAAATATTTTATCTTTGATGACTAAATTCTTAAAAGTGTCATGATTTCTTAATTAACTACAAATAATTGATATAACTTAGTTTCTCATATTTTTTATAAATATTTTTTCAAATTCAAAGTTTATAATAATAAAACTTAAAAAAGGAAAGTCTATAACACAACAACACAATGATAAATCTATTTGAACTTGACAATTAAAAAGAATAATTAATTACAACAGTAATAAGTATTAATCTTTACTTGAACTTCTTATCCATTAAAAAAAAAATCTAATTTTCTCAACAAAATATCAAATTTAAATAAAAATATAGATAAGAATAATGGAAAGAATATATTAATAAAAACATAGCTCTTATGCTATATGGAACATTCTGAAGGGTTGCATTCAATAATCAAGGAACAATATATGAATCAATATATATTTTTTTTTTCTAGATGTTTAAAAAGGAAATTGCAGTCAATAGATATGGAGTTCCATTCCACATCATAAAGAGAAAATTCTAACATCCCCATGAAAAAAAAAAAAATCAGCTAAATGTAGCTACTCTTGAACATCTCGGCAGATCCAAACCAGAGGAAGTACAAGAAAAATTTCAAAGCTTAGGTTCACCATTAACTCAGCATTCTTAATTCTATTGACAACCAAAATTCCACAACATCAACTCCATTGCTAATATTCAACCTTAAAGTGGAGTTAGCATGAACACACTTGATGGTCTATTTATTTGAATGCTTTGTATTTACAATTTAAATTGTTTTGTAATTTCTTCACACAAAATCCTCCAGTGCTGATGAAAGCGACCATTAGTATCAGGATGGTATGCACGTATAGCTTTTCAAAGAGCCGCCTTAAGATGATCAGGTTGAAAGAGGTGGATAGAGTGGATCAAAGACAAACACCAACTAAAAGATAAGCATTCAGTTCAATATGTAAAATATAAAGACTTATTACAATGTGCTACAACACTTCATGCATAACTAAAATCTATTACAAGTCCTTAGAATGCTACAACATTCTACCCACTCATGATCCACAATGAGAAACCCAAAATGGGCTCTGCTGATCACAAGCCTAGTTCATTGTATTTATAAAAAAATGCTAGACGGTGAGGCTAGTGTGTTGGTCAATGCTTGGATGACTGCACATGGAAAATGTGTGGTCTATTTGTCTGCAGCTATTAACGATGGTGCAGTTATACCATGGCAGGCAAGGTAGAGGGAGAAATTAATGCTGCCAACACAGGTGTATCAATGTTTCCCATTGGATCCCTCTTCCTTTGGTCTAGATGCTTGTGCTCCTGATATATGAACTTCAAGAATAACTCAGAGCTCTTCTCCCCTTCCTTTTTAATTACATTGATTATTTCTTCAAACTTCATTGCACTTTCATTTTCCTCTTGTTTAATTTGTGTTAACCTCATAATGGTTTTTGACACTTGAGTGCCAATACACTTAACCACTTTCTATATTGGAGCTGAGTACACCATGTATGCCAAGCCACAACATGAGCCGAGTCAAGAAAGACTTCAGGTGTCGAGTGATCTTCATGTGTCGAGTAGTCTTCAGGTGCCGAGTGAAGTTCAAGTGTCGAATGACTTTAGGTGCCGAGCATGATACAAGTGCCAAGAGATATTCAAGTGCTGAGTCATAGATGATGCCGAGCAATATAGAAATGAAACAAGTGTCGAGTAAGCCAATTTTTTTTTTATTAGGTAAAACAAGATTTATAGGGATCCTGGAACCCAAAGTTTAACCACAAAAAGAGCTAGAAAAACAGTCTAAGAAAAGCACAAAAAATTGCCTCAAAAGGCCAGAGACAAAGTAAGGCTCGAAGCCAGTGACTCAAGGATAGAAAGAAAAGGATAGGCGATCAAGCTAGTGATTACCCATGTCCATGGCCTGCAAGATATTAGCAGCAACATTATCCTTTTGGCTGGCCTTAACCACCTGATTCCTGGTAGGAGTATTCAACTGGTTCCCCTGATTCGCTTGGTCACTAGCCTCTTTCTGAAGAACATCCCAGTTGTAACCATGCTCTGTTTCTTGCTCCTCTTCCCTTTCAAGGCTAGTGGTCATTAGAGTCCCCCAGATTGACAATTTTCTCATTCAAGGTGTGAAGGGTGTCCACAATCTGTTTGGTGATTATCTGGTGGACCAAATCTAGTCTTTGGACCTTCTACTCAAGCTGGGTGATCCTGTCATCATGATGGTCTTTAGAGACCTAACCTCTGTCTTTCTCCTGGCTGCCCACCTAGTCATTTCTTCCTCTGTCATCCTGGTCCTTGTCAGTTCCCTAGTTGTTGGGTTGGTTGCTCCTGTCCTTCAGAGCCTCAATTTCCTAAAAAATCCACTTGATGGACCGAAAGTTGTCAATCAAACTGTTCTTTGCATTGTTCAGGAAATTGAAACCAGTTTCATGCACATTGTCAGAGAGAACCAAAAGAGCAGGGTCAATGAGCTCATCGTATTGAGTAAGCCAATTTTTTATTAGTGTCAAGCATCTGGAATCGGCAAGTTCCGAGTAACACAAAATGTACATATGAGTTTGTAACTTCATTGATTTATATGTAAACCATTTTCATAGGCCGACATCTGACGAATCTTGAAGGATTAAATGATAAGATTGAATATTTTGTATTTCCTATGCAATCTACATGCAACCAATAAGAAAAATGGAGAATGCATGCAACCAATAAAAAAAGTGCAAGGAATGACCAAGAAGCAAAGATTTAATATGGATCATAGATCCATACCTAACCCTAAATCTCTAAATGACTTTATAAGGAAGATGAATCTTCATTGTAAATGTATGAGTATGGACAAGGGTGTGTAAGGAAAACTATTTTTAGAGTGAGGATTATCAAATCACAAAGGATCAAGATCAGAGATAGCAGATCAAGTGCATGTATTTAGTAATTGAAGGATTGTGATCTATCAAGTTTATTATACCTAATATTCTCTAGCAATTGTATTAGAATGAAAACCTTGTGGTGATAGGTTAGCTTAATAGCTATTTTGTAGAATCCTTTAAATAGGTGATTAAATCCTTTAACAAGGTGACACTTCATGTAAAGTGTTTGAAATCCTTTAACTAGGTCACTATTGATATAGTGTAAGGCCTTTAATAGGGCAAACCATCAGAAGTGGTTAAAACCTTATTGTTGCAGTAAATTTTATGGGTATCATCCCCACCCTAGTTTTACCTTCTTATTTCTGGAGGGTTTCTGGGTTACCAAAATCTCAAGTGTTATGTGGTGATGCTTATGTGTATCTCATAATTGTTTGATATGTTTATATGCATTCAATCTATTTTCAGTTAAAAAGTTTTAATGGTAAAAATACAATACTTCTGATTCACCCCCCCCCCCCCCTCTCAGAAGCATTCTTCCTATTTGAATATTCCAACAATTGGTATCAGAGCTATTGGTTCTCACAAAAAGAAGTCTAACAACTTGAAGAAAAAGATCTAAAGATGGAAGTCTTCAAACTTGGGAAGATTATTGACAATCAAGTGATTGATGTGCAACAGGCTCTACACAAAGTAGAGGAAGCAAGGAAAGAATTGAGAAAATCTTTGAAGAGAAGGAAGGATATAGCCATAGCTGAAAATGATATAAACTACAAGGAGATTGATACCACAAAACTATGTTCCAATAGAGACACTAAAGAGTTTAATGCAGCAATAGAAGAACTGATAGAGAAAAACAAAGTTCAAGCAAAGGAGATAAGATCTCTCAAGATGGAACATGAATCATAGGCCATAAAGTTATGTGAAATCACTAAACAAAAGAAAAGAGCAGTTGAGGATAGAGTCATGATGGAAAATGACAAAAGAAATATTGCAAACAAACTTGAAGAAAAATGTATTGAATTAACAAGGATCTCAAACATGCAGATGGATACACTTGCCCAAATGATGAACCTTCATCATCAACTCAATATGAAATATATTAAGATCTCTACTTTGAAGATGCAAAATTAACAACTGCAGAATGAATTAAACAGAGAAAAAGAGGTAGCAGAGAATCTCAACAAGTCAAGTGAAGCCATCAAGTATTTTGAACAGTTCCTAAAATCCCCAAGATTCGCCCATGATACATCAGGACTTGGATACAACAGCATTGAAGTTGGAGAATCATCAAAGAGTGTTGAGCAAAAAGATGACATAGGTAAGAATTCAAAACCCACTTGTCATTACTGTAATAAGAAGGGGCATACTACTAATGTTTGTAGGAGTAGGAGATTCAATCAGCCAAATACACCCAAGAGCAAGAGTTACTGTGCAACATGCAAGGACATATGACACAAGATTGCAGATCCATAGTTATAAGGACACAAAATTTTGATGGACACTATCATAATTGCAAGAAGTATGGACATAGAGCATTTGAATGCAGATCAAAACCTATGTGGACATCAAATCAACCAGCAAAATCAAAAGAAAATGAAAGTCACTATCACTAGGATTACAACACCAGGTATAGCTATCATTATTGTCAGGAATATGGACATATACCACAAAACTGCATAAGAACACATTTCAAAGGGAACTATAAAAGATGGTTGAATCAAACCACATGTTTTAGTTGTATGAAAACTGGTCATACCAGCAGAAATTGTCCTACAAGGTCAAAGGCACCCAAAACTGAAGAAAATAAGGGCAAAGAAAAGATTGATGTCGAAAAGATAAGGGGGCAAATGAATAAGACTTGGAAAAAGAAAGATGAATGCAACACATCAAGTGGAGGGATCACTTCACCCAATGGGTCAAGTGATCACACTTCATCAAACTAAGCATGAGAAGTATATGGGACTGATATACAAAGTTATATCACACATCAGTCCCAAGACAAAGAAGCAATGCAAAGTATAAATCTACATGAGACAAGATGTCAAGACAAAATCTAAATGATGTTGTCGAGCTGTCTTTAGATGCCGAGTTAAACTCCAACACATGCCAAGTTCCTAACAGTGATCGATTTGATAACTGATGCTGAGTTGGTTAACTCCAATGGAGGTTGAGTAAAGTGGAAATACAGTACAAGCCGAGTAATGTTAAAATCCTTCAGAAGCTGAGTTGGCAGTTGAGCATTTAATACGATGAAAATAGGGTATATTATCACGATTCCAATCAGTTTTCCTCATCGTGATAAAGAAGAAAAGAAGAGAAACAGAGCAGAGCAACTTCATAGCAGAGAATCCAACATTTCAAGCAGATTGCAACATCTCTCAACACGTTTTCATCGATCTTGAGGTATTTTTCATTTGTGTCAAGCTACACAATTTCGTATTTCGTAAAAAGGAAACCCTAGTTTGCATAAATGGTGTCAAGTTCTGAGAAAATCGAGGACAAAGAGTCATTTGAAGTTCAATTAGTGTCCAATGAGGTCAAGCAACCTAATTTTTATCCCAGTCCTGAAGTTGCATACAAAAATGACCCAGCTCTCCCAAATACCTCCAAAAGTTGTAATGGTTCAAGATGTGAGAAGATGCTACAATTGTAAGATAGGAGCCCTAGGAGATATGGAGATAAGGCAAGCCTATGAGAAATTGTGCGTAGATGGAGTCTTAAAAGATGAATTCAAAATTGTTGAAAGAAAGGGTTTGACTTGAGTTTTGAGCTTTCCCACCGTATTCAAGACAGAATGGGTTAAACTTGTATTAAGTAGAATTCATGGTGGAAGTTTGTGGTTGGAAGATATTCCCATCAAATTAACCAAAGAAATCATACATAGGGTAACTGGGTACTCTACCCTAGATCGGTTCAAAACCTTGAGAAGTGAATCGAAGGAGGTTATTGAAAAGAACACTAGTGCTCAGTGGAATGAGAGAGGAATGACAATTCACACCATTCAAGATACTCTAGTTGAGTTTGTTGTTAGAGTCATTGCCCGTAAGTTCTATCAATCCAGCAGACTCAACAGTGTGCCATGTATTACAGTAGATGTAGGTTACAAATTGGTGAAAAAGGATCATACTTATGATCTTGCAGAACTGCAACTACAATAGATTACTGAAAACCTAGCTGCCATAAGAAGGACAAAGGGTGCTCAATGCAAATTTGAAGCAATTCTTATTTGTATATTCTTTTATGTTCAAAATGAGTTTCCCTCTTTCAGAAAAGTTACATGGAGGAATGATAGAACTATCATTGCCCAAATCAATGAATATATAGAATAGATGGGAGAAAATTTTGATATCCTGATGACAAGTTATTTTGAAGATTTCAAGAAATCCATGAAGCAAAGGGCGAGAATACCAGTTTATTTAGTAGAAAAACATGTTAATGATATATGCTTCTTGGTTGATATTGAGTTCACCTACATTCAAGCTGCAATTCCAAGAGTGAGATGGCTAAGGCCATTTGGATATGAAATCAATGTTGATGAGGCATCTGTAGCAATAACTGCATTATTGGCAGAAGAGACAGATAAAAGTGCTCCACATTTTGGCACTTATGATGTGGTAAGATCAAAAATAAATATGGAATTAAAGACTGCTTCCACATTAATGAAGAAAGACAAATTGTTAAAGAAGATTAAGAAGAAATTTGTTGAAGGAATTGAGGCTGAAGCACAAGAAGAAGAAGATGACAATGATGATGATGAAGATGAACAAGAACAAGGCCCAATGGAATTAACTCAAGGCCTAGGTGAAGACAAGAAGAAAGGTGCAAAGGAAAAAGAATCCAAGGAAGCACCAACTGAAGCTGAGTCAAAGAAAAGAAAGGCAATAGAACAACCTCCAGCTCAACAAAAACCAAAGAAATCTTCCATGCCATCACCTCAAAAGCCTACAACATGAGCTGCAACAAGGGCCTCCACTCAAAAGGCTAAAGAGGAAGCTACAAAGAAGAAACCAATCAAGGAAACACACGAAGAGCCAAGGAAAAGAAGAAGATATGTGGCTCAACCTGATACTGATGAAGAAGATCAATCTAAAAAGGTAAGCCATTCTTCATTTGATGTAATATGTAAACAGATTGGAAATGGTGATATAAATAAAGTTGATTTCAATAAGTTTACTAAAGAAGAACAGAATAGGATAAAGGAAACGATTTATGGAATGATGGCACAGTTCAAGTACACTCCACTTGAACTAGATGGACAATTGCCAAATGAACTGTCTAAAATTGTAGAAGACAAATGGCATTTTTGTTTAAAAATGGAGAAGGAGATGAGGGAATCAACCCTAGCAAGCGTATTGCCTGATTTGACTAAGGAAAAAATAAAGAAAGCAGTCAAAAGGCATAATAATAGGTTTACACCTAAGTACAAGGCATTCTTCATTCTCCAAAACAAGATGGAAGAAATTGTTGAAAGAACAATGAAATCATGGAAAAACTTGTACAAAAAGATTGAAGATTTTCTTGAGGAAGAATACAAGGAAGAAGCTATTGCTCCACCAGAAGAGAGAAGAAGGAGAGAAGAGAAGACAATAGTAGAGAAGGGAGAAGAAGAAAAGAAAGAAGAAGAAGAAAAGAAAGGAGAAGAAGAAAAGAAAGAAGAAGAAGAGAAGAAGGAAGAAGAAAAGAAAAATGGAGAGGAGAAAGAGACAAAAAAACAAGATGTAACAGCAACAGCTGAGCAAGAGCAGCAACCAGACCAGAGTGTGCAAAACACACAATTGCCACCCTCTAGCCCTCCTCATGTACCCATCACACCTGCAGAAACTGTAACTATTATTGATGTTCCTGAAACTTCTGGTCAGAACATCAATCCATTAACTGTAGAAGATCTCAAAAGAATCCTTGACCAATCTACACAACAAGCAATATTATGTGCAAATCCAGTATTGGTTAGCATGGATGAACTACAAAAACAAGTAGAAAGCATAGTTATAGATAAGGTGAATCCACAAGAACCACCTTCCATCATCTCTACAGCTACTAGTGGTCAACCGCAAATGCCAACAGTTATTTCAACAGGCATAGTTGACACCATAGTATAGAAGCTGAGTGCAGCTGTAGAAAAAGGAATAGAACAAACAGGACAAACTATTACATCTGATCCTACAACACAAACACAAGGTGCACTTCCTAAGATTACCATAATTGATCAAGGTAGTAGACAGTAGGAGGAGAAAATAATGGAAACCCCTAAAGAGCAGGAGGCAATACAAACATTGATAAATTTGCCTACCTCGAGAACTCCTTCACAACAGCCATTGCAAATATCTGCACTAGGATCTAGTACTACAAAATTTGCAAGGGTACTTCACTATGGGGACCCTGAATTAGATGAGGAGATAGTCATACCAGGCTATGACTCAAAAACAATAACCATTGATCAAATCAATGAGGTGCAGGAAGCACTAAATAGGAGAAAGAGACAAGAGATACTCAGGAAGGAGTAAAAACAAAAGCAAACACTACATGAGATTAAGGACATCTTTATGGATGCCTTCAGTTTGTAGTCACCAGATGAGTCAAAGCATATTATGGAGAAATTATCTGATATTGTTGAAGAGGTGACAAATGAAGACCAAGAGACAAATGCAAAGCTTATAGAATGGTCTAAAAGGAAAGTCCAAGGAAAAGTAAATGAGAAAATATCAAGACAAATTGTGCTTTCCCAGGTTGAATTGGAAAAGTTAATAGACAAAGTGAAAAAAGTACTTGAGAATATATTCTCATTGTACAAAAAGTTGTGTGACTTTTCATACTTCACACAGGAGACAAGCCAAAAGATATTGAGCTTGGAGAGATATTTAAACATTTCAAGCATACAGCTACCAAATGATCCAGCTCAAAGTGAGAAGCATTTTGCTCAATTGCTTCACACTCAGAAAGAAATAGCTGTATTAACAGTAGAAGAGGCTAATATCAAGGCAAAACTGATACAACTCCAGTCCTCTGTTACCCCACATTTGGAAATACTCCATAAGGAACAAGTTTATGCAAAAATTGTTCTCAAGAAAGATCCTAATCTTTCTACTTTAGATGGACTTATTCATCTTGCTGCAGAGACTGCCATCCAACACAAGTCACTAGAAATTGCTTTGAACAATTGGGATGCAACTCTCAGGATGATTATGGAGGTAAACAACACATTTTTGGTGAAATATGGTCTTAACCCTTAAAACCCTTTGACATAAGTGTCAAAAAGGGGGAGATAAGTGTCAAAAAGGGGGAGATATATATCTTATTAACTAAGTGGGAGATACTATAAGATGCATGAGAATGATGAGAGAATAAGGAAACAAAACCAAGGAAACCAAGGAGAGCATGATATACAGATAATGGCACAACCAACTCAGGGGGAGTTACAATAATTTTGAGGTATATATTGTAAGTTACACAAATTTTGATTAAAGGTTTTTTAAACCTCTATATATACTGAGAAAATTAGTTAATGTACTCATAAGGTCAGTTAAGTATTTTTGTCACTCATGTCAAAGGGGGAGATTGTTAACCTCATAATGGTTTTTGACACTTGAGTGCCAATACACTTAACCACTTTCTATATTGGAGCCGAGTACACCATGTATGTCGAGCCACAACATGAGCCAAGTCAGGAAAGACTTCATGTGTCGAGTGATCTTCATGTGCCGAGTAGTCTTCAGGTGTCGAGTGAAGATCAGGTGCCAAGTGAAGTTCAAGTGCCGAATGACTTTAGGTGCTGAGCATGATATAGGTGCCGAGTGATATTCAAGTGTTGAGTCATAGATGATGCCGAGAAATATAGAAATGAAACAAGTGCTGAGTAAGCCAGTTTGTTATTAGTGCCAAGCATCTGGAATCAGCAAGAGCCGAGTAACACAGAATGTACATATGAGTTTATAACTTCATTGATTCATATGTAAACCATTTTCATAGGACGACATGTGACGAATCTCGAAGGATTAAATGATAAGATCGAATATTTTGTATTTCCTATGCAATCTAAATGTAGCCAATAAGAAAAATGGAGAAGGCATGCAACCAATAGAAAAAGTGCAAGGAATGAGCGAGAAGCAAAGATTAAATATGGATTGTAGATTCATACCTAACCCTAAATCCTCGAATGATTTTATAAGGAAGATGAAGTTTCATTGTAAATGTGTGAGTATGGACAAGGGTGTGTAAGGAAAACTATTTTCAGAGTGAGGATTATCATATCACAAAGGATCAAGATCAGAGATAGCAAATCAAGTGCCTGTATTCAGCAATCGAAGGATTGTGATCTATTAGGTTTATTATACCTAATATTCTCTAGCAATTCTATTAGAATGAAAACCCTATGGTGATAGTTTAGCTTAACAGCTATTTTGTAGGATCCTTTAAATAGGTGATTAAATCCTTCAACAAGGTGACACTTCATGTAAAGTGTTTGAAATCCTTTAACCAGGCCACTATTGATACAGTGTAAAGCCTTTAACAGGGAAGACCATCAGAAGTGGTTAAAACCTTATTGCTGCAGTAAATTTTGTGGGTATCATCCCCACCCCAGTTTTACCTTCGTATTTCTGGAGGGTTTCTGGATTACCAAAATCTCAAGTGTTATGTGGTGATGCTTATGTGTATCTCATAATTGTTTGATATGTTTATATGCATGCAATCTACTTTCAGTTAAAAAGTTTTAATGGTAAATATACAATACTTCTAATTCACCCCCCCCCCTCTCAGAAGCATTCTTCCTATTTGAATATTCCAACAAATTTGATGTTGGTGTACTTTGGAAAATAAGTACTTATACCACTGAGAGTCTTTATACATGGACACATGATTTCTTCTGCAATTTTGGTACTCTCCAAGTGATAAGGATATGCAAGTTTTTCTGATTTTAAAACAGATGAATATACTTCACCAATTCGGCTGAGGGCAATAGCATCATTCTCAGGATCTTTCTCTTTGATGAGTGAAATAGAATGCCTATACCAATCAATGGCATCCCACATTACTTCCTTGCTCACTGCTTCATCATCAAACAAAGCTCTCTCGAGTAGTGCATCTCCTTGACAACAGGCTTGTATAGGTTCAAATATATATTCATGCAGCAAAACTTTCTCTTTGAGATCCTGAAATTCTTTTATCAAATCATCATCTGTGGAATACACAATACTCTCTCCCTTATTTAATGGCAGATAACACTCATTGATTGCATTCAAACAATGTTTGCAATCGATTTCTAGAACATCTCTCTCTTCTCCTCCATCTTCATTGATAATGTATTTGAAACCCTCATTATAGATGAATGTAACATGATTCATATAAAAAATACTAGCCAAAACTTTTTTCACTTGGGAGTTGGGTGCACTAACCATATGTGCACATAGATTTATTAGTATGGGCTGAAAGCATACACTGTAAGTGTCAAGTTGTTCCTCAACCCAAGCAAAGAAATTGTTGAATATAGTCTCTTGAACCTATGTTAGCCATGCTTCTGGTTTAGCACCAGACTCCCCTAATTCAATATCTAGTATATAAAATTCAAGCGACTTTGGTATTCTCTCTTGTTAGAAATAGTCAACAGTCATGCTGTTATAACCAAACAACAAGTATGCCACACATTTCCTATTAAATTGGTAACAAGATAGGAATGTCCTCCATGAAACTAGGTCATACAACATTATCCTAAGAAGATATGAATGTCCTCCTTGATACTAGGTCATACAACCTTATCACCTTATCCTCTAGAATCATCTTCTTATCTCATGGGCTCTCTATATATAGAGGCCATTGCATAGCCTTGTAGCAATCAGTTTGATGAATAAAAGTTGCTTCTCTCTTAAGTGTTTATTTCTGTTTTTTTCATTTCCAAGTATTTGTGCTTATTTCAGATCTTAGTAAATCTTAGATCTCTTATTTTTATCATGGTATCAGAGCAAGGTTTAGCCATGTTCAGCTCGAGATTTATTTAGAAATTCAGCTAGAAATATTGCTAGAGGGTTTTGCTGCAGGCAAAAAGTTTGCTGAAAATGGTTTGTTTGTAGGGCTGATTTTTTTTGGAGTGATATTTGGTTGCAGGGTTGTTATGCTGCTGGAGTATTGCTAGATTTGTTTGAACTTGATCTTTTTGCTAACATGGGTTCTTCAAATGAAGTTTTGCCTATCTTTGATGGAAGTGGTTTTACAGATTGGAAGATTGCAATCAAGAATGCTCTAAGAGAGAAGGCTTTATGGAGGATAGTAAATAAAGAAATTGGGGAACCTCAACAAACTGATAAAGAAAAGGAGTTGTGGAAATGTAAGTTGGAGCAAGCTAGAGGTATTATTGGTAAAGCTTTGAGCTCCAATCTAAATAGAAGATTTGTTGATATTGATAACCCAATAGAGCTGTGGGAGACTTTAGAAAAAGATTATAAAGATGCAGACATGGCTAGCATGTTTAGTATAGAAGAAAAATTGATGAATTTAGATCCATCTTATTTTGAAAAAATGTCTGATTACTTCAATGAAGTTACTTTTTTAAATACTCAGCTAAAAAAAATAGGTGTTGAATATGCAAAAAAGGATTTTTAGTTGATTGCAATGGTTGAAAATAAGCTTCCCCATCCATATAAAGTTTTTAAGGAATCAAGAAAAAGGGTTCTTCAACTAAATCCCAATACCCCCCAGCAAACTTTTGATCAATTTTGCAAATCTGTTTTAGATGAAGAAGTTCAACTTATTAAAGAAGGGCATATTAAGAAGAATCATGCATATACAACCAAAAGTAATTTTTTTTAGAAATGATGGAAAAAAGAATTGGAAAGGAAATAATAAATTTCGAAATCATGAAGGTTCTAATCATTTTTCTAGAAATGATGGTGCAGAAAAGCAAGCTGGAAGAAAGCCTTTTATTTGCAGGTATTGTGGAGGTGAGAATCACATGGAGAAGTTTTGTTTGAAGAAGAGGGACAATGAAAGGCAACAATATAAGCCCAAGCAAGAAAGGTTTAAGGATGGAAAGAAGGATAATCATAGTTTCGTAGCTATCTCTTTAAAAAGGCAAGAGAAATCAAATGAGGAGGTAATTGCTACACCCAAAAGTAAATCTAGTGTTAAAGGGGGATACTTTGCTTCAGATTCTAATAAAGAATGGATTTTAGATTCAGGGGCATCATCTCACATGACTGGGGATAGATCTTTGTTTATTGATTTTTATGAAGGGAAGAATTCAGATCAAGAAATTTCTATTGGCAATAAAATGAAACTTCCAGTTTTAGGAATAGGAATTGTTAATGTAACACATGGGTCTTTGAAAAATGTTTTATTGGTTAAAGGGTCAGGGGTGAATCTTATTTCAGTATACAAAATAGTTCAAGCTGGATATGAGTTTGTTGTCAATGCTGATCAAGTTATTGTTAGAGATAGAAAAGACCCAAGCAATATAATTTCTATTGGTAGAGTTGATCATGAAGAGAATCTATTTAAATTTGTGGGGTTTCTTGATGATAAATATACACTCTCTCATGCTTTTATTGCTCAGACTGGTTATATGTCACAACTTTGGCATGCTAGACTTGGACATTTAAATTATAGAAAATTACAAGATATGGTTGGAATGGATATGGTTAGAGGATTAACAAAAATTTCAGCTTGTGAAGGTGTGTGTGAAGGTTGTGTGTTAGGGAAACATCATCGAGATTCTTTTGATTCAGGTAAAGCATGGAGAGCTAATCATCCATTGCAACTTATTCATAGTGATTTATGTGAACCAGGATATCTTTCACTTTCAGGTGCTAGGTACCTTCTCACTTTTATTGATGATTATAGCAGGAGAGTATGGGTTTATTTTCTTGAAAGAAAAAAAGAAGTGTTTGAAGTATTTCAAAAGTTTAACGCATTAGTTGAAAATCAAAGTGGCAAAACAATTAAATGTTTAAGGACAGATAATGGGGTTGAATATTGCAATTATGCTTTTGAGTCATTTTGTGAAAATTATGGTATTAAGGTGCAAAGAACAGTTCCTTATACTCCTCAACAAAATGGGGTGTCTGAACGAATGAATATAACTCTTTTAGAAATGGCTCGTTGTATGTTGCATTTTAAAAGTTTGCATAATAAATTTTGGGGTTTGGTTGTTTCTTGTGCTGCACATATTATAAATAGAATCCCCACCATAGCCCTCACAAATATCACCCCAGAAGAAGCATGGAGTGGTAAGAAACCTCACATTGGATATTTTAAAGTATTTGGGTGTATTGCTTGGGCACACATTCTTGATGCACAAAGGGAAAAGTTAGAACCAAAGAGTCATAAATGTTTGTTTATGGGTTATAGTGAAGAATGAAAGGCTTATAGGTTATATGATTTGACAACAAACAAGGTCTTTCTTAGTAGAGATGTGAAGTTTGATGAGCATTCACAACTTATAGCCACTCCTTCTCACTCTACAACAACAAATGCTTCTCATTTTTCAGATATTTTAGGAGGAAATGGAGACTACATTGATGAGGATGAGTTGTGCACTTCTACAAATGATGAAAATACTAATGAAAACAACACAACTAATGCTTGTAATCAGACATTTTCTACAGGTAGTAATGATGAAGAAGATAACTTTATAGCTAGCCAAAAGACAAGGAGTGTTGAAGAAATATATAGGCAAGGCTCAAAGATCCAAGGGAGGAATGGTAGTGCTCTCATGGCCAAAGTATTACAAGTAAATGACCCAAGATCATATGAGGAAGCTAGAGGGAAGAAAGAATGGGAGCAAGCTATGGAAGAAGAATATGATGCTTTGGTGAAAAATAAAACTTGGGAACTTGTGCAACTTTCCAAAGGTAAGAATGTCATTGGTTGCAAATGGGTTTATAAAACAAAATTTAAATCAGATGGTGCTATAGAAAAATTTAAAGCTAGATTGGTTGCTAAGGGATTTAATCAAAAAGAGGTTGTTGATTATGAAGAAACTTTTCCTCCTATCATTAAAATGAATACAGTTAGAATTATTCTTTCTTTGGCTGCAAGTCTTGGGTGGCATATTCATCAAATGGATGTAAAAAATGCTTTCTTAAATGGAGATTTATATGAAGAAATATATATGGATCAGCCACCAGGTTTTGTAGATCAACAATATTCTAATCTTTTGTAGATTAAAGAAGTCACTTTATGGGCTTAAACAAGCACCAAGAGCATGGAATGAGAAGATTGATAGGTATTTTCAGCTTCATGGGTTTCAAAAATGTAAATCAAATCCAAATCTTTATGTGAAGAGAGTGCAAAATGAAATTATTATTGTTGCAGTTTATGTGGATGATTTACTCATAGCTGGACCAAATATTGGGTTAATTAGTGATTTCAAATCAGATCTTAAAGGGGCATTTCATATGAGTGATTTGGGTGCACTGAATTATTTTCTTGGCTTGCAAATTAGTAGACTTCATGATGGGTTATTTATCTCTCAAGCAAAATATGCTTTAGATCTTTTAGATAAATTTAACATGCTTGAATGTAAGCCAGCCCCTACTCCTTTTCAATCTGGAATTAAGCTTACTAAAGAATGTATTTCCAAGAAGGTGGATGCTACTTTATATAGACAGCTTGTTGGTAGCTTGGTTTATCTAACACAGTCTAGACCAGACATTTGTTTTGCAGTCAATTTGGTATCTAGATTTATGCAGGAACCAAAAGAAACTCATTGGTTGGCTGCTAAAAGAATTTTACGATACATTCGTGGCTCCATTTACTATGGCATTCATTATAGTTACAAGTCTTCAATTTCTTTGACTGGCTTCACAGATTCAGACTGGGGAGGTGACATAGATGATAGAAAATCTACTGGTGGTTATATTTTTCAGCTCTGGTCAGGTCCAATTACATGGAGCAGCAAAAAACAAACTACTATATCATTGTCCTCATGTGAAGCAGAATATAGAGCAACAAAAGAAGCTGGAAAGGAAGTAGTTTGGATTCGCAACCTTTTATTTGAGCTTGGTTTTGCACAAAGTTCAGCTACTCCTTTGTATTGTGATAATCAAAGTGCTATTCAAGTTGCAAATAATCCTGTTTTTCATGCTAAAACAAAACACATTGAGATTGATGTTCACTATATTCGAGATCTTGTTCAAGCAAATTTTGTTAATCTTCTCTTTTGTCCAAGTGAAAACCAAGCAGCAGATATATTTACTAAGAGTATGCTTGAGGCCAAATTTCTAAAACTACGAGGCATGCTCGGCACGATTGAGGTGAACATTAAGGGGGGATAGTCATGTCATGTTCCCCTCACTTTCTTTTGTTGTAAATAGGTACCTAACAAGGCTGAATGCCGGGACCTTTCCTATCTATATTTTTTATTGTAATTTCTCCCATACATTATCATTAGTGGTAGAAATTAAAGGAGGATGTTAGAAATAGTCAACAATCATGCTGTTATAACCAAACAACAAGTATGCCACACATTTCCTATTAAATTGGTAACAAGATAGGAATGTCCTCCATGAAACTAGGTCATACAACATTATCCTAAGAAGATATGAATGTCCTCCTTGATACTAGGTCATACAACCTTATCACCTTATCCTCTAGAATCATCTTCTTATCTCATGGGCTCTCTATATATAGAGGCCATTGCATAGCCTTGTAGCAATCAGTTTGATGAATAAAAGTTGCTTCTCTCTTAACTGTTTATTTCTGTTTTTTCCATTGCCAAGTATTTGTGCTTATTTCAGATCTTAGTAAATCTTAGATCTCTTATTTTTATCATCTCTTTGGCAGCCCGAATTGGCTCCAAAGCTCCGTTGCTTCCTTGGGACTCTTGTATGTATATCTTCCATTCTGATTTTCCCCAGAACCAATTTAGCGCGGCTAGATTTTTATAACTGGAAGCTCTTTCGCTCTTATCTTGGCCAGCAGCCATCAGAGCTTCTTCATATAGCTTAATAGCTTTGCCCAGTTTTAGCCTCAGCATAAAAGGTGCATAATGGACATCACGTACTTGAGCAAATATTTCATTTCCTTTCTTTCGTAAAGCTTCGCTCCTCGTCTCAGAACTCATCGTTGCAACTCTGGTTCACAAAAACAATTTTAAGTCTAAAGTAAGATAGAATAGATTCATTTACCAAAGATTGAGTTGTGGATGTTAGAATTATAATTATTTGAAGCTGGATAGGAGCAATTGCATAGATAAAATTTTATTTTTATTTTTTATTTTTGATGAGCAAGAGACTGAAATCATTGATTAAAATAGTTAAAAATACAATCCAATTCGAAAGACACTAAGAGAACGGAGCTTATTGCAGAAATAAAATTTTAACATGATCTTCTTAGAAAAATTAATCTTGGAAAGGGTTTGGAAGGTCATCCTACGAAATTTCATTTAGACAGTTAACTTATAGCAAGAAAAAGGAGAGGTGGTTTGGTAGCCAGCCGCCAGAGGTCTTTTAAGAAACTGTATGGGATGCAGCTGATTTTCTGTCAGAAACAGTTGCATCAGAATGTTATTGGATCAGTCATAACAGTTACATTCTTTTCTTAATGAATTGTGACTAGTCTAAGTTTAATTGCGTGTGAATTTTTCTCCACATTACATGTTTTTTGTGAGTGATGAGAATTACATAAGAACTGCAGTTTTGCAGACTTAAAATACTTTTCCTAAAATTAGAATTTTATATGAAAACAGTTTCAGAACTTTTATGTATTGTATGTGTAAATCGTTAATTTTAGCAGCTTCTTTAATTTGTTAAGACCTTTATAAAAACATGTGAAATAGAGTTCATTCTTTGTATCTTTTGATTTTCATCAGTTGATCATTGGTTAAATAATTAAGATTTTTTTCCTTTTGTTTCTTATAATTTAAGATAATGTTGGTGGGGTATGAACTAGAACGATCGCCCGATTCTTCAACTTCTCTTCATATTTGAAGAGTTTTTATTGTGTGCAATTGGATCAGTTAAGCATTAATAAGAATTCCTTGTTAGAGTTTTTATTGTGTGCAATTGGATCAGTTAAGCATTAATAAGAATTCCTTGTTAGAATGTTGATGTTTATGTTTATTCTATATTTTTTTGCTTGTTTTAATATTTACAATTGGTATTAGAACTAAGCTGAGAATAGAGAAGAGATGGAAGACAGTGAAGTTAATTCTATCATTAACGAATTTTTTGAAACTTAAACTCAGTAAAGAGAGAGGGTGTGCATGCAAAGAGAAAAAGAATCCACCATGCTCATTGGTGAGATGGCCGGGAAGATAAACTAGAAGCTGAAGGAAAAGAAAAATTTAAAGCCCATTATCTGAGCTTAATACAATTCTTGAGCACAGGTTATGGTGATGCTGAACATAAGAAAGTTGTCATGAAAGAATTGCAGAAGAGAGCAATGGTGGACAAGACTGGTGATAAAACACTTAGTGTTGGCCTTTTATGGTATGGCTTCTCTTATTCCTAGCTTCAGACTAGAGGATTCAAAAAAAATTTGCATTCAAAGTGTACCAGATGTTGCAGTTGGAAAACTTCACATAGGTCGTCGTAGATCAAAAGTTTGGGACAAACAAGATGTTTTTAAAGAAGATAAAAGGATGAAGAAGAAGTTCGATGTAAAAGTAGATAAAGAAGCAGATGAAGGGTTGGGAGATGTGTCTGATAGAAGACAGAGGACAGAGTTAATCCTCAGTTCTGCATAAGGGTGAGGCTATTGGGCTTCCAGCAAGTTCTAATGGTACTCTCACTACAGATGAGATGGATTTCCAATCTGAAATTGATGCACCCATAAGACAACTGTAGAGATTGCAGTTGATTTATATAAAATATACCAATATCTATGATTTTCTAACCATGGCAGGATGTTTGGGATGGCTAATCAAATCAAATGCACGGTCCATCACTAAATTTAATCCGTAGCGGAATCTTTGGGAGAAAAAAGAGCCAAGGCTGTTCAATACTAATTACCTAGACCGAGTAGTTAATTCTGAGAACCCACTAAAGACTTTCTTACAGGCTGGATTTTAAAAGAAGTCATAAATACTTGGTGTGTGATCCTCTTCTGAGTCGATCTCCCTGGCCTTAGCTCCTCATAGATGATGTCTCGTGAAGCAGTTTTAGCATTCAGCTTTCAGAACACCGTCGAGTTATAAATATGTAATTCTAGGTTTAGAATGATTTCTCTGTCACCAAGTTAGTAGGCGTTAGAAAAGGGCTGGAAATTTCTTCTACCTGCAAAGACTTTTATATTGATATAATTTCTACGTTAAA
This sequence comes from Cupressus sempervirens, assembly GCA_028749045.1. Taxonomy (NCBI): domain Eukaryota; kingdom Viridiplantae; phylum Streptophyta; class Pinopsida; order Cupressales; family Cupressaceae; genus Cupressus; species Cupressus sempervirens. The sequence continues at coordinate 590,683,571 of CM053787.1, forward strand.
ACAAATCGAGTTAGGTTTTGATTTCTAGATTGTCTGCGTAAGTGATCTGTCATCAGCAACCATTATCAATATAAAACAGAAAACTATTGCAACTTGCAAATGAAAACACAGTCAACCCATTGCGCTTGCCATTTCAGAGATATTTTCGTATAAAGAATCCTACGCGGAGAGAAAAAGTCAATGAATATTATTATTTTTAAATGCTAATATTCAAGATGCACATAATTGCTTGAAGTTTATTTAATTCCAACGAAATTTCTCTTTAAAATTAAATGCTCTCTCTGTCACCAAGTTAGTAGGTGTTAGGAAAGGGCTGGAAATTTCTTCCACCCTGCAAAGACTTTTACATTGATATAATTTCTACGTAAAAACAAATCGAGTTAGGTTTTGATTTCTAGATTGTGTGCGTAAGCGATCTGTCATCAGCAACCATAATCAATATAAAACAGAAAACTATTGCAACTTGCAAATTGAAAACACAGTCAACCCATTGCGCTTGCCAATTCAGAGATATTTTCGTATAAGGAATCCTACGCGGAGAGAAAAAGTCAATGAATATTTTTTTTTAAATGTTAATATTCAAGATGCACATAATTGCTTGAAGTTTGTGATGTGAATATCAGGATTTAACTGTGTGATTTTGAGTCAAACTCGATGACCCATGTTTCATGAGTAGCGATTCAACATGAATCCATCTCTCATGAGAATAAATGGAACACTTAGCACTCATTGGATCTAGGTGATGCTCACAGGGGTGATGCTCACAGGAGTGAAGCACTGGGAGGTCACCCATCCCAGTACTACTCCAGCCTGAGCACGCTTAACTACGGAGTTTCCTCCACAGTTAAACCCAAAGCTTGCAACCCCATTTGTTTCTCTTGAAGTGCCGTACAATCTTTTAAATCGTAATACATTTTATTTTCGGGTGAGCTAGAATAATTGTCTGGTCCAACTTAATTTAATTTGAGCTGACATAATTGTCTGGTCCAACATAATTGTCTGGTCTGTTTGTTTATTTTATTTCTGGGCGAACCGGACCATTATAGAGATACTACTTTTCAAATTAACTAGCGAAAAATCGAACACATTAAAAACCAAGTCAAACCATGGCGCTTGCCAATTGATACATTTTCCAAAGGAATCTAACGTTGGCAGAGAAAAGTTCAACGATTGACAATTCCTAACTCAATTTAGTATAATACAATTGCTTGAAGTCTATAAAGACTTGGACCCCTTTGATCTTTCTCTCATTCTCAATTATATTTTTTTTAACAATGGGCAACGCTTGCTGCTCTGCGTCCGCTTCTTCTTCTTCGATAGATCAAAACGAGAAGCCTTCTGCTAATCCGGTGGTTAATGATAATGTTATCGAGGAAATGATTCAGTTGAATGAACTGATCTCCTTCATTGATGAGCTCTTGAGAAACATCGTCAATCACAACGTAAATCAAGGCTCTTAATTTGGTCTACCTGTTAATTTGTTTGATATATCATGCGTACAAGAGTTTTATTTAACTACCAGTCTGTTCAGCTAGATTTGTTTTTCATCAATGAATAATTAGATCCTACTTGTGTTACAGGGGAGCGAGATCACGTTTGGAAGAGATATTGTTGTCTCTGCTGCCGTCAATAAGTTTATCGAGGATGGTAGCCGATTGACTGACAAGATAATTGCTGACATGAACGAAAATAGTGATAATGTGCTGAATTAATAAAATTAAGTTTGAAAAAATTAGTCAATTTTGATTTTTTTAATCTAAAAATTAAATCTTAATAAATAATGTTTACACAGTCAGAATTTATGAGAAAAAAATAATACCATTCTTCAACTTGTAAATTTTCTCGTGGCTTTGCAGGACTTCAAGAACACACTGGCTCGTGAAGCACGCAAAGTGGTAATTGATGTGCTGAAAGACGCGAGTAAAATTCACTTGGCAGGGGTGGGGTTTTCTTTGGTGGGACATGTTCTCAAACGAATCGATAAAATCTCTACCAACAGGACACAGTGTTTAAGGCTGTTACAATACATGTTTGCTCTGGCTAAACGTGTAATGCAACTAGGTGAACAATTAGGACAGGAAGAGCAGAAATTAAATGACGTCCTAAAGTTTATTGTGAAAGGGGCAATTATGTGTATCTCACAAATGAAGTCCAGCAAACTTTCCAGGTATAATATATATTGCAGAAATTATAGCTAGCATTCACGGTAGTTGGAATTGTGTGTGTTTTTTTTTCGTAACAGAAGGCATAAAGAATCTATAAATTAGTTAATATTAAAGAAGTGTTTACATCATAATTCATAATAGATATCAAACCTTTATAACTTTAGTTCAGAATACTGATTAGGCACTCCAATCAATCACTATGACTGACCATGAGTCACATTTCATAGAGATGAGCATACAGCTGATTAATCACATAGAGTTGCTAAACTGTCAATACCAAGATGCACCAAAAGCCAACCCCAAAGTAGAAGTATATATACAGCCCTGTCATGCCAAGATGGATGAATGATGAAGTAGAGAGGTATCTTCCTGATCAACAATGTGAAAGAGAGCAGGGAATAAAACTCAATTTTCAGAATTAGGAACAATATTCACATAACCTTTATCAATTGCCATATTTGCCACGTAGTTAGCTAATCTATTACCTTCTCTATATGTGTGGGAGATCACATAAGAGCAAAACTTGCCCAACAACGACCAACACTTTTGAAGAATATACTATTATTTCCAGTTCTAACATGATCTCTGTTGAGCAGCTTGAATTATGAGTTGAGAGTCCCCCTCAATATAGATCTCTGAAAAATCCAGCTGAATTGCCATTTGAATACCATTAAGAAGAGCGAATGCTTTGGCTTGATTATTAGTGCCTAACCCAATTAGAATAACATTTGCCAGAATTAACTTTCCTTGAAAGTTCCTAAAACATATTCCACCCCCTGAGAGGCCTAGGTTACCCCTTGAAGCCCCATCAAAATTCAATTTAACCAATGGAAATGTAAGGTAGTTGGAATTGTTGAATGATGTAGCTAATGGATGGGATATGACTTCGCTTGTCTTTGGTGTGTTGTAGATTCTTTTCTGTTACCGTCGATGCAGATGAATTGCAAAGCTTTGAATCTAAACTGGGGCATACGTATCCGGATCTCATATTGGCATCTCTTGTGGCTCTTTTGGAAGCGAGGCCTACATATCTCCCTCCTTCACAAGGCACATATCCGGATGCAGGTACTTTACATATCTATATTAATGTTTGCATCAAAACAACAATTTGATTAATCATTCACAAACTTGGTACAAATTTACCATGGCAAGTGGGCAACTCCCACATGCATTACTAACCCTATTCAAATGTAATGTTAGGACAATATAAATGAATATATGCCATCTAGTATAATTTTTATTTTAGTTTTGATAGATCCTAACAATTATATTAAATTTGAAACATATGTACATAAGAAATAGAAGAAAAAAATATTATGGGAGGAAGAAGTAGTTCTTTAATTTTTGCGTGGCCTTAGTTGGACCATAGAAATAGTTAGTCTTGAAGCAGATTATCATAAAAAATAAAAGGGCAGAATCATGTAACAGAAACTATAGAAGAAAACATAAAGGAAAATTCCATCAAACAACAAGAGCAATAATCAATAGTACAGAAAGGACTAATTCATCCTTCCAATCCCAAGATTGCACAATGTTGGGCTCTAGATCAGGCGAGGTTCAACCATCAGCATTCCCATCTTCATTCTCTTTTTCTTCCCTCTATAAAGAAATGGGAAGAGAAAACTTGGAAAACCCTTTAGAAGATGCTCAATCTATAAGGTCATCCAAAACCACCTCTCGTAGATGGCCAAACAAGGGTTTGTGTGCTTACGAATGGGCCACATAGAGGGCAATCCACGAGGAAGTTGACGGCCAACTGATCTATGGAATGAGTATTGGCAATATGGTGAATGTGGATCCTGAAAATTTGTGAATGGGAGTCTCCAAATGATGCCAAGAAGAATTATCTCCACGCAAGCAACCACAGGATGGACAAGGACAACCAAAGACCGACGCATATGAGGGTACAGGGGAAACTGCATATGAGGGTACATGGGAAACCATAATATGGGACTGGCAACCATTTATGGTTATGCAAGATGAAGCATCAACAAAAAAACATTTGGACAAAATGAACCGGAAAAAAAAAGAGTCCATAACCAAGACCTTTAAGCATTGCAAATATATATTGTTATTCTATTATGCCATAAGCTTTAGAAGAATTACTTTTAGGGAAATTATATTTTGATTGGACTTGTGGGTTCATTCCAATCCTTTCCATACGACAACAATAATATCCAAAATGAATATGGGATGACCTCCATGTTCAAAGATAGAACGACTAGGAAATGAGCAGTCCATGTTGTGTGTGGCATCCAAGTGACCCACTGGGTCAAAGGGCAAGAATGTATTTAGCTGCCAACGTGTTAATACTATAATGTTTCCCAATTCAGTTTTTCCCTTTTCCATACATTGTGTGGAATTCACAATTCGTGCATGTCCAGTCACCATGGTGGGAATAAAATCCCAAACATTGCGGTTAAAGGATGATTTAGAGAATTTCTTAAATGGCACATGATATATTTCCAATGTTTTCTCCATTCTGTGCTGACACGGGAGTGTGGGTTCACTAAGCCAAGTCCTTATCACTCTGTTACCTATGCGCTAATCAAGTGGAATTCACTAGGGAATGGTTTCGTTCCTGCTGATGTGTACAGCCAATTGTGATTCCTAATTCATCCACAGGTCCACTATTGTTGCATATGTGGGCGGTTGAAATGAAGGTGCCCTGCATTCATCCTCTGTCATGGGTGTTGGTGAGCGGCGTTTGAATAGAGTGTTTGAAGGGGTAGCCACGACAGAGAGTGGGGAACCACTGGCAGACATAGATCAGTTTCTTCCTTAATGACGAATTATGTTTGTGCATTGGAGTCATTACTTCTATTGGTAGTGTTATGATCACTTGAAGATGCAGAGGTGAAAGAGGATGGAGATGAAATTGGAATTCGGGCTAAATCAAAGGTGGGTAAAGAAGACATGGGCTGAGGATTTGTAGCGATATTGCCTTGTGGGGATGGGAGGAAAGTCATTGTCATTATTGATGACATCTGCTAAGAGAATGTATTCTTTAACATATGTCTCTTCCTTCAAATTTGAAAATATAGTCCCATTAAAAATAAGCTTATCAATTAAGCTCCAAAGCCTAAAGCTAAATTGATCTTCTCAATATCTAAGAAATACACACTATGTAATTTGAGATTCATCTTGTTCCTCTTCTATTGAGGAACATGAACAAAGGCTTGACAACTAAAAAATCGAAGGTGTGAATATCAAATTATTTTACCCAGTCATTCCTCTTTCAAAATTCTGAAATCCAAGTGAGATAAAGGATTCTGATTGATTCAATACATTGTTGTAAGACATGCTTCAATTAAAAATTCTTTGTCTAAGCCAGCATTACAAAGAATAGATTGAGTTGTCTCAAGAATGGTTCTATTGAGCCTTTCTGCCACCCCATTTTGTTGCAGGTCAAAGGAGTCAACTTTCGCCCTTTCAATGCCATTATCTATGGAAAACTATCAAATTTCAATGAAAAAAATTCACCTCCATTATTTGTCTTCAAGCATTTAAGTTTATGACTGCTTTGGTTTTCATCAAGGACTTTGAAAACTTTGAATTTTGAAAATACTTCAGCTTTCCTAGACATCATATAAATCCAAACATTCCTAGTACAATCATCATGGAAAGTAACAAAATAGCTTGCAGCTGCGAAAAAGGATACCTCAGTAGGAGCAAAGAAGTACACTATTTCCAATAGGGTGGTCTTCTTATTATGTCCATCTATTAAGAAGTTGACCCATCTTCATTTTCCATAGAGACAATGTTTGCAAAACTCCAAATTTGTTGATTGAGACCTAGTAGTCAATCTTGCTTGAGTATAACCTCAAGTCTCTTCTTACTTGTGTGGACTAGCCTTTAATGCCAACGTGCCACATCACCACTCACAACAGTCATAGAAGCTCCTATTGCAATAGGATTTTGAAAAAGATACAAACTACCAACCTTATTATCATTGGAAATAACCATGGAGCTTTTTGTTACCTTCCAAGAATCCAGAAGGAAAAAGGTATGGCAGCCTCATGTGAAAACTTGACTGGTAGAAAACAGATTTCTTTTCAATTTGGGAACATGGTGAACATCTTTCAACACCCATTAGCCTCCTTCGAGATGCAAGATAACATCACCATTTCTGACTATCTCACATTCCTTGCCATTTCCTAGAAACACTTTCTCAAATTGCCCTTCTTGGTAGTTTGTAAAATATTTTGTACAAAAGATCTAGAATGAAAAGAAGTTCCATAATCTGACACCCATGAATCTGAAGAGGTGTTAAATGTTGCAATGACTAAGACACCATCATCCTTTTCATAGGTTGTATTGGCTTCGTTGTTCTGCGCTTTTTATTTTTGTCCTTTTCTAAGACAAACAATTCCTCTTGGAATGTCCAGTCTTTCCACAAAACTAGCACTCACCATTTCTACCTCTCGACTTTGATCTCTTGACAAATTTAGATGGTTTTTGGTTATGATTGTTTCCTCTATCTTGAGCTCTTCCCCTATTTTTGGTGCTGACCATAGTTAGAACATCACCAGCTGAAGTCTCTTGATGCTTTCTCCTCATGTTTTCACTCAAAAGAGCTCCTGCAACATTGTCAAATTTTAGTTTAATTGTGACAGCCACCATGGTAATTACTGTCATCACAACTCCTTTGCAGCTGTTCGATAACAAACACAACAATAGGATGGTCTTGATCTCATAATCCAAATTGAGACACACTGATGTTAATTGAATAACTAAGGTGTTAAGTTCATTAAGTTGATTTCAAATAATTCCACCTTCTCTCATTTTTAGATTGTATAATCATTTCAGAACAGAGACTTTATTAGATGCTGAAGCCATTTCATACACGGAAGACAATTTCTCCCATAAATCTTTAGGAGTCTTTTCAGTTGAAGCATTGAACAAAATATTATTAGACAAAGAAAGATTGATTGTTGCTTCTATTTTCTTGTCCATCTTTACCTAGTCTTCATCTGACATTGTTGTCGACTTCTTTGCTTTGCCTTCTAATACAAGCAAGCAGATCTTGCTTAATCAGTAGAGATTCCATCTGCACCTTCCACAAACCAATTATTTTCCATCAAATTTCTCTATTTTTTATCATTCCATCTTCAGAAAATTCAATCGTCGAATTTCCAACCAGCAACTCTAACCTACTATGATACCAATTATACACATAGAAGAATGAAAATAAAAGACAGAAACACTGAAGTAATTCACAAGAGAGTAAGGCACCAGTATTTATTGTGGTTCACCGTAATTGTAGCTACATCCACAGTGAACTTTTACAATCATACAACAACATATATAAAGACATTCCATTACACGTAAGTTGATTTTAGCCTTCAATTCAACACTTATAAGATATTTGTCCGTTCACTAATTAATTGCTTCCATTTCTCAGTTCTCGTCTGAACAACCTATTATACACCGATTGAAATGAAATTGAATATACACAATTTCACAGATTGTTTTTTTTTCCTTCTTTTCATGTTTTTGGCATTCTAGTTGCTCACAGATATATATTTGGCTCAGATTCAAGTTTGTCACCAATATAAATTTTGTTTACTTTGATTTTACAGTTGGCATAGACAAGGCGCGAGATAAGGTCATGAAGCTTCTAGATCTGAATGATAAATCAAGGAAAGCTGTTGTTGTTTATGGAGTGGGGGGAATAGGTAAGACAACCCTTGCTACTGCAGTGTACAACAGAATCCTCCTCCCTGGCTACAAATTCTGCAGATTGCATATGGACCAAAACTGCAGCCCACATGACCTTAAACTTCTTCAGCAGCAGCTTCTACGAGACTTGTATTCGAAAAACATCGAATTGAGGGATTATGTGGAGGGCCAAGAAAAACTGTTTGAGATTTTCAGGTCAACAACAAATCAGCCAGTCTTTGTGTTTATAGATAACGCTCTTAATGCAAGTGACCTAAGAAAGCTTTTACCAGGGGATCTCTCCTGCCTTCCGACCCAGAGCAGATTGCTTATAACTACCAGGAAACTTGATGAGACTAACTTCATTTCGCACTCAGCTATTCAGCGTTGTGAATATTGGGTAGATATTTTGTCAAGCCCAGATGCCAAAAAGCTTCTGTGTAAGAAAGCTTTAGGGGTTGCAAATGCAAAATTAGAGAAACACTCATCTATTGACAAGCTGGAGAAATGTTGTGGCGGTATTCCACTTGTATTAGAAATGGTCGGGTCTAATTTACTAACAGATGGTAGTAACGTGACATATTGGCTCAACTTTCTCAATGAGACATTGCAGAATGGAGAAGGAGAATTGAGTGAGAGGGTAGTCAATTGTGTTTATGACAGTTTGCAGGAGACTTCTTACAAAGAAGCGTTTCTTGACATTGCTCACTTCTTTCAGAATTGGAAAACGCAGGAGGTTGGTTACATTATTGGAGAGCTACAACTAAAAGCTTTGCAAGATGCTGCACTTGTTAAGAGCTCCGAGGAAGGTAAATTGACCATGCACGATATTATTGGAGCACGGGCGAGATGGCTATCCAAATCCCTGAGAATTACATCTGTCCAGTCATTAAAAGAAGTTTTCGAAGATAAACAGGTACTTGTGTTATATGAGTCATCTTTATTGGGATTGCTTGCTTTCTTCTCATAACAAGTTGAATGTGCATTCCTTGTTTTGTGTGTGACTGCAAATGTTTATGCAGAGGCTTCGACATGTTAAAGGTATATATCTTTCAGATAACGAGGAGAAAATCCAAATTGCAGCAGGGGATCTGGACCTCATGAGTGAGTCTTTAAGAGTTCTCAGCTTGGGAAAAAGTTGGATAGTGGAAGGACAATGCAAGGCAAGTTTTAAAGAATTAAGGCTTCTCCACCTCTTCAACAAGGATGATTCATTTTTGCCAATCGATGGCAGCAAGTATAAGCGACTGGCCTTTTTCCATGGTAACTTATCAAATGAAGATAATGATGATTTTGAGGCAAGTAGATGGGAATTCATTTTTCATTTCTGAAGGGTCTCAAGCTTTTTGTTTCCATGCAAAATTATAATAAATTAGCACAATGTGCAGGGAAATTTAATAATGCTCAAAGTTTATTGTTTCCATGAATTGTTCTACTTATACTTTTTTGGGCTAATCTTAAATGGTAATCATATTTGCAGTTGCCACCATCTGTGCGTCTAATGAAGCTGAATAGCTCATTTAAACTCCCCAGAAGCTTCACCAACTTATCTTTATTAGAGAAGTTAAAGCTTTTAGAGTGTTCGACCTTCAGCCATCTACCCACTCAATTTGGCCAACTTCAATCTTTACGCTATCTCACAATAAACGGGTGCAAAAATCTCATGAAGTTGCCTGAAAGCTTTGGCAATCTAGCTAACTTGGAGGAGCTGAAAATCTACTGGTGTGACATGGAAAATCTTCCAAACAACTTTGGCAAGCTTAAATGCCTGCGTCGCCTTAAGCTGAGAGGATGTTCAAAGCTTGCTAGTTTGCCAGAAAGCTTTGGGAACTTGTCTAATTTAGAAAACCTAGATTTAGGCTTGTGCTCAAGTTTGGTAATCCTACCTCAATCGTTTGGAAAGCTGAAGAGCCTTAGTTATCTCTCATTAGAGAAATGTCAAAATCTCAAGAGGCTTTGTGATAATTTTGAATGTCTGCAGTCTCTGGCTGTAATAGATGTTTTCGAGTGCTCAGAAATAGTAGGAGAGGCAATAGACAGCTTTGTTGTGTTGAAGAGCCTTATGTTTCTGAATATACGAAGGTCTCCCAAGTTGAAACATCGATGGTATCAAATAAAGGAGCAGCATTCTTTGGTGGTCTACTCCAGCAACAAGCTGGTAAGCTCTTCAATGAACACAATTTTAATGAGTTATGGAAATTATTTTCTTCTTCTACCAAATTTTTAATGGATGTGGCTATCCTCTCTATAAAACATATCATTGACTAAATTTCAAAAAAACAAAAACATAATGAATTTTTTTGAAATTTTTAACATTTGATCTTCATGATCTAGATATTTTGTGATCGAAAACAACAAAAATTTTGAAAAATTTTCATTGTGTTTTTGTGAATCTGAAAAAAAATCATGTTTGACTTTTTTAATCTATGATACATTTTGTCTGAAGATTAGCCAGCGCCCTTTTTAATGATGAATTCATTAAAATATCGTATTGGTTGAAACAATTTTTATTACTTAATTATACTACATTAAATAATTTTTAATAGTTTTAGTATCTCTGTTAGAAAAAATCATCTTTGAGCCATGAGTAGTAGTTTTCAGAAAATGCCGTCTTCAATATATCCGATCATTGTAAATCACAAGTGAAAGAAGAAGGTTTTAACATTCTAAAAAAATCTGTATATCTGCATATCATTTTTTATCTATTTTTGTTATTTACATACACTCCATTCACATTCTAAAAGATTGTTTTTTTTTCAAAACTATATACGCTTTGTTCCAAAGAATTTTATCAAATTGATCACTACTACTATAATCTAACACCATTATTGTTTAGGAATTTTCTCTATTGTTTAATAGAATGCACTCTTTATTATTTCTTGAGGCCGTAGCATAAAAAAGAGTTTATAGTTAATATTTGTGCTACGCTGCACTGCAGGGGTCCGAATTGAATGAAATGATATCGACAACATTGCTTCATGGGCAGAGAAGATTAGTCCTTGTGGATGAGGCGGGGAGGCTGATGGAAGGCGCCACTCCATCCTCTTTTCCACCCACTGGTGCAAAAGTGGCATTCTTGTTGACAATGTGCAATCTATCCTTGCCCTGTAACAATGCGGCTTTACAGGTATTCAGGAAAGAGAGTGAAAAACTCATAGGCCAAAACTTCGAGATCATCTACGTGTATGTGGGAGCGGTGGAGCAAACCGATGAGACAGTCCGCCAAACACTCCAAGGCTTAATGCCGGGCACAGTTGCATTGATTGCTCCTGACAAGAAAACGAGGCAATTGTTTGGGTACTGTGCATATGCTGGGTTTGGAGAAGAGCGACCAGTGCTTTTGGAGGAGTGCCATTCGTTCATCGCGGGCACAAGCATGCGGGTAAACGAGGAGGGCCGAAAGTGTGTGGAAAGGCTACGCCTGATACACCCCAACGGTGCGGATCAACATTGTTTTGGTGCTCTCACAGATTACACAGAGGGAGGAAGTTTCCATACCGCACTTCTTTCTCCCCTTACTCTTTGCCATATGCTCAACTCGTCTCCTTGAAACACTTCTAGAAACATTTGAATTTCGCAAGTAAAGTTTCTTTTGATGCCTAAGATTCCATTCTAATGGATAATTGGGTTTAGGTACTTGAAAAATAAAACATGGTGAGACCTCGCATATTTAGGTATATTTTATATGTCCCTCTCCAATTGCATTGGATTTATTTAATAAATGATCAGTTTGAAGTTTGTTTGTTTTTTTAAATCTAGTTTTGTATATTTCTTTTAAACATAATAATTTGTACATGTTTTAATATAAAAGTTGGTAAGTTAGTCAACAATTAACTTGATCTAATTTTCAAATATCTAGAGAGTTCAAATTGGCTTATAGGTTGAACATTTGCTATCTTTAGTTAAGGTGGGCCACATAGAGATGAACTTGAATCAAATAAGTGGTCTCAAAATACATCTTTTATTCTCAAATTCAAATTTAGATCTAGGCCCAACACAATTATTGACTTTAATTGAAAATATGTGATGTACATAATAGAGTTTGTAGAAAGTGATAAAGTAAAAGTCATTTTATCCATCTAAAATACTTTATTAACTATTTTTATGACTATGTGACAAACATTATGGTATACCATTGCATCACTAGCTAGCATAAATATCATGATGAGATAATAAGCATACTACATGACTTAGCATGTTTTAGGATCATTATTCAAACTATTAGTTCAAGTGTAGAGGTTTGACGATAGAAAAGATACTCATACACAAATCTCACAAATCTTTTCATGAACACCATTTATTTTTAAACACATCTAATGCAAAGGTGATTAAATTTTAGGTGATTAGAAGAATGAACTCCATTTTTGTTATTAAATGGTCAATTTTTTTTCCATGTAATTCAACTTATGCACACTCTATGGATGACCTAGTTCCTAGTTAATTATTAGGTTATCATTCTTCATTCTTTCAAATTTTGCTATTGTTGCCCAATTCTTAATAGCTATTTTTTTAAAATGTGATTTTTAATTTTTCCATCACAAGCATGACTTATTTTTTTTAAAATTTCTATTGAATATTTTTTTAAAAAATTATAATAGTATTTTTTAAGTTTTTAAAATGTCCCCCTTGTTTATACCTCTGAAATGAGCCCGCCCTTGTGGAAAAGTGTGAAAACCCTATAAAACTATGCTATATTGCTCAATATGGTTAAATCTCTAACTAAAAAGGTTTTCAACACTCAAAATTTGAGCACACATAACCAAATAAGTCTTGAGTACTTACAAATTGAGCATACGAAACTAAATTAGTTATTAATACTCAAAAATCAAGCACACATAACTTGCAAGTTCACAATGCTCACAATGCTCAAAAAGTAACTGATATAGGTAATTTCAATCAAAAGTATTTAGGGCAAAGTCAGGGTTAAAAACTAATTTTTTAACCCACAACATGTCATTGTTGCAGTCACCCCTACAAGTTTCAATTAGAAGTAGACATGAGCAACCATACGACACATTAGCTACCCATCTAGGTTGGTGTTTTTCATTTTTTTGAGTTTTGTAAAGTTTTTAATTATATTTTTATTTTTTTCAAGTATTTTTAATATATTTACTTATATACAAATACATGGAGTTTACCCCCCAATTCCTAGGCCCTAACTCTCCCACTTTTTGAAAAACTAAGGCATCAACAAGATTTATATAATATTGGGGCCCCCAAACCTCAGTATTGTGTGTATATATGCATATATTGTAACACTACCACTAACAAAAAAAAAAAAAACAAAAAAATTTGAAACCAATAACAAGTACAATGAATGCAATAATTTTTTTATTTAATTCAACTTATTACAAGATCAAGTACAAAGATTGAACCACTCTCAATCTAGAAACCTCAAAATGAAAGATGATATCATCCAAATATGTTTCCATTAATATGCTTATACATATAGAGTTCAGTACAATAATGAAGTACAACATCATTCTTAAACACCTATGTCCAACATAGGGACCCTAAATGCTGTATCAAAAAGTAACTTCAACAGTCATCCTTAGCTACTCACTAAACAACTTGAAGCACCTGGAAAAACACACAGAGATGCAACACAACGCAAAAGGGGGCTTAGTACACACTGAGTTGAAAAGCATAATCCAACTGTATACACATTAGAACAAATATATACATAACCATAATGCAGATATCTGATTCACTTTAACATAGTGCAGTTCCATAATTAATATGCAAGAAGTAAACATTTACTTAATAATGCAAAATTAAACTCGCACTAAGAATAACCCATAAATGAATCATATATTTACTGAGGTGTCATCATTATGGCACTAAGATTCTGCATCCATGTATGGTATGCTCATAGTCAACACATAACGGTATTCTCTATTATACTTGTCAATGGCAGAATAGAGATATGCCTTGTTCTCCATACTTAACCATATAGGTTTAAGTCATGGGTAAGTCCAATTATCTTTTTTAAATGTAATTAACCCACCCAATTCACTTTAAAGTTATCGTTGAATTAATTAACTAAATAAGATAAACCAAATTCAGCCACCCTGATATATGTTCATCATAGCTATTCTTAAAATACACATCAAACATATTTACAAAAGAATATACATGCAACAGATATAAAATCAATATACAACATGATACTACATCCTTTAATCCAGTCGTAATACATCTTATTCTACCAATTTCAAAAGTAACCTAGTTTACTATAACAACCGGAACAAAACGTTAATATTAAGATCTCATAAATATAATTAACTAACATATCACCTTAATGATATTCACTAAATCTTAATACTACACAATTGAACCTTGCTATCGTAATAAACTAGATTAATCTTCAAAATGACTAAGATAATAGAATTAGAGTAAATATGATATTCCTGTTTTAAACGACCTTCATCAAAAAAAATCATAAAACTAACTTTATTTGAAAACAATTTCCAACTCAATAATAGATGGAAAAAAAAAACAAAACTTCATCAAAATAATAAATCCAATTCATATATATATATATATATATATATATATATATATATATATATATATATATATATATATATATATATATATATATATATATATATATATAAAAATTCCATATGGTTAATATTTCAAACCCATTCAGTTCTAGTATATAATGGTGTTTATTTCAACCTCTGCTGACTTATATTTTACTGTTAAAAAAAATCACCTATTGTTCCATATAACAGTTTCCTACAGCATTCTAATAAACAACTGTTCAATCATTACAAATATTATCATACAAATATAACTTAATCAATAATGCTAAGCTTTTATTTATCTTATTTCAAATTCCAAAATTGCAAATTCTACGTACGGTCAGCTTACAAATTTTAACCAATTTTTACTAATACATAAACATGTTCGACATAACTACTGCCCAGTTCCAATTTACCAAACAACATAAGATAACTAAAATCCCAACAACATAAGAAATTCCAAAACATATCATATCAAAATGCCCGATTACACATGGTATCGGTTGTTCCCCTGCCAACTCCTTATATGTTGATAACCATAATACCTATGTTGACAAAATAGAAACTAAACTATGTTTTAAATTGCAAAAAAATTCTACAATCATAATGTCTAAGACTGGTGTCGAATAATAGCAACCATCTAATTTTCCAAATATCATATGAACACCATAACAATCGACAAGTCATTCAATCCATGACCTTTGTTCATAAACACCCATTTAAATTACCTCACATTTCCACAAGTTTGCTAAGTCAGAGAAATAGATCCGAACCAATGATAGTTCACAACCCCAAGTGTTTTTCAACAGATATCAACTAAGTGACAATATTACAATCACATCATAACATTCTACAGTTACATGCTAATTAACATAATTTAGATTTCATGCTAACTATTCGATAAAATGCCTCGGCTCTTGATTACTATCATGAGCTCAAAATTTAAGTGAACTCGAAACTGAGGTCAAGCCTCTCACACTTTTATCGTATAAGAGAGTTTTGATTCATTGGTGCTCACAGAGCTTGATAGAAGTTTTAAAACATAAGTTTTATTACACAATCCACGAGCATGCTAACTGTCATGAGCATGTATTTCTCACACAGCTCGACTCTAAGGAATACACAAGTATGTTTATATTTGTATATATAAACCATTTTACCCAAAGACCAAGCTCAAACAAAACCTATTCTTATTTTAACTGTGTCCCATATCGTATGCTATGTGTATGACAAAATATCAACAACATACACGAAAACAAAACACACAAAGAACCACAGACTTTTAAAACTGAAAATGGAAACCCGTATATTAAACATTAACTAAACCTAGATGCAAACAATAAAGCATGCAAATATATGTATTACCCATATCCAAATATGAATATATACAGAACTTGGCAATTCAATTGCCCAATCCTACATACACCCATACTTGGGTATCGATAAGCATATTTTAACCACAGATTTCTTATTTTCTTCAACAAACTAACACTACAAGAACAGTAAGGGATTTAAGTTAGAAAATGCCCCCTACCTTAAATCACAGTAGGCGGAAAACCCCAAATAAACTTGATACAAAAGCCTAAAATGTCCAACTGAAAGCAATCTCCATAGAGCTACCACACAAAACTCACAACTGACCTCCACAATGAAATATAATAATGAAAAATCAAACATCAAACAACAAATAACTCCCCCTAAGAAATCTCCTTGCTCGACTTCATAAGCAAGGATTTCTTTCCAACTGAAACCCTTCATGATGCTGATACTCCAGTAACAGAACACAAATGTAATGCATATGCAGAGCAATGAGGCCAAATTATCGGCATTGCTTCCACAGAGCCAATGCTTGAAAAAGTATGGCGATAAAACCTCCAATGCCATTAAAACGTCATTTACTTGCATTTAATCCATCTGTGACACATCACAGACTGAGTACATATAACAAACCCATTACCACCACCATATTTTGGCTTTCAAAACAATGAACATATTACCATTAAACATAGCATTCAACACCCACTTAGGGTTACTTGATAATAAGAGGTAATAAAAAATAAAAAAAATTAAATAAGAAAATTGAAAAATGTTTTTGCCAATCTCAATTTAGGGTATTTAAACCCTTTCAAAAACAAGTATATCTATATGCAATGCCAACTGTAGTTAGTAATGATAAGTCAATATAAGTTAGATAATCAAAACTAAAGCAATAATTCAACTCCCTCTCAGTCACACATATGAAAATATAGTGACAAATTCAAACACATAGAGCATATGAACACACAATAGTATTTGCAATAACAAGTTGAACATACAACTAAAACTTTCTTTCTAATATCTATTCAACTCAAAATGCAGTTTATATCAAGTTTGAAACATAATAAACATAATCGATACCCAAATAGCTTGCAATTATAGTTTCACATCGTAACATCCTAAGTAACCTTCAAAACTAAACAATTAGTTTTGAACAAAAAATGTGTTCATCATAAGTCTCAAGTTCCAAATGACTCAAAATATAACCAAGTTCTGTAATGAAAGACAACATATCTATAGAAATGAACTCTAAACAAAAAGGTCTAAAATGTTGATGAATAGAAGTAGTGGTCAGGCATGACATATATATGTATATATGTGTATACACATATGTGTGTGTATATACATGTATATATGCATATGTTGTGTGTGTATGTATATGCACACGCATGTGTATGTGTATATACATATATATTATTTCTATACACATACAATGTGTATATATATTATGTATAGACACATATTTTGTGTATATACACTTATGTGTGTGTGTGTGTGTGTGTGTGTGTGTGTGTGTGTGTGTGTGTGTGTGTGCACATACATGTGTGTCTGCATGTGTGTGTGTATATTTTCTTTTTTAACATGTATATATATTTCAATTGTGTGTGTGTGTGTGCTTAGATTTTATGTATGCACATGTAATTTTTTTAAAAAAATAATATATGTTTAGATTTTATGATATTGCACATGTATATATGTTTTTAGTCTAATATTATATATATATCCATGCACACACACACACACACACACACACACACAAATATACATTATGGTTTAAGATCCAATTTGATTTAGATTTAGATTTGATATGTTGTATAATTAGTGTTTAACTTGGTTTAGCATTAGAACTAGAGTTTTTAAAGGTTTAGTGTTATAGTTTAACTTGGATTAGTGTTATGATTAGGATTCACTGTGGTTTAGTATATATTTAATATTACAATGTGGATCTAGTAAATCACATGGTTAGGTTCTATGGTTTTGGTAATAGTTAAGGGACCTAGAGTCAATTTATTAGTTATAGTTAAATTGTAGGGTTAGAGGTCTTAGGATTATGGTACATGCATATATATGTATGTATATATGTATACACATGTTTAAATATGCACACACACACACACACACACACACACACACACACACACACACACACATGCATGCATGCATGGTATTTAAATATTTACACGTGTATGTATATGTGTATGCAAGTACATAAATACATATATGTGCATGCATATATACATGTATGTTTATATATGCATGCACATATATACATACACATGTGTATATATTTAAATACCATGCATGTGTGTGTGTGTGTGTGTGTGTGTCTATATATATATATATATATATATAGATATAGATATATGTATACACATTTAAACATATGTATGTATATATATGCATGTATTGTATTCTTATTATAATAATAGACCTACGCTAAACCACATTGAATCCTAATCATAACACAAATCCAATTTAAACTATAACACTAAACTTTAATAAACTCTGGTTCTAATGCTAAACCAAGTTAAACATTAATTGTACAACATATTAGATCTAAATCTAATTCAAATTGGATCTCAAACCATAATCAAGACCAAATTAAATCCATACTCTTGGATTAGGCTAAATAAAATCATAACTTTTAAACCAAACCTAATTGAGTTACCATATCTAGCATTATTAAATATGCAATCAAATTATTTATCCCAACTAGATATATATATATATACATACACACCTCAATTCTTTTAGTAACAAAAAAAAAAAACCCAATCAAATCTAATTAAGATTTACACCATACTTCATAATTCTAAATTCATCCCTCACCCTCATACATGTGTATCAACTAGCTCGACCATGACCTAGTTAAGAAATTCATGATTGATTGATGTTCAATTTTGAACATGCATATGCCATAGATATATTAGGATTAAAAAATATAGTGTAGACCCTTTTAAACAAACACATGATGTGTGTGTGTGTGTGTGTGTGTGTGTGTGTGTGTGTGTGTGTGTGTGTGTGTGTGTGTGTGTGTGTGTGTGTGTGTGTGTGTGTGTAATGACCCCTGAGCCATTCTTCTAGGGTTTTTTTCAACATTATGATAGATTGGTGTTTGATTGTAGGCTCTCTCCTTAATCCATCCTATTAGGACCCCATAAACAATAATGTTTGTACTAGACACCAATCTACCTAGCTTAGAAAATAAAAATTTATAGATTGATGTTCAATTTTATATTATCCCTTCAAAATTATTATTTATCAATGTTTCATTTTACATTCACTCTCTAAGCGGTCCTCTTAGGGCCCCTTTATACATTTATGTGTACATGAACTAGCTCTTGATGAGCTAGTTTAGATAATTATGATGATTTAAGGTTTGATTTTATGTTCTCCCATTAAGAAATATTTTTAGACCCCACTTTTGTTATTATGATATCAATACATGTTCAATTTTAGATTATCCCTTTAAGTCATGCCCTAAATTAATATCCCTATAAATATCCATGTGTATAAACTAGAGATCATCACCTAGTTTGGAAAATTATGATCTACATTGATGTTTAATTTTAGTATTCCCCCAAGTAATCCATCCTTTAATGACCCCTTTGAACATTATGTTATATTTAATTTCTATTTTAGATTTTCTCCTTTATACATGTCCTATTGGGACCCCTTTATGCATGCATACATACATGAACTAGAGATACCTTGACCCCTATATCCAGGACTATTTTAGGCTTTCTCCTTAATCCATGACTATTAGGGCCCCTATAAGCATGCATCTTTATAAGTTCTACTCTTAATATTTTCCCCTTAATAAATCCTATTAGGATCCCTTTATGCATGCATAACATGATCTAGAATGATGTTTGATTTTATATGTTCCCCTCCTGAGCCATTCTTTTAGGGTCCTTTGCAAAATTATGATAGACTGATGTTTGATTTTAGGCTTTCTCCTTAATTGGTCCCTTTAGGACCCCTATAAACACACATGTATGTACTAGAGACCAAGACTTGACTTAGAAAATTATTTAATATAGAATGGTGTTCCATTTTACATTCATTGAACTTAAGCCATCATATTAGGGCCCCTTTATACATGTATACACATGTATGAACTATTTAGATGACCTAGTTTAGAAAATTGTGATGGATTAAGGTTTGATTTTAGGTTCTTCCATTTTAAGATATCTTATCAAGGACCCCTTACATAATATTATGGTCTAGAGATACATGTTCAATTTTAGATTATCCCTACAAGTCAACCTATTATGATGTAACACTAGTCTTGCTCCTACCCTATCTTTCTCTAGGGTCTCCTTAGGTCATTCTTTTGACCAAATAGGTTATCTCATTGACCCTACTCTCCTTAGAATTCTATATATGAGATCCTACTCCCTTCAAGTAGTGAACACTAATTAGATAGAAAAATAGCCACACATACCACTTCTTAGGATTGCATTAGCCCTTCTTGCTCCCTCTTCACCAATTCCACAATATGCCCCAACATGATCAGTAATCAGCCCACCAAGAGATATAGACTTATAAGAGGCCATTAGGATCCTTTACAAGTCAAAACCAAATGGATACAAAAATAGCTCCACATTCCACTTCCTAGGCTTGCATTCACCCTTCTTGCTCCCTCTTCACCAATTCCACAATCTGCCCCAACACGATTAGTAATCACCCCACCAAGAGATATAGACTTCTAGGAGTTCATTAGGATCCTTCATAAGGCCTGCAACCACATTTTTCATTGGAACCCTAATTGAGTTTCGAGAAACACAATAGTTGCTTCCCAAATAGGGCTACAAGAAATTTGGCCTACATTTTCTCAAAACCCCAAATAACTTGAAAAAGTCCTTAACAAGGAGGAAAACTAAACCTTGATCCATACACCCTTTTTAGATACCTAAAAGATTCCCAAGGTATTTGGCTTCTAAACTATTTGTACAGTATGACCTACAAACATGCCTAAAAATTAGGGTTTCAAGGCTTTCAAAGCCTATCTAACAAGAACTTGGTTTTCTCTCCCAAGAATCCTTCACTAGCACTTCCCATTGAACTTGGGACTTCAATACTCATTTTTCTACCTCTCTCCAAGCTTTGACCGAAGCTATCAATGCCTTCAATCCATCTTATCTCCTTTGCAACTCATTGTGATCCCTAGTCATGCAACTCTGGCTCACCTAGGGCATCACCTTAAAATACCTTCCTTTCTTTCTAGGGCCCATCCTTCACTATACAATATGAACATGGAGTCACCTCCCTAATCCCAAAATCCCATGTAGGTGCCACAGTGGGAAGAGGACCTTTGACCCCATCTTCACTAGTTGTTTGGTCTAGACAAATGAATTGGCAGAATACAAAAGTATTTACAAAACTAACTAGAAAATTTGACACAACAAAGATTCTTGAAATGAACTACTCTAACACTTCAATTGGTTATAGTGCTTGATTCAATCCATTCAAACACCAAATGCTCAAAAAAACAAAAATTGAGAATATTCTTGTTATTGTCCAATCTTTACACACTCTTCAAAATTAAACCAACCCCTTGACCAAGTCAAGCATAGCCTTAAATAGTTGACCAAGGCTCAAAACCAATGGTTTTAGATATTTATGAAACCCATTTCTCGAATTTGCACTTATGTAACAAATTTTATCAATGACAACATTGACTACTTTTATATATTTTTTATTTGCTATCCAAAATTGATCATAAGTCCACCAAACTACACCAAATGCCTATCTAAGGTATTAAAACATTGAAAAGGGACCTCAAGTCCTTTTTATCACCAAAACCACAAAAATACCATATTTGACCTGATGTGGGCATATTGGCAACTAAGTTCACTAAGGACAAGTATTAAGGCTTCCTACTCTAACACACCTCACCTTAGGCATCCCCTTATTACACTAGTGGTGGGGCTAGGACCACTACAAGACAAAACAACTTAGGAACCCTAGGTCTTCCATAAGCCCTACCTAGATGTTCCTATACCATACTCCCCCACAAAGGAAAGTTATGTCACTCATGTGGATAGTAGGTCTTTTAGGATGTCCACCTTGTTGGAGTCTACCTCTGCAACCCATGGTGCCTTTGAATATGGTTTATGCCTCCAATTGATGAGGTATTCCATGTACACCTTATGCCTAGTAGTTTTCTTGACTCTTGAATCCATAACCTTCTCAGTTTCTAACTTGGTTGGGGAAGGTGCCACAGTAGGTTCTAGATCAGTACTTACTTCCTAATTATTTTGAGCAATCTTAGTCAATGGACCTTTGAAATTGACCAAGTCTTGTACATTGAAGATAAGAAAAATACCCAAATTTGATGGCAAATCAACCTTATATGCGTTGGCTCTATATTTTTCTATGATTTCACAAGGTCTCACTCTTTTCATTTTTAGTTTAGCCTATACCCCTTTCTATAACCTCAATTTTTTAAAGTACACCATGACATAAAGACCTATTAAAAACTAAACGTCTTTTCTCTTCTCATCTACCTTGGCTTTGAGCGTTTATGTACTATCTTGGATAGTCTTTTCACCTGCACTTGGATCTCTTTCATAGTTTGAGTGAAGTCCTCAGCATGACCACTCCTATATCTC
This sequence comes from Cupressus sempervirens, assembly GCA_028749045.1. Lineage (NCBI taxonomy): Eukaryota > Viridiplantae > Streptophyta > Pinopsida > Cupressales > Cupressaceae > Cupressus > Cupressus sempervirens. Next base: position 590,705,861 of record CM053787.1, read on the forward strand.
TTAGTTCACATACACCCCTTGGATGCATCCCATTCACAATCTGAAATGGGCTTCTTCCTGTGTTCATGTTCCTACTATTATTATAAGCATACTCTTCTTGAGAAATAACAACATCCCATGTCTTCCCATATTTTTTAGTTAGGCATCTCAATAGATTATCCAAAACTCTATTAACCACCTCAGTTTGGCCATTTATTTGAGGATGGTAGGCTGAACCAAATGAAAGATTTGTACCTATTCTACTCCGTAACATCTTCCAAAAATGGCTCATGAACTTTACATCTCTATCTGAAATAATACTCAATGGGAGACCAAGAATCCTCACAACCTCCTTAAAGAACAAGTATGCAATATGGATAGCATCATTGGTAGTCTTGCATGGTATGAAATGACCTATTTTACTAAATCTATCAACCACTACATAAATACTATCATAACCCTTATTTTTCTTGGGTATACCTACTATGAAGTCCATGCTCACACACTCCCATGGCCTATTTGGGACTAATAAGGGTTAGTATAAACCTGCATATCTTATTCCACCCTTGGTTTTTGTTCACATCATGCACTGCTCAACATACCTAGTCACATCCCTGACTATTTTTGGCCAATAGTAAAATATTTGGACTAACTCTAAATTTTTGTTCACACCAAAGTGACCACTTAAACTCCCATTATTCTTTTCTTGAATGAGATTCTCTCTTATTGATCCTCTTGGAATGTATAACTGATTTCCCTTAAATAAAAATGCATTTTGCAAGGTAAATTCAAATAACTTACTATGGAAATAGTTCTCAAAATTAGAACATACCTTATATGCTTCTACACTTCTTGGACAATTAACACGATACTCTCTACCCCAATTCTATGTAACTAAACTTCTTGGAAAGTTAACAACCTCCTACTTAATGCAGCTACTACTGCGTTCATTTTCCCTTTCTTATGCTTCATTATAAAAGTAAATTTTTGTAAGTATTCCATCCATTTCAAAAGCCTATTACTTAACTTCTCTTGGTTGTATATATAGCTTAGGGTCTGGTTATCAGTAAATACAACAAATTGCTTGGGCAACAAATAATGTCTCCATTTCCTAAGAGACTAAACTAAGGCATCTTATTCTAGATCATAAGATGAATATTTATTCTTTGCTTCATTCAATTTTTCACTGAAGAAGGCTACTATCCTAACTTCTTCACTCAATACACCCCCTACTACCAATCCACTTACATCACATTATATGGTGAACAGTTTCTCAAAACTAGGTAATTGTAAGATAGGTTGGGTTGCTATTTGTTTCTTCAACAACTCAAAGGATTTCTCTTCTTCCAAAGTCCACTTGAATTTAGAATTGACCCCACCCTTAATGGTATCTATCAAAGGTACACATATACCACTCAAATTCTTAATGAATTTTCTATAAAATTTGGCTAAACCATGAAAACTTCTTACCTTAGTAGATGGTGGCCAATTGAGGATAGATACAACTTTCTCTTGATCCATCTTCAAGGATATGTTGGACACTACAAAGCCCAAATACAAAAGCTCTTGCTTGAAAAAGTCACATTTGTCAAGGTTAATAGCAAGCTTCTCCTCATGCAATCTCTACAATATAGCCTCAACATGTTTAATGTGGTCCTCTCTTGTTTTACTGAATATCAGCATATCATCAAGATATACAACCACAAAATTTCTAGTGAAGTCCTCAAGCACTTCATTCATGAGCATCATGAATATGTTAGGAGAATTCTAAGGCCAAATGGCATCACAAGCCATTCATACAACCCATCTATTGTTTTGAATGTTGTCTTCCACTCATCTCCCTCCTTAATTCTGAATTGATTATATCCACTCTTCAAGTCCAACTTTGTGAAGTACATTTCCCTCCAAGACAATCCATGAGATCTTCAACCCTAGGTATGGGAAACCTATACTTGATTGTGATCATATTTATAGACCTTGAATCTTTGAATAGTCTCCACTTTCCTTGCTTCTTGGATGCTATTACAATAGGGACTATACATGGGCTTATACTCTTCTTGATCAGGGCTTGATACAAGAGTTCTTGCACTTGTCTTTCTATTTCTAAATTCTAGTCAGAAGTGAACTTATAGGCTACTTTATTTGGTAAAGATGCACTAGGGACAAAATCAATATGATGGCTTATCACCCAACTAGGAGGTAAGATGGAAAGGGTTCCATCACTTACAATGTCCTTATACATCTCAAGCAATACTTGTATCTCTGCTGGAAGTGGTTCTTTGACTATTTTTTCCTCTTATTTGGATTTCAACATAATAGCATAGCCTTGACTCCCATTGTCCTTGAGATCCTTAATAAACTCATTCCCACTACATAGAAATATGCTAGGATTTTTAGACCATGGTTCATCTCCTTCCAACAAAGACTGAATCTTGAAAGTTCTAACACCCTTCTTAAATGATATGGAATTTTCTTTCCCATTATACACTACCTCTCTGTCAAATTTCCAGGGTCTTCCCAAAAGTAAATGACAAGCATCCATTGGTAAGATGCCACACAATAATCTATCTTTATACCCTACTATGGAGAACTCAAACCAAATCTATTCATTCACCAAAATAGTTTGACCCTTATTGATCCAAACTACCTTATATGGATTCACATGGGGTATCTTGGTCGATTTGAGCTTATTGACTACCTCCTCTAATATTATATTTTCTATAGAACTAGAGTCTACTACCACCTTGCAAACCTTTCCAAGATTATTTCATTTGATCCTAAACAAAGCTCTCATATGCTTAGGTTCATCTTGGGTTGGTTGTTTGATCAATACCCTTCTAAAAATGAGATTTTCACCTTTCTTTGATTCTATGTGGTCCACTTTAGGTTCCTTGACACTAGAGTTATCCTCTTGAGTATATGCAATTCTCTTGTCATGGTTCGAAGAAGTAGGTTTATCAAGGCACCTATATGTTGGATGGCCTAGTTGACCATAGTTATAGTATTTCATTCTAGGAAAGTAAGAATTACTTCTCTTTGACCCTCTACCTCTAATAGATTCTCCTTGATTACCTTTTCCTCTATTATAACCCCCTCTTGGAGTGCTTTCAATAATTTGTTCAATGAGTTTAGTCTCACTTTGGTTCCTCTCCTCACTACCTCTACCTTGATATCCTCCTCTTTGACCCCTATGATTTCTTCCTCTACCTCTATCTTTTAAGTTAGAGTACCCCTTTTTCTATTCTTTTAATCCACCTATAGGGCTAATTGATGGCATCTATGAATAGTAGTAGGTGTCCAAAAACTTAGCTCTTCTTTAATGTTCAATTTCAGACCACTCAAGTATCCAACCACTTTTATTGGCTCATATTCTTGTTTCTTAAACGTAAGAAATGATATTTGAAATTCCTCTGTATAAGATGCCACATCCATGTCTTTTTTCTTTATTCCTTATTTCCTCCTATGGAGTTGAATCTCATAGTATTCTGGTAGGAAATTCTCCTTTAGTTTAGTCACCATTGAATTCCAATTGGCTATGGGCCACTTGCACATCCTAATCCTCTCATCTTAAAACTATTTCCACCATGTTAATGATGATCCTCTATGTCTTGACTTAGCTACCTTGAGCTTTTGTGCTTCTGTCACTCCTTCACATTTGAAATGGTTCTCCATTCCATCAATCCAACCCATTAATGTTTCAATATCCATCTTTCCACTAAAAAATCAAACATCTTCAAATGTTTTCCTTCATATGGTTTTTATGGCCCTCAAGAAGGGCTCTTCATTTAGGACATGGTCTAGTTCAAGGAAAACATCTTCTTCAATTATCCCCTTACCCCTATCATTGCTCTCACCTTCATTTCTCTTAGTTACATCAGCAACTTCTTCTAGCCTTGTTTTCATCTCTTCTAAGGCTTCTCCAAGGAATCTATTCTTCTCCTTTTTCTCATCAGCCTCTTTGGATAACTGTTAATTTGTCACCATACTTGACTCACCTATTGATTCCCTAGTATCTATAGACATATACTACATTCCCAAATCCTTAGCTTTCTATAATAAAACTCTGATTTAACACTAGTCTTGCTCCTATCCTATCTTTCTTTAGGATCTCCTTAGGCCATTCTCTTGACCAAATAGGGTTTCTCACTAACCCTACTCTCCTTAGGATTCTATATATGAGATCCTACTTCCTTCAAATAGGAAACACCAATTAGATAGAACAATAGCTCCACATATCACTTCCTAGGCTTTCATGAGCCCTTCTTTCTCCCTCTTCACCAATTCGACAATCTACCCCAACATAATTAGTAATCACCCTACCAAGAGATATAGACTTCTAGGAGTTCATTAGGATCCTTTACAAGGCCTATAACCAAAATTTGCATTGGAACCCGAATCGAGTTCCAAGAAACACAATAGTTGCTTCCCAAATAAGCTACAAGCAATTAGGCCTACTTTTGGTGAAAAACCCAAATAACTTGAAAATTTCCTTAACAAGGGGGAAAAATAAACCTTGATCTAGATACTCTTTCTAGAGACTTAAAGGATTCTCAAGGTCTTTGGCTTCCAAACTATATGCACAGTATGACTTGCAAACATGCCTAAAAATCAAGGTTTCAAGGCTTTCAAAGCCTATCTAACAAGAACTTGGTTTTCCCTCCTAGGAATTCTTCACTGGAACTTCCCATTGAACTTGAGATTTTAGTTCTCATGTTTCTACCTCTCTCCAAGCTTTTATGAAGTTATCAATGCCTTCAATCCATCTTATCTCCTCTGCAACTCACTATGATCCCTAGCCATGCAACTCTGGTTCACCTAGGGATCACCTTACAATTACCTTGCTTTCTTTCCAAGGCCTATCCTTCACTATGAAATATGTACATGGAGTCACCTCCCTAATCCCAAAATCCTATGCAGGTGTCACTATGGGAAGAGGACCTATCATGCCATCTTCATCAATTGCCTAGTTCAGACCAATAAATTAATAGATTACAAAAGAATTTATAAAACTATAAGCTTAAAAAATAAAAATCCACAACAAAGATTCTTGAAGTGAACTAATCTAACACTTATATTGGTTACAAAACTTAATTCAATCCATTAAAACACCAAATTCTTAGAAAAATAAAAATTGGGACTATTCATTCTATTCTCCAGTTCGTACACACTCTTCAAAAATTAAGCCAACCCCTTGATCATGTAAAGCATAATCTTTAAAAGTTGACCAAGGTTCAAAAAAAACTTTTAGACAATTATAAAAATCATTGCTCAAAGTTGTACTTATGCAAGAAATGTTGTCAATGTTGTTGATGACAACATTGACAACTTTTACATTTTTAAAAAAATTTCTATCCAAACTTGATCATAAGTCCACTAAACTTCACCAAATGCCTATATAAGGTCTTAAAACATTGAAAAATTACCTCAAGTACTTTTCTTGGCCAATTTACAACCAAAATCACAAAAACACCCTATTTGACCTAATGTGAGCACACTGGCAACTAAGGTCACTAAGGACCTATTAAGACTTCCTACTTTAACACACCTCACCTTAGGACTAGGCTAGTCCCCTAATTACACTAGTGGTGTGGCTAGGATTGCTACAATCCAAAAACAACTAAGGAATGCGATAGGTCTTCTAAGAGCCCTACCTAAGTGCTCATGCACTATATTACTTCCCCTTTAAATATCCACAAATATGCATGAACTAGAGTTCACCATGCCTAGTTTGGAAAATTATTCTCTAGATTGATGTTTGATTTTAGCTTTTCCCCTTAAGCCATCCTTTAATTACCCCTTTCAATGTATGTTCATTTCATGTTTAGGAATCATATGTGTATGTCCATATAATTTATGTATAGGACTTATATGAACATATACATGTTCATTTAATGTTCATAGAAATGATATGTATAACTTTCATTCAATGAACTTGGGAAGTCTATATATGTGTATGTCCATTTTATGTTTAGGACGTATATGTATGTGCTCATTTCATTGTTCATATAAATGATATATCTATATTCATTTCATATAAATGATAAATTCATGTGTATGTTCATTTCATGTTTAGGACCAATATCTGCATGTTCATCTTATGTTTAGGACTTATAGTTCATGTATGTTCATTTAGTGTTCATATAAACATGATATGTGTGAATTTAATATAAATGATATGTGTGTGTGTGTTTGTGTGTGTGTGTGTTCATTTAATTTTTAGGACTTATAAATGTATGTATGTTCATTTAACATTTAGGACTTACACATGTGTAAGCTCATTTAATTTTTAGGATTTATAGATGTATGTATGAAATCATTTAATATTTAGGACTTATGTGTGTACATTTTCATTTAATAATACATACATAGTTTTATATAGTTTTTAAAATGTTATTCTAATAGATTTTAGGTACACACATACATGCATACATATATTTACATACGAACTCTCGACATCCTACTCATATGGTATATCAGACTATTCTACCCCAATAGCCTACTCCACCCTAGCAACAACCTACTCCACCCTAGAAATAACCTATTCTACCCCATTAATAGCCTATTTCACCTCAATAGATTTATGATTGCACTAATCAGGAGATTCAAAGACTTTAGGAATCTCTAACTAGTGGTATATGCTCTAGCATATACAATAGTACATTCCAAAGTATTTTACTTAGTCTAACTCACATTCTAGATGAGATTCATGGTGCTTCTCCATACATTGTACATACCATATAGACATTACTTTAGAGTAAGAGACAAGAGGTCTCTTCAGGTATTTCTTTGGCTAAGGTGCAGGACTTAGTGCCCAAAGAGACCCTAAAGAGGGAATATTTCCTTCATTATGTAGATCCAAATTTTGTAAAGGGGTATCATGTGACAAGGTGTATAGATCCACATATGGTTGCATTGATATATTGATTCTTTCTTACTACTCATGGTTGTTATCCAAATAATGACTAGATTCCACTCTATTTTGCACAACATCTTTTTGTTGAGGTTCACTTAGGTAGGGTGGTGGATTATACTGATTTACCACAACATTTAGGATAGAGGCATGGTAGACTAGCTCATAAGGATTCTTTTTGGTAGGTAGATCATAAGGTAGCAATACATAGGGTAATTATCGAAGAGAGGGAACTTGTTATTGCTCCTATATTGGATCCCTCAGTCGATAAGACTATGTGTAGCTCATAGTTTGAGGGGGAGGACAGTGATTCAAGGAGTTGGGGACATTATAGAAATTGTTAGATTCTTAACTCGTAATAAGGTTGGTAGTACTTCATGTCTTGGAAATGCTCTAGATCATTGGATGTTTCATCATTAGTAGACATGTGTAGTGCAACAAGAAACCCTCCACTGGCTAGCTTAGAGTGTCTAACTGGAGTGTTGGCATGAGACACTTTGACTAGTTTGGCTAAGGATCTACTTGATACATATACATTCATAGTAGTGAAGCTTGGTATACCCATATCAGATGTTTAAGCTCATGTGGATAGTCCTAAGTCACATCCCCAAACTCATTCTTCTCATTGCTCAGGTAGTGGTCATAGTGATAGTGTATGCCATGATCCACCTACTAAACATTGTATTACTCCAAAGGGACAGACATATAATATAGAACTTCAGCTAGTTCAATCCATGGTCAAAGTTCAAATATGGGCCATAAGGATATTGAAATCAGCTTTTCAACCACATGGTGGATGGACTTGTTGACATGTGAGGATTCTACTTCCTTGCAATCTCATCTAGTAAGTCCACTTGGGTCATCATTATTGGGACATGTGTTGGTCACCAATCATGTTGCAGATAAAGAGGTGGGGTTAGATGAGGCCCAACAAAATCTAAATATATTGGTGGACACAATCAATGCTAGGCAGTCTAAGAATTATCAAATGCCTCTTAGAAAGTAAAGTCCACCAAGATAACTAAGATGGAGGGGGTGAATTAGTTATATAATTAAAACAACTCTAATTATCCTTATTAATTCCAAAAAATGTAAATAGTAGATGCAACAACCATATAAATATCACTATACACAATAACAACATATATGTTAACTAGGGAAACCCTTGATCAGAGGGAAAACCCCAGTGTGGATGGTACCCACAAAATGTTGTACTAATTTAAAAGTTTCTTGTAAGAGGATAGACCCTATTAGCAGTCAATGAAATATATTCAGTACATATTATTCCTTGTTAGGAGACTTTGAATCCCTATGAGGAGATTCCAATCCACTATCTAAATAGCTTCTGGGGCAAAACCACTAAACTCACTATCCAAATAGTCGTAGTAATATTCCTTTTAGAATAATACCAATGTTCAACTATCCAATAGCACCCTCTTCCACATATAGTTGTAATCACCTAAAATTGGTCACCTAGACTATTAGCCCCTTTCTCAACATTTTGGCTAAATTAATTAAGCATTTACCTAAACCAAATTGCTAATAATCAATTAATTTGATTATAACCTATAGTTTGACTATGCTATCCTAAATCTACTTTTTGATTAAAAGAACATGTCCTCTTTTAATTAAATAAAAGACCCCATTCTGCTAACCCACTTAATCTGCACACATAAAGCCCTTTTTTATTTTACAAATTAAAAGAAAAGGTTTTGTGACTTCTGTCTTATATGGGAAGTCAAATTCTATTTTATTGGTTGACTTGTATGTGCACATGGATCAACCTCATTTTCAAACTCCACCCTTGATCTTCCATCATCTTGACCTTGATCTCTACCATCCATATAGCTTTATAAGCGAGAGAGAGAGAGAGAGAGAGAGAGAGAGAGAGAGAGAGAGAGAGCTTTACCCCTCAAAGGATCCACACTCTTGAGCATTGTTATGTTGCAGGTTTATCATTTGAATTCTTGAGAGAATTTTTTGAAAACTTCCATTTCTTGTCTACGTTCTCTCATTCCATAGCATTTTATCTAAGAATCATGTTGCATGTTAGCTTAACTTCTATTTTGTAATAATCTATCTCACATAACATAATAGTTATATTTGTAACACTCTCATTCTTGATAACATATAAGCTGCATTTTACATTTCATACTAGTTTAATCCACATTTGTATTGCATTCTTTAGAAATTCTTTGTGGACATTTACATTCTTGCATCTTGTCTCTAGGATAACCTCTTGTTGCATGGTTTACTAGTAAGAACAATATCTCTAAGCCTCAGTTGAGAGCCTTCTTATGCTTGAAACATACTCTCTTGCACTCCATGGATAGGGAGCTCTAAGCCAGTATCCAAGCATTCTGAAATCATGAAATCACTTGGATAGAAGGTTTTAGAGTGTGACACAAATTGAGTGTACATTTTTGGTGCCCACCGTGGGGTAGAACGTCATATTTTTGATCTTTAGCTCATTGCATTTCTTACATTTTTAGAATTTTTGTTCACATTTTCTTTTCTTTTTTATAATGGCAACTTTCAGGTGATACTTTGCCAATATTGTGTGACATTTGTTTGTACTTCCATGCAATACTTTTTGGTAAAAGTATCACATGCTCTTAGTAAGTTGTATTGCCTCGGTATAGTAAGTTATGTCATATGGATTAAGTAGAAATATTGTATAAGAGAAGACTATAGCATGGGTTTACTGAAAAGTATCATATGATAGTCTTCCAGCAAAAGCTATCGATTGACTTGAATTTTCTTACTGTTTGAGTGATTTGGTCAATTTCATGGTTATTACTTGATTTTTGTTGGATTTTACAGATCTGTGGTTGTTTGATAGTAGGCTATTTACAAATTTTATGCTATTTTCAAAATAACTTGTGGGGCTAACTATTGTATTGTAGGTTGTTTCCTTAAGATGGTTGCATAATCACCTAAAAAGAATGCATGTCAAAGCTTCAAATGTGTAGAGGCTACTAAATATTTTTAAAGGGCTACCCAAAACATAAAAACCCAAACTTGATTGTATTTCATTTATTTCATGTGCAGTAATACTACTAGTTGTTTCATTTTCATAGGCACATTAAACTTGCAATTAAGCTCCTTTGGTGATAGGAGAGTATACTCTTCACCCTTGTGGTAAATCAAAAATCTTGACTTTCCTTTGGATTTTGAAAGTAAGGAGATAATTGGATCTTCCTGGCGTGTTTGGAGGAAATGATCAATATAGAAAAGAATGCTCTTTTCCCTTGTGGTGAATCATAAGTCTTGACTCTTGTAAATGGATCCAATTTGTGGTAGTTAGAATCCTTTAGAGGGCCTTCTCTTGGGAAACCAAGAGGAACAACCCAAGTGGGGACAAGTGAACCTGACTATTCCAACTCACTATAAACACAAGGCTATCAAGGAAACAAAACCTTGGTAGATGTATTGTTTGTCTTCCCTTAGTGTAATTGCTTGTGGGATTGCAACCATGAGGATATCACTAGGCAAAAATGCTTAAGGTGCTCTTATCACCACGAGGTCTATTACCCCGCACAAGGTAGGGTGTCTTGTAATTAGGTACAAGAGGAACATTATGAATAGAAGCCCTTTTTAAACATTCTAAGTTAGTAGCTACCCTATTTTTTTGCTCAACTTCTTAGTGCAAGGATCGATCCTAGTGGATTACCCATATCACCCCAATAATTTACACTCACCATCTCTCTTCCCTTGGTTGTGCTTATGGAACTTCCATGACAAAACCAATATCTCTTATGGGCAACCACTTGGTGTGAGGAAAAGGATCATTTAGCATGGGCCAAGTTGTTGAGTAATAAACCATGACTCTAAGGTAGATTGCTTGGATAATATTTTTGAATGTATTTACCTATGTAAATGTTCTTACAAATCAAACATCTTGATAAAATTGGTAGGAAGGTTGTTCTAATATCACAAATATGTATAAGAAAGGTTTTTTTGACCCTTTTTCAATGGTTTGAGACATGCTAAAAACCCTTACTATTTGCAAACCTTGTTGTTATTCAACACAAACTGAAATTTGAAATTGTCTAGTCTAAAAACTATCTATCTGTCAAACTAAAACACATCAATTTGTAGTCAAATTTGTTCTTTTAAAATAAAATTGGCACTTTCATCACACACTTTGAAGAAATATCATGCAACCCTTTTTTCCAAAAATTGTGTCACTCTACTATTTTAAGGTCTATCACCCTGCTATACTAAACTTTTTCATCCCACCTTGTGCAAACTATCGCCTAAGAGAAAAGTGTCCCCCTACTATTACAAACACTATCATACAATTTAATTTGTTGTCCTACTATTGCTTGGTTTCTAGAAAAATATCACTTGGGTCATTTTGTTGTCAAAATAGAGTCTGTATTCCACTTTACCTGATCTAGGGTATTGTCACTTTAGTCCTTCCTGGTCCTGGTCACAAATTTTAATGTTAGGTGCTATTCCAAGTTGAAAAGATGGGTTTATGTCATCAGATGTAAGTCTCAAAATTCCATTGATGATCACTTGTCAAAATTTGGTTATTTTTCTATGCTAGCTATTTTCTACTGAGCTTCTTTCTTGCTTGCTCGGATTGAGTCACTAGTTCTTCAAATTCTTGAGCACTTTTAACAAGCCATCTATTATATTTTGATAAGTGATTATTCTTGATTGTGAGAGCTTCAACTATGAAACACTTCTCTCATCCTATTAAGCAAAGACATGTCCTTACATGTCAATTGCAACTAGGTTCCAAGTTGGTAACAATACTCATTGCCCTTTCATTTTCACACAGTTAGAGACTCCGCCTAGGTGTCCTAATAGACAACCTTTTATGAAAGATCCCAATTCTAGTCAAATGCAAATAGCCAACGTTTGAAAAAATCTACTTTAGAATTTTGAGAACCCATTTGGAAAACCCTTTAACACACCCATGAGTGAAAACACTTTGACCAAAATGCATCCTGAAGAAATCAAATGTAGCTTAGAAATGAAAGCATGTGAAAAGGAAAGACTTAGGGAATCTATCCATGCTAGAGAATGAGTAGATCAACAAGTTGAACCTAACCCTCATATACACAAGGAAACTGGAAGATATTATTATTGCAATCCTTTTGAACACATTACCATCAGTAGAAATCATGGTAATCACACACCTCAATGAACTCTTACACTCAACATGAGAGCATGCCCATCACCACCCAGATAATCATAGTCACATCACGAAAGTAATGAGGAGATCACTAGTGAAGATGTTGTAAGATTTCAACAAGATGAGTTTGCTCAAAAATTGATGCTAAAAGCTTTAGAGAAAAATGGGGACCAATACTTCTAGTAAATGACAATGAAAGGATAAAAATTCCCCTAAGATTTCAATGTGTAATGAATAATAAAACAAAAAGAGCCCACCAAGGCTAAAATATTGAGAGAAGAAATTCAAGAATTGAGGAAACAACTTGCACAATTTCAAACTTCAAAAGAGTCATGTAAAACTTCATTTGTTGAATCAATATGTGCTCTTCTATTTGATAGGATTTTATACATGCCTCAATTCCCTTAGGCTATAAAGGTTCTTAAATATGACAAATACGATGAAAATGGTGACCCTCATATCATGTGAGGCATTTCTATGCTATTAGCATGGATTTCATGCATGAAGACTCCTATCTTATGCATTTGTTTTCTAGGAGTCTAAGAGGACAAGCTATGGAGTGGTTCACAAAATTGATTCCCCCTCTCAAAACATTTGATGAACTTGTACAATGCTTTATCCAACAATACTCCTACAACATCCAATGTCTCATAACTATGTTGGACTTATGAAATATCGAAAAAAAATTGGGAGAAATTTTTACAACATATCTTCAGAGATGAAGATCCTTATACTCTAGGTACCCTCAGCAAGTTCCTAAGGATGAAGAAATTGAAATTTTTGTCAACATGCTTGTACCTAAACTATACTTTGACTTAAGAAAATATTTGTTCACATCCTTTAATGAAATGGTTGAGAGTGCATATCACATTGAGGATGTTGCTATCAAAAAAGGGTGTCATGTTGTAAACAAAGACAAAAATAACAATAGAAATGGAAAAGACAAGGGCAAACCTTGGAACAAGAATAAGTATGTCATTAATGAAAGAGTAGTGGACACTCCTAAGACCAAGAAACCAGTATTTAATCTTTCCAATGTCATCTATCCTATGAAATAACAAAAAGGTTTGAAACCATAAGCATATGACATGAACACCAAGTTTACTAAGAAATGACATGTTTATACACCGATAGTTGAACCTTAAAAAGTGCTCTTAAAGAAATTGATTAAAAATAAAATAGTAACATTACTAGACAATTCCTATCCCTATGACCCACCCGTTTGACCTCATTGGTGGTGAGAGGGTCATATTTGCAGTTATCAGAAAAGCAAAGGTCATAACACTAAACATTGTTTTAAACACAAAGACATTATTCAATATCTCATAGAGGTAGGTAAAGTTGTCACATATGGCCTTGTTAAAAATTCTAACCACAAAGATTTTAAACAACCCTTGCTAGAATACAAGAAAGGTGAAACTTCCAAGGTTGCTAAAAAGAATCATGACGATAAGATTAGTATTTCCTATTCTAACATAGACAATGTTATAGGAATGCCTAAGCCCATTGAGTATCTAGCATGGTAAGTTCTATTGATGACAACTAGCCCTATTATGATGTTAAGGATAAAAGAACTAAAGTTGTTCTCAAAATGTGAAATGATTTCCAATACCATAACAATGCTAGACCTAAGGTGGTACTTCGAGTGATCGAATCCTCCTCTTCACAGAGTGAACCACTTAATGTTGTCACTAAGGGGCAATCTAAAATTGTCATAAAAGTTTCTCATAATCCCAAGAATGCTCCATCTTCTAAATAAGCAACTACCTCTAGAATCTCCAATTATGACCTTGTCAACCAAATACAATGTACCTCGGCTCAAATTTCCATCAAGTTTCCTTTCAATGGTACTGAGATAGTTGTCCATGGTGATAACTCAATGTCTATCAATACATTATCTATTATAGAGACACTAGTTCCACATAATTGCTATTCTCATGAGCTGATATCGTACTATATAGAGTGTGAATAGAAATTTAAAATGATGAGCCTCAGCATGGGCAAATACACTCTAGACTCTATTTCTCCTCTACCTATTTCCCCTCAATATTATGGGAAAAATTCTACCAAAAAGAAGTTGCTAGCTTATGTAATGACTCTTTTTGGCACCTTTGTGCAATCCTCAATTCCCTTATAAGTGGAAAAAGAAGAATAAGCATCAAATATTGGATCTATAGGGAAGAGGAAGATGAGGAGGAAGTCACAGTCACTACTCCCATCTCTCCTAAATGCTATGGAAAAGGCTATAAACTTCTGAAAAATATGGGCTACCAGGGGCATGGGTCCTTAACTGGTAATAAAAAAGCTCTAGTCAAACCTTTTATGTCATACTCAAGGTCATGACACTTGAGATATTATTGGCCTAGGCTTTGGGCTAGAAAATGATATACCAACATTTGATAGAAGAGCACCCATGTCTAGTGAATCAGAGGATGATAATCCTCCTTTTTTTGCTACTACTTTGCAACATGAGGATTCCATGCCTATCACTTCTCTTCTTTGGAGAGAAGAATCACCAAATACTTACAATGATGATGAAGCCTCCACTTCTCAACAACATGAACAAGTTGAATCTGACCATGAGGACTTAAACAAGGGAAGGATTAGACAAAATATTGCTCACCTAGTTGCTAGGAATCTAAGCATAGATCTTGGAGAATATGAATGGGAAAGCCTGTCAGACACATCTTGTGAACTAGGGGTGGATGTCATTCATACCTATTCAACCCAACCAAATGTAGTCAAAGAGTCTAGTATAGGTTTAGATGAGTTTGGCTCACAAACTACATAAGTGGATCATGCTAGTCCCTCTAGGTCTATTCCTAATTTAGATTCCTTTACAATGTTCACTATAGGCTCAAATTCACATGTCACCAGTGATGACTCTTTTCGTATTAACAACCTTGAAGCTTCCACATCACTCTCCTTGATTCATCTTGATCTCATAGATTGATCAGTTCAAAATCAAAGACCTAAGATACCATCTTTTCAAAATGACTATGAGATCACTTGCTAATCCATCATTAACATGACAAAATCAAATATCAAGTACCTTAGTCATAAAATTAAAAGAAAAATCAAACGATCAGATGGCAAAAAACACTTTGCGGAAGTATCTAAACCTAAAAAAATTAAAAACAAAAATGTATCCAATGGTGAAAACCTCCTTGAGGCACCTATAGATGAGGTACTCAGTAGTCTACCAAGCTATTTTCAGGACAAATCTTCAGTTCTCATCAAACTTACATAGCCTATCAACTTGGGGATAGAGGAATCTCCTAAAATTATCCATGTGACTCAATCACTGTCAACTTAAGAAAAGGAGAATTTTACCAAATTCTTTCAAGACAAGAAGATCAATTTTGCATGGACGTACTTAGATATATCAGGACTTGACATAGATATTATCATGCATCATTTATCTATCTCTCCTAGTGTAAAACCTTTTAAACAAAAATTGAGAAAGATACATCCACATGTGGCCCTCTTGGTCAAAGCAGAGTTGGAAAAACTCCTAAGTGCAAACTTTATTAGAGCTATTGATTATGTGAAGTGGATTTCCAACATTATACATGTGTCTAAACATGATAAATCCATTCAAGTTTGTATTGATTTCAAAGATCTAAACAAAGCATGTCCCAAGGATGACTTTCCACTACCAAACATAGACATGATATTTGTCATGATAGTGGGTTATGAAATGTACTCCCTCATGGATGGATTTTATAGGTATAACCAAATTAAGATTTCTCTAGCTGATCCAGAAAAGATAGCCTTTACATGTGTATGGTGTACTTTCTACTAGAATGTCATGCCCTTTGGGCTCAAAAATGCTAGTGCTACATACCAAAGAATGATGACCACCATCTTCTATGATATGATGCATAAAAATATGGAAGACTATGTTGATGATACACTAGCTAAATATAGTAAATAAGACAACATCTTGAAGAACTAACTATGATATTGGATCATATGGAATAATTTCAACTTAGGCTGAACCCAAAAAAAGTGCCTTTGGTGTCACTTCTGAAAAATTGCTAGGTTATATTATATCGACAAAAGGCATTGAGGTCAATCTTGAAAAGCTTCAAGCTATTATGGAAATGCATCCTCTAAAAAATATCAATCAACTTAGAAGTCTACAAGGACGTCTACAATCCATTAGAAGATTCATTTCTCAATTAGGTGATATAGCTCAATCTCTTAATAAGAATTTGCACAACGACTTTACTCATATCTAGAATGAAGATTATCAACAAAGTCTAGACCAAATCAAAGGGTACTTGGCTAAACCTCAAGTTTTGATGCCACCCATTATGGGAAAACCTTTGATTGTGTACATCTCAGCTATAGCTTCTTCTCTAGGAGCATTATTAGCACAAAGTGATGAAATTGGTAAAGAATGTGATATATATTTCATCAGTCAAACTTGAGTGGCTTATGAAATGAAGTACACTAGTATTGAGAAATATTTCCTGGCAGTGATCTTTGATTCTCAAAAACATAGACATTACATGTTAGCACATACAGTTCACCTCATTGTTAAAATTGATCCCTTGAAATACTTGCTGAGTAAAGCAGTGCTTACCGATCATCTGGCTAAATGGGTGATGATTCTTTCAGAATTTGACATTCAATATGTCGAATGTAAAGCCATTAAGGGGCAGGCCATAGCTGATCAATTGGCTAATTTTCCACTAGAAGATACAAAACCCATGGAAATTGAGTTTATAGATGCCTAAAGTATGTACATCATTGAGAGAACTTGGAAAATTTTCTTTAATGGTTCTCATACACAAAATCGGGCTAGAGCAAGTGTCTTGTTTATTTCTCCTCATGGTTATATAATCTCTAAATCATACAAACTCTTATTCCCTTGCACAAACAACATTGCAGAATATGATGCATTAACAAATGGGATCAAAATGGCTCTTGAATGGAGAATCACTAAATTACACATCTATGAAGATTCCTAACTTGTTATAAATCAAGTGAGCAATGAATATCAAACAAAGGATGAAAATTTGATACCTTACAAGAAGTTGATCGACTCTATAAGGAACTATTTCACTTTTGTGACATTTCAGCAAATTCCTGGAGAAGAAAACAAGGTTGTTGATGCTATGGCTACACTAGCATCTATTCTCCAACTAAAACAACATGAATTGTGATTTGAGTTCTTTGTGGAAGAACTACATCATCCTACCTATTATTCCTTAGATAACCATATGATATGCACTATTGTAGGTCATGATTCTGCCTGCTATGTGGCTATCTTCTCTTACATGCATGATCTAGTTATTCCTAAAACCTTCACGCACAACCAAAAACACTAACTCCTTAGCAATGCTTCACATTACACTTTGGTCTCTAGTGACTTGTATAAGAAGAGTCTAGATGGAATGTTGCTTAGGTTTTTAGAGCTACAAGAGTCTGAAAAGGCACTAGCTAAAGTCCATGATAGAATTTGTGGGGCACATTCCAATGACCTTGCACTTGCTTGAAAACTACTTAGGGTAGGTTATTATTAGCCAACCATGCAAGCTAGTGTTGTTCATTATGTCAAGTCCTGTAAGAAATGTCAACTTCATGGAAACTTAATTCATGCTCTAGGTCATGAGTTGATTCCCTCTATGACATATTAGCCATTTCAGCGATGGGCTTTTGACTTGGTAGGAAAAATCCATCCAAGTTCATCTAGTGGTCACAAGTTCATCATTACAACAACTGAGTATTTCACCAAATGGGTTGAGGTTGTATCCATATCTACTACTAAAGAAAAATATGTTTCCTTGTTTATACTAAGCCACATCATTTTTTGGTATGGTATTCCTTCCTCCATTTTTACTAATAATGGAGGACAATTCAAGAACAAGGGCCTCAAACAGTTGTGCAAGAAATTTAGAATCAAACAAAATTGGTCCTTATCTACTACCCTTAAGGGAATGGCCAAGCTAAGGCCTCCAAAAAAACATTGTTGAAAATCTTACACCGAACGGTTCACAAGTCTGGGAGAGATTGACACTTATAGATAAATTTGGCACTTTGGGCCTAAAATAATACTATTCGTACTCCTAAAAAGACCACACCCTTTTCTTTAGTCTATGGCTCTAAGGTTTTTCTCCCATTAGAAGTTGATATCCCCACCTTCCGAGTCTCCTTACATGGGTTGATAACTGATGAAGACCATTGAGCTATGCGAGTATAGGAACTAGAAACTCTTGATGAATACTGAAGGCTTCTTTTGATCACATAAGGGCTTATCAAAAGTGCATGTCTACTCAATATAACAAGAAGGTTCATCCTCTATAGTTTCAAGTAGGTGAACTTGTGGTTAGAGAGAATCCAAAAAATAAGAAGCATAGAGAGCACATGGGAAATTTTTAACCTAATTAGTTAGGCCCATACATTATTACAGTAGTATTTGGGTTTGGTGCTTATCAATTGTCTACTCCCAAAGGGGAAGAACTTGTAGAGCCTATCAATTTCCTACATTTGAAAAAGTTCTATGCTTAGAGGCTTGTAGCTCAGCTATCTTGTACATACTTATTGATCCTAAAAAAATCCTAAAAAGTAGAAAATGTTTTGAAAAAATGATCATCTTAGTGAAAACCTAGCAATAGGCACTTTAATGTATCACCAAAAAAATTCAAAAAATTGAAAAAAGTGAAAAAAATCCTAAAACAAATTTGTGAAGTGGTGAAAACTTGGAAACAATTACTACTTGAGACCCTTGCACCTATGTCTATCAGTCTTAATCACTCACCTTGCAACACATTTCCTAGCATGGAATTGTTTCTTGTCCTCATCTTGAGGGCACTACTACTTAACCTATTGAGTTTTCCTTATGCATTAGGTTTTCTTTGGCAACTCAAAAAATAGTGTTTCTCAACACTTTTTAGATAGTTTACCTACAGTCTCATGTCTCATAATATTTCTCACTATCAAAATCAAGTCTTGAAGAAATGGCCAAGTGATTTACACAATACACACACTTAAACATTTAAATGATTGAGCTATGATGAACTTTATCTACTTTGTGTGTTTTCTATGATGATTTATTTGCTATGTTCCCTCCCTAATAGTCTTTTGAGGGTGTTATGGACTAGAAGACTGGGAGCATGAGGCATGTTTTCTTGCTTGTTGCTTGTAGGTATACTTTGTTCATCTATGGTGTTTAAAGAATTCATGCTTGTCCTATTTGATACTTTTACTCACAAATATATAATCCTTGACTATTTTTTCAAGACAGCACTCAAGGGTTATCCTACCTTGATACAAGTGTACTCTTGCTATATCAAAACTAGGGAATCTAATTAGATAGCCATCTTGACTTACATGTCTTTCATGCTTAGATAATATTTCCACATTCTTATCTGACATTGATCATATTCATATCCTAATAGTTGTACTAGTGATGGTTGTATAATCCCATGATGTCCCTAATAAATGCCCAATAATGAAATAAGAGTCTAAATGTTATGCCTATCTTGCTGGTATACCACTTTTCATATTAGCTTACATTTTAGGTTCATTTTCTAGCTTAGTCTTGCACTTTTGCATATGGGTATATCTCTCTCTTCATCTTTTCATAGACAAATTAGCTAACTACTTTCATCTCTTTCTTTGCTTTCATCTTCTTTATCTTTTGTTTCACCTCTTTGTTGTCCTATCATCACAAGGGGTTGATCTAAACATCACATCTAATTTATCCAAGTGTTACATTTACAAAAACATAAGTCTATATCGTACACATGAGAGCTAAACATCATACATGAGAGAGATCCATGAACACATTAACATGAGCATATCAACATGAACATAAAAGCAACACATAAATGAGGAAGAAACTAAAACATCACATGAAAATTTAAAATGTTGAAAACTCCATCAAAATTAGACAAGTGCACAAAACTTGTCAATCAAATCCAGTATCTCATATATATCAATGTGTCGCTATACATATGCAATGTGAGATCCAAAATTTGGATATATATCTCAAAATACATGAAGTACAATTAGAAAACTATCAAAACTACTAGCCTAGGCCTAAGACTAACTCGCACCCTCTAGATCTGGCAGCAGCCTTTATGGACGATCATGAGTCCTATCTGGTGCTTGCACTACACCCTCTAATCTTCCAAATCTCTCTAAGCACATAGGTGCCCATAGGTATGTAGGGACTCCAGCAATGTATACCCCATGATAGTAGGCTACCCTAGTTGTCTGTCACTCCATCTCTTGTTGGGCCTCTGCTAAATCATCTCTAAGAGATCACTCTCATTTCTTAACCTCTGCCCATGCATCTACTAGCTATTGATCTTGCATAGTAATGGTAACTCAAGCTACCTATAGCTCTTCCTCTTGAGCTCAAATCTTAGCATCTCAATCATCCTCTCCTCTAGCTAGTTGCTCTTCCTGCATCTCCACTCACCCCACTGTACATCATCTTAGTGGCACCTCCTCCTCCTCCTCCTCCTCCCTCATGGCTTGTGCCTATGTCAGCCTCCTCTCCAATTAGGAACTACTCCTAACCTCCATCTATCTAACCCCTCTACCTCCACCTCCTCCATGCCCTACTCCTATAGGTAGAGCATCTTGTTGTGTAAACTGAGGGAATGGATGCCTCTACCTCTTGTAAAGATATGTTGGGTCTACCATTGCATCTACTACATTTGGAAAATAGTCCCAAGGTGTTTGAACTAAGGTTGTTGTCTCTTGGATGGCTATCTATTAATCTAGCATGGGCAACCAACCTTGTGCCTCATCTGAGTGAACCAGGCATAAGTCATTGTCTTTAAAGAGACCACCTATCACTCTGTCAACTATTACCATACTTAGCTAATCACAAATTTCTCCACTATCTCAAAGTGCCTGCCCACCAGTGATCTGCTATACCACATATAACCTAGCTCCTAGGAGTTAGACCATTTATGGCAATCTCCATACAAACACCACTAAAATTTTGTCAGCTCATCAAAAATTTGTCAATAGTATGTGACATCCCCACTATGGGTCTATGGTGCAAACCTTATATATCCAAAGATTTAGGGCTAGCTGTGCTCTCCTAGTTGAACTCTTGGTTAGATGACAACACTGTGCTCTCATGCCCATATCTAAGCCAACACTATTCCACATGTCCAAGAGTGTCCATCATGATATAGGACCTCATGCAACTCATGATATATATCTGCAAGGATCACTAGTCCCCATGCCATCCTATGAGGTTGCGCAATCAAATCTAAACCACTCTACCCATCCTAGTGGGAAGCCCTTTTGGCCATTGTCGGTAACCAAAACCTATCCCACCAACAAACATAACAAATCTGATAGTGGGTAATCAGGACCATACTCATCAATGAGTCACTCCCAACTTAGATTATGGTCTAGGATGGTAACATCCTAGAACATCTCCTACATCACTACCCTCACCTCTCTTGAGGTCTAATCATAATATACATGTGACATATAACCAAACCTTGTATCAACATACCTCACATGGATATCAAAACCCAAAAATGCAAAAAAACAATCAAATTTAGAACTTATCAGATCACCATGACAAGGTACTTGCAAGATGTGGTACACATCCTCCAAACTAATGGTTGCCTCTCTAATAGGCAAGTGGAAGGTGTTGTGCTTGCTATGCCATCGCTCAACTAGCATAGTCAAAAACCTATGGTTTGCCCATATGTGGGGCATTTGCATGATCCATCTCAATCCCATACTCACTATGGTCACCTTCTCATCATTATCAAGGTTCCCTAAAATCTGCAACCCCACAACTTTGGGGAAGGGCCAAAAAGACCATCTGCAACACAGGACAAAAAAACATCAAACACATCAAAAAACATGCAAAATTCTACAAAAAAAAAACAAAAAATAGAATGTGCAACAATTTTTCCTATATGCAAGCAATACAATATGCTGATCAAATGGTGTGCAACATTATTTACTATACTTGTGCAATACAATTTTCTTGGGCAACATTTCACACTGGTTCATGTTACATTTGGGTATGGTTCATATGATACATTGCATACAAGATGTGTGATACTTTTTTTTCATATGAAGTATTGCACGATATTTTTTAAAGTACCCATCTGATACTTTTTAAAATATCACATAATATTCCATTTGGAACTTCTAAAACACATGAAAAAAAGCTTATAAAAGCTCAAAAAAGTGGCAAAAAGTTGAAAATTTATTAGCGCCTTATAATTGATTGGTTGGTTGTGCAACCAGCTACTCTCAAAATGGTGTCGACGAGTTAGAATGTTCGCCAAAGCCATAATGCTCTCTTGACCAATCACAAGCTCTCAAAAATCACAAAAGACAAAATGATTTGGAAATGACACTTGGAACCCTTATATACCCTTCTGACCTAATTTTGACATCCTAGATCCATTTTTAGGATCAAAATCAAAATCTAAGTTCATCTTGATAATCAAAAGAACATTTTAAAATTCTACCTTCTTCTATGTAGTTAGTTGATCTTTTGATGTCTAATCTCTGAATCATCGCTCAAGCATCTTCATTTTTTCATGTCTTCATCATTTCTACACTTCATATCTACTCTAAGGATATGTGCAGGATCATGGTGTGCCAAAAAGTGGTGATGTGATAAAAATAGAGTTTGAAGACGTCTAAAAGTGCTTCAAAATCTGCTCTAACTTTTTTTACCTATCTAGGTACCAAACCTGAAAAGTAAGGCCCAAGCCTTATCAGATATTTGATTTGATATCGGATATCTGATATGATATCGAATATCCGATAACATGGAGAAATATATATAATATATTATACTATAATATAATCTTATTATTATATTATAATAGTATAATATATTATAAATTATAATAATATAATATAATACATTACCTAATATATAGTATTATAATATAAAATATAATATATAGTAATGTAATATAATATATATAATAATTTGATATAATCATTAAAAAGTAATATAATAATAAAAAATTAATATATTATAATATAATATATAATAAAAAAGTATATTATAATATAATAGATAATATATTTAGCATTATATGAACTGGCAGAGGTATCGGATATCCGATATCTATAACACAATATATAAAAAAAACAACAAACCCGCGGGCTCATTTCAACACCAGTTTTCAAGCCCATGATCGAATATTGGATACCAAATCGGATATATGATATAGAGGTTTTTTTTATAATCTTTTTTAACATAAAGTCTATAGATTTTATCATGATTTTGTTAGTTTTAGGTTAACCAAGGGTTTTTTTGAAAAAATTGTTAAAATTAAGGTTTTTTTAAATATATATTATGTTTTTCAATTTAAATGGAATGGCTAATCAAAATGATGACACTGAGATAGGCAATAATATTCCTCGTAACCCCCCATCAAATGATCCAGTGTCCCCCAAAATTGTCCACCAAATGATCCTCTACCCCCTCAAAACCCTCCTCAAATCGAGGATTTGATAAATGAAAATCTCACTGAATTGAGGGGTTTGTGAAGAACATATAATAATATACCTACATTGGCTCCTTGTTGGATACAATTAAGTAATTGTGTATTGTCTTTGATGTTACACAAATGCCATATCAGTTATCAGACAGAGTCTACCGAGTTCTATTGGTCAGGAAAATTGTTTACAGAGTCTACCGAGCTCAGTCGGTCAGTAAAGCCTTTTGCAGTATATACCGAGGGTTCCTGTATGTCACACGGTGAGTTAGTGATAACCAAGTTCGCACGATAAGCTAAGGAAAGTTTAGTTCTTACCGAGATCACTCGGGTATCAAAGGATTTTGTAGCGAACGGTTAGTGTTAACCGAGTTCGCACGGTAAGCTAAGGAAAGCTTAGTTTTCACCGAGCTCACTCGGTAATCGAAGACAGCTTTTACTGAGTCTAGTCAATATCCAAAGGAAGTGGCAGGTTTACCGAATTCCCCAGTAACTATAGTTTTTACCGAGTTCTACCGGTTAACACAGGAAGCAGATTTTTTTTTAGCAGAGTCGGCCAGTGAAGAATTTTGTTTTGATTATTAGTTCAAGCCGACTTTTGGAATATGTTTTGTCAAGTTGGTTGGGCCGACCTGGTATCATGTATAGTATATAAAGAGAGGCTCAAGATGCGGAAAAGTGTGGAAAAAAAGATTGTATACGAATAGTGCAAGGAAATGTAAGGAAGAGACTTGTGTGTGCCTAAGCAGAGTTGAGCAGAAGGAAATCTTGGAGCTGCAAAGATATATTCAATCAGTAAGGATCTTGTGGAGCTAAACTGAGATCTGTATTCAGCAAGATAAGTTGCATGTATTTTTAGATCATTCATTGTTGCTTTCTAACCATTGTAACAGTGATTCCAAAATCTCCTAACAGAGTTGGTTTAACAACCATTCCATAAATCCTTTAACAGGGTGGCCATTCAGTTGAATTGTTCTAAAGACCTCTTACAAGGCCACTCCTAACAGGGTGATTAAATCCTCTAATAGGGTCACACCTAACAGTGTGTTTTGTAACCTTTAACAGGGTTGGCTCCTAACAGGGCTCACTTCAGAAGAGTGAAAATTGGTGACTAGTTGCTGGTGGTTTTTCCCATATTGGGTTTCCACGTAAATCTGGTGTCTACTGTGTTCATGATTACTTTCTTTTGCATGGTCGCTTATTTCAGTAAATGCTTAATAAATTAACTAAACATCTATCAAGTTTTAAGTAGTAATTTATGTGTTTACCCAGTAGCTGCAGCAACTAAGCTTAAGGCATCTTTGGGACTGTTGAATATGTTTTTGTGGTAACTGATTCACCCCTCCCCTCTCAGTTATCCCATCTTCATTTTCCAACAATTGGTATCAGAGCTTTTGGTGCTTGTAGGAGGAGATTTCAAAGATCTAAGCCAAAGATCAAGATGTCTTACAAGAGGGAAATCCCAAGGCTTAACCGAAACAACTTCTCAGCATGGCAGGGATTAATGAGACTTCATCTAGCTTCCATTGGTGACATTGGTCTGAAATATCTTAATGAGAAATATGTAGAACCATCAGGTACATTATCAGTAAATGACATTGCTATAAAGAAAACTCATAACATTATGATGATTGATATTGCATCTGCCTTGAGTTATGAAGAGTTTGATGATGTCAAGGACTGCACTACTGCCTATGAAATGTGGGAAAGACTAAAAGAGATCTATGGTGGAGATGAAAATGTCAGAAGAGCCAAAGCTGAAAGTCTGAGAGGACAGTTCGATCAGATCAAAATGAAAGAAGATGAAAACATTGCCAAATATGTTGAAAGAATTAAAGCATGTGTTAGTGCTATCAAAGCTTCTAGAGGAAGTATCAGTGAAGAGACAGTCATAAGTAAAGTTCTTAGAACTCTACTTCCAGTTTATGCCATCAGGGTATCAGCCATTCAAGAAAGAAGGTGTGAGGCCAATCACAAGATAAACCTAGAGGCCATAGTTGGAAGATTGACAACATTTGAACTAGATAATTTTGATAATTATGTTCCAGCTGCAAAGAACATTGAGTCTGCATTTGAAGCCAAGTTTTCACTCAAGGACAAAGGCAAGAAGAAGAAGGAATCTCAGTCAGAGAGTGAAGATCAATCAGATCAGAGCTCTGACAGTGACCTTGAAGTAATTGAAGCTCTACTTGCAAGAAAATATTCAAGAGGAAGAGGTAAATACAGAGGTAAAGTACCCCTAATCTGCTTTTCATGTGAAGAAGTCGGTCATATTGTTGCAAGGTGTCCAAACAAGAAAGATAAAGATGAAAAGAAAGATAATAAATGGAATAGTAAGAAAGATCTCAAATCATTTAAGGATAAAAGTAAGAAATCATGTTTTATGGCTAAAGATTCTAATGATTCTAATGATGAAGAAGAGGATGAGATTGTTTACATTGCTGTAAAAGATGAATCTGACAATGAAGAAATGGCACTCATCTCTCACATAAGTAAGAATGATACATGGATCATTGATAGTGGCTGCTCACATCATATGACTGGAGATAAAACAAAGTTTGATCAATTTGAAGAGTATGATGATGGCAGTGTAAGATTTGGAAACAATGAACCTTGTTGCATCAAAGGAAAAGGAAGAATCACTCTAACCCAGGAACTTGTATGTGATAATGCTTATTGGGTAGAAGGCCTAAAGCACAATTTGTTGAGTGTGGCACAGTTACTCAACAATGGACTCAAAGTAGAATTCATCCAAGGCAAAGCAAGACTGCTGAACGGTAAAGGAAAGCTGATTGGATCTGGTACTCAAACTAAAGGTAACTTGTTCTATCTTGAACTTGATGAACATTCATGTTTTATTGCTCAAGTAGAAGAGAGTTGGTTATGGCATAAAAGGTTATGTCATGTGAATTTTGACAATCTGGTAAAGATAAGCAAATTCAAGAAAGTGAGAGGCATTCCTGATTTAAAGAAACCAGAGGTCGGTTTATGCAAGAATTGTCAAATTGGAAAGATGGGTAAGTCTAGTTTCAAAAGCAAAAATTATCAGTCTGAAGATTTATTAGAAATTGTGCATACTGACTTATGTGGACCTATTGAAACTGAAAGCTATACTGGTGAAAATTATTTTATTCTTTTTGTTGATGATTATTCAAGAATGATGACCGTCATGTACCTAAGGAACAAATCAGAAGCATTTGAAAAGTTTAAATGGTATTTGGCAAGAGTAGAAAAAGAAATAGGGAAAAGATTGAAATGCCTAAGGTCAGACAGAGGTGGTGAATTTATTTCACATGAATTCAATAACTTTTGTATTGAAAGAGGAATCAAAAGATAGGTTTCAACACCAGGTACTCCTGAACAAAATGGCATAGCTGAAAGAAGGAACAGATCCATCATGGATTGTGCAAGAACCTTGATGATAGAAAAGAATGTTGCTATCAAATACTGGAAGGAGGCTATCAGTACAACAGTTCATACCTTAAACCGAGTACAGTTAAAAAAGGACTCATTCAAAACTCCCTACGAAATATGATATGGCTATAAACCCAATGTAAGTTATCTGAAAGTATTTGGAAGCAAATGTTATATCTTGAAAGAATCTAGAAAAGGTAAATTTGATGTAAAAGGTGATGAAGGTATATTTCTTGGATACTCATGTAAGAGTAAAGCATATAGATGCTTGAACTTATCTACTCACAAAGTCATAGAAAGTATACATGTGAAAGTTGATGAGTTTGCAGAAAAGACTGAAGAAGAAAGCAGAAAAGAACCAGAAGATTACAAAAGATTCATCTTCAGTGATCCGGATATAATATCAACTGCATCTGAGAATCAGAAACTTTCTTCTACCGAGTCATCACTAACCGAGTTGCAGGAAACATCTACCGAGCCAACATCTACCGAGCCAACGTCTAACGAGTCAGAAAATACCGAGTTAGAGATTACCGAGCCAGAGGTAACCGAGCATGTGCATACCGAGCCAGTTGATACCGAGCCAGACCAAATTGAGCATGAAGGAGAAATGCAAGAAGATAACGACAAGATTCATCCAAAAGGAAAAGAACCTGTTCTAGCCAAATATGTCAGGAGACATCATTCAGCAGATCAGATCATTGGAAATAAATCTGAAGGAACCATCACAAGAAGTAAGTTGAAAGGTACTTGTTTACTTGCTGATTTTGAACCTAGAACTGTCAAAGATGCATTAGTAAATGATAATTGGATTGAAGCAATGAATGAAGAAATAGAGCAGATAGAGAAAAACAAAACATGGACTCTTGTACCCAGGCCTAAAGACAAAAATGTAATCGGTACAAAGTGGGTTTTCAGAAATAAGTTGGACGAAAATGGTAAAGTATCAAGAAACAAAGCTAGATTAGTGTGCAAAGGATATTCTCAAGAGGAAGACATAGATTATAGAGAAACTTTTGCTCCCGTTGCTAGATTGGAAGGTGTTAGAACCTTATTAGCATATGCTGCTTACAAAGGATTTAAAGTTTATCAGATGGATGTCAAGTCAGCATTTCTAAATGGTATACTGGATGAAGAGGTCTACATTGAACAACCTGAAGGTTTTATAGATCTAGATAAAAGGAACATGGTTTGCAAATTACACAAGGCATTGTATGGTCTGAAACAAACCCCTAGAGCATGGTATGAAAGATTGCATAGCCATCTTATTCAAATTGGATTTCAAAGAAATAATGATAACAGTAGTTTGTATATCAAGGAAGGACCAGAAAATAAGATTGTCCTGTCAGAAATATTTGTAGATGATACTATTTTCACAGGAAATGATGATCTTTGCAAAGAATTTTCAGAACAAATGAGTAAGGAATTTGAAATGTCAATGTTCAGTGAAATCAAATTCTTTGTTGGACTTCAAATTCAGCAGAACAAGAATGGCATCTACATCACTCAAGCAAAATACATCAAAGAGATATTGAAAAAGTTTGGTATGGAAGACTGTAAACCAGTTGGAACTCCCATGTGTACTGGACTAAAACTTACCAAAGAAGATGATTCAAAGGAAATAGACCAGACATTGTACAGATCTATGATTGGAAAGTTGCAATATGTAGTTCATACTAGGCCAGATATTGCTCTTGCAGTTGGAATTGTGGCAAGATTTTCAGCCAAACCAAGAGAAAATCACATGATGGCAATCAAGAGAATAATGAGATATCTGAAAGGAACTGAAGATTATGGATTATGGTATAAATTTGGAGGAAACCTAGACTTAAAAGTGTTTACTGATACTGATTGGGCAGGAAACCTTGACGACAGAAAAAGCACAAGTGGAGGTGCATTCTTTCTTGGAAAGAGGTTGGTTTTTTGGACAAGCAAAAAGCAAAATTGTATAGCTCAATCAACAGCAGAGGCAGAGTATGTTGCTGCAACAGTAAACTGTTCTAATATTGTTTGGTTCAAGCAATTGCTACAAGGCATGAAGATGGAAATCAAGGAACCAGTCGTCATGTTTTGTGATAATACAAGTGCAATCAACATATCTAAAAATCCAGTAATGCATTCTAAGACTAAGCACATTGCAATCAAGTATCACTTTGTCAGAGAATTGGTGCAGGACAAGGAAATCAGATTGGAATATGTCCATACAAAGGAACAGATTGCTAACATATTCACAAAGCCTTTACCTAAGGATGCATTTTTGTATCTCAGAGGTAAGTTAGGGGTTATTCCCCTATCTGAAGTTCACTAAAAATAAGTTTTAGTGATGCATCAACTCTTACAAAATTGAACAATCATCAGTTGATGCAGCAAATCAAGGAAATATTGCATATGAATTAGTACTAAAGGTACAATGAAATTCATTTTGGATTGTCTTTGGCATGTGTTGTCAAAGAGGGAGAGTTTTACTATCATATCTTTTCCAAAATTTGATTATGTAATTTCTTCACACAGGGAGATTATTGTAAGAGGGAGAGTTCTCTATCTTAGAGGGAGAATTGTTAATTGTGTTGTGTTGCTGTAGACTTGCTT
Source organism: Cupressus sempervirens (assembly GCA_028749045.1). Taxonomy (NCBI): domain Eukaryota; kingdom Viridiplantae; phylum Streptophyta; class Pinopsida; order Cupressales; family Cupressaceae; genus Cupressus; species Cupressus sempervirens. Next base: position 590,735,364 of record CM053787.1, read on the forward strand.
TCAAATTTCATTTCTGCTATGACATGTTGTGTTGCCATCAATGCCAAAGAGGGAGATTGTTGGATACAATTAAGTAATTTTGTATTGTCTTTGATGTTACACAAATGCCATATCAGTTATCAGACAGAGTCTACCGAGTTATATCGGTCAGGAAAATAGTTTACAGAGTCTACCGAGCTCAATCGGTCAGTAAAGCCTTTTGCAGTATATACCGAGCGTTCCTGTATGTCACACGGTGAGTTAGTGATAACCGAGTTCACATGGTAAGCTAAGGAAAGTTTAGTTCTTACCGAGATCACTCGGGTATCAAAGGATTTTGTAGCGAACGGTTAGTGTTAACCGAGTTCGCACGGTAAGCTAAGGAAAGCTTAGTTTTCATCGAGCTCACTCGGTAATCGAAGATAGCTTTTACCAAGTCTAGTCGGTTTCCAAAGGAAGTGGTAGGTTTACCGAATTCCCCAGTAACTATAGTTTTTACCGAGTTCTACCGGTTAACACAGGAAGCATTTTTTTTTTTGAGCAGAGTCGGTCAGTGAAGAATTTTGTTTTGATTATTAGTTCAAGCTGACTTTTGGAATATGTTTTGTCAAGTTGGTTGGGCTGACCTGGTATCATGTATAGTATATAAAGAGAGGCTCAAGATGCGGAAAAGTGTGGAAAAAAAGAGTGTATACAAATAGTGCAAGGAAATGCAAGGAAGAGACTTGTGTGTGCCTAAGCAGAGTTGAGCAGAAGGAAATCTTGGAGCTGCAAAGATATATTCAATCAGTAAGGATCTTGTGGAGCTAAACTGAGATCTATATTCAGCAAGATAAGTTGCATGTATTTTTAGATCATTCATTGTTGCTTTCTAACCATTGTAACAGTGATTCCAAAATCTCCTAACAGAGTTGGTTTAACAGCCATTCCATAAATCCTTTAACAGGGTGGCAATTCAGTTGAATTGTTCTAAAGACCTCTTACAAGGCCACTCCTAACAGGGTGATTAAATCCTCTAACAGGGTCGCACCTAACAGTGTGTTTTGTAACCTTTAACAGGGTTGGCTCCTAACAGGGCTCACTTCAGAAGAGTGAAAATTGGTGACTAGTTGCTGGTGGTTTTTCCCATATTGGGTTTCCACGTAAATCTGGTGTCTACTGTGTTCATGATTACTTTCTTTTGCATGGTCGCTTATTTCAATAAATGCTTAATAAATTAACTAAACATCTATCAAGTTTTAAGCAATAATTTATGTGTTTACCCAGTAGCTGCAGCAACTAAGTTTAAGGCATCTTTGGGACTGTTGAATATGTTTTTGTGGTAACTGATTCACCCCTCACCTCTCAGTTATCCCATCTTCATTTTCCAACACTCCTATGTTATCCACATTAAACACCATAGTGGATAACATCAAAACCCTTACCAACCAACAAAATGCCACTCTTCGTTGGTGTGATGAAATGCACAAGATGTTTGATGATGGTTTGGATGATGATGAGGTTGTGGCACTCAATATAATCAAAAATGATTTGGCTAGCCTTTTTACGAACTCGAAAATAGGTATACTAGTTAACCCAAAAAAATCCAAACTATCGATTAAATGGTGCACAAATGATGCCATACATGCAAAATTTTGGAATCATTGGTGGATGGTTTTTGATATCCCTCCACATAGCAATTTAGACATGCCATTTTGTTTCCTTACAAAATTATATGTAGAATTTGTGTTGAAACTTAAGGTGAACTATTGGAGCATGAAGCCCAACATGGGTGTAGGACTAGGAGCTCCTTAGGATAGACTCTCTTCCTAGAGAAAGAAAGCTAGAAATTTTGTCCCCTCCACTAATATTTCCCCTCCTCTTTGAGTGCAACATCTTGATATTATGGCAAAGGCTAGCTCTCAGACCATCAGAGCCATTCATAGGTTGAGTAGCCTAATGATATCTCAAGCTAGGTCAGTCCTGCCTCCTCATGTTGATGATGTGGGTGCCAATTCATCATCGAATAGCTCATCACACATTTGTGTGCCTCACACTTGCATTGCGTGCAAGACTATTTTCCTGGGTTCCATAGGTGATCTTCCTTAGAATCATTTTGTATTAGATGATGATACACTAGACACACACGCAAAGGCTACAAACCCTTATGCGAGAGAGGAGGGGAATGCAAAGGCATGGACTCCTTTGGTGTTGGTACGTGTATACATTTTTTTTTTATGACATATGCAATTTAAAGTTAATTTTTATAATAGAGTAATTTAAATTTTTAAGCCATACTAACTTATACATGTATGTGATCTTCATTCATGTTTAGTTGATGACCAAGGAGGAGCTCCAATAGATTGATGATGCCACACTCTTAGCCATTTCATTTGTCCTTGAGACATCTATGGTACATTATGTTGTGTTCACATTATTTTTTCTATTTGATATTGTAGCATATATGGTTGCTAATCTTTCTAAATCTTGTAGGTACCACCTGTCCTAGGAGGACAAAGTGTGGGCTATGAGCTAGCATGCATTGACAAAAGAAAGGTAATTAGGTGCTTCCTATTTGATTAAATATCAATGCATCCTTGTAAAAAATTTGTGGTAATAAAATTTAATTACATTTTTTATTGTATATAGGGCATGGCTACTGGCGATGAGCCTGTACAGATCCATGTCATAGACGATCAAGTATTTCCATTGCACTGAGAGCCCAATTGTATGTATAAGTATCATTAATTTTTTATTTTCCTTATCTTCATAAATAAATTCAAAACTGATTTCCATGATATTAACAACTTCTATTTTGTATCTCATAGGAGACTCTTAGTGCACATGAGGTTCGACAGGAGAGTTATGTAGATTTGATGATGCAACCACTCTATCCTGAGGAGGAACCTACAATAGTAAGTTGTAGTTTGAATTCATGATTAAATATGTTATAAATTTAGCATGCTATAAATTATAATGTTATAGTTTAAGTTTTAGATTCATCTGACAAACATATTTGAACATACACAGCCCACAATCAATGAGGTAGAAGCATTGTCGAGGGCATACAAGAGGACTCCTAACTGTGCAGGAGGTTGACAAGAGATGTATTTATTATGAAATTTTAATAGTATAAATCTTCATTACAAAAAATATCATTATGAATTTGAGTAATTAAATGTTAGATACAAAGAATCATATAAATTTAGTAGTCTAACTTTGGGTTTCCCTTTTTTGTTGATGTAGGAGGCATCTGATCCACCTAGTGCAGCGAAGAGGTTGCATTTTAATCATCCACTAGCACCTTAGGATAGTATAGTTGTCGTAGGATGCATCATGAGACATTTTGAGATGGCATATGCCACATTGTTTACAAAAACATTGATATTATACACATTCTGATGGCATGATCAACCACATTTTGTAAATGGATCTATGTATTTTGATATATATTTGAGTACTTTCTCTTTGGATACATGACCTTTGATATATATTTGTGTAAAATTTTGTCAATGGATACATGTATTTTGATATATATTTTTGTCATTTATGTGCACAATGATATACATATTAATTTAGTATCTAGTATTGTTCAATTTATCATGGATCATGTGTATTGTTCATGTTTATGGAATATCATTAATTTTGATTATGTTTGTTATATTCGATTCAAATGCAATAATTTTTGAATAAAAAATTAACAAAATTTATTGTCAAATTTGGATGCAATGTTTAATTTGAAGTGCTATCATGACATAAACACACTTGTTAAACTCCTACACAAGGTTCAGATAACCCCAAATCTGATTTTAAACTCCACCTTCAACCTTGAAACTAACTATTGGCTTCAAATATAATCTCAAAACAGTTAAGGACTCCACTCCTCAACCATGGATTCTATTTTCAACCACAAACTCATTCCTAGACTCATAATCTTTGATAACTAGCATTTCACTTTGTTACTATCCTCATACTACAACTTTTCAATTTCAACATAACCTCAAAATATCCCAACTTAAGAGACTTGATTGGATCAAACCTTTTTTACTTTGTTACTATCTCTCAAAAATTGGATAGTTTATTTTAGGCCTCAACATCACCATCCTATAGCATTCAATGGTTCATCAATAGCCCTCACGAGCTTCGAGTTATGACCCTCAAAAAATTGACCTTAAAATGCACTTAGAGCACCTTGGAGACTCCTAGGTACGGGGTGGCCGCAGATGATGGATGGTCTCCATGGCCAAAAATAAGGTGTCACGAGGGTTCACCCGCCCACCCAGAGCTAATGGAATTGATGATTCAATGCCAAGATCAGTAGTGTCAGAGTTACGCTATGGTGCACCTATGAACTGAGGCACACTGTGAGTTTTGGCATCGAGCGTGATAGTTGTGCCAAATCTAAATGAAATGTGATCTCTCAAAAATGAGGTAGGTTATTTTAGGTCTTAGCATCACCTTCCTGTAGCATTCAATAGTTCATCAATAGCCCTCATGAGCTTTGAGTTATGACCCTCAGAAGATAGACCTCACAACACATGTAGAGCACCTTGGAGACTCCTCGGTACAAGGTGGCCGCGGATGATGGATGAACCTTGTGACTAGAAAAAGAGTGTCTCTAGGGTCCACCCACCCACCTAGAGCTAATGGCATTGACGATTTGATGCCAAGATCAGCGATTTCAAAGTTACACTGTGGTGCACCTATGAACTGAGGCACATTGTGAGTTTTAGCATCAAGCAAGATCACTGTGCCAAATCCAAATGGAATGCACAATCTCTCAAAAATGAGATAGTTTATTTTAGGCCTCAGCATCACCATTCTAGCATTTAGTGGTTCATCGATAGCCCTCATGAGCTCTGAGTTATGACCCTTAGAAGATCAACCTTGAAATGCACTTAGAGCACCTTGGAGACTCCTCGGTATGGGGTGGCGATCAATGATGGATGGTCTTTGTGGTTGGAACAAGGGTGTCACCAGGGTTTACCTACCCACCTAGAGGTAATGGCACTGACGATTGAATGCCAAGATTAGCGGTTTCAAAGTTACACTGTGGTGCACCTATGAACTGAGACACACTACGAGTTTTGGCATCGAGCGAGATCACTGTGTCGAATCCAAACAGAATGTGATCTCTCAAAAATGAGATAGGTTATTTTAGGTCTTAGAATCACTATCCTATAACATTCAATAGTTCATCAATAGCCCTCATGAGCTCTGAGTTATGACCCTCAGAAGATAGACCTTGAAATGCACTTAGAGCACCTTGGAGACTCAATGATATGGGGTGGCCACAGATGATGGATGATCTCTATGGATAGAATAAGGGTGTCACTAGGGTTCACCCTCCCACCTAGAGCTAATGGCATTGATAATTTGATGCCAAGATCACCAGTTTCAAAGTCATGCTATGGTGCACCTATGAACTGAGGCACACTATGAGTTTTGGCATTGAGCGAGATCACTATGTTGAATCCAAATGGAATGTGATCTCTCAAAAATGAGATATGTTATTTTAGGTCTTAGCATCACCGTCCTATAGCATTTGATAGTTCATCGATAGCCCTCACGAGCTCCGAGTTATGACCCACAAAAGATCGACCTCGAAACACACTTAGAGCACCTTGGAGACTCCTTGGTACAGGGTGGCCGTGGACGATGGATGGTCTTCATGGCTAGAACAAGGGTGTCACTAGGGTTCACCCACCCACTCGGAGCTAATGGCACTGACGATTTGATGCCAAGATCAGTGGTTTCAAAGTTACGCTATGGTGCACCTATGAACTGAGGCACATTGTGAGTTTTGGCATCGAGCGAGATCATTGTGCCGAATCTAAAAAAAATGTGATCTCTTGAAAATGAGATAGGTTATTGTAGGTCTTAGCATCATCGTCCTACAAAATTTGACAGTTCATCAATAACCTTTACCAGCTCTGAGTTGTGACCCTCGAAAGATCAACCTCCAAATGCACTTAGAGCACCTTGGAGACACCTCGGTACGGAGTGGCTGTGGATGATGGATGATCTTTGTGGCCAAAAAAAGGGAGTCACAAGGGTTCAACCAGCCACCCAAAGCTAATGGCACTAACAATTTGATGCCAAGATCAGCAATTTCAAAGTTATGTTGTGGTGTACCTATGAACTGAGGCACACTACGAGTTTTGGCATCGAGCGAAATCACTATGCCAAATCCAAATAGAATGTGATCTCTCAAAAATGAGATAGGTTATTTTAGGCATTAGCATCACCATCCTGTAGCATTCAACAGTTCATCAATAGTCCTCATGAGCTTCGAGTTATGACCCTCAGAAGATTGAACTTAAAATGCACTTAGAGCACCTTGGAGACTCCTCGGTATGGGGTGGCCACGGATGATGGATGGTCTTCATGGATAGAAAAAGGGTGTGACTAAGGTTTACTTGCCCACCTAGAGCTAATTGTGCTGATGATTTGATGCTAATATTACCAATTTTAAAGCTACGTTGTGGTGCACCTATGAACTAAGGCACACTGCGAGTTTTGGCATCGAGTGAGATCGTTGTGTCGAATCCAAAAGGAATGTGATCTCTTGAAAATGAGATAGGTTATTTTAGTTCTCAGCATCACCATCTTGTAGCATTCAACAGTTCATTGATAGCCCTCATGAGCTCTAAGTTATGACCCTTGGAAGATAGACCTTGAAATGCACTTAGAGCACCTTGGAGACTCCTTGGTACGAGGTGGCCGTGGATGATGGATGATCTATATGGCTAGAAAAAGGGTGTCACTAGGATTCACCCACCCACTCAGAGCTAATGGCACTAACGATTCGATACCAAGATCAACGGTTTCAAAGTTACGCTATGGTGCACCTATGAACTAAGGCACACTACGAGTTTTGGCATCAAGTGAGATCGCTATGCTAAATCCAAATAGAATGTGACCTCATAAATATGAGATAGGTTATTTTAGTTCTCAGCATCACCATCCTATAGCATTTGACAATTCATCTATAGCCCTCACGAGCTTTAAGTTATGACCTTTGGAAGATCAACCTCAAAACACACTTAGAGCACCTTGGAGACTCCTTGGTACAGGGTGGCTACAGATGATGGATGGTCCCTATGGCCAAAAAAAGGGTGTTACTAGGGTTCACTCACCCACCCAAAGCTAATGGTGCTAACAATTTGATGCCAAGATCAGTGGTTTTAAAGTTACATTATGGTGCACCTATGAACTGAGGCACACTGCGAGTTTTGGGATCGAGCGAGATCGTTGTGCTAAATCCAAATGAATGTGATCTTTAAAAAATGAGATAGTTTATTTTAGGTCTCAGCATCACCATCTTGTAGCATTTGATAGTTCATAGATATCCCTCACAAGCTCTGAGTTATGACCCTTGAAAGATCAACCTCTAAAAGCACTTAGAGCACCTTGGAGACTCCTCGGTATGGGGTGGCCGTGGATGATGGATGATCTCTGTGGCTGAAATAAGGGTGTCACTAGGGTTGACCCATCCACTCGAAGCTAATGGCATTGATGATTTGATGCCAAGATTAGTAGTTTCAAAGTTACATTGTGGTGCACCTATGAATTGAGGCACATTGCGAATTTTGGCATCAAGCGAGATCACTCTGTTGAATCCAAATGGAATGTGATCTCTCAAAAATGATATAGCTTATTTTTGGCTTCAAAATCAACATCATGTAGGATTTGATGGTTCATTGATAGCCCTCATGAGCTTTGAGATATGACCCTCAGAAGATCGACCTCAAAATGCACTTAGAGCACCTTGGAGACTCCTCGGTATAGGGTGGCTGCAGACAATGGATGGTCTCTATGGCTAGAACAAGGGTGTCACTAGGGTTCACCTTCCCACCCAGAGCTAATGGAACTGATAATTTGATGCCAAGATCAGTGGTTTCAAAGTTACGGTATCGTGCATCTATGAACTGAGGCACACTGCAAGTTTTGACATCGAGCGAGATCGCTATGCCAAATCCAAAAGGAATGTGATTTCTCAAAAATGAGATAGGTTATTTTAGGTCTCAACATCACCATCTTGTAGCATTCAATAGTTCATCAATAGCCCTCATGAGCTCTGAGTTATGACCCTTGAAAGATAGACCTCGAAATGCACTTAGAGCACCTTGGAGACTTCTCAGTACGGGGTGGCCGCAGATGATGGATGATCTCTGTGGCCAGAAAAAGGGTGTCACTAGGGTTCACCCGTCCACTCGGAGCTAATGGCATTGAAAATTTGATGCCAAGATTAGTAGTTTCAAAGTTATGCTTTGGTGATCCTTTAATGTTAGAATGTTATTTTTATGCACTTTTATGGATGTGTATTTGGAAATTGAATAACTTTTGCAAACTAAATAATTCAAAAACATGGAAACTAATGTCTCATGTCTAAAAGATAGAGACTAATAAGTATGAATCTAATCCTTTAGCAGTCTAGTCAATTCAATATTATATTATAGATCTCTTTAGATGGGTGTATAGATCTCTTTAGGTGGGTGTATTGATAAAGACAGTGGCTATAACAACTTACCAAGGGGAATTTACTATGCTTAGTTTTCTTCATGAAGAGAATAAACATTTCCCACATACCCATTTCTTGAACTACTTACAAAATGAAGAAAACATCAGAAGTGTAATTTGATGACAACAATTCAACTCTTTAATTAAAGATTTAATAATATTAATATTATCTAATGTTTAATATTAAAAAGTGTAATTTTCTTTATTTTTTTGATATAATTGGATACCTACAATTTTTTTGTGAATTCTACATGTTTCTTTTGATGAATGCCCCTTTTATTGTTAAAGAACATTCAAAGCCAAAATTTTTGAGTAAAAATGGAGGATCTTATTTAATGAAGCTTGTCCACATCATGGGTCTTGGCCAAGTTGGGTCACACCAATGTTCACTAGGTTGGGGTCTTGGCTTATGTAAGTGACACAATTTTTTGTATAGGGTTTAGGTTTCTAGCTTGGAGGGTGTCTTCGTGTTGGAGTGCTTGAGATAGGTTTTGTATTTCCCAATAAAACCTAGCTCTATGTTCAATCTCTTGCTTCTTCTCTTAGTAGTAACTTTATTCTCTCTTACTCATGATTATTCTCTTTTCTTACCTATGGTGAATGGCTATGTTGGTATGTGAGAGTAATGTTAGGAAATTTGTGAGATATCAAGATTCTATGTAGTTTCTTTGGCCCCCTCTCTCTTTATCTTGGTGATGATATTTGAATACCCTTTGTGCTTCAAGGTTTATTCTTTTTAAAAATCTATGTTTGTGGTAGTTGGGATGCAACTTTAATAGAAAGTATGGCGTAGTAGTATGTGTCTTTCTCCTCCATTTGATTTTTCTCCATGCAAATGTTCAAATTTTTTTGGGGATTCTCTATGAGCACTCTTCATTTCTTCTATAGTGTCTCTATTTCTCATCCTTCTTGGAAGATTAAATTTCTTGTGGTTGTTTTTGGTGGATCATCTTACACGGTGGAGATCTCCCCTCTAAATGGTGGGAAGTGTTCTATTTATTTAATAGCATTTTTTTGGATATCTGGAGGTTGTATGGTTGAAGATCATTTTTATTTCCATGCTATGATTTTTGCACTAGGAAATTGGCTCAAAGAAGAGAAATAATGAAGTTTTCATGCTTCTTGTTGATAGTTCAAAAGGGTATTTTCTAGATATATGTTTTCATTGGTTGGGAAGATATGGAAATTTTGGTAAACTTGGAATACTTAGGATCCTTAGAAAAATCATTGAATGTTTGGGGTACTTTTCAAAACCTTACAAGGTTTTAGGTTCCTTTCAAAAATCCATTGGACTTGCCTTTGGAAGCCTACCTCCTCAACTAAGTTTCTTTATTTATTGTGTTGTTGTTCTAAGGATCTTCTCACTATAAATGGTTTCAAGGGCATGCCAACCCCTTCATATGTAAAAAGTAAAATCTGAAATGTAACTAAAGAGAAAAAAATCTTATAGAAAGTTTATAAAAATTGAAAAACCACCTCTCTATGAAATTAATATATCACAAAGATGTAAAAGAGACAATCATGAAAAAAATTAAATTGATCTTTTCTTTTCATGTACTAAATCATATCATGTAATTTAGACCACTCATCATAAATGAAAATAGAGTAATTCAAATCTTTTGCATGTATTTGGATGTGTATGTGTTATTTTGAATAACTTATCTTTTTCATTATTACAAAAACCATATACAAAAAAACTTCACATTTTACATCATAATACATCATAAATCTTAAGAATTCTCCCCAACACCCCCCCCCCCCCCCCCCCAACCCACCCCACTCTTCATGATGTACCTACATTCCAATATCATAAAAAAATTAGTAACTTATTGTATTAAACAAGATAATCAACAGTTCACTGAATCATTTTGAAGAAAATAACATACGAATTAAATATACCTAGTCAAGTGTTCTAGTAGGGTCCTCTCTTTGTTTTAGGGTCTCCAATAGGGCTTCATGATTAGCATTAGTAATAGTAAAAAATTCTTTTGCTTTTGGTCTTCCTTGATGCTTCAACAACTTTACATTTTTTTCTATAATAAGATGCGAATAAATGAGAATTATTTTGTGCTTCTGATAGTCTTCGAATGCAAGAATTTCATTCCTTCTAAGCATGTATGTCCACAACCATGTTCCAAAAATAACCACTGAACTAGTAGGATATGTGAATCCATCATCATCTGTGATCAGTTGTGAAAGTTTTTGTTTACCTCTTACACAACATGCTAACCAATAATCAAATTTCTCATCATTCCCCCATGGTGCAACCAATGCAAAGACATGTCCTAGCTGAAGTAGATCTGAAAGATGGTTATGCTCAAGTGAGCTTTTCATATCATAATTTCTGATAGAGGGTATGATAGACAATGGAGTAAGATAATATGGAGCCCATGTGTCCACCCACTCACTTGACTCACAATGATCCCAATCACACTGAAAAAAACTAGGACAAAAGCAGGCTAGTTGTTGTGTCGAAATGGTCCATGTACTAGAATCAGAGCTCTGGAATGAATGCATTTTTTATGAGTCTCTCACTATAGCACAATCTGATCTATCACCTATGTACCCTTCCTCAACCAACCAAAAGAACCTGCATACCACTAAATCAAGAGTCCCCTCCTATGATAATGCCAAACTACACCAATCAACAATGCTACGAGCATCAAGAAGCTTTGTTGCTGAAATCTTTAGTTTCTCCTTAACTAGAGCTCTCTTCACACATGCCCCCACTCCATCATGTTCCCCTTTTCCATGGCTGGTCTCAAAAAAAATCTAAATATGAGGCACCCCCCTCTCTATGTGCATTCTACACAACCAATAAAACATGCGAGCTTTCTTAAATTGACCTGTACAATTATCTAACCAACTGATATGTCTATCCATAGCAATTGCATGCTCATTTAAAAAATCAAAATAATTCTCGAAACAATGTTGCACAAACTCGTGAGAGTGAGATCTATCATCACTCATATAAAAATGATACTCTTTAATAATCTTTTGATTATCTTTCGACGCACTATCAGAAGCATGTCTATATGTCATCTGAACAAAAATAACAATATGAATGGAGTTGTAATATTGAGATTTTGTCTCATTTTGAGGTTGCAATGTGTGGTTCTCAGCAAAATCAACAACTGATATAATAATGCCAATGGGAAAAGTCTCCTTACACATTCTAAATTTTTGATCCAACCACTGAGACCTATGACTATGTCTTGCATACTTGTAGAAAATATTTGCCTTGAAATTTGAAATAAACTTAGCCACATTGATATTTTTTCCAACCAATTCACATTTAGAGCCCTCACCCCCACTCTTCAATGTGCATTTCACCATTTCATATACTTTTTCTTTTACTATTGTCTTTCCAAGATCTTGTTCGCATGCCTCATGGTAACATGTGTGAAACTTGGATAAGCCACCACATTTTAAACACTTCTCATTTAAGCAAGCATTTCTACAAAAGAAACAACCATCAACTCTACAACATAAAAATTGATCTAGCAAGTCTCTTGATAATTTTAGAAGCCCACTAGCACCACAATCCTTCAACATTTCTTTACTATGCAAAGTAGAATGGATGGAGTGCAATAGTTCATAGTGCATAGAAAACTCAACATGATATTTTTAACAACATGTATTTCAAATTTTGAGTCGCACACAATAAAATGGCTCCAAAGATTCAAAAGCCCTTTGTGATATATGAAGACTTGGATGACTCTCTCTAAATTGTTTGAACAACATAGTTTGACTTACCTCCAAATAGTGTTTAGGATGTGGCGTGTGGTTTTTGATGTCAATTCTCAACTTTAACTCGTCTTTAGCATTGGGTGATACTCATGAGCTAGAGTGCCAAAATTGTGTAATTTCTTCCTTCACATCATCAGATAGCTTCTTATCAAAATGTGGAAGTCTCAAAACAAATGCCCATATTTCATTTTAAAGAGCATCATCAATTCTCTCTCATCAACTAAGTGCTCTTCTCAAAGTAGTATGATTTAGGTTCAAATCAATACAAGTTTGTCTCATATATATACCCTTTCTCAAATGATGACTTACCAAAGAGGTTGTAATAACCCTTCGAGCAGCTTTGTTATCCTTCTCCCTACTATTTTTCCCAATGCTATTGAGAGCACTGAAATGATTCTTCACAATAATGGCATTTCTTTCCAACTTTGTATTGACATGAATCTTCAATTTGGAAAGCATAGGTCTCACCTTTTGCATCTTTAATAAGTGCATGAAAAGCTGAAATTGCTCCACCACTATCTTGTTGCTGAAAAACATCTTATATAGTCTTGAAGTCCTTAACTGAATGGTTTTTTCTAATTTTTTCCCTTCCAAATTGGTAATAATCATTTCACCAATTTCAATTATCCATTTTGGTGTTCTAGAACCTTCGTGTCGATTATAATTAGGAGATATGTAAGGTTCTTGTGCATTAGGTTCCTGTGCATTGTCATGTTTGATATGGTCAATTATGCAATTTACATTATGACCTGGTAGCATTTCGTCCTCAAAATTTTCATTCTCTCAATTTTCAATTTTGGCATTATTGTTTTTAATTGGTAAATTTTCATTCCCCAACTACACATATTCATTATCCGACTCTATGATTTCACCTTCAACTAATTCATCGTCTACTTGACTAACATTTAACATACCTTGTCTTATGCTTCGGTGTTCCATTTTGTCCTTTTCCCTATATGTCGCAATGTCTTCATTGGATACCTTCTTTTTGTATTTAGCCTTTTGATGACTATTGCTCCCCATTCAAATGATAATATCAGACACCTAGGGTTATATTATAAAACTTTTTTCGATTGGTTGGGCCCCAAACCATGACTTTTTGTAAAACCCGTGAAAAAGACCCCCAAAAAGTGATATTGTTAGGTCTATAGTGATAGGGAATATTTGGGGAAAATCATGCTAGTAATAGAAGATATCCAATCTAATATTGGATATCTAATTTCTTATCAGATATCTGATATCAAATCGGATATCTGATACTGGCCCCAAAAAAATTGGAGGGAAAAACGAATTTGTGAGTTATATGACTAATTTGAGTTATGAAATGTGTAAAGATATAATAATAATCTATAAATATATAATATAATAATGTAACTATTATATATTATATAATATATAATCTATATATTATATAATATATAATATATAATATATATAATAACATAATATTATATATATATATGTTATTAATAAATATTATTATTATTATGACCTATATTATTAATATATAATAATATATTATGTTATTATTATTATAATCTATATATTATATATATATATGATTATTATACTATGTTATTATTATTTTTAATATATTCTTATATTCTTGCTATATTTTTACAATTGTTTATATGGGTCGAAGGGGGTCATAGGATGACCTATGACCTTGTTTGACCCATTCCATTACGACATATATCCCTAGGGGTCCTAGCACTCCTAGGGACATATTAGAATTGTTTATATGGGTCTAAGGGGGTCATAGGATGACCTATGACCCCTTTCAACACATTCTATGATGACATATATCCCTACGGGTCCTAGGACCCTGAGGGACATATTAGAGTTGTTTATATGGGTCAAAGGGAGTCATAGGATAACCTACAACCCCTTTCGACACATTCCATGATGACATATGTCCCTAGGACCCCTAGGGACATATTAGAATCATTTATATGTGTTGAAAGGGGTCATAGGATGACCTATGACCCCTTTCGATGCATTCCATGACAACATAGGTCCTTGGGGGTCCTACGACCCTTAAGGACACATTATACTCATTTATATGGGTTGAAGGGGGTCACAAGATGACTTATGAAAAATTTTGACACATTCCATGATGACATATGTCCCTAGGGCTCCTAGGACCCCTAGGGACATATTACAATCATTTATATGGGTCGAAGGGGGCCATAGGATGACCTATGACCCCTTTCAATGCATTCCATGATGACATATGTCCTTAGAGGTCCTAAGACCCCTAGGGACATATTACAATCATTTATATGGGTTGAAGGGGGTCATAGGTCCTTTTGACGCATTCCATGATGACATATGTCCCTAAGGGTCCTAGGACCCCTAGGGACATATTGCAATTGTTTATATGGGTTGAAAGGGGTCATAGGACAACCTATGACCTCTTTCGAAACATTCCATGATGACATTTGTCTTTAAGACCCCTAGGGACATATTACAATTGTCTTATGACCCTTTTTGATGCATTCCATGATGACATATGTCCCTAGGGGTCCTAGGACCCCTAGGGACATATTAGAATTGTTTATATGGGTCGAAGGGGGTCATAGGAAGACCTATGACCCCTTTCGACACATTATATGATGACATATATCCCTAGGGGTCCTAGGACCCCTAGGGACATATTAGAATCATTTATATGAGTCGAAGCTTTTGACACATTCTATGATGACATATGTCCTTAGGGGTCCTAGGACCCATAGGGAAATATTAGAATCATTTATATGGATCAAAGGGGTCATAGGTCCATTTTGACACATTCCATGATGGCATGTGTCCCTAGGGGTCCTAGGACCCCTAACGACATATTAGACTCATTTATATGGGTCGAAGGGGGTCATTTTTTATCATTCCATGATGACATATATCCCTAGGGGTTCTAGGACCCCTAGGGACATATTACAATTGTTTATATGGGTCTAAGGGGGTCATAGGACCTATGACCCTGTTTGATGCATTCCACGATGACATATGTCCCTAGGGGTCCTAGGACCCCTATGGACTTATTACAATCATTTATATAGGTCGAAGGGGGTCATAAGTCTTTCGATGCATTCCATGATGACATGTGTCCCTAGGGGTCCTAGGAACCATAAGGACATATTAGAATTGTTTATATGGGTCGAAGAGGGTCATAGGTCCTTTCAACACATTCCATGATGACATATGTCCCTAGCAGTCCTAGGACCCTTAGGGACATATTAGAGTCATTTATATGGGTTGAAGGGGGTCATAGGATGACCTATGAACCCTTTTGACACATTTCATGATGACATATGTCCTTAGGGGTCCTAGGACCCCTAGGGACATAATAGAATCGTTTATATGGGTCGAAAGAGGTCATAGGACCACCTATGACCCATTTCGATGCATTCCATGATGACATATGTCCCTAGGGGTTCTAGTACCCCTAAGGACATATTAAACTTGTTTATATGGGTCAAAGGGGGTCACAGGATGAACTATGACCCATTTCGATGCATTCCATGACAACATATGTCTCAAGGGGTCTTAAGACCCTCACAGACATATTAGACTCATTTATATGGGTCAAAGGGGGTCATAGGATGACGTATGATCCCTTTTGATGCATTCCATGATGACATATGTCCCTAGGGGTCCTAGGACCCCTAGGGACATATTAAAATCATTTATATGGATCGGAGGGGGTCATAGGATGACCTATGACCCCTTTCGACACATTCCATGATGACATATGTCCTTAGGGGTCCTAGGACCCCTAAGGACATATTACAATCATTTATATGGGTCAAAAGAGGTCATAGGATCACCTATGACCCCTTTCAACACATTCCATGACGATATATGTCCCTAGGCATCCTAGACCCCTAGGGACATATTAGAATTATTTATATGGGTCGAAGGGGTCATATGTCCCTTTCAACACATTCCATGATGACATATTTCCTTAGGGGTCCTAGGACCCCTAGAGACATTTTAGAATCATTTACATGGATTGAAGGGGGTTATAAGATGACCTATGACCCCTTTTAACATTTTCCATGATGTCATATGTTCCTAGGGGTCCTAGGACCCCTAGGAACATATTAGAATTGTTTATATGGGTCGAAGGGGGTCACAGGATGACCTATGACCCCTTTCAATACATTTCATGATGACATATGTCCCTAGGGGTTCTAGGACCCCTAGGGACATATTACAATTGTTTATGTGGGTCAAAGGGGGTCACAGGATGACCTATGACCCCTTTCAATGCATTCCATGATGACATATGTCCCTAGGGTTCCTAAGACTCTTAGGGACATATTACAATCATTTATATGGGGCAAAGAGGGTCACAGGATGACCTATGACCCCTTCCGACACATTCTATGATGACATATGTCCCTAGGGGTCCTAGGACCCCTAGGGACATATTAGAGTCATTTATATGGGTTGAAGGGAGGATGACCTATGTCCCCTTTCGAAACATTTCATGACAATGTATATCCCTAGGACCCCTAAGACCCCTAGGGACCCATTGGGAATGTGTCGAAAGGGGTCACTAG
This sequence comes from Cupressus sempervirens, assembly GCA_028749045.1. Taxonomy (NCBI): domain Eukaryota; kingdom Viridiplantae; phylum Streptophyta; class Pinopsida; order Cupressales; family Cupressaceae; genus Cupressus; species Cupressus sempervirens. Next base: position 590,752,157 of record CM053787.1, read on the forward strand.
GGGCCCTAGGGATATATGTTGTCATGAATTGTGTCAAAATGATGTATTTTATGACAATATTATATTTAATAATTATATAATATTGTATATTATAATATAATAATAATAATAATAACAATATATATCATATATATTACTATATTATATTTAGTTATAATTATTATTATTATATTTATAACTATATTATATTTAATAATAATAAACATACATATTACTATAATATAATAATAATTATAATTATAATAATATATAATAATAATAATATCAATGTCCACACTTTTTCAAAATAAATTTCCCTCTAAAATAGTCTAAAGTTTCCCTCTTAAATTTATTTCCTCTCAAATTTCCCTCCAAATTGGTGTGGAAAATTTCTAGAAATAATCAGATATCTGATTAGGCTTGGTATTTACCAAGCCTATTTGGTCAACCCAAAAAATGTGTTTGAGAAGGGTTTCACTGACACTCAGACTTCGGGTAGCCATCTGACAATGTTGTTTTCATCGAAATTGAATGAAGCAAAAAGGGTTTTTTTATATTAGTCTTGAGATTCCATCATTATAATTGCTATCAAATTTTGAGTTCAATAAGTATTTATTAGTTAATTTTCAATGAAGATTATTATAAAGTGCTAATTCACATACTTTTTGAAAAATAGCTACAACTTTCAAACGGTATAACACTATTTAAATCCAAAAGTTGCATCACATTCTATGCTTTGCCTAGTATAAGAAAAATAAATAAATTTAAATTTGGTAAAATTTTCTATTAGTTAAGGTGGTCAGACATGGGAGTATTTTTTTTTCAAAAATGTTTTAGTAGAAATTCATATTTAATTATTTATTTGGAGTAAAAATACCAAAAAATATGCGTCACATCTGGGCATGAGTCTACTTTTTATATCTATAATTATATTAAAAAAAATTATCATTTGATTTTGATGAAGGTGGTTAGACATACACTTACTTTTTATTTTCGCCCTAAAAATTTTGTAGTACTGCATTAAAATCCAAACTTTTGACCAATCAAGTATTTTTTTCTCTAGATAAGGCCTAGTAGTTTAGAAACTACATTCAATTTCCTATAGATTATTTTCTTACAAATTTTTTATATAAATTCCATAACCACTTTAAAATTATGTGTCAAGTTTAAATAACCCTAATTTTTTGGTTTTTCACTACCACTTAAGGCCATACTTTGGTTCACCATGATCCTACACATACCCCTAATTCAAATTTTCATGTCTAAAATCACCTTTCTACTTGATTTGAACCAATTTTCATGCATTATGCTTTGTGGTCAACTCTTGTAAGCTAGTAGAATGACAGGAGCATGCGGTGCAAGCGAGAATGGGTTTTCGTATCAGCAGCAAGGCGGGAATGGAATTTTGAATCAGCAGCTAGGTAGGAATCAAGAGAACACGAGCGTTGGGGGGCAATCTACAGGTGCAAGGCAAGAATCAGAGGTGAATGATGCAGATGCCTCAAAGGATGGGGACCCACGGGAGTTTCTGCCTCACCCAGATGAGAAGATTCTTCCCCTTCACTGGAGTGGTGGGCTGCCTGGGGCTTGGGGGTGCTGGTCAAACCTATTTGGAGTCAAACCTTCAGGTAAGTTGACATTCCTGAAAGTTATTGATAAATCAGACAAGGAGAAGGGCATCTTTGCTCTAGAAGTTCCTTGGGAAATTATAGACCACAATATCCTCAGTATGGCGAATACCCTGGTGGGAAAATTTGTAGGGCCAAGGCCCAACATTGATGTTGTGAGGATTTTTACCATAAAAAAATGGGATTTAAAGGGGCATGTAGAGGTGACAGCAATGGCAAAAGGTTTCATGACTTTTGAATTTTCTTGCTCGAAAGACTTTTCCAGAATCCTGTGCGCAAGGAACTAGTCTCTGGGGAGATATACTTTAATCTTGCAAAAATGGTCTTCCAATCTGGACTTGAATAATGATTTCCTATCCCAGGCTCCAGTATGGATTAGACTCCCAAAATTGCTCATGGAATACTGGCATGAGAATGTCTTTGATGGCATTGCCACGTCCTTTGGAGAGCTTCTTTCCATTGATCCTGTAACGACAGCTAAGAAGAGACTTACCTATGCAAGGATATGTGTAGGAGTGACCAAAGGATAGGATATGCCTCAAGTTATTGAATTTCAATCTCGTTTGGGAAGTAGATTCCAAATGATTAACTATGAAAGTGTGCCCTTTGCGTGCTTCCATTATAAGAAGGCAGACCACAAGGCTGGATTCTGCCCACTATTCAAAGGAAAGGGAATGGGGGGAAAGGCCCACCCTCATGGTGGGAAGAAAGCTGCTCATGTTCCCAAAAAGACTTGGAAGAAGAAAGAAACGCAAGTCAAGAAAAATGGAGAGGTTGAAGAAAAAGCTAATGATCCTATTACTGACCTCCAAGCTGAACCCCGAGACCTCCAGGTTGTAGTGGATGCTCTGGAAGGAGAAGGGAATGAGACAATTGAGGAAAAAACCAACCCTTCCCAATTAAAGGAATCCAAGGATAATCTTGAAGAGGCAAGTTTTTTGGAGTCTCAAATCCCTAAGAGTTCCGAGGAGGTTGATTTGAACCCTTCCTCTGTCCCAAACTTTATGGAGGAACAAAAGGAAGGAGAACCATTCTCTCAAAAATCCACAAACCCGGTTAGTAGGGAACCCCCTGTAATAGTGAATAGAATTTTAGAATGGCTGCCTACCTCAACATCGGAACAACTGGCCAGGCTTGATGCTTTGTTTGATTTATGTAAAGAAGAAGAAGAGCCACCCTGGATAGAAGTCAGAAGAAGAAAGAAGAAGAATAGTTGGGACCCCTCTCCTACCTCTCCTACTGCAACTAGAAGCAAGGCCAAGGCAGATCTTGGTCATAAAACCAACCTGGTGGGAAGGAAAAACAAGAATGAAATTAGGAAAGAGGAAACAAGAAGAAACATCATGGATGGAACATAGTGCACCATCCAGGAAGCCTGCTCATTAATTATAGCATGAAGATCCTCTCATGGAATATTTGTGGACTCAATAGAATCCACAAGTAAGAAGTCGTAAGGAATATGATAAGGGATCATAGGCCCAATATTTTTCTTATTCAGGAAACAAAAATGAAGAAAGAAAATTTAGAAAATATTAGATTCAATAGCAACATGAATGGAATTGCTTCAAACTCAGAAGGAGCATCTGGAGGGCTGCTGCTATTATTCAATAACAGACATTTCAATATTGTGCCTGAGTATGATGAGGATAACAACATTTTCTATAGAGTACAACATTTGTTAACTAATGAATGCTAGTTTTTAGTGAACATTTATGCTCCCAACAACAAGAGAGATAGAAAAAATTACTGGGTCAAAGTTGGAAAGTTGGTGCAAGCTAGTGACATTAAAAAAGGCATTATCCTGGGAGACTTCAACTCTTCGCTAGAGGACAAGGAGAAGATGGGAGGATTGCCCTCAAACTGGGAAAGCAAGCAAGATCTTTCCAATTTCATTAATGACCTGGCCATAATGGATTTGGAGCTCTCGGGGGGTACCTTTACTTGGTCTAACAAGAGAGCTGGTCAGGACTACATTCAGGTCAGATTAGACAGAGCTTTAATCTCCCTGGATTGGTTGCACTCTTTTAGCTATAGATTATCTTTGCTTCCTAGAGTTGGTTCTGACCACTCTCCCATTTCTCTTTTGGTGTCTCCTCTTGAGCCTAGGAGAAACTACCGTTTTAGGTTCGAGAAAATGTGGACCACTCACCCAGACCTTTTGGATAATGTCAAAAGATGGTGGGGGATTGGTGTTGATGGCTCAGCCATGTTCAGAGTCACCAAAAAGCTCAGAAATGTGAAGAGGATGGTAAAAATTTGGAACAAGTCTAATTTTGGCCATATATTCCATGACAAGGAGGATTTGTCAGACAATCTATCTGTCATCCAAGATAGTATTCAAAAGGAAGGATATAATGAGAGCAACAGGGAGGCTGAGTTGTTGATCCTGTCTGATCTTCATAACATCATCGACAGGGAGGAAAAGTTTTGGAGGAAAAAATATCAAATCTCTTGGCTTAAGGATGGAGACCAGAACATGAAGTTCTTTCATCTCTCCACGCTAAAACATAGGGCTAACAATAGGATCTCTCAAATCAGGAAGGGCCAGGTGGTGTTGTCTGAAGATCCTGTTATCTCAGCTAAAGCGATCTCTTTCTTCTCTTCTCTTCTCTCTGAGGACCCTTGCTTTCCAAGGTGGATCAAGAGGATATCATCTCTTTTATTCCTTAGATTATTCAACCCCACCATAATAAACTTCTCTATGCTATTCCTAATGCTTTGGAAGTTAGAGAGGCCCTTTTCTCCCTACTTGGTGATAAATCACCTGGTTCAGATGGATTTCCCACCTTTTTCTTCCAAATGTACTGGTTGGTGGTCATGGGGGATGTGGTAAAGGTAGTTTAGGAGTTCTTCGAAGCTAGAAGTATTCTTAAGGAGATTAATTCTACCTTCTTGGTCCTCATCCCTAAATCCCCAGGGGCTAACTCTTTTGACCAGTTCAGGCCCATCAGTTTATGCAACTCTTTCTAAAAGATTATCTCTAAAGTTCTCACTTCCAGAATGCTTAAAATCCTACATCTAATCATTTTGAAGCAACAATCGAGCTTTGTTCCTAGGAGACAAATCTTGGACTCGGTGTTGATGGTTCATGAAGTTATTCATTCTTTAGAAGCTTCCAAGTGAGAAGGTATGTTGCTCAAACTGGATCTTTCAAAAGCCTATGTTCGGGTGGACTGGTCCTTTCTTGGAAAGGTCCTTCAGGCCTTTGGTTTTGACAATAAAGTGTGTAAACTCATTTCTCAATTGGTGTCTACCACCTCTCTTGCTGTCCTGATAAATGGAGCCCCCTCTGAGTTCTTTAAACCTTCTAGAGGTCTTAGGCAGGGAGACCCCCTATCACCTATCCTCTTCATTATTTTAGCTGACTACATTGGGAGGCTTATTGAACATAAAAAGTCTGATGGAAGTCTTATAGGGATTAAGCCTTCTTTGAGGAATGACCCCTTCACTCTCTAGCAATTTGTGGATGACACTATTATGGGGGGGGAAGCTTCTGTGAAAGAAGCTAAGACTTTGAAAGAGGTTCTTGATACTTACTCCAAAGGGACTGGTCAGTTGATTAACTGGAACAAAAGCTCGACCTTCTTTGTTAACACCCCCGAAGTAAGACAAAGGAAAATTGCCAAAATCCTTGGTTATGGGGTGGGCTCTCTCCCTTCATCCTATCTTGGACTCCCCTTGGGCTCCTCTCCCCCTGACTCTTTCTGGAATGGTATTCTGGATAGATTCAAAAAGAAGATGGTTGGATGGAAAGGTGCCTCTCTCAGCCAAGCTGGGAAATGTCTTCTGGTCAAATCTACTCTTCACAACCTTCCCATTTATGCTCTAAGCCTTTTTGCAATTCCTATGAAATTTGCAGAGAAAATGGAGAAAATCCAAAGAGACTTTCTATGGACCAGACTGGAAGGAAAGAAAAGGCACCCTCTTGTTGCCTGGGAGAAGGTTTGCCTCCCTAAGAGGTATGGAAGTCTGGGCATCAGAAAGCTTACCCATCTCAATAAGGCGCTTCTTGCAAAACAAATCTGGTGTATCTTCAATAACACTGGTGAATGGAGAGACATTCTGGAAAATAAATACCTCAGAAGACCCTCTCTTCATTTTACTTTATTCAATGAGGACATCCCTAAAGGGTTGACTATTTGGAATGGTATCCTGAAGGCCAGGGACCTGGCTAAAGCTAGGGTCTCTTGGAAACTAGGCAATGGGGAGGATATTCAGTTTTGGTCTGACAGGTGGTTATGTCAAGGCCCACTTTCTAGCAACCCAGTTTTTGAAAGATGAGTGCAAGATTGCACTGAGCTATATGGGTTTAAAGTAAGAAATTATAGGGTTGGTCAGGAATGGAGAGACCTTTCCCTCATTTATGAGGACTTGAAACCAATTATGACTATGTTTAACGCTTTGATCCCTAGTAATAATAAGGATGAGATGGTTTGGAGGGATAATCCCAATGGAAGTTATTCTGTTGCTTCTGGCTACAACTCTCTTTGGGGTTTAAAGGAGAAACCCCCTTGGGTGGATGTCTGGCTCTCAGGCCTCACTCCTAAGATCAACATATTTTATTGGCTGGCCCTATAGAACAAAATCCTAACACAAGATAACCTCCGTAAGAGAGGCCATGTTATCCCCAGCAGATGCCCACTTTGTAAAAACCAGTCTGAGTTGGAAAATCATATCTTCATTCAATGTGACTTTGCTAGGGAGGTGTGGAATTCTCTTAATTAGGAAATGGAGATTCTCTGGAGCTGGCCGGATAACCTCATCGACTTTTTCAGTCATTGGAAAAGCCTTTGTAAAATTGCAAGCCGACAGGATAATTATGCCTGGTTTTTACCTCACTTCTGCTGGAGTATCTGGAAGGAAAGGAACAACAGAATTTTTAGGGACAAAGAGGAGCTGGCTATAATTCTGGGAAGGAAGATTCTGAAAAACATAAAAGAAAACCTTCAAGCGATGAAGGAGGGGGAAGTTGATATAGGGGACAGGAAGATGGTCAAAGAAAAAGACAGGGATCCCAAAAGATAGGATGCCAGATGGATCCTACCCTCGGAAGGATGGTCAAAAGCCATCTTTGATGGTGCTTCTAAGGCCAATCCTGGCCCCTTTGGAAGCGGTGGAATTATAAGAAACCATTTTGGAGAGGGGATTGCGGCCTTTGCTCTCCCGCTTGGAACCCAGAGCAACCATTTGGCTAAAGCTAGAGCTGCGTGCAATGTGGTTAAGCTGGCTTTTGAAGCTGGAGTTTCCAAACTTTGGCTTGAAGGGGACTCCAAAAACATAATTAACAATATTAATGGTATCTCCCCTCCCTTGTGGTCGATAGCAAACATAATTGATGAGACATGTGCCACCCTCACAAAATTTGAGAAGGCCCACGTCACTCATGTGTTTAGAGAGGCAAACCCAGTTGCTGATTGGTTTGCTAACAAAGGGGTGGGAGCAGACAAAGAGATGATCTAGCATTTTAGAAAAGATATTTTGATGGAGGCTAAGTCACTAATCGAGCTAGAGAAAATCCATGAAAGTACGGGTCAATCTAACTGTAATCATGTTTAATAAAGAAAGAATGGATGTTGGTATGAGCAATAATATGTTTCTTGGTTTTTTTATTCTCAAGGGTTTTTCTCCATCTTTTCAACACATTTGGAGGATCATTATCATTTTCACTCGCTATTGTATCAGAGAGGCGAACGATCACGAACCCAATAATAGAAACAGAGCCAAAATCTTGGCTGGAAAAAAATTGCAGAGATTGGGGCTCATGAGAATTGTTGAAGAAAAAATGGACGTCATGACTAGAGAACGGAGCAAAAAGGAGCCGGCAGGTGAAGTGGAGAAGTTGAAGAATATGGGCAAAGTCTGGAAAAAACTAGAAAAGGGTGGAGTTGCAAATTTTTTCGAGAAACTCCATGGTTTTGACCTTGTGGTCACCAACAGCATGGTGAACTGGTGGAACAACGGAAAGGTCAAGGTGAACAAGGTTTCCTTCCAAATCACAAAGCAGGTGGTTGCAGAGGTCATTGGTATCCCTATGGAGGGATTCAAATTCTACAGGGACAAGAAACTTTCGTCCAATGCAGTCAAGGAGTTCGTGAAAAATTCTACAGTGATGAACAAGCTGAAAAAGAAAGAGTCTTTCTATGTGATGGAGACTATAAAGAAGTTATGAAGGTATGTTTTATATGCCCTCATTGATTATGTTACTCTGGACCCTAGGTTTGATCGGGTCAAAACTCACCATTTTGTGATTTTAAATCATTTTCGCCATAAGAAAAGAATTTCCATACCCTTTTACCTTCTCACTTCTATGAACAAGGAAATCTCTAGTTTCAAGAAGAAAGCCATTGTTAACCCTGCTTTGCATGAGGGATTATTGCTCCTCATCCATGAGCATTTCAAATCTCATTCTATATGCAAGAACCCTCCTCATGTTGAGGATGTTGACGAAGGCATCTCCAGCTTTTCTTTTGACTCTAATGACATTGAGAGCATTAGTTCGGAGGAGGAGAATGTTTTATCAAGAAAGAAGGAAAAAGGTCAAGGCAGGAAACTATCCACTGCTACAACTCCCAGCAGGAAAAGCCCTAGGGATCATGACCAAGCTCATGCAAAAGAGGGTTATGCTGAGGAGGAGGAGGAAATGGATATGGAAGATTCTAACAAAGTGTCAGAGGAGGAGGTGGAAGAGGAGAAACCTAGGAAAAAATGGAAGAGGGAGGTTGTGAGAGTTGAGGAGACTATAAATCAGAGGACAGATGCTATTCCCTTTCCCCTCTCCCCTATCCAGTCTCAGCCTCCTTCGGAGGAAAAAGCGAATGTCATCACTGGTGAGAATGAGGGGGAAGTATAGGTCAAAAATTGGATTAGGGCCTGGAAAAATTTCAATGTGAGGACTGCTGCTATCAGGATTTTTAGGGAAGCTATGAACCCTCAGATCCTGGTGGACAATCTGGAGTAGCTTAGACTCAATGAGCTCATAGACCCAGCTATCCTGGCCATCTCAGACAACACAAGGGAGACTGGAATGAACCTTCTGAATAATGCCTGTAGTAGTATGATTCATAACTTCGGATCAATCAAATGGCTCTTCCATGAGTTGGAGGAAGTTAGAGAAAGGATATCCTAGATGGAAAGTATTAAGAATAAGACAGGTAATGGCAGCCAGGAGGACCAGGAAAATAGAGAAAGCTTAAATGAAAGGAGATTAAGAAATATTGAAAACTAAAACCACAACTTGGCAAGTCAGATGATTTCTCTCCTGAGTTCGATGAATGACAACATCCAATCCCTTGCTGGTAAACTTAAGGATAGGGGCTTGCTGGTGGAGGAGGGAGGACAAAATAGGGATAAGGCCAAGTCAAATGATGACAAGGCCACAATCAGTACTCTCACCAATATGGATTAGGGCATTGAGAAGGTCCAGGATCAAATGGCAAAGGAGCAGCAAAAGATAATCGAGGTAGCTTAGACTATGCAGGAAATGGAGAAGATAACTGAAGACTAGTTTTCTTGTCTTTTGTCTTTTTGTCTTCTTGGCTTTTGGCTTTTCGACAAGTTTTCTATAGTCTGCTTTAGTTTGTTTATTTTCTGGCCTTTTGTGGGCCTTTGTTTTTGGCTGGGCCTTTGGGTCTTTTATCAGTTGTTGGACCTCTGTTTTGGCTGGGCTTCTTTGGCTTATTATCAGCCTTGTTTATGTAAAACTTATGGGTTTCAGGATCCCTTAAAACCTATTTTTCTTATCAAAAACTCTAGTTAAACTGGGGCATTCTATCATTTCTTTTATGGTCACTCTTTGGTTCTAATCATCTATTTGTCATCTTGGACACTGCTATATCTTGATTTACTCATATCTAGCCCATTCCTGCATCTCCCTTACCTCATTTTAATTTTGATCCCAAGGGAGAAAAAATACTATATTATCATTTGATATAGTTATGTATTTCTTAGAAGCATATGTTTGATCTTTTCATTTTCTCTAAACCTATCTACTTTGTGAAGTGTTAACATTCTTCGTGAGTGTTGACGTCATCTCTTTCCTAGTGTTCATTACTACCTCTATCAGGCTATGCATTTAGGATTTTCTATCTATTTCTACATTTCATTCTTTGGAACCAAATATCTCTATTGCTACCTACTTTGCTTCTATTTTCTTTAACGTAATGTGTTCCCATATTGATAACACATTATTAAAAGAGGGGCAAATGTAATCACTTAAAAATGGTCTCCTAGAATAGTAGCCCCCTTCTAAGCATTTTGGCAAAATTAATTAATCATTTGCCTAAACCAAATTGCTAATAATTATTTAATTTGATTATAACCTATAGTTTGACTATGCTATCCTAAGTCCACTATTTGATTAAAAGAACATGTCCCCTTTTAATTAAATAAAAGACCCCATTCTTCTAACCCACTTAATGTTCACACATAAAGCCCTTTTTCTATTTTGCAAATTAAAAGAAAAGGCTTTGTGACTTTTGTCTTATATGAGAAGTCAACTTCTGTTTTATTGCTTGACTTGTGTGTGCACATGGATCAACCTCATTTTCAAACTCCACCCTTGATCTTCCATCATCTTGACCTTGATCTCTACCATTTGTATGGCTTTAAAAGAGATATAGCTTTCCCCCTCAAAGGATCCACACTCTTGAGTACTATTATGTTGCAAGTTTATCATTCAAATTTTTGAGAGCATTTGTGGAAAACTTCTATATCTTGTCTACGTTATCTCATACCCTCACATTTTAGCTTAGAATCATGTTTCATGTTAGCTTAACTTCTATTTTGTAATAATGTATCTCACATAGCATAATAGTCAGATTTGTAACACTCTCATTCTTGTTAACATAGCTACATTTTGCATTTTATACTAGTTTAATCTGCATTTCATTGCATTCTTGAGGAATTCTTTGTGGAAATTTGCATTCTTGCATCTTATCTCTAGGATAACCTCCCATTGCATGGTTTACTAGCAAGACGAGTATCTCTAAGGCTCAATTGAGAGCCTTCTTATGCTTGAAACGTACTCTCTTGCACTCTATGGATAAGGAGCTCTAAATCAGCATCCAAGCATTCTGAACTCATGGAATCACTTGGATAGAAAGGTTTTGAGTGTGACACAAATTGAGTGCACAACAATCACTTTGTAATCTCTTTGTGCTTCAAGTTGCACCAAATTCTTCTCTGATCAAAATATATTCAATAATAGGTTCACTAAATCTCACATACAAATTTGCATACTCACATTACATACACATCCTTATTCCACACCTACAATCAGGGAAAACATCTTTCCCTTGTACCAAGTCCTAGAACATATTATTGAGTCAGCCTTAAGGCTTTCTCAATTTACAATAATAATATAGGACCATCTTAAAATAATGTATTACACATTACATTACAATATTACAATTACACACAAATTGATGGCTCTTTATCTTCATAACTCTTCACACATGTAACATCTGACTTTTTCCACTTAGCCACATCATCTTTAGCATGTATTCTTCAACTACCTAATCTCCCTTTATCCAATTTTGGATATTTTTCAAGAGATATAATAAATTTACTAGTAATTACCTTCTATGTATGTTGCCTCTAACGAGTCTTCAGTAAATCTTCAATAACTTTGTATTGTTATCATAGTTCTGTACACATGCTTAACCACAACATGTAGACACTTTTCATACATCCAATTAAGTGCACATAACCTTATCTATGATCCTTAAACCTTGTGACCTCAATCCATGTCTACTTCTCTATCAAAATCATAGAATAACCTATATATTGACATCAATGATAAACTCTGTCATGAATGCAACACATAACCTTTGTATCATTTCTCCAACAATGCTAGGGTACTCCCCCATATGAATACCATTAGGATTCATTCTTAACAATCTCTTCCTTTCACATTTTTGAGAACATAAATGAAAAACATCTAAGTGTGGAATGAAAACCAAATACATCTCTAATACAACTAGTCAAGTGTATTGTAACAATCTTCTTTTCAAATCCTCTTTGTTGGAGTTCATTTCATGGAAAGAGACTACTAGGTTGCTTTGAACCTAATACCAAGATGCATAAGATAGAGACCAAGCGTAAGGAATAGCTAAAACCTATACTCATCAGGGTTAATCTTAGTTCTACACCAACTTCAATAGAATCACTAGGACTCTCTTCACTTTAGGCTCTGCATGGCCAAGGTGGGTATACCTTAGGGATGGAAATGATTAGTTATAGTTATTCTCCTTCTAAACTCACTCATTCGCTCATGTTCTTCTTTTCAAAACTATCCCTTATAGCAAAAAGGGGTTAATGTTGCTCTATGATTTGCCAATAAACTCCTTGATCACAATAGCTAACTATAACCTAGAAGAAGATATTGTAAAACAAGTAAAGACCAGCATATTGATTCTTCATTACATAAAAATGAGAAAATTTGATTATTTGATTGATATGCATATTGTGCAATCACATAATCATATAAACTTAGAATTAAATTAATTGACCAGTGCCTTATCCATTGTTATAGAGTCAAACCATTAACGTTTAGACCTATTTAATTGACTTGCAATTAAATTGTTAGTACTTAACTCAAAGTTTAATTCTTATAATATCCCTCCCATAAACCCAAAAACCTATCTATTCCTGTAACTAGTTACTTAATTCTTTGAATTAAAAGTAATCAATGAAAAAATATATAGTTTATCCAAGCTGTATTAAATGAAAGAACTTTGTTCATTCAATCAAGAGATTATAGACATATAGAGATGGAGATAAAAATTAGAGACACATGTATGCAGAAATTTATTTGTATTAATCCCTTTGAAAATAATACAATACTTGTGTAACACAAAATACATCTCAAAATTAGACAAACTAAGTCATACAATGTCACTGTATTCTTTGAGTTACAAAGTTAATACAACATATGATTTAACAATACTAGATCGGCTATAAAATAGTAGAAACACTAAATTATACATACTATAGAACAATAATCCACATCTTGGGAATCCTTATATAGAGGATTGCAACAAGCTTTAGATGGGAGGGCAGATGTCAAAAAATTAACTGGTCAAAAATAAGAGGCAAGACCTTTGAAAATTTACACTAATACACTCCTCTGAAATTGAAAAGTAGGTAGGAAAGTAGGTGTAAAAAGTAGATGACATTTATTGTAGAAGTCTTTACTTTAACTCTTTTGTCCTCTTCCATCTCCTTTTGTCTTCTCGTAGGATCCCTTTTGTTGTCTATATCTAATCATCTTCCTTGGATGGTAGAGCCTTAATGTCTTCTATTACTTCCCATATGGCCACATTTGTGTCTATCTTGAGCCAAGAAGCATCCCCAACTATGTTCAATTCCTCTATATTTTTATTCCACTTAGAATCAATAATAGCTTTTACTTCTCTCGAGACTTTACCAATATCTAATTCTATTCTAAAGATAAAGTCAATCAAATCATAGACAACATTTACATCTTTCTCATTATTAAAATAGGCCACAAACCTCAGATGTCTCAAAATATCTTCAAATGACAAAGACCACTCTTGTCATTCCTTGAAATTTTCATTACTATCTATAATATCAAGAATAAAATTTGGAATCCCCACAATAAATGTTTTTATTTTCCCTTGGATCAATTTCATCTTTTCTGTGAAAAACCATGTAACTCCCTTAAACTATTTATCATTTTTTCTGGTATTAATGATTACCACCTTGGGTAATCCCTTTTTTTGGGGCAGTAGAGGGACCAAATTATCAAAAAATTGGGCATAAGGCCCCAAAGTTGTGAATAGAGGGGATATAAGATCTAACACATCTGAGCACTTATATTCAACTCCTTGTAGTCCAATGTAATTGTTATGCACAATTTGTGAAACAACCTTAAGGCACCGATTTTGTGCATAATGAAATTCTAAATTATCTTAATTTCCACTTCCTTAGCACCATTCCACTCATCAATATCTGTGTGTTGGGCTTCTCTCACAACAACTATGCTAGCTTTAGTCTGAGCTTCATGGTCCTTCACCTCTATAATGGTCTAGTCACAACCCTTAAGATCATTATTTCTTCCTCCATGTCAGCTATTTTCTTCTCCATGACATAAGTCCTCTTCAAATACTCCTCATACTTTTGTCTAGAATTAATTGGTGTGTTGTAAGTTGTGTACATCTTCTCTTACAATGTATCCATCTTTCTCTTCCCCATTAATGATGTTGTATTCACCAAATTGTGGATGTAGTTGTTGGATACAATAGAGACATTCCAAAAAATTACATTCCCCTAGGGGAACTCCTTTATCTCCATGAAAGTTGGCTTATTGTCATCTAGAACAAAAATGCTCTATACTACCATTGTCTTACTATCTATATTAAAGCCAAATCCTTCCAGGTCAATAGTCATATGAGTCTCTTCAAAAGAGACATACCATTCTTTGTTTCTGATATGATCCAATATTAAAGAGGAACTAAGTTCCCAACTAGGAGAAACTAGTATTCCACTTCTCATTACCAATGCTCTTGCTTCATCTACTATGAGATTCTTATTGTTCAGATCATATTTCTGCAACCTCTACACTAACTATGTAATTACTCAGATGAATCTCTAGGTTACAACTATAGGGCAAGCTCATTTATTTTACCTTATAAAGGAATGACTTAAATTTATTAGAATTTACAAATTGGTCATCCTTTGTAAATTTTTATGTCTTAATCATTCTCTCATCCAACATCTAAATCTACAATTCAGTCATGTTGGGGATCTTTTCATTCTCTCCTACTTTTTTGGTCAAAAAATTATATATGATGGTATCAAAGAATTTTGATCCCTTAGGCATAGTTATCAATGCCTTTCCTCTGACCTTGTCAAGGATCTGAATCATATTTTTCTTCTTCTTTCCTTTAGCCTATGAAGATATTTGTGGTTGATCATCATCAACCTCTATAGTTGTAACATCGTCATGCTAAGGAGATTTGGGTTCTACTCTATCTCTAAACTCTACAGGCACTTGTGCCATCAATTTATCAAAATTGTCTAGGCACCTATTGTACCTATCAAGATATGGTGCATCATGGTGAAAACCCTTAAACGATGGGTTTGTTTCCCTCATGGCTTCTTCTATCTTTATTATCTTACACCATTTATGAGTCATATCCCTACACACCTCTATTTGCAAGAAGTTCATGATGCAATATTCTTCCTTATTGCTAGGAAGATTGTGCTTCCTTATTTGTTTAAGAGCATTCCTCACCAAATCATTTGGATTAGAGTTACTATCTAGGATAGAGGGAAGTTTAAATTCATCTAAACATTGATCTACCTCCTCTATGGCATCCTTCCCTATCAAAAAATCACCTATCTTTTCATTTCTGGCTACAAAAGAACCTTTCCTAACAACAAGGCCTAAATACTCTTTATTCATCATTAATAACTACCAGAAGAATTCTAAATGGCCTTAACTCTTAAGGACATGTCTAGGTAATAATTGGGGAGGCTGAGGACACCCAAAAACTCCTATAATTGAAATTTTTTCAAAAAAAAAAAAAACTAGCCCAGTCATGGCTAAGTACCTTATCCCTATTTGGGCAAGCAGATGATCTAATTAACATCCTTACTCCCCTAGGTATTCTCTCATTTATATCCATTAACATATTCATGATTGGAAAAAAAAAATCATTATAGAAATAAATAGTACTAGCATAGGGATAAAACCTTTGCTAAAAGTGAGTCCACATTTGCATAGGTAGGGTTTCTCCATTCTCCTCGGTGGCCTTGACAAAGTCTAGATTGATATGCCCTATATTCTTAAAAAGGATAATGTGCATCAATAATAATATGCCAAATTTTTTGGGGTCAAAGTGACCAATTAATATAAGATTTCTAATCTCTACAAGGTCAACATTGTGGTTGTAAGGGATGTGGAGAGGGAACTTCTTCATTGTCTGCTTCATCACTGATTAACTTGCACCATAAACCAATGGTCTTCATCTTTTGTTGTGGGCTCCTATCCCCTATGTGAGTACTGATGTAGAAGTTGAAGTGGAAAAATAAGTGAAAGCATGTTGAATAAGGTTTCTAATCTCGACTTGGTCAACATTGTTGATCTAAAGGCTATCCACTAGGCAATTCTTCAATGTCCAATTAGGGGTAGCATTGCATCCTCTTTAACTATTACATGTAGAGCCCCAGGAGGAAATAGGTTGTTCGCTGCTTATTCTGGCCAAATTTCCATATGCATCTTTCATTCATTGTAGGAGACGTCTCCCATTATTATTATCTCTATATTGGCCAGATTTCCATTGCATCTTTTATGACAAAAAAAAAAATATCATCCCAGCTTGATAATGATTTCACACTTTTAAGAACAAACAACATCCACTTCATGGGTATATTTGTTAAATAATGCACACAAAAGCTTATCATACAAGTTGAGCTGAGGAAGGTCTAGATGATCTTTATCATCATTATGGCTATGATGCCATTGTTTATTATGAGGAGTATCATCAGAAATGCTACCAATAGCATATGAACATGGGTGTTGGCTATTACAAGTTAAGGCCACAAGGGGCACACATTCAATAGAAATATTAAGCTTCCTTAAAAACAAGGGAATTTTGAAAGGTTCCTCAGCCTTAACATTAGGTTTTAAAATGGTACCCAAAATCTTCCATAGGAGCAAGGTCACCCCCAAAGTTTAACTACTCCCTCTATGTGAACCTCCTTTCCGCCTCAATATAAAAGAGCCCACCTCTTTAGGAATAGAAAAGGAAGGGATTGGAAGAAGGGGTCCTATCAAACTTCCATATCAAATAGCTCAGTTGAAAATGACATTACCTGTCAATGTTTGAGTTATGAGTTGAAGTTTCACATAAAAATGAACATATTGCAATTCTTGTGTAAAATGTTTTTTTTTTTTTTTTGTATGGAAGGAAACCACTTACAATTATTTTTTTGTGATTTTTTTCAAATTATTAGATTTTTTTGCAAGGCATAGGCTTTTTTTTGCACTAAGATTAATGTCTGATGTCCTTGCCAAGCATGGCATTGCATGTCAGATTTTAGTTATATGCACATATTTAGTTTATTTAGGGCAGATTCCCATGTTGTTTAGCTTATTTTTGCTAATATCATTTTGGAGCTCATACCTTAAGAATTTAAACCTATAATTCCTTAAACAATCTTCATATAAACCCAGTTTTTCAGAGAAAGCTCATGGGCTGCTTGGAAAAGCTAAATCTAATTTAGACAAACCCACCTGTACTTAACAAGACATGCTTAAGAAATTATACTTTATCTGGCGCTACATTTTAGCTTAATTCATTTACCAGACCCAAGGGACTATTGTCTCAGTGCTAGAAGAGAAATCAAGAAAACAATTTTTGCAGACTAGATATTTGAAACAGATAGATATAACAGCAGTGTAGTGACTTCAAATGTTGATCATATTTGAAATTACTGAGTTATAAAGCAGGGAGGGTGTGCAAGGATGCAACCCAAACAATCACCAGAAAGGGGTCTGTGGGTACGGAGATGCCATCTCAAGATATAGTTCAGAGGGCATATTATATATAAATATAATCGGCCTGAAACATTTGTAAAGTGAGATAGACTTTGTCCCCAATCTTGAGTTTCCCAGTGAATAAGAAATGACCTATCTTGTCCACTGTAAAATTGCTTAAAGGATGTGAAGCAATTATTCTCAAGTGTAGACAATTACCTTTTGAGCATAGACATTGACCAAGGCACGGTAGACACTTGCAAAAAGCTTAAGGTCATCGGTTTATATATATATATATACCAACAAGCATAGTGCACGCATTCAGTTCTAATCCTCTGACTTTCATGATCACCATCCACATTTGGCATTGTACACTTTCCATTAACCCGAGGGAGGCGATATCTGTTAAGAGCCGTAGGCATTTCACCCTAAAAGTAAAGTTCTTTCATTAATGACCCTCCAATGGTTGTGTTGCCTCTTAGTAGTCACAGTCAACCAGTGTTCCATCAGGCTCCAAGGGGCTATATGCAGTTAATCTAAGCATTATTGGAGTGCCTCCAGTGAGAGAAAGACCAAAAAAATATGTATTGCTTCTTGTGGTCCCATGAATTTATTATTTGTTTAACTATCAGTTATGTGATGTGTCTGCCAGACTAGAAAATCTATTTGTTCCCAGATGCACGAGGCGGAAGTCGGCAAATCAATTTCCTTCTGGCAGCGTGAGACTATTTCGGCGGGCTATGCCTTCCATGTAAAAGCTTTTCGGCTAATAAAATCTGTGGAAGGAAAATTACATTTGCGATATTGAAATCTCTGATTGAAAAAATGATATGTGAAATAGAAATTACTATGAGGACTGAAACAGTACAAGCATATTAGCATTGCTATTTTGGTATTTGGAACAGACTACAATAATCTTACAGAGCCTAACAAACAAAATTAGATAAGAGGTAACTTGAACCAAGTACAACTGTGCAGTGTGTACCGTGAATCAGGTAACTTGATAATTATCTTTAGTGTGTGAATACTACTATCAGATTGACAAAGCTATCAAATTGTTTTCAAAGGTAATCTACAGCATCCAGTTCAACATGTTACAGCATAAGTCTCAGTTGTAAGTTTATTACTTGAATTCAACTTGAAAGTTACAAGATGTTTAGTCTATAGTCACAGAGATACTTCATTTTCTATTCAGATTGAAACATGCTTATTCTGGAGTTAAGCCCTCCGCAACTGTGATAGATTTGGTTAATTTTAAAAGCTCTCTAATTGTATGTGTTGAGATTCAACCTTGAATAGGATAAAAATATAGAGTCAGATCATTTTTTGTTGAATGATTATCAGGTCTGCTTTATCAGATATTTTGGTCTTGCAAAATTAAAAAAGGATATGAACTAATAGAACTGTAATGTCTCTTCAAAACACTTGGAAATTGTAATCCATTAGGTGCTAATTTATTTGAGTTGTTGCTTAGACTGGAAGAGTTGTAGCTCAGAGTGTAGGAGTTGTTGCTACTTAGGGTTGAAGCCCTTAGATTGTGCTTGAGTTGGTGGTTTTTCTGGAATCAGGTTTTCACGTTACATCTTGTGCATTATTTTTTGTGGATTGTCTTCTCTTAGCTATTATTTCTAGCATCATCTTAAAATGCAATGTTAAAAATAGATTTAAACAACAAACTAAATTGGATCAAAAGTTTATAGTACAATCCTGATTCATGCCCCCTTAGGATTGCCATTGTGTTCTAGACAACATGCATGTGCTTGCCAAGTTTTACTACAACTCAGAGAAAATTTAGAACTCTTGATTTGAGAGTTTATGAGTACTTTTTAAGAAAAAACTATTGAGTACCTAGGAGAAAATAATATATTGGGAAGACTTACCTTGAAGACCGAGCTCAACAAGTTTCAAGTAACCACCTGGCTGTAAAAGCTCCCCCACAATTCTATCAGGTTTAGTCAAATCTCTCTCAAGAAGACAAACACGTCTTCCATCCTATAGTGCATTGGACAACAAAAAGTAAGAAAATGACATGCAAACAACCATTCCATCAAACTTTTTCATCTCAATGCTCTCAACTTATTCAACCCTCTAAAATATCTAACTAATCTAACTGTTGTGCATTACTCTCTCATAGATATGCACAAATTCCACCTTTCTTGAAACTTGCTTCAATGTAATCTTTAAGCTATGGATGTCAAAGATAGAATCAATGTGCACAAATCTCATTTACATGGATATAGTATTTGTTGTTCAAAAATTACATTTGTCAATCAAATCATTTTTTAAAAAGCAAACCCAAATTTTGTGTAAAACATTCAATAATTCACTGGTTTTAAATTTTTAACTAACTTTGACTAATTTAAACCAATAAATTAACAAAATTACCAAAATAAATTTAATATAAACAACTTTTTAATAAAAAAGGAGAATTAGGATAATACCAGGACCAACTACTCGAACACTGGCACCAAAACCTTCTTGAATTGACTTTATTGTTGATCCTTGCTTTCCTATTAAACTTCCGGACTATGTCCCAGGTAGCAGCATTCGAGCTGAAATTGACCCCCCAACACCTTGTTGCCTTTGACCAGAATCTATCATTGCATCTATGCCCTCTATTATGTGCTTATGAACCTTAAGCACACCATCCATAGCTATGGAGACAGCTACAATAGGTTCATCCTTTGCTGAGATGATAACCTTAAATATAGCAAAAATCAATAATATTTAATACAAGTTAAGATCTGGTATTAAACATCATTTATTATTATTTTTTAATACAATGATGAAATAGTTTAAATATTAGATTGAAATACATGCAAAATAAGCAACAGAATTCACCAAAGTTACAGCACAAGAGTACCATTATTTAGCTTGCATTAAAATGCGACTCTAACAAATAAGATATTTTAATTTTTAAAAGATTTTTACTTAAGCTAGATGAAAATGTAACTTACAACATATTAGGGATGCCTAGCACTCCATCTAGAATTTTGATGTGAGACTTGGTCTCCTCACACATTTTCTTCACAAACTCTCCTTTGCAACCAATTACCTCACCAACCTTCTGACTAGTTATAAGCAATTGAAATACACTTTCTCCAAGCCATCCAAGCCATCTTTTATCCACACCAGATTAAGCGAGCTCATGAATTCATGTAATTAAAGATGGCTTCCAAGAAAAGTTGTTTACCATTGTATTCTAGACAACTTACCACCAAGCACGCACTAAATAAAACCCAATATGGCTTTCACAATGCAAAGACCCCAAATAGAATTTCATTAAAAGTATTCCTCACTACTGTGAAGTTAATCTATTATTTATGCTTTCAGATGTAGACAAGGCAATCCATAAGCTGAAACTCTTGAGTTAATGCTTCTCCCGAGTTCACAATTTCCATTAGAAAAAACAATTTCAGTGAAAATAAATTGAAATGCTAATAATTAGACAAATCTAACTAGTTCAAGAAGAAAACATAGACACCATAGGTTAGGTAGTGGATATCTACTATTAGATTTGTACAATCCATTGCACTTTCCTCAATCTCAAATATGGCATACTGCAAGTGAAGATGTCAACACTGCCGAGACTACAAATTTCAAAAGCAACTACCCATTTTATCACCACTTTGAAAGGGGGAATCAATTCTTTTACAAGAACATGAATTGGAGAAATAGGCAAATATTAAAAAAATTAAATACAAAACAAAGATGACATGGTATAGACTTTGAACCAATAATGAAGTTAAATGTTAGGAACATGTAAACGTTGAAAAATATTCAATATCGTAAACATCCCAATAATATTTAACTTTTTAATGGCACCTATGAAAGTAGAGGAATCATACCATACAAGAGAAAAAGTACATCCTACCTATGCATACACTATATGATTCCTAAAGATATTACAAAATTTCAAGAATTTCAGTTGTCTTGTTGCATTGACATCAACTTGGGTAATGTACAAATCAGTCTAATAAGCACCCAAGCCATTTCAACTGCATTAAACATCCAAAACCTTCTCAAGGTTCCCTACAAAAAAGTATAAATAGTCAATGTACTTGCTTCTCCATCTAACATTGATAGCTACTATAGTGAGAACCATAACCCCTTGTAGAATGTCCAAAACTTGGACCATATCCTCCAGTTGGGGCCAAGTGACCAACATTTGGACCATAACTTCCAGCAATGCTAGAATGACCAGTACTTGGACCATAACCTCTAGTTGGGCCAGAATGTGCAACACTTGGACCATACCCTCCAGCAGTGCTTGCACTTGGACCATAATCTCTAATGGAATGACCACCATGCCCAGTATTTTGCCATGGGGAAGTGTACATAGAACTTTGACTAGGATAAGAATTATATCCTATATCAACTCTGTTATATACATCTGTAGGTGGCCCTAAAGCCTCTGCCATGAAGTTCTACGAAAAATATTCCATAAACATTTTTAGAACTACTTTGTAACCCATATTCAAAAAAAAATTGTAAGAGTCATTAACAAATTTGATAACATTTGCAGTACAAGTTCAAAGTCTGATAAATTAAGTTGTATGCATGACTTATTACATATTTAAAAAATGATAGTTCCAATCCATACATGGATCAATGAGTTTGACTCAAGAACTACAGAGTTGAATCCTAATAGCAATATTACAATTTGACTTGTTGAGAAAATATCTCATACTTATCAAATGATGAGCATAAGGGGCTTTCTAATGATTGGTTCGTAAGGCACAGCACTTGGTGTAGGTTTTGCAAATGGGTTTGCAAGCATAGTGGGTTTAACCATAGAGGAAACTCCATAGTATGTATGCTCAAGCTAGAGTAGTACTGGGATGGGTGACCTCCTAGGAAATCCTGATGCTCCACCTCTATGAGCATCACCTAGACCCAATGGGTGCTAAGAGCTCCATTCATTCTCATGAGAGATGGGTTAGGTGTGAATCGTGAATCACTGCTCATGAAACATGGGTCAATGAGTTTGAATCAAACTACACAGTTGAATCCTGATAGCAATATAACAATAGTAAATTTTCTAATCGGAAGATATTCAAGGGGATGACCCTATGAGATAAATAAACAAAACCCCTAGAAATATTGCATCTGAGGCATTCACGTTGTTCATGTATGATTATTTAGTGGTTTCTCTTTTCAGTGTGGTTACTATGCTTATCTTGGACATGTAATTCACTTACTGAATAAGACACATATGCATGTTGTAATTTTTGGTGATGTTTTTAAGTGGCTCTAATAAAGCTTTGTTGGTACGAAGAGTAATACTAGATTAATGTCCATAATCAGGGGATTGCATTTTGTATATATGAAAAAATGTGACCGAAATAAGGCATGCCTATGTCCCTACATGCTCTTTATTCAAATTTTTTTTATATGTAATAAGATTGGGATTACTATCTTGTGTTGTCCATTTTACCTGTCATGGCATCAAGAATTCTACAAATGCACTTTATTAGATTGTCTACAGGAATTGAGATTTTCATTGAATGTATCCATTCAAAATGGTTCATTTCTCAATCAAGTGAAGCCAAACATATGAATAATGAATGATTTTGTGTTTCCAAAGACATTTATTATGTAGTTATAGACCATACTATCAAAATATGAACTTTATTGATTCATGATGTAATCTACAGTCTAAATTCCTAGAAGAAAGTTCTAAAATGTAGAAAAGAATAGACTTGTTTTGCATTTGAACATTTTGTACTTCGGAGACAATACAAAAGATAGAGTCCTGATTAGACTTGGACCTGAACCAGTCATGCAAGTATAATTAAGGTGTTTTTACATAATTATTTTAAATTAAAATTTATTTCATCAATAGTAGATCCCTACTTTGGAAGTGTGTTAGTACCTTTAATGAAGTTCATTTTCTTGGTTGCTTTGACTATGTACTCTAGCAGAAATGCATAATATAAAAGAGTTGTTATAGGTGAAGACCAACTTCATGTGTTTCATCTTAATCACTTTATTGAAAAATACTTAGGCCAAAGAGAAATTCTACATCTTAAAAATAATTCTCTTCATCGCAACTATGAACTCATAGTATTTGCATTATTCATGGGTAATGTTGTTATAGGATTTCATTATCTCCTTTAATGCCAATAGTGTTATAGTGAATAACATTGGCCAAGTGCATCTATCAAAGATGCCTTTTTAAATAGGCAGACAATATAGACAATAAAATATATTTCATTGGTAATGTATGTGCATTCTCAGTAGTAGGAATTCATTATGTTCTTCAATGCCAATGGTGTGATGGTGGCCAACATTAACCAGGTGCATCCAAGATGCCTTATTTATAGGTTAGATTGATAGATAATGTAGCCAAAAAAATAGACATCATCATAATGTATGTATAATCTACATGTAGAAATGAATCTTTTCCCTATACAAAGTACATCTTTTTAGGTGAATACACTACACCTTGGCATAAATTGCTTGTAACAAAAACTTTGTAGCAGGCCGAGATGACCAACTTGTCAATCTAAATCATACTAATAGAAAGTATGTGGACAAAGGGTCCTTGGGTCATCCAATAGGTTTGTGAATAACTTTCTCTATTGATAGAAAACAAAATAATTTTCAATATATGGTGCAGGTTTATATTTGTTCATCTAGTAAAGTTGTAGGGTGAATATGAAAGATTTTTATATCAATGATTTAATGGATGTGAAGTGGTCCATTTAAAAGTGTTTTAGGGAATTGGCTAGGAGTTGAACCAAGGGTCTTTGGTTTGTTGCTCAAATGTTCACCACTGAGCTACCAAACCTCTCGGTGACCATTCCATCCATATGTACTAAAGGCTTTTAGTATTTCCTAGCTTTAGCTAACCTGAGCTATGATACCATATTAAACTTTTCCTCAACCAACTAGGAGGTAACCTTAGAGCCTTTCATTTACTACTAGTGTCCTCTCTACAACTATGTTGAGTCCTCTTGGTGAATAGGCCATCTTTTTTTCAGGCATGGCTTTTTTCCAACATCCCAAACATCAAGCTCACTCAATCCTAGTCTTAAAATGACATGTAGCCATTTGATCCAAGAGGATCTTCAGGACCAAAAATTGAAGTGTTCTAGTTTGTCTCGAAAGCAGTATCATCACGTAGAGAATAGAATTTTGAATCTGGCACAATTTGAACGGGCAAAAAATGAGTCTATTTGTGCAAGATATTTCCAGTCAAAGCCTAGTCAAAGGTTGGTTAACTCAAGGATCAGGGACGAGAGAAAAGGTGAAAAATTCATCATCACCAAATTAGTTGAAGTTGACATCAATTCGAAGGTCTCATCGCCATGATTCCAATGCCATTCATTTTGATGAAAAAGGAGTTCATACGCAAAAGTTATGAGTAGTCAAAGATGATTGGCAAAATGGTTGATTGATGGCATGGCATGGTGTTAGCATGATGATGCGACAAATACAGTCAGCATTCTTAGCCAGTCAAAAGTTGCCACGTGGCATTATAGGGCAGAAAGTATGTTCCACATGTATGGCAAGGAAGCCTACGTGGCATGATCTCAGGAGCCCATGTGGCAAGTCTACTTAGTTGACAGTCCACGTGTCAATTGCAAAATCAATTTTTCAGCACATGAAGGAGTCGCCAAGAATCGAACTTGTGACCTACGGGCTCCAAGACACAGCCAGTGGCCATTTAAAATTAAAAGGGCAGACTTTATATTTAACCTTTAGCCAGCAAAAATTGGCCTTTGGTAGACTGCCGGCGCGGTTTGAACCCCTGACCAATGGCTTGTCCAAAATTGGGTAGGCCATTGTGCTATTGTAGCGCTTGGAGATATTTTTGGCGTAGGTTATTTTTGAAATCTTATCAATCTACCAACTACCTATGTAAAAATAGGTTTATTTGTTAATTTGTTAATAATTCACCCCAAAATTTGTGATAAGGCTAACCCCCTAAAATGGTCAAAGGGGGATTTCGGATATGGGGTTAATTAATATGTCCTATATTTAACACAAATTATTTTAGCCCAATTTTGGCTCATTTTTATGCATAAAAGGGAACTAGGGGGGTCTTCCTTGGAGGGGGATCAGTGGATCATGCAATTCTTTGGATCCAACTCTTCTCAAGCCAATTCTTCTCATAGAAATTCTTCTTGTAAGCCAAGCTTTCCTTGGAGGAATTTTTGTAACTTGGCGAAGAATCTACGTTTTGCAAAATTTGTTGCAAAGCTTCTTCTTGTTCTTCTGTAAGGATGTCTTGCCGATGTGGAAGTTGTTGTCATAGGTGGAGCTTCTTTCTTGAGGCCTCTTGTAAGGAAAAAGTTGACTTCTTTTTGTAACCTGTGGCGTTTCCAAGTCTTGAAGGCAATAGATCGATTCATTTTTCTAGCAAATTCAAAGACGTAGCCAATTTTTGGTGAACTTCGTTATCATCTTGGTTCCATTCTTCTGTGATTAATCTTGTAGTTGTTTCTTTGAGCTTAGTAGATTAGAGGTTTGGATTTACATATTAGATTCAGATTGATAATTAAAAATCCTGATGTTAGATTTTACCAATGTAATCTTTGTAAGTCTAACTCGTGAACTATCCTAAGTAAATGCTCGATTAGTTTTACAGATCAAGTGGAATCAAAGATAGAACCACTATTTTTTTAATCAAACTACCATTTTTATAGATCATCAATCAATTCAGGTAGATCAAAACAATTTTTCAAAATGGAAGCCACAAATAAAAAATAAACACCACCAAAATGAGGACTAACACTCAAAACCTAAATTGTAAAATTGATAATTGGACTAACCTTTAAAAAATTGGAGATAGAATGAAATTGAAAAAGAAAAATCTTAATTTTAAGTTTCCCTACCATCAACAATTTGAGAATAAAATCCACTAAATTATAATCCAATAAATATTTGAGAGCTTGTAACTTAAGTCTTGGGTACACCTCGATTTCTAGTTTCATTTATATTTCACCAACATGTATGATTAAATGTTTACTATCTTAAACCCTTTTTTCCTTTTGTAAGGCAAACAAACACACCTGCCATAAAGGATCAAGATGGAAGCTATGTTGAATTTTTGGCAATTTTACTTCACATATTCATCTAGTCCAAATAAAGGGTCAAGAAAGTCTAGCATTTACCCAAAAAAATGCCATACACTTGGACAGAGAAGCTAATTATTTTTGTTCACGGTCATGATTTTATTGAGGCTCATAACAAAAGCATTCACATGTCAGTAGCAAGATACAAGTATCAACATGCACCCTACCTCCAAAGCAATCTTTTACTAGGTACCTGTCTTCTCAACTAGTAATTGTTTGTCCCTACCATTTAAGTCATCCACATAACCCAACTGATCAATCACAAGTCCCCTCAAATGCCCTTCCCTTATGAAATCACCAAAGTTCAGCCAAAATCACCAAATGTTGCTCTTTTCATGGCCTTTGTAGTTGTTCGTTCTCTTGCCTCTGTAATTGCCCTTTCCCTTGCCTTAGCCACTGCCCTTTCTCTTGCCTCTATAGCTATTTTTTCTAGAGCAACTCTCTATGCTCTTTCTCGTGCTTCAGCAACTACCTTCTCATGAGCCTCTCTAGTTGTCCTCTCAACTACAACTCTTTGTGCATTTTCACGTGTGTCAATAGCTACTCTCTCATGAGCCTCCTTTGTTGCCCTCTACATAGCTATTTTGTTTCTTTCTCTCCTTTTCTATTCTAAGCCTTTCTCTTTCCCATTCCTATTTTTCTCTCTCCTCTCTCTCTCAATGAGCCTCCTAAGCTACCCTTCCACTCTTTCCCTTTCTTCATGCTCAGCAACCTCTTCCATTGGTCTTTCTTCTCTCTCTTGATTTTCACTTCACCTAGCCTTGATCATATCTTCTTCATTTTCCTTCTCTCTCACTTTCCTAGAAAATTTTAGTTTTTCTTTAGCCTTGTCCATGGCATCCTTTATTGTAGAAACTGCTAAATTGTTGCCAATGTCTTCTTCATATGATGATTTATCCTCTCTTTGTTGAGCAGAACCTTTAGACCTACCCATTGCAAACTCTTCAAGTTCATCAATTGAAGAAATGGCAGATGGTTTTTAAGAACCAAATTCTTCTCTATATGATTTTGAGGGCCCCTACTTAATCACTAGAGGAGAAGGTAACCTTGATGGTGGTGGGGCTGATGTAGGTTGCATAAAAAATTGAATGTCATCTACAGTAATCCATTTATCATAGACAATCTCTGAGCTATCTTTAGACTTTTCGGGCAAAGAAGCCTCCTTTCAATTCAAGTTACTATAAAATGTAGACTCTTCATGCAAATAATGGTTATTGGTATTTGAAGAAGATTTTATGGAAGCATCGGCAATGCCACTTTGTATATCAAAATCTACTCAAGGGTCACTTGAATATATCTTGGCATGATTTTTCTCTAGGTTATCTACTGAGACTTTCTTTGGAGATTTGTTTTCAAAAGCCTCTTTGCTATCCTTAGTTTGAGGACTCGAGAATTTATTTGTCTTCAATGGGTTTTGGTCTTTACCAAAATTATCGATGGGAGATGAGGCCAGGGGAACTGCTTTAGAAAAGCCATCAAAGATGTCATCAATTCCAATAGTTCTATTGGTGGAACTTTTTCTATCATTCATACTAGGAGACTCAATTGGCATGCCAAATTCTTCAAGAGGGTCATGAAATGTAGCTGATGATGCATTTGATGAAAAATAATATGCTTCTAAAACTACAAGAAAAGGATCAATTGTAGGCTTCTGGGAAGAATCATTGGGCTATTGGAGCTTAGTCTTAGATGTGGCCCTGCAACAAAATGCAAGATTATTTTCCTAAAATGACTTCTTCCACCAAAACATACTATGTGTCTCCTACATAGACATAAAGCCATTAGGTGTTAAATCCATGATTAGACATTTAAATAATATATATAAATGAATAAAGGGAAATCGATGTGAAAGGAATTGAGGTGTTTGATTAGAGAGCCATGTATGAAAATTTTGAAACTGAATATGTATTTGTAAAATTCACATAAGATTTGTAGATGATCAAAAACACAAATACACTAAATCTTTTAGTTCAAAGATTTCTTGGATTTTGAGATTGGTGCTTGCAGTCACCATGAAGAAGAAAGATAATCATTCCACTCAAGAGAATAGTGATCACTATAGTATGATTGCATTGTAGCAGGAGATTGCTGAAAGCTTAGCATTTGGGACATGATTATTCATAATAAAGGTAATACCATCAATGTAGTGTAGCTGGAAGATTCTTAGGTTTGGTTCAAAAGAAAGTTGAGTTTGGAGTCATAGTTCATGGGTTCAAGAAAGGTTGATCCGTACCAAAATGCAACCAAAATTGAAGATCATTGTTAAATATGTTGATGAAATATGTGGAGAGGCAAAAATGGAAAAGGGTCGCATGCCATTCAAAGCTTTAAAAAAATGAAGCATTTGACGAAGATGAATTTGAAATTGTCAAAGAATAGCAGTGCAAATATTAAAAGAATGACTTTGCTATAAAATTTAGGTTATTTAGTTAGACATTACAATAGAGATCAAAAGTGTTATATTTTAAACACCCTCAAGTGTATAAAGATAAATCACAAGTTCTACAAATTTGTTGTATTTGTTTTAAGAGTCTACTCTCATGAAGTTGTATATATATATTGAATTAGAATGTCCAATTTTTTCTTGGAAATTTCTTAATAGTATGAAGGCCATAGAAAATATTTGGAGTCTAAATGACTATGTATTTAGGTTAAGGGTCATGGAAGGTCTATGTAGGAGAGTACATTTCAAGTCTGTAGATCAAAAGATGAGGAGAATAATTGTTTGGAATTGTGAAAAATAAGCGAAATCATCAATTGATAAGGAAAGAATATCTTTGAATACCAAAACATTATTTATGTAAGCATGTTTGAAGCTAGCATAACCCATTGGAATACCAAAATATCTATAGTTTGATTCTATGGAAGGTCTTGATAAAATAAGAGAATCACACATGAACCAACAATGTACTAGTAACCAAAAGGTGAGAGCTCATGGGTACAACTTCTTAATGGAAATATGGGTGTGAATTTTCCCAGTTAAACTCTAGCAGTTATAGTACTTTAAAAAGTACTAAATACCCAAAAAAAAAAGTGACAAACAAAAGTAATTGACAAAATATGCACCACAACAAATTTTAAATGGAAGCTAGTACACTGTTCAAATTCCCATCATAATAGTTTCATAAACACCATATAGAAAAAGAAAGGCTTAACACCTAAATAATTAACAACAATAAATTATGTTTCACATTACCATTCCAAATACATATATCAAAATATGTTTTCAAGGTCCCACAACATTGCAGCAAGCAACTAACAATAGCACATGTTTTCAAGGTAGCATACCATTACAACAAAAGTTTCCTATTGGTAGGAAGTAAAATTATTAATAGAACTACTTAAAATTAAGCCAGGCCTATAAAAATTTAATATTAATAGAACTATTTATAATTTGGGCCAAGGCCTATGCTTGAGAAAGTGCTATCACTTTCCTTTCAAGCTCATCTTTCTTAGCACCAACAATCTTGTTCATTGTCTTTCTATCTTTAATGAAGATGAAAGTCGGCATTGTCTACACTTCCCACTCTATAGTCACATCCTACATAACCATAAATTATGATATATTTAATTAACCTTTCAATCCATATGTTTTCTCTAACGTAGATCAGTAATTAGAGCAAACATATGGATTGGAAAAGGGTATGATAGAGAAACTTGACCAAGAAACTCAAACACTCAAAAATAAAAATAAAATCAACAAATATTGATAGAATCAAATCTTAAATCCCTATTAAGCTCAAATAGAAAATTAGAGCTAGCAATAAGAGGAAGATAAAGTATTAGTAGATTCAGCTTGTCTGAACTTTGTGCTAGACTTCCAAACAATACATGCTTCCATCCACCCGACTAAAATAGATGCCCTAAAATTTATGTTTTCCAATATTGATAATTCTACAACTCCAATGCTATCAAGGAAGATAAACAAAGGAAACATATCAAGTAAATCTATAAAATGTGAAAGTAGGATCAAAAATGGGCTCGTTTGAGTATTAACATTAACAAAATCTGAATTGTGTTGCTTACAGTGTCGATCATTACCCCAATATTACCTGCAAAGCCCCAATATCACCTACAAATTTACATGCCTACACGAGAATGAAAAAATAACATTAAAGTATCATGATATGACTATAAGCCTACATGAATATATCAATTTTAACATACTTTTCAACCAATATACTTTTAACATATTAAGGTTATGACTCGAGTTAGTCAAAATTTTGACCAACTTCGAGAAAACTTAGGATATTTTCAACCAATATGGGGATGGAAACCAAAAAATAAAAGAAATCATACCTTTGGTCAAAAATTTTGGTAGAAAAACAAGTCCAAATGTATGAGTGAGTGAAACTCAGCACTAATTAAATACCTTTGAATCTAACAAGTTCTATCGAGTTGCAGCTGAATTTAGTTTGTAAATATAAGAATCTCCTATTGTAATTCACCTTCATGCTCTTCGTGCTCTCTTTGATCATTGGTAAATGTGAATGAGTCAAAAAATGACTATATAACCCTTGGCATTTTGCAATAAACACTTAATGGTTAAATAGGTGTAATCTCAACTACCATAAGGTTTCTAACTCACTTGGCTTAGACTTGATTTCTACTATTCTCGCCTTACACAGAAAGCTTGGCCAATAATGACATAAATCCTTCACTTGGAAACAACTAAAGTTCCATTTACCCTCAACAACAACATAGAAATAAAAAAACTAAAGATTTTCTTCCATGTTCTAATCAATGTATTGCATCTTAACTCATGCATTTCTAATCTTTTAAGATCTTAGATTCTTGGAACTGATCTATAATATTACTTTGAAATATTAGTCCCACATGTACCTTTATATTTCTTAGTTGGGGGTGATGTGATCACCTAATCCAATGGATGAAGTAACCTCATCTTGAATTGTCTGATCACCTAATCCATTGGATGAAGTGACCTCATCTTGAATTGATTTATTTATGTGAGGCATCACCTCAACCCATCATAGCATAGATATTGTATTTCCATTTCATTTCCTAGATTGAATATCTCGCCATATAGTTTCATACTTGATGGATAGTAAATTTTTCTACTTAATCGATGATATTTACATTGTTGTTTTCTATTAAGATATGTATTAGGACATAATTGGCATAGTCGATGAATTCA
The DNA here is from genome assembly GCA_028749045.1 of Cupressus sempervirens. Taxonomy (NCBI): domain Eukaryota; kingdom Viridiplantae; phylum Streptophyta; class Pinopsida; order Cupressales; family Cupressaceae; genus Cupressus; species Cupressus sempervirens. The sequence goes on from CM053787.1 coordinate 590,783,504, forward strand.
TGGATATTCATTTAGTACTTTATTATTATGTTAGAAATGACTTTTAATGTGATTTTAATTCTTAATGTGATCTTGTTAAGGAAGTTAGTAAAGTACAGTTCTTGAAGGCAAATGATTAAATGATTAGATGTAAATGATAGAAGTAGAGAGTTGATTATGAAATCTGTCATATGTGAATTGTAGAATAAAAAAATTATCATGTACTTTTACTTTCATATGTATTTTATATGTTACTTTTCATTGCACTACTGATGCTAGAGTTTAGTGTGCAGGAAAGGAATCATGGAAACATAATGGAAAAACAAGGTATAAGCACATGTAAATATGACTCTGCCAAGGTGAATCTTTATAAGATTTGTAATTCTCATTGTCATGTGTTTATTTTGTAAATGTGAGATGTATGTGTGTAGTATGTATTTCATGTGTAGATTTTGAATGTGTCATGTGTGATGTATAGTGAATTTTGTGTGTCATTGGACAATTGTACTCGTTATGTGAAAATGGCATGTTCTTTGATAATGGATCATGTGGCCACCTTATTCTGAGTTGAATACCTTAATTGAGACAATTTGACTTATTGCCTTAAATTAGTAAAGAGAACAAGGTTACCACTATAGGAAATTTGAAATTTGAACTTACCTAGCATTGTGAGGGCCAAAAAGTAGCTCTATCGTAAATTTATGATGAAAATAAACCCTACCCATATTAATAATTTAAGTTGGGGGCTAATAATGACCATTAGGGTGCCTAGAAGACCTAGGAGACCCCAAAAAGAATGCATTTTATATTGAATCCGAAAATGAGAGTGATATATAGAGGCATGGCCAAATTAGAAACTCACTTGGCCACTCTCTATATTTAGAGACAACTATGGTTTGGAGGAAGAGGATAAGGAACTCTACTACAACTTTCATTGCTATTGCTTGGATTGAGGTTGGTATCCATGATCCATGGTGTTCTTCATTTGCATGTAGAGTTGATATGGTCTTCTTCATTCCATAACAAATTTGGTGTATTGTAGATGTGGTTTGCGAATAAGGATCTTTTTGTTTGAGTGTTGCATGTGAGAAGTTTATGTGATTTCTTCTTTGAATCTTGTTGTGGTTTCATGTTGTTTGTTTGTGTAATGGGTGTGAAGCATCACTCACCCTTGGGAGGGAAGAGATGCTTGGGTGAAGAGGTTAGTTGGGCTCACTCATGTAGTTAAGGAACTCTCCCATGTGTGGGGATGATTTTTATGTGTTCAATGGAAAATGGAATTCTTGTTTACTTGCATTTTGGGAGGTATAAGGAGGTGTGGGAAGAGGGAAGTCTTTGTAAGCCTTGAAAGAGCATGTTGATAATGAGAATATGTGCATATTTTTGAATCTTAGCTTGGAAATCCTCCTTGTGAAGAGAGCCCACCTTCACCCTATAACTTGATTCAATTGTTGAATCTTATTGCAAGCCTTAGGTTTGGTTGTCTTGTACCGTATTGTGTAGAGTTTTGTTATATTGTTGTGATCATTCATGATATGTGAATGTGTAGTATGCAACCATTTGTGCCTTGTTTCCCCAAGCACAATGGGTGGCCTCCTTGAGGCCTAGGTTGGGAGGTGAACCTCCATGGTTTTGCATTTTGTCACTTGTGTTGTAGGTAATTGCTTGGAGTCTTGGACATTTGGAAGATGAGAAGTCTTACCCTTGAATAGAAGAAGAGCACATTATTGTATTTGTATTGCAATGGAGGACAACTCCATTTTTTTTGTGTGAATTTATTGTATTGTAGGAATGATGTCATTGAGTTCAAACATATGCTAATAGAGTGATTGTGAAATTATCTTGCTTGTAAAGGTCCTTCCATTGTGTATCCTGATATGATGATTCCACCACCCAATTGCTTGCTTGATATTGTGTTGAATGCAAACTTGAGAGGAACATGGAGGAAAAATCCCATTGTTTTATGATTCCTTATCATTACTTAAAATTAGAATGTATTGAAGAAAAGAATTTTGTATTATGATATATATTGGAAGAATGAATAAGATATTATCATTTCCTTATTCTTATCTCCTCAAATTTCATAAGAATAATTTAGTTGCATTGGTGTTCAATATTGATTTCAAATTAGATGCAGAATATGCAATTGATAGCTAAGGGATTTGTAGATAGTTTAAATTATGAAATTGAAAGTTGATAATGTATATTGAATATTTGATGTTCATGAAATTATAATCAAAGGATTTCATTTAAGTTCCATGTTAGTGTATCTTGCAAGTATATTTTGTTGGCAATATGATAGTTGTTTACATTAGATTTGCTTGTTAGAGTAGAAATTATACTACATAATGTAATGTTTAAATATCACCAACTCAAATCTAAACAATCTTAGAGAATACATGAAAAGAAGCAAACAAATAAGTTAAGCTCAACTAAGACCTATAGATGCATATTCTTTCTTGAAAATGTATGGGCAATACCAAATAATGTCTCATCCTATTATAGTCTATTAAAATAATAGACCTTGAATAGAATATTAATATCTTGAAAATTGATGAGTTAGAAATAAATCATTTCAAAAATATTCCCCACTAATAATGTCAGACTTTAGGGAAGAAGTCTTTGATTCATGATATGACCGTATAAAAAAAGATATATACATAAAAAAAGGCAATATAAGAAAGTAAATCATTTATAATCCTAAACTAACCTAACATAATAAATAAGGAAGCATATATATTATGACCTAGCCAATTCCCTCTACCTAAGCATACCACATTGCATACTATTTAAAAAGCAACCCAAACAAAATAATAATAACAATAAACAACTATAGATGATGGGATGCATAGGCAGCCATACAAGTGGCTAACCTTGGGAAAACAAACAAGTAATTATACTTAAGTCTAACGTGGGTAGAATTCCTCCCTAGGGGCCTAGCATGGGAGATGTTAAATTTAAATGACATAAAAAAAGGACAAATCAGCACATCTACCCATGCCTAGGAAAAGGTGGGAGTACTTGGGAGAAATCTCAAGTAATTTTAAAATTGTTTCCTTGCAACTACCTTGGGAGAAAGTAAGAACCCATGTCCACCTACCTCATGCTGATCCCAAGGCACCAAGTGGGTAATTATTTCATGTTTGTTAAAAAAACAATATCAAATTTGTGGAGAACCTTCCTTGGTGCCCCATTTGGTTAAGGTTTCATGCACGCCCACCTAGGGAGTAAAAGTTGGTGGCAAGTAGTGTTTAGGAAAAAACTTACATTTGACTTGGATTTGGAAATTGTAGTGGCACATGGTCCCATGAGTAGGGAATCAACTTAGAAAGAGAAATAAGTGAAATTAATAAACATAAGAGGATTGGACATGAGGGTAGGGGTTAGAGGTTTCAATAGGACATAGAATTAGATAGGTAGTGGACTTAGGATATTTTGGTTATTTAGTTTTATGCTAAGTAAGAGTAGAAGTTGTTTAGTCTAGAATAGTTTAGGAAAATTATTTTTGGGAATTGTAATGCATACTGCTTGGATTAATATTTGTTAACGGTTACATAGGAAGATGGGTAAATAGGATTAGGCTATAGTTTTATCTATTTATTAATTGAGCATTATTGTGTTTGTAGTAGTCTTAATTTAATGTTAAATAATAATGATGTTAGCAATTAAGATAAAAAGATGTATATTAAGTATGGAAGACATAGTTGTTTTAAAAATAATAACTATAATAATAATTAAATAATATTAATATTAATATTAATATAATGATAATCCAATATTAATGGAAATAAAATGATTAATTGATAAACCATTTTCTCATTGCATCCTAGAACCTTTTACCCTATATTGACTCAAATAGAGTTTTTACTTGTACATCAAAATGTCTCGTATTGGGTGCAAAATATTAAGAGCTCACAACCATTACACCTTAACATAGTTTTGCATTCAGTTTCTAGCAACGAGCTAACCACCTCATAAGGAACTTGAAATCCAATCCTGAGTAAACAAACTTCATTCCATCACCTTACTTTGTCACCTCCAAGTTTAAGGATAAGATATGTATCTTACCTTCAGTCCTCTCTGCTATTTCAAAAAAAAAAATTAGTTGTGTTTTTTCCTTATAGAAATTTTGAGCATGACATTCTAGTATCAGAGCTTTGGGTTATAAAACTAGGAGCCCAACGCATTACATCTAACCTCTGAACTACAACTTGTGTAGGATGCCCGCAGTCAACCACAATGGTCATCGGAGGGCCAAGGGTCCTAGAGAACACCCAGTTGGCCAAGAGGGGGTAGGATAGGATGTGGGAGGACCACCACTAGGGTAACCTCCAAATCTTGATCAAGTTTTGAATGCTATCAATAATCATATTGGGGTAGTACAGTAGAGGTTACCACCTATCATTCCATAGCTAGAACAATAGGATGTAGAGGGGCATGGGGCCAATGTCAAGGAAAGGAGTAGAAGCCCCCCACCCAAACTTATAAAGGATTAAGGGGAAGCATCAGTACACTAGATCGAGCAACCCCCTGCATTAGTGCGACCACCAGTGAGAGCACCCCAACATATTTGGGATGAGATTAGTGACCTGCTACAACTCAAGCCATCCATATTCACTGGTACCACAGATGGTACACGTGCATAGGCATGGCTACGTATAGAGTTTATAGAGGTGCTTTGGATTGCATACCCATGGGAGTAATCTAAAGGCATGACTAGCCATACACCTATTATGAGAGGATGCCTCCACTTGGTGGTAGTAGGAAGAGACTATAGGGAGAGTAGACATAAAGACAATCACATTGGAGCCCTTTATGGACCATTTTAGAGATAGATATTTGTTAGAGCACTTTATACAGAGGCAAGTTGAGGAGTTTCATTATCTTCAATAGAGGGGTCTCATGGTGGCCCAGTATGAGAGTAGGTTCTTAGAGCTACTTCCTTATCTGGAGTACATGAGAGATGAGAATCTATGCATCCATCAGTTCATTAAGGGCCTTAACTTATCTCTCCAGGGATCAGTGTGGTTGGCATTTCCTACCACTTTCAGAGAGGTAGTTGAGATGGCATTGGTTGTCAAAGATATTGATACTAGACAGGAATCTTGGGATAAGTCCCATAACTAGAACCCCTCCTAGTAACCAGCACAATAGAAACCCTCTTGGAAGGGTAATCAAAATCATTCAGCAGGGTCCTCAAAGGCCCCACAGACATAGTAGAAAGGCTAGCAGGACACTAGATAGAGGTAATCTTAGGTTTATCAGGGTTCTAGGTCCAAACAGTGGCAGAAACAGGGCCCTAGATGTGATTAGAGGCCACAGACATAGTATACTCAACTAGCCAGAACTCAACAATCCTTTAAGGGAGGCTTTAGTGGATCTAGTAGGACCGAGGGTCAGCAACAGTCCAGGCCACAAGGAGTGTAGATTCAAACTCGTGGGCCATGTTATGCTTCTAGTGGTATGAGTCATATTGTGAGAGAGTGTCCACAAGGTCCCATAGTAAGCAGTCAGTGAGGACCCACCTCTAAACCTACAGTAGGTGATATGGGCAGAACCCATAGGGTGTTTGCAATAGTTGATAACTGCCAAGCTGAGCACCAGGCCATAGTGATTGAGGCTATAGGTATGATTAGAGGATATGAGGTTATGATACTATTTAACTTTAGAGCTATAGACTCTTTTACATCTCCATTTGTAGTGGAGCGATGCAAGCTAGTGGCAGCTAGACAAGATGTTGATTGGGAGGTTGAGTTAGCTTTATGGGCTAGGATGTCAGTTGATTCCTTGATCCATGAGTGTCTGATCTAGATAGGAGACATGTTCACCATATTAGACTTTCATATTACCCACTTGGGTTCCTATGATGTAGTCCTTTTCATGGATTGGCTTAGTGCCCATAGCGCCAAGGTGCATTACAAACAAAAGAGGATTGAGTGTGTAGATGATCATGGTACACCTAAGGTTATTTCAAGGGTTTAAAGGCCAATATCTCTTCATCTAATTTCTACCATGCAGCTTAAGTAGTGCATGTAGAAGGGATGCCAGTTGTTTGTTATCACCATTAGTGATAGAGAGGAGCATGTAGGGGAGGAACCTTCTCTCGATGACTACTCGATATTGTAGGAGTTTATAGATGTGTTTCCATTAGAGCTTCCTAGCATGCCACCACCAAGGGTAGTTTATTTCCATATTGATTTGGTGCTAGGAGCTGAACTAGTATCTAGAGCCCCCTATAGGATGACCACACATGAGCTCAATGAGCTTAAGATTCAATTAGAGGAACTTTTGGAGAAGGGGCATATCTAACCTAGTGTATCACCGTGGGGAGCATCGATGATATTTTTTGAGAAGGTCAAATCTCTCAGATTATGCATTGATTATCAGTAGCTAAATAAGGTAACTATCAAGAATCGATACCCATTACCCAGGATTGATGAACTATTTGATCAGTCACATAATGCCTAAGTATTCTCCAAAATAGATTTGAAGTTAGGGTACCATCAGTTGCACATCATGGAAAGTGACATTCAAAAGATTGTATTTCATACAAGATATGGTCACTACGAGTTCACAATGGTAGCTTTTGGTCTCACGAATGCCCCAACTATATTTATGAGCCTCATGAATGGGGTATATTGCACATTCCTAGAAAAGTTTGTAGTAGTGTTCCTAGATGACATATTGGTTTATTCTTGTGATGAGAAGGAACACAAAGATCACCTATGATAGGTATTGCAATGTTTGAGGGAGAATCAACTCTATGGTAGCTTGTCAAAGTTTTCCCTTTCAAATGAGAAATACATTATTTGAGTCATGTGATATTAGGGGATGGGATATCAGTCAACCCATCCAAGATTTGATCCATCATGGATTGGCCAACACCTACAATGTCACCAAGGTTAGAAGTTTTATGGGATTAGTAGGATACTATAGGAAATTTGTGGTAGGTTTCTCTAAGGCAGCTCACCCTATTACCTCTCTTTAGAGAAAGGGATAGAAGTTTGAATGGACAAAAAAGTGTGAGGAGGCATTTCAAAAGTCTAGTGGGACTGTTATGATGAGGTCACAACATCATGGGAGGATGCAATACATATGAGAGCATAATACCCCTATCTTTTTGATGAACTCTAGGAGGAATTTCATGCATGGGGGGGATGATGTGAGGCCTCACCTTGACCCATCATAGCGTAGATATTGTATTTCCATTTTGTTGCCTAGACTAGATATCTTGACATATAGTTTGATACTTAATGGACAATAAATTTTGCTACTTAAACAATGATATTTACCTTGTGGTTTTCCATCAAGATATGTATTAGGACATAGTTGGTATAGTTGATGAATTAATGGATATTCATTCAATACTTTATTATTATGTTAGAAATGAGTTTTAATGTGATTCTAATGCTTAAAGTGATCTTGTTATGGAAGTTAGTAAAGTACATTTCTTGAAGGAAAATGATTAAATGATTATATGTAAATGATAGAAGTAGAGAGTTGATTACGAAATGTGTTATATGTGAATTGTAGAATAACAAATCTATAATGTACTTTTACTTTCATATGTCTTTTATATGGGACTTTTCATTGGACTACTGATGCTTGAGTTTAGTGTGCAAGAAAGGAACCATGGAAACATAATGGGGAAACAAGATATAAACACATGTAAATATGACTCTGCCAAGGTGAATCTTTATAAGATTCATAAACCTCATTGTTATGTGTTTATTTTATAAACGTGAGATGTATGTGTGTAGTATGTATTTCATGTGTAGATTCTGAACATGTCATGTGTGATGTATAGTGAATTTTGTGTGTGTCATTGGACACTTGTACTCATTATGTGAAAATGGCATGTTCTTTGATGATGGATCATGTGGCCACCTTATTCCAATTTAAATACCTTAATTGAGACAATTTGACTTATTGCCTTAAATTAGTAAAGAGAACAAGGTTACCACTATAGGAAATTTGAAATTTGAACTTACCTAGCATTGTGAGGGCCAAAAAGTAGCTCTATGGTAATTTGTGATGAAAATAAACCCTACCCATATTAATAATTTAATTTGAGGGCTAATAATGACCACTAAGGTGCCTAGAAGACCTAGGAGACACCAAAAAAAATGCATCTTATATTGAATCCGAAAATGAGAGTGATATATATAGGCATGGCCAAATTAAAAACTCACTTTGCCACTCTCTATCTTTAGAGACAACTAGGGTTTGGAGGAAGAGGATAAGGAACTCTACTACAAATTTCATTGCTATTTCTTGGAGTGAGGTTGGTATCCATGATCCATGGTGTTCTTCATTTGCATGTAGAGTTGACATGGTGTTCTTCATTCAATAGCAAATTTGGTGTATTGTAGATATGGTTTCTGAATAATGATCTTTTTGTTTGAGTGTTGCATGTGAGAAGTTTATGTGATTTCTTCTTTGAATCTTGTTGTGGTTTCATGTTGTGTGTTTGTGTAATGGGTGAAGAGATGCTTGGGTGAAGGGGCTAGTTGGGCTCACTCATGTAGTTAAGGAACTCTCCCATGTGTGGAGATGATTTTTATGTGTTCAATGGAATATGGAATTCTTGTTTACTTCCATTTTGGGAGGTATAAGGAGGTGTGGGAAGAGGGAAGTCTTTGTAAGCCTCGAAAGGGCATGGTGATAATGAGAATATGTGCATATTTTTGAATCTTAGCTTGGAAATTCTTCTCGTGGAGAGAGCCCACCTTCACCCTATAACTTTATTTAATTGTTGAATCTTAGTGCAAGCCTTGGGTTGGGTTGTCTTGTAATATATTGTATAGAGTTTTTTTATATTGTTGTGATCATGCATGATATGTGAATGTGTAGTATGCAACCATATGTGCCTTGTTTCCCCAAGCTCAGTGGGTGGCCTCCTTGAGGCCTAGGTTGGGAGGTGAGCCTCCATGGTTCTGCATTTTTTCACTTGTGTTGCAAGTAATTGCTTGGAGTCTTGGACATTTGGAAGATGAGAAGTCTTACCCTTGCATAGAAGAAGAGAACATTATTGTATTTGTATTGCAATGGAGCACAACTCCATTTTTTTTGTGTGAATTTATTGTATTGTAGGAATGATGTCATTGAGTTCAAACATATGTCAATAGAGTGATTATGAAATTATCTTGCTTGTAAAGGTCCTTCCATTGTGTATCTTGATATGATGATTCCACCACCCCATTGCTTGCTTGATATTGTGTTGAATGCAAACTTGAGAGGAACATGAAGAATTTGTAAATAGGTTAAATTATGAAATTGAATATCGATAATGTATATTGAATATTTGATGTTCATGAAATTATAATCAGTGGATTTCATTTAAGTTCCATGTTAGTGTATCTTACAAGTAGATTTTGTTGGTAATCTGATAGTTGTTTACATTAGATTTGCTTATTAGAGTAGAAATTATACTACATGGTGCAATGTTAAAATATCATCAACTCAAATCTAAAAAATCATAGAGAATACATGAAAAGAACTAAACAAATAAGTTAAGCTCAAATAAGACTTGTAGATGCATATTCTTTCTAGAAAACATATGAACAAAAACAAATAATGTCTCATCCTATTGCAGTCCATTATAATAATAGAACCTAAATAAAATATTAATATCTTGAAAATTGATGAGTTAGAAGTAAATCATTTCAAAAATCTTCCCCATTAATAATGTCAGAGTTGAGCGAAGAAGTCCTTGATTCATGATATGACCCTATACAAAAAGATGTATACATAAATAAATAAAAGCAAGATAAGAAAGTAAATCATTTATAATCCTAAACTAGCCTAACATAATAAATAAGGAAGTATATATATTATGACCTAGCCCATTCCCTCTACCTAAGCATACCACATTCCATACTATTTAAAATCCAACTCAAAAATAATAATAATAAATAACTAAAGATGATGGGATGCCTAGGCGGCCATACAAGTGGCTGGCCTTGGGAAAATAAACAAGTAATTATACTTAAGTCTGGCATGGGCAGACTTCCTCCCTAGGCACCTAGAATGGGAGATGTTAAATTTAAATTACATAGAAAAGGACAAATCAGCACATCTACCCATGCCTAGGAAAACGTGGGAGTACTTGGGAGAAATCTCAAGAAATTTTAAAACTATTTTCTTGCAACTACCTTGGGAAAAAGTAAGAACCCATGCCCACCTACCTCATGCTAATCCCAAGGCACCAAGTGGGTAATGATTTCATTTTTGTTAAATAACAATATCAATTTTGTGGGGAACCTTCCTTAGTGTCCCATTTAGTTAAGATTTCATGCATGCCCACCTAGGGAGTAAAATTTGGTGGTAGGTAGTGTTTAGGAAAAAACTTACATTTGACTTGGATTTGGAAATTGTAGTGGCACATGGTCCCATGAGTAGGGAATCGACTTGGAAAGGGAGATAAGTAGAATTAATAAACATAAGAGGATTGGACATGAGGGGTAGGGGTTAGAGGTTTTAATAGGACATAGAATTAGATAAGTAGTGGACTTAGGATATTTTGGTTAAAGGGGGTTTTAGTATTATGCTTAGTAAGAGTAGAAGTTGTTTAGTCTAGAATAGTTTAGGAAAATTATTTTAGGAATTGTAATGCATACTGCTTGGATTAATATTTGTTAAGGGTTGCATAGGAAGATGGGTAAATAGGATCAAGCTATAATTTTATCTATTTATTAATTGAGCACTATTGTGTTTGCAGTAGTCTTAATTTAATGTTAAATAATAATGATGTTAGCAATTAAGATAAAAGATGTATATTAAGTATGGAAGACATAGGTGTTTTAAAAATAATAACTATAATAATAATTAAATAATAATAATATTAATATTAATATAATGATAATCCAATATTAATGGAAATAAAATGATTAATTGATAAACCATCTTCTCATTGTATCTTAGGACCTTTTACCCTATATTGACTCAAATAGATTTTTTACTTGTACATCAAAATGTCTCGTATTGGGTGCAAAAAATTAAGAGCTCACAACTATTACACCTTAACATAGTTTTGCATTCAATTACTAGCAACCAAGTAACCACCTCATAGAGAACTTGAAATCTAGTCCTGAGTAAACAAACTTTGTTCCATCACCTTACTTCATCACCTCCCAGTTTAAGGATAAGATATGTGTCTTATCTTTAGTCCTCTCTCCTGATTCGGAAAAAAAAAAAAAAAAAAGGTATTTTTTCCATATATAAATTTTGGGCATGAAATTTTCAATCTTCTCTCTTCTTCCATGTCTTGTTCATCTAAACCTTTACCTTTTTAGCATCATTCTTCTTTTTTCCCTTGTTGGATTTACTGCTTGGTTCTAGTGACCTTATTGGACAATTTCTACTAATATGACCAATCTTCAAACAACTAAAGCATTTATTGTTACCCAGCCATCTACTATAATCACATTTCCAAAATGTGTTCTTATGCAATTCTCCAGAACATTTCCATACTCTTGAAAATAGTGAGAACTATGCCTTGTGTTATGATCCCAAGTGTATATGCCTTGTGTTATGATCCCAAGTGTAAGAGTTTGTATTGCAATTTGCATTGGATTGTTTGTTTTATGACCATTTAGGCTTGGATCTATACTCATATGCTTTTTGTCCATACTTTTTAAAAGTATACTAGTATCCTTCAAATCTTTGAGTGTTCATGGTCCTTGTCTTGCAATCATGTGCTTGATGTCCTTTCTTGTTGCAATTGTAGTAGTTTCCTCTATATTTCTTCTTAGAGCTCTGATTGATAGTTTTACTATTGGAATTACAATTAGGAAAGGTAAACTCCTAAGGGGGGGGTGAATCAATAGTTTAAACTTAGACCCATAAAAAATTTTACCACACATCCATCTCAAACATTTAATAAGTAAACTAAAATATCATGTAAAGCATGTACATCTAAAACATGTAATCAAGTAGACATTCACACATATATGACACTAGATATGATTACCTAGAAACCCTCCAATAAGAAGGTCAAACTGAGGTGGGGATGACACCCACAAATCTTAACTACTATAGTAATAAAGTGTTTTCAATGAAGGTTACAATGTTTTGATCATGAGACATGATCTACCCTATGATAGGTCTACCCTGTTAAAGGATTTCAACACCCTATTAAAAGTGTACCTTGCTAAAGGACTTTAACTCACAATTAACTAACCACCCTATTAAAGGATTTTAATACAGCCTATTAAGACTACTCTATTAAGAGATTTGATTGATTCACCTACTAGAATGATTCAACAATGATCCTATAGTTTGCACTTGGTTTCTTTATGACAAATCACCTCTAAACTATTATCTTCTTGATCCTACTTGAATAAATATCTCTTTGTTGTGTACTCTTCTCTTTCCTTTGTTCTACTCTAATTGATTCTACAATGCAATCTCACTTCATAACTCCTTAGCAACCATGAATGTTCTATTTGCACATGCAAAATTATCTATATTCTCCTTCAATACTCTAGATAGTTTAGTGTTTGTCCTCCTTAAGAAGACTTAGGTGACTTAGGGTTAGGTATGAATCAATGACTATGATTCATCCATTTTGTCACTTAATCCTTCCCATTTTCTGATTGGTTGTATGTACTACATTAGGAATCCATCTTAAGATTCATCCTTATCTCCAAATATTGTAATTCATCCTTAAGTCAACTTTAAAATGGTTTACATAGTTGTTTGTGCCAATAAAAATATATATATTAAAATTATTTCACTTGACATTTGAAGTCTAATGCTCAATATATAATATCTTTTATACTAAGACTTGGCATTTGTATCACTTGGCATACATTGTTTGCTTGGCACTTGAGTGAATCAACACATGAGTGGCTCATCACTCACTATGGACTCGACATGCACTATAATATACATGTTGTGCTCGACATGTTCTACTTGTTTGGCATGAACTAAGTAAATAACTTAAGTGTGTAGACACTCATTTGTCAAAACCAAATTGAGATCAACAATCTCCCCCTTTAACATGAGAGTCAAAAACACTTGAGTATGTAATAATAGCCTTAATCTTATGAGCATAACATATCTATAACTTGGCTTATGTAAAAAACTTCAAAATTTCAAAAAAATTTAACAACTTGTATACCTCAAAATGTGATATCTCCTCCTAGTTCATAGGTCTATTCTATAACCAAAATTTTGAAGTCCTGCTATGTAAATGTGTCTCATTTGATACATTTTGAATTCATATTATTTTTTTCTTGCTCTCCCTTAGCTTAATCTATCTTTTCTCTATCCCTTTTCTTACTTCCCCCTTTCTTCTTTATCTCATCTTAGTCTCTCCCAAAATCTACATCTCCTCCTTTTCTTTCTCTCCCCCTTTTTGATACTTATGTCAATGGGCTATACATGTATAGTGTGTTTGCCCAAAAAATATTTATGGACATTTAGGATTACCTTTAGAGCCACATCCCATTTTTCACATGCTACATCCAAAGAATTGATTTGGATAGCTAGCTTGATAGCAGAGTAGACTAGGCCATCTAATGTTGAAAGATTGGGGTCTTTCTTCATGAGAGTTTCAAGATGACCTAGTTCCTTGTGCAAAATTTCCATGTGGGGGGTCAATTTTGTTTGGATGCTAATTAGTCTTTCCCTTATATTGGCCTCATATACTAATAATTTGGCTAATTGACTTTAGGTTTGTAACAAAGTTCTGAACTGCTTCTCACCTTGAGCTAGATTCATAGGAAACTTTGCACATGATGCATTCATGCTGCTCTCTAGGCTCAAAATGTGACTTTTGGTTTCTTGGGTGAGGACTATTAGATTACATAGTTTAGTGTATAATGAGAAAATGTTCTCAAGTGCCTTCTTCACTTCCTCAACCTTAGTTGCCAATGCAACTTTTTTAGTGCTATGTGACTTGATATCTTTTCATTTATTTTTCTCTAAAATTTCTTTTTTGACCATTCTAATAATTTGGAATTTGTGTCTAGGTATTCCTCACTAACCTTTTCCACCATGTTTGTTAGCTATTCAATCAATGGCTTGGTCTCATCTAGAGTTGGCAGACTAAATGCATCTAAAAATATGTCTTTGATATCCTACAATGTCTGCTTCTTCTTATGCTCCCTTCTAAGAATTTCCTAATGCTTCTTCCATGTTAGGGCTTCCTGAAGTATGCCAATCTATTCTATAGTCATTTTATCATAATCATACTTTGGTAGAACAATTTCTTCATCAAGGTTAACATCTCCATATTGGATCACTTCTTCAGCCTTTGATGAACTTGGGCTTGGCACTAAGATCTATAATGGTGTTGCATCTATGCTCGGCTTCTAAAGAGTATGACTTGAAGGAGTGCTAGATACTGGTAAGGTTACTAGGGCTTGAATTCTTGTTTGCTCCTTTAGCTATGGTGTCAGCTATGTCTCTTAAGTCTTGTCCTTGACTTCCATAATGACTTGTGATGCACCTTGTAATTGTGTTGTAGGTCTAGATAAGTCTATCTGACCTATTTCACTTTGTGTTTATATGGTGCCTTTTTTTTCCACTATGTCCTTTTCAATTATATCAGCCTTTTTAGATGTAGCTTTAGGTGTTTTATCCAAAGGTTATTTATGAGTGACTTGAGGGATGATAGAAGGTGGTTCTTGTGTATTCACTTTTTCCCTTTCAATATCAGTTACTGTCTTCTGCAATTCATCCACATTCAGAAAAATAGGATTATCACAAAGTTTTTCTTGTAATGTGGACTGATCAAGTATCTTCTTGAGATCTTCCTCTATAAGGGGATTTATTTTTTGAGCTATGACATCATAAACATCCTTCACTATGATTGTTTTAGTATTTTCACTTGTTATATGTTGAGGGCTGACACCAGGAAATTGTGTTTCTTGCACACTCTATTCTTCTTGTTGCTCTACTTTAGTTGTTACCTTGTCATCTATGTGCATTTTAGTTCCTCCCTCAACAGTTTCATCATTTTTATCATCCTCTTCATCATCCTTGACCTCTATAGGTTCCTGCTCACCTTCCTTTACTGTAGCAAGCCCATATGTTACTTTCCACATTTTTGTGGACTTCTTAACTACATCTTCAATATTATTTCTTAAAATGCTAAAGGATCTATATTTAGGTACAAACCTAACTACATATTTCTTCATAACCCTAACAATTTGTGCCTTACTGAGATCAGGCATCACTTGTGCAAGAGATGTCTCTCTAATCTATCTCTCCAAGTTCAGACAATAGTGCCATTTTTTATCAACTCTATCATATAAGCTTTTGGGCATTGAGTTGGAAATATATAGTGGGGTAGTCTTGAATTTTTCCATCATGGCATATATAGCCTCCTCGATTTGATTCTTCTCCAATTTACCAAGATTATCAAAGTCTACATGAGAGAATCTTGATAAATTTGCACAATTCTTAACATTTTCACATAGATTCTCTAGATCTGATAGAGAATTGTGACTCCCCACTTTGAATTGGTTGTTGTCATCTAATTCTATTTTCTCCTCATCTAACTTAGCTTGTGCAACATATTTCCTCCTAGGCCTTTTCTGCACTTGACCTCCTTGCTCTACTAGTTTTGTGTTCTCTTTATCCTTTTGTGCGTTCACACATGTACTAGCCCTCATAGTAGGTGTAGTTAGTTTGGGCTGACTTGGCTTGGCTACTTTCTTGGATTTTGTCACTAGTTAGGTCCTAGGCTTTCTTCTTTTTAGATTAATGGGTGTAGGTGCTTCCTTACTTTCTTCTCCATAGGCACCTTCAACAATTTCAGTCTCCTCCTTTGGTTGATCTTCACCCATACCCTAAGTAAGTGCAAGTGGTGCTTGTGTTTGAGAATATTCTTCCTCTTCATCCTCTTCTTCTTCTTCTTCTTCTACCTTCTTGACACCCTCTTCAAATTTTTCTTTTAAATTCTTCACCAATTTATCCTTCTTCTTTATTATAGAAGTAATCTTCAATTCCATAGTGATTTTGGACTTCGCCAACTCATAGTTCCCAAATGCCTTAGCATTTTTATAAATTTCTTCTACAAGTAAAGCAGTAATAGCTATAGAGGCATCATCTACATTTATTTCATATCCAAGTGGCCTCATCCATCTCACCCTTGGTGTTGCTTCTTGGACAATTGTATAGTCAGCATCCACTAGAAAATAGGCATCATCATAATGCTTTTCTACTAGAAATATTGGTATTCTTAATCTCTTCTTCATTGACTGCTTAAATTCCTCAAAGTAACTTTTCATCACAGATTCAAAATTCTCACCCAATTATTCAATGAACTCACTAATTTATATTGCCACTGATCTATTTTTTTTCCTTCCCATGGTTCCAAATGTAGGGAATGTGTTTTGAACATAAAAGAATATGCATATCAAAATCAAACCAAATTTACATTGTGCACTTTTAGTCTTTCTAATAGCTCCTTGGTTCTCAACCAATTGTTGTAATTGTAACTCTAGAAGATCATATGTGTGATCTTTCTTAACAATTTTATAACCCAAATCCATTGCTATACATGGCACACTATTCAATATACTAGATTGGTAAAACTTGTGTGAAATAACCTTTACTACAAACTCTATCAAAGGATCAGTAATGGTGTCAATAGTCATTCTTCTCTTGTTCCATACAGCTCCAGTATTCTTCTCAATCACCTCTTTTTAATCACTCCTAAGTTTCTTGGGGCAATCTAGGGTTGGGTATCCAGTTACCCTATGGACTATCCTTTTAGTTATTTTGATAGGTCCATTATCCATCCATAATGAACTCTCATGAATTCTACTAAGCATTATCCTAATCCATTTGGTCTCGAACACATTCAATAAATCTAGGGCTCATGTCAACCCTTTCTTTGCAAGAATTCTGAATTCTTCTTTCAACACACCATTCTCACATAATCTTTTGTATGCTTCCTTGATCTACATATCACCAATGCTATCAATTTTGTAGTTATAGCATTACCTAACATCTTGTACTATTAAAACATTCAATGGTATCATGGATAGTGCACCAAAGGGGTCTTGCTTGTAAGAAATTTTAGGAATGGCCTAGAATATAGGTTGCTTAACTTCATTACTAGCCAATTGAACATTTAAAACCTCCTTACCCTCTACATTCTTTGAACTAGATGTCATTATGTGAAACTAGGGTTTGTAAAAATATAAATAGCGTAGCTTGGCCCTTGATAAATACCTTGTAAGATATGATGAAATGATGCAGAATCACTACTCAAGTCTTTTGCAATCACTTTGGATAAGTTTTTTGATTGCCTCTTGCTCTTCTTGCTCTTTCTTCATTTCAAAATGATGAAGAATGAGCTGAAAATTAATAAAATACCCTTTAAAACTCTACAATTAATGTTGAGTGCTTACATAGCTATAAGCTCAGCATCAACCAATTTTAGGTTTACTCCCCATCCATTAACATTGCATTCACTCAGCATCAACTAGCTAATTTGTTAGCTCAGAATCTTCTAGCATTTTACTTGGCATACACGGAAAATATTTCATGCTCAACAATAACATGAAAAAATTAAATATTTTTCTTGAATTCCTAACAACATCTTGCATCTTTGATCATTCTAATGTAATCCTTTCAATAATAAATCCTTTGGAACTAGTGTATGACATAACCTTTACATATTAGTCCCATATACTTCTTGATTGCTTAGTTTGATGAGGTGTGATCACCTAACCCATTAGGTAAAGTGATCCCTTTTCCATTTGATGTGCTACAATCATCCTTTTTCTTCCATGTCTTATTCATTTTATTTATGAAATTTTCAACATCTACCTTGCCTTTGCCTTTATCAAACTCACAACTGGGTGGCTTTGATCGTATTGGACAATACCTACTGATGTGACTAGTCTTCAAATAGCTAAAACATGTGGTTTGACTCAACCACCTCTTGTAGTCACTTCTAAAGTGTGTACTAATACAATTCTCAGGAACTTGTCCATATTCTTGACAATAATGAAAACTATATCTTGTATTATAATCCCAATTATAAGATTTGTCATTGTTCCTTACCTTTGTTTTCTCATTTGATGACCGCATGGGTTTGGACCTACACTCAAAAGCTCTATGTCTATATTTTTCACAATTGTAATAGTATCCTTCAAATATTTGTGTGTGCATGGTCTTGGTTTTGCATTCATGTGCCTGATGACCTTGTTTGTTGCACTTATGACAGTGAACCATGCTCTTATGATTGACATTCTAATTTGTAGTTTTACTCCACACGTTAGTAGTATGTCCTTTCTTACCACAATCATAACATGTAGGTTTGGAGTTATTACCTTTTTTTCTCCTTTCTTTAGCACTTTTGGATGATTCTCCTTCTTTAGTAGTTGTGTATCCCAGTCCTGATGTGTCATTGTTAGATCTAGGGGATCTCAATAATTGTTTAAAGTATTCGATGGCTTCAATTGGTTTTTTGAAACTTTCAATAAATTCTTTTTCCCTTTTTAGGTCACTCTACAATTGCTCATTCTACAACCTCAATGTTGTTATCTCAATGTACTTAACATTTAGCTCATAGTCGGCATTTATCATTTGACTTAGTGTATCCAATTGTATGTTGGAAATCTTGGTTAGCTTTGATGATTTCTCTTCCAGTCTATTGCTCAAAATTCTTTTTTATTCTTCAATCATGGCTTTGTCTTCCATATCTTTCTTCTTCTATTTAGTCACCTTAGATAGTAGTATGGCTTCTAATTATTGCTCTAACCTTAGATTTCTAATTTCCTCAACTTGGGCTCTATTATTTTCCATTAGATCTTCAAATACTACATCAAATTCATTGGGGTCTCCATTAGTAAATAGCTTAGTAGTTTCCATATCTCTCTATTGCATGTCATTCTCCTCAATATAAATTTCCTTCCTTCTCTTCAAGGATTTCTTTAGTTCTTCTCTTGCTTCATTCAGTTGATGTAGAATGAATTATATTTAAAGTCCCTCATTCTCAATATTCTTTCCCAACTTGTAGACTTACATTTCCAAGATCTTTCCTCAAAGTCGTAAAACTTCTCTTTCAAAGAACAAGGCTCTAATAACAATTTTTGGAATTACAATTAGGAAAGGTAAACTTATGAGAGGGGGGTTAATTAGTAGTTTAAACTTAGACCCATAAAAACTTTCACCACATATCCATCTCATACATTTAATGAGTAAACTGAAATATCATGTAAAGCATGTACATCTAAAACATGTAATCAAGTAAAAATTCACATGCATATGACACCATAAATGATTACCCAAAAACCCTACAATGAGTATGTAAAACTAGGGTGGGGATGACATCCACAAATCTTCACTACTGTAGTAATAAAGTTTATCCAATGAAGGTTACAATATTTTGATCATTATACATGATCTACCTTGTAAAAGATCTGCCCTATTAAAGGCTTACAAAGACTTTTAGGTCTCACCTTGTTAAAGGATTTCAACACCCTACTAAGTATGCCTTGCTAAAGGACTTTAACTCACAATTAAGTAAGTGCCCTATTAAAGGATTCCAATACAACCTGTTAGGACTATTTTGTTAAGAGATTTGATTGATTCACTTGTTGAATGATTCAACAATAATCCTATAGTTTTCACTTGGTTGCTTGATGAGAGATCACCTCTAAATTGTTTTCTTCTTGATCCTTCTTGATCAAATATATCTTTGTTGTATACTCTTCTCTTTCCTCTATTCTTTTCTAATTGATTCTGCAATGCAATCTCACTTCATAACTCCTTAGCCACCACGAATATTCTATTTTTGCATGCAAACTTCTCTCTATTCTCCTTCAACACTCTAGATAGTTTAGGGTTTTTCCTCCTTAAGAAGACTTAGGTGACTTAGGTTTAGGTATGAATCAACGGCTGTGATTCTGCTTACTCCTTCCTATTTTCTAATTGGTTTCATGTACTACATTGGGAATCCAACTTAAGATTCATCCTTAAGTTAGCTCAAAAGTGGTTTACATAGTTGTTTGTGCCAATACAAACAATTATGTCAAAACTATCTCACTCAGCATATATATCACTCAACATGCACTATTTTCTTAACACTTGAGTGACTTAGCACATGAGTGGTTTAGCACTTGCTATGGACATGACATGCACTACAATATACATGTTGTGCTCAACATGTACTACTTGTTCAACATGAAGTAAGTAAATAACTTAAGTGTGTAGACCCTCATTTGTCAAAACCAATCTAAGATCATCATTTTACTCCTATAGACATTAGGTGTATGACCTATCTTTCCACAATTATGACAAGTGGGTTTTTTATTCTTACCTTTGTTTCTCCTTTGTTCACCACTTCTAGATGATTCTCCTTCTTTAGTAGTGGTGTAACCCAATCTAGTAGCATCATTGATAGGTCTTGTTAATTCTTCAAAATAATTTATAGCTTCAATAGGCTTGTTAAGTTTTTCTCTTTCAGCTCTCAATTCATTCTATTGTAGATCATTTTGTTACTTCAAGGTTATGATCTCAATATCCTTTCCATTCAATTCATGATTAGAAATCAACAATTGATTCATTGTATCCAATTGCATGTTGGTAATCTTTTGTACATTAGATGTATTCTCTTCAAGTATATTAGAAAATACCTTTTTTTATTCTTCAATCATGATTTTTTCATCCTCAACTTTCTTTTTCTTTTCAGTCATCTCACATATTAATATTGATTACATCTCTTGATCTCTTTTGAGATTCCTACCGTCTTCATTTAGGGCTCCATTCTTTTCCATCATATCTATAATTGTTGCATCAAACTCTTTAGAGTTTCCTTTTGCAAATAATCTAGTAGTGTCAATCTCTTTGTATTGTGTGTCATTCTATTGCATGGCCAATTCTTCTCTTTACATTGATGACTATTGCAACACTTCTCTTTCTTCATTTAACTAATATAGGGAAAGTTGTATTTCCTTCTTCTGATTGTCAATGTTCTTTTCTAATAATTAAACTTCCACCTTCAAGATCTTTCCTCTCAACCTATCAAGCTTTCCTTCAAGAGAACCTATGATTTGATACCAATTGTTGGAATTACTTAATAGAATAGTGAATTCTAAGGGGAGAGAGGGGGCATCATCAGCAATTCAAAACTTTAACCAAAATATGATCACCATACATCCATCTCAAAATACAATATGTAACCAAAAATAACTATCCATGCATTCATACATTACATAAAGTAAATACCATTAGACACAAGATATTGGTTACCCAGAAATCCTCCAAAGAGAAGCTAAAAATGGGGTGGGGATTATACTCACAAATATTCACTACTATAGTTGTAAAGTGTACCCAATTATGGTTACAATTGCTTGATCATAATCTATGATCTATCATGTAAGGGATCTTCCCTATCAAAGGCTACAAAGACTAGTAGATCATACCTTGTTAGAGAATTGTAACTCACAATGAAGTAAGCACTTGGTTAAGAGATTTTACAAAATTCTAGTAGAAATTGAAACCTTTAAGGCTACTATGTTAGGAGATTTTCTCTACATCACAGGTTAAAATGATTCAGAACCATAATTCTTCGATTAGCACAGGTCTCACTACTAGATGTCAGATCTTCTCTTTCTTGATGAATACTTGATCCTCCTAATCAGATCTATATCCTCTACTCTCTCTCTACTATATTTTGTTCTCTCTAATTAATTTTTCAATTCATCCCTCTATCTTAATCTCCTTAGTCACCACTAACACCCTCTCTACACTTCGCATTCATCTCCTTCACTTAATCACACATACACTTTATTACATAAACTCTTTTAGGTTTTGCCTCCTTAAGTAGACATTGGTGGACTAGGTTTAGGTTATAATCAATGGCTATGGTTGATCCATATTATCACTTAGAACATCCCATTTTTTGATTAGTTGCATGTCATGCATAATGATTTTCAATATACATTCATCCTTATCTCCTAGAATCATAAAACAATCATTAGGTCAGCCCAAAAATGGTTTACATAGAAGTTTGTGCCAATACAAACACCTATCTAAATACTATTTACTTGGCACTGAAAGACTGTGATGCTCAACACTCACTATATATCTTCAATGCTATAAGTCAACTTTTGAATGGCTCAACATCCATTGTTTACTCGGCACCTAAATCACTCAACATGTATATACTTGCTTGACACTTGAGTGACTTGGTACATAACCTCTTCTTGGCACTAAGTATATTGCTCGGCATGCACTATCTGACAACTTATGCTCATCTTACTCTTTGCACTCGGCTCACACTATAATTCTACTAGAGTATGACTTAAGTGTTTTGTCACTACCTTGTCAAAACTAAAATGAGATCAACAATACATACATATGTATATATATACATATATTTGTGTATGTATATATATCTATATCTATATGTATATATATCTATATGTGTGTGTGTATATGTATATATATGTACATATATGTGTTTGTGTATATATAGATATATTTTTATGTATCTATATATGTATATATATTCATATATGTAAACATACATCTATATACATGGGCATATGCACCGAGTTGTGGTGCCAAAAAGGTGACAACGAAATTTATTTTTCCTATTTTAAACAGCGCGTACGCGCTATAGCGTGCACGCACTATAGCGCGCACGCGCTATAGCGCGTACGCGCTTTCTAAAAAATAAAAAGTATGTATGATGGGCTACAAACCCGCAGCCCATCATTTTCATTACCATTTTCTTTTACTCCTACAGCGAGTAGCGCGTACACGAGTTGAAGACTCAACATTTGCACCACCATTTGCCAAAATGCCTCCTCGTCGACGAAATCCAAGACCACAAGCGCACCCACGACGACACCGTAAGTGATATAAACCTAACTTTGCATTGTTTGATATATTTTTCATATTTTTTTGTAAGTTTTTTATATTCTTTTGTAGGGTTTTTACAAATTTCATTTAGATTTGTTTATTTATTTGAATTTCAATTGATTTTTTATCAAGAAATGTTCATAATCAACCAGAAAATCCACAAGAACATCAAAACCCTCAAGAACCCCAAAACCAAAACCCTCCTCAAGAAGAAGAACAAATTCCACAACCTGAACCAATTGCAAGACCTCCACCAAGCACACAAGAAAATCTAAGAAATGAAATAGAGAGAGGCAAAACTGAATTAGAAGGAATCATTTCTCGGTTGAAAGAATTCGAACAAACCAATCCAATGAGGGCTCAATTGGCATCATCCCTCAAATCCATTAACACTCAGATAGCCTCAGTTAGTGGTCAGTTAGATATTTAGCAAGCTAAGAGGGATGAACAAAAAATATTTTATGCAAATAAATTGTCATATGAAGATGTTAAAAAAAAGGAAATACCAAAAGGTAGTATATGTGCATTTTTAGAAAACTCGGTGAGCAAAATACTGTTAGAGAGGGTACTAAACGATTCCCCATCCATTGGTGCATACATGATGCTATTAGAAATAATTTTTGGGATAGATGGTGGATGGTTTTTGATGCCCCTCCTTGCAACAATCACGAGGTCCCCATGTATTTTTTGAAGAAATTATATTGTGAGTTTGTCCTTGGGGAGATCCCCAATTATTTTGATATGTTAGACTCCCAGGGTAGAGGTGGGGGGTCATCATTTGAGAGGCCCAGAGCATGTCGTGACCCTAATGTAGTTAGGGCACCCGTGGTCCATCCACAGCGTGAGCATGTGATTATTCCTTCAGTTGTGAAGGAACATGTAGAGGCCAGCAATCTAGGGACCATTAATGCTTTAACATAGACCCTCATCCATTCCACAAGCCCATTAGTTGAGGGGGAGCCTTCTATACGTCGTGGTCACATGTGCACTTCATGTGGATCCCTATGCACATTTGGCACTCATGTCGGAGATGGTGCAGATGATGGGCTTGTCACCAATCAGTTCCTAAATGAGGCATTTGGCATTGGCACACAAGTAAATTACTAATTTGATCACATTTCATACGTATAGTGAATGATTAATTAATTAGGATTTATTGACATTGTTCAAAATTTAGGGTCAAAGTGTTCCTGGGCCTAGCAGTGATCCTCTAGGCCCATTTTTTGTCCCTTCGACGAGTCCTAAGGTATGTATCAATTTAATCATTTTAATTAATACATATATTTATTATGTAATCATATTAAGGATTGACCAAAAAAAATATGCATGTGCATCAGTTCTCCATAGGACCCTCAACCTTTACCACAGACGCAGAGTAGAGACATCATATGAGCTTCACACAGGTACAGTTGTTTCATGTTAATTTAATTCATTTGATTATATTTATTCCATGTTTCATGTTAGATATAACGTGTATTGTATGACGTGCAGCTCATGATGTTGGACACACCTCCTCATCTGCGACAGTCTATTGATAGTGGAGTGGCCGCAGCTGTGGCTAGCTCACAGCCACTGACGGAGGTATGAAAGAATTTTCTTCATTTTAGTTGTTGTTTATAATAGTTAATCTCAAATTTTCTAATGTTATTTATAAGTGATTATATTTATTGAATTTTTGTAGGGTCTTGTCACGCTTGATCGTCCACGAGCATTTGAGGTGGACTTACAGAGTGACTATTTGTTGGCGGTAAGAAAATAATTGATTTTGTGAGTACATATATTTGATTTCAACGTATAATAAATATTGATTCATATCCACTTTCTTTTTATTAGTTGGACCTGGAGAAGAGCCTCAACAAGAGGTCAAGCGAGCGTGTCAGGAAGGCCCCATCATCTCCACTGTCTCCCTCCACACGACGGCAGAGGACGTCGAGAGACTTGTTTCCTTCCCCTCGTGGGAAGGAAAAGATGTAGTTGAGATATTTGATACATAAATATAGAGACTTGTTTCCTTCCCCATGTATATATATAGGCATCTGAGAGATATATTCGATACACATTTGATGTACATATGACATTCTATATTTGATATATGACATTATTGGTTAATATATGATATGTTTGTTCATATATGACATTATTGGTTATCATAATATATTATGTGTTTGTTAATGTATATGACATTATTGGTTATCATTTTATATTATATGTTTGTTCATGTATGACATTAAATTAGATATGTTCATGTATGACATTAAATTAGATATGTGCATGTATGAAATTAAATTCAATTGCTAGAGAGTTGCCATTATGTCTACCAACTAGTAGATGTTCTTTTTTGCTTTATTAGTATTTCTCAAAAACTGCAAAGAAGTTGTTTCTGGTAGTATCTACTATAGTCCTACTCAAATATGTTTTCAAAAATACTTAGTATGGCAAAGAAATGTCTATGGAAAGCTTGTCAAATAGGATATTAAAGAACTAAATGTGGATAGTCATTAGTACCCATCAATAAGAACACAGATATCTTTCTCAAGCAAGCCATATGACATTAGCAAGTAATTTATAAATTTCCTTTGCAAATAACTAGAAGATGCTATGAACCTTAATACAGAGTTAATCATGAACTCATTATTCCATCCAAGAAGCATATATCACCCTAAGACAATTAACCGACAGGATAAAAATTAATTCAATTTCAACAAAATTTTGAGTATAACAAGCATCTTAGGGATTCTTACAAGAATTAACACGATGTTCACAAGAGCATTACAAGTTCTTGTAATGCTATTTCACATATTGTAATCATATTTAGTTTTGAATGGCCATTTGTGTTACAAGCATAAATGTTCTTTAAGGTCTTTTAATTCTAGACATGAATTTTATTATGAAACTTTTTTATGACAACCCACTCAATGCATATATTGTTGTTCCAAATTATGCTAATTTGACTTTCATTGGTTGATTTGGGTCTAGACATGACGTTATTCACTACCTTTTTTATATATTATTTTTTTGTAGTGAGGTTCTGGCCTGAATGAATGTCTTAATCATCGAAGTTGTGAACCTTGGTCGAGATCCTTACAAATATATTTTCAAATTGGACCTCAAATAGTATGCTTAGTCACCCCCTGTACACAAATACTGAAATTGTAGTTAATTACAAAATTAATACTGAATTAACACAAGTTTAATTGAGAAGTATTATGTACCTCAATAGGCTAGATTATTATTGACCGAGAAGCTTTATCTTAGAGTAGTTGGTTTCCTAAATCTTTAGCGCAATGACAATCTTATGGAATGTGGAATTAGGTCTGCTAGCTAAGGAACGTTCTTTAAAAGGTAGAGGAAACTCAAGACTCACATGTTTCCAATCAATATAAATGTTTAAATCGCTTCTCTAATTTTTTCTATTTATGATCTTCTTCAAACTTAACTTTCTAAATGCATTGATGGGGAAATAAATATCTTCTAGGAACTAAAGGCTAATCATGTTTAATACTTACAATTCTCTTTTTTTATCTAATAATTTAAAAAAGATTGTACAAGTGTTTTCAAAGAGCAACACTTGTCACTAACATCATAAGAAGGAATATCCAAGGAGTCTTACCACTGATCCCCCACCACCAAATTCAAGAGAAAACAAAATTCCACTACTAAAGAGATAGTAACAATGATCATCCCTAGTCTCTCCCTTATCACAAAATGATTACCATCAAAATTTTCATTTCCAATTGCATCATGTGCGTTGAAGTGATAGTAACATTTTCACTCTCTTACCTAATGTCTCCCATTTTTGAAACTCCTAGGGAAGGGCAAGGCCATCTTCTCAGTACTTCAAAATACAACGAGTTCCATTTTTTCAAATATTGATAATCGTTGACTTAAAGTATAATCGAAGTATTGACAGCCCATAGATATGCCCCATCAAAGATCGCAGCCCTGTGGCATTTAGTGACCCTTAGGGACATTGTGGTTCAGCGTGCCTGAGAATGTTTGAGCACTGAAGGGGATAGGAAGAGGTTGGGGATAGGGTTTACCCAACCACCCAAAGCTAATGGAGCAGACAGTTTGATCCCATGACGAAAGATGAGAGAGATTTGGCAGTTGGCAACTTTGTACTGGCCAACACTACAAGTTTCAGCATCACCCGAAATGGTGTTGTAAAATGAAAACAGAATGTGATCTCCAAAAAGAGAGAGAGGTTATTGTAGTTTTCTGCAACACGGTCCTGTAGGAACTAGAATCGCATCCATACCTCGCACAAGCTCTGAGATATGCCCCGTCAAAGATCGCAGCCCTATGGCATTTAGTGACCCTTGGGGACATTTCGGATTGGCATGCCTGAGAATGTTTGAGCACTAAATGGGATAGGATGAGGTTGGGGATAGGGTTTACCCAGCCACTCGGAGCTAATGGAGCAGACAGTTCGATCCCACGATGAAAGGTGAGAGAGATTTGGCAGTTGGCAACTTTGTACTGGCCCACACTGCAAGTTTCAGCATCACCCGAGATGGCATTGTAAAACAAAAATGAAGTGTGATCTCCAAAAAGTGAGAGAGGTTATTGTAGGTCTCCACAACACGATCCTGTAGGAACTAGAATGGCATCCATACCTCGCACGAGCTCCGAGATATGCCCCATCAAAGATCGCAGCCCTGTGGCATTTAGTGACCCTTAGGGACATTCTGGTTCAGCGTGCCTGAGAAAGTTCGAGCACTGAAGGGGATAGGAAGAGGTTGGGTATAAGGTTTACTCGACCACTCGGAGCTAATGGAGCAGACAGTTTGATCCCACGACGAAAGATGAGAGAGATTTGGTAGTTGGCAACTTTGTACTGGCCAACACTACAAGTTTCAGCATCACCCGAGATGGCATTGTAGAATGAAAATAGAATGTGATCTCCAAAAAGTGAGAGAGGTTATTGTAGGTCTCTGCAACATAGTCCTGTAGGAATTGGAATCTCATCCATATCTTGCACGAGCTCCGAGATATGCCCCGTCAAAGATCGCAGCCCTGTGCCATTTAGTGACCCTTAGGGACATTCTGGTTCGGCGTGCCTGAGAACATTCAAGCATTGAAGGGGAAAAGACAAGGTTGGGGATAGGTTTTACCTGGCCACCTGGAGCTAATGGAGCAAACAGTTTGATCCCATGATGAAAGATGAGAGAGATTTGGCAGTTGGCAACTTTGTACTGGCCAACACTACAAGTTTCAGCATCACACAAGATGGCATTGTAGAATGAAAACGGAATGTGATCTCCAAAAAGTGAGAGAGTTTATTGTAGGTCTCTGCAACACAGTCCTGTAGGAATTGGAATCTCATCCATATCTTGCACGAGCTTCGAGATATGCCCCGTCAAAGATCGTAGCCCTGTGGCATTTAGTGACCCTTAGGGACATTCTAGTTCGGCGTGCCTGAGAACATTCAAGCATTGAAGGGGACAAGACAAGGTTGGGGATAGGTTTTTCCCAATCACCCGGAGCTAATGGAGCAGACAGTTTGATCCCATGACGAAAGATGAGAGAGATTTGGCAGTTGGCAACTTTGTACTGGCCAACACTACAAGTTTTAGCATCACCCGAGATGGTGTTGTAAAATGAAAACAGAATGTGATCTCCAAAAAGAGAGAGAGGTTATTGTAGGTCTCCACAACACGATCCTGTAGGAACTAGAATCGCATCCATACCTCGTACAAGCTCCGAGATATGCCTCGTCAAAGATCGCAGCCCTATGGCATTTAGTGACCCTTGGGGACATTCTGGATTGGCGTGTCTGAGAAAATTCAAGCACTAAAGGGGATAGGATGAGGTTGGGGATAGGGTTTACCTGGCCACTTGGAGCTAACGGATCAAACAATTCGATCCCACGACGAAAGGTGAGAGAGATTTGGTAGTTGGCAACTTTGTACTGGCCCACACTACAAGTTTCACCATCACCCGAGATGGCATTTTAAAACAAAAATGGAGTGTGATCTCCAAAAAGTGAGAGAGGTTATTGTAGGTCTCCGCAACGCGGTCCTGTAGGAACTGGAATCGCATCCATACCTCGCATGAGCTTCAAGATATGCCCCGTCAAATATCGCAGCCCTATGGCATTTAGTGACCCTAAGGGACATTCTGGTTCAATGTGCCTGAGAACGTTCAAGCACTGAAGGGGACAGGAAGAGGTTGGGGATAAGGTTTACCCAGCCACTCGGAGCTAATGGAGGAGACAGTTTGATTCCATGACAAAAGATGAGAGAGATTTGGCAGTTGGCAACTTTGTACTGGCCAACACTACAAGTTTCAGCATCACCCAAGATGGCATTGTAAAATGAAAATAGAATGTGATCTCCAAAAAGTGAGAGAGTTTATTTTAGTTCTCCGCAACACGGTCCTGTAGGAACTAGAATCCCATCCATACCTCGCACGAGCTTCGAGATATGCCCTGTCAAAGATCACAGCCCTATGGCATTTAGTGATCCTTGGGGACATTTCGGATTGGCGTGCCTGAGAACGTTCAAGCATTGAAGGGGATAGGATGAGGTTGGGGATAGGGTTTACCTAGCCACCTGGAGCTAACAGAGTAGATAGTTTGATCCCACGATGAAAGGTGAGAGAGATTTGGCAGTTGGCAACTTTGAACTGGCCCACACTGCAAGTTTCAGCATCACCCGAGATGGCGTTGTAAAACAAAAATGGAGTGTGATCTCCAAAAAGTGAGAGAGGTTATTGTAGGCCTCCGCAACACAGTCCTGTAGGAACTAGAATTGCATCCATACCTCGCATGAGCTTCGAGATATGCCCCGTCAAAGATCGCAGCCCTGTGGCATTTAGTGACCCTTAGGGACATTCTGGTTCAGCGTGCCTGAGAACGTTCGAGCATTGAAGGGGACAGGAAGAGGTTGGGGATAAGGTTTACCCGGCCACCCGGAGCTAATGGAGGAGACAATTTGATTCCACGACGAAAGATGAGAGAGATTTGGCAGTTGGCAACTTTGTACTGGCCAACACTACAAGTTTCAGCATCACCCGAGATGGCGTTGTAAAATGAAAATAGAATGTGATCTCCAAAAAGTGAGAGAGGTTATTGTAGGTCTTCACAACATGGTCCTGTAGGAACTAGAATTGCATCCATACCTCGCACGAGCTCTGAGATATGCCCTGTCAAAGATTGCAGCCCTATGGCATTTAGTGACCCTTGGGGACATTCTGGATTGGCGTGTCTAAGAACGTTCGAGCACTGAAGGGGATAGGACAAGGTTGGGGATAGGGTTTACCCAACCACACAGAGCTAACGGAGTAGACAGTTTGATCCCACGAGGAAAGGTGAGAGAGATTTGGCAGTTGGCAACTTTGTACTAGCCGACATTGCAAGTTTCAGCATCACCTGAGATGGCGTCGTAAAATGAAAACGGAGTGTGATCTCCAAAAAGTGAGAGAGGTTATTGTAGGTCTCCAAAAAGAGTGTTTAAAAATGCAAAAACAGCGGGGGGTCCTTTGTATGGTTTGGGAATTTGACCATTAAAACTAGAAATTGTCCTAGTAGTAAGTGCTGGTAATAGTTTTGAAATTTGATTGTTGAGTGTTGAGAAACCTCAAGTTTGGGATTTTTCTTGTTGGTTTGAGTCTATAATAACCATTTCCATCTGAAAAGTCTAGTGTTGAAACCATTTAAGAAGTATTTGTATAGTTTTCCCTAAAATTTGAGTGCATAAAAAGGGGTATGTGATTGCTCCCAAGGTGGATTTAGTGTTTTCTCCAAAAAAGAGTTGCATTTTATGTTTGAAGTCATCTAATATAACCAAAGTGAAGGTGGTTGAATCATTTTGGGGTTCTAGAGACATTGCAAAGTAAGAGTTCTAGAAAGCCCTAGGGTAAAGGGGCTAGAAAGGAGGGTTTTGTAAAAACCATTGTAAAGTTGATCATGAGACCAAAAAAATAAAAGAATCCTTGCATTTGAGTCGTGTCTTAAGACTTTTTTGGGTCATGGGAATTCCAAAAGTCAAGGGATTGTGAGTTGCTTTGTAAATGGCCTCAAACTAGGCCTAGTTGGCAGACTGAAATAGCCAATTTTGAGTGATATTTTACAAAACAAGTGTATTTGGTTTTGGAGTATATTTTAGAGTGAGGAAAAGGGTATTTTAATCACCCAATAGTTTAGGACTGGCAAGGGCTAGTTGGAACAAGCCTAGAAGAGGCAAAATTGAGAAAGTGTAAGAGATGAGTTGCAAGAAACAACTACTGTAGATGATGCAAATATTGATGAGTTGTAAAGCGAGGGGGAGGAAATCACTATTGAATCCTTCCTAAAAATCAATGGCTTATTAGATGAACCAATTAACACTTTGTTGAGGAGTTATGGACAAAATATGAAGGGACTAGGTACAATTGCACCTAAAAATACCCAACCAAAAAACCTGAACCAGCTAGTGGACTATTATAGCAGATAAAACCTTGAGCATACAACAAACATTGATATTAGATTAAGCTTGCTAATGCAAGATTCACAACTAGATTGGTTGTAGGAGGTTGTCACAAACCTTGGGTAACCAAATACTTGTGGGGATGAAAATGTTTCCCTTTTAATTCCATCCCCACCACATGTTGACCCCAAGGATGTCATCTAATGCTTTGAAAATGGTGGAAACCATGATGAAATAAATAGTTAACAATTTTTTGATACCCAGGCCCAAAATGACTATGATGGAGATGATGATTTTATACGTTACATGCCACTAGATAGAAAACAACATAGTAGTTTACCCAGTAGATTCCTATAGCTACCAAAGAAAAGGATACAAAATTCTAAGGAAAAAGAGAGACTAAGAAGTTATTTGAGGCTAATGCACTTTACATGAAGGAGAAGATCAGGGATAGGAAAGATGGGAGAGAGGAAAAGATTGCAAGAAATGAGATCTTATATGCTATAGAGAGGGGAAAATGAGTTGCGGAGAAGGTTGCACTAAAGGAATAGAAGAGGAAAGAAAGAGAGGATAATCTAAATGTTTGAAAGAGATATAGACCAAATATTGGAGGTGCACCTTCAACAACTATAGAAATTATATTTACAACACTAGTGGAAGGAGATGTAATTGCACTAGCCCTAGAATCAATTAGTATGCCCAACATACCTCTTCTCCCATAGCATAAATCACATTCTAATATGTTCAATGCTCTAATCCCTAGATTAGGAAATATTCTTACTTAATAAGTGTAACCCCAAGCATTGTCACCATAGTTGGCAACAAATGGTGAGAGTCCCAATCAACTAGTGAAAAAAATGACTAAGTTGATGGAGCTGAATCCTACATTACACACATCTCCTAGTAGTGGACAGGAGGATGTTGGGATTGGGAGCATAGCACCTATTCCCTTTCCCAGTTTTATGGACAATTGATGGGAACTCAAGTAGATGGGAGAAATTCAAATTTTTTTGAAGCGATAAAGTTTTGTGATGTATTTAGAATATCTAAGATAGACTTATTTTTTATGTGAACTAAACCATTCTTACATTACTATTTAAATGTATTTGTATTGTTATAATAGTTTGATTGTTGGTCATGGCGTAAAATATGTAAAGTTTAGAAATATAAATAGTTCATCATAGAGATATTATAGAATTAATTTATTTTAAATAATAGAAATAATCATAACAAATAGATAGAAATAAAAAATAATAATTTTATAAAAAAAGTTTTAATTTATTTTAAATAATTAAATAATAGAAACATCGTAGAATTAATAATTCAGTATAATCATAACAAATAGACACTAAACAATCCCAAATTCAAACATACAAAGGTCCAACTAGAATAATGACTTTAAATAACCAAATACCAAAGCCAAACAAAGGAAATGGGACTTTTACCTTAAATGAATAAATTACATGAAGAAGGGTGGCTGGCTATTTGGAAATCTACTTATTTTTCTTCTCTCCCTCCTGTCATCCAAGAGAACATGCAATGAAAGAAAAATATCGTCACAATAAGAAAATATGAAAAATATTGTTCTAGCTTTAAAAAAATTGGAGATATCAAAACATAAAATCTATGATTTAAAATAAATATCATCACTTACGCATCATAACAATACGGTCCACATTATTCATGTGGACAGTCTTGGGGAAGAGGTTGCAAGAATGTATTTGGATCCAGTTGATCACTCTTTCTCTCTCTCCCTCTCTCTGTATTCAATCTAATGAGCCAACTGGATCTGCTCAACATTTTAATGTCTCAAGTATTGCCTCGTGGTCTGACTCGCGAACTCTCCAAAGATTCTTATTATGTGGTTTTCCACCATATTTTATCAAGTGGACATTTGATGCGATAACAAGATTTGAATAATGAAGAATATTCCTCTTTGTTTTCCAATCCTCGAATAACCACAACTTAGGGTTCTTCATAGAATATCGTCTAAGCCATGTGCCGGTTACAACCACTGCACCGACATGGTACTCTAAACCTTCACCATCTATAACCGAGTGATCCAATTTTTGTTTGGCTTGAACACAATGACACAAATAATAATTTGTCCCTTCTTCATTGTCTTCAGGTGCAATAACAGCAAAAACATGGCCTGCAGTGACAAATGTACAAAATGCGGTCATTAATTCAGAAAATACTTGCATAAAAGTTATAAAGTTACATATTTAAATTACAAAGATATATAAATATATATATTACCAGGTTGCACTAGATCAGACAAGCGGTCAAAGTCAATAGACAATTCCATCTGTACCATTTCTAGTGCTTGTGGGGGACGACAGGTGTCAATTGGGTCCAAAACCCGTATATCCCATTTGTTCACCCATTCAATCGACTCACAGTCATCCCAATTTTTCTCTGCACATGATGGACAATAGCATGCCATTTTTCGTGTGTGGATACTCCATGAACCTGCATCAAAGCTTCTAAAAGAGTGCAACTCACTGGATCCTGTTAGTGTGCAGCAATCCTGATATGGTGCAATGTTAGTATTATCTATCAACCAAAAAAATCTACGAACCGTAGACTCACCTTCCTTACCTGGACCCATTGTAGCGTTACACCACTGGACGATGGATTTTGTATCTGTCAATATTGTTCCATCTTTGTACTTTAGTTCTTTATGAGCTAAGGCTCTTTTGATGCATGCGCCTACACCATCGTGCTCTCCCTTTCCATGACTAGCCTCTGTGAAATTCCACACGTATTGAATTCTACACAACTTGTGCATCCTGCTCAACCAATAGAACATCCGTGCATTCTTGAATTGAGATGCACAATTGTCTGACCAAATAATGTGCTGACGATATGTGATGCCCCTATTAGCCAAATCTCCATAAAATAGTTGAAAACAACCATGTACGAACTCCGTAGAATGTGATCGATCATCGCTGATTTAAAAATGGTACTCCCTCAAAATCTTCCTATCATCCTCTGTACTTGTAGGTGAATGCATGAATGTTATGTGAACAAATATGGAAACCTGTTGAGAAGTATAATACTTCGCTTGCACCTCATTTTGTGGTTGTAGTGTGTAGTTCTCTACAAAATCTACAACCGAAACAATGGTATCCAGTGGAAACGTATCCTTGCACAACTTGAATTGCAAATCCAGCCATCGAGCTCTATGGGTATGCCTTGCATACTCGTAAATAATATTTTCACAAAAAATCTTCATGAACTCATACACTGGAATCTTTTCAATGACTAAATCACATCTTTTACCATGTTTCCCATCTTTTAGAGCATATGTCACTATCTTAAATTTTTCATAATCTACTATTTCATTTCCAATTGCATGTGTACTATCCATATGTTGACAAGTTGATAAAAGTTGCAAAGAACCAAAAAATAAGCACGTACCATCCAAGCATGATGTCTTGTAAAATTGTTGGTCGTCCCTTATTTCACATAAAATGTTGGATATGAATTCCCTTGAAGATCTTGGTGGCTCATTTATGTCACAGTCCTGCAAAACAAACTGAGAATGCAAAATTATGCATATATGCCTAAAAACATAAAAATGGTTAGAAAATTCAATATGTATCCTACAAGAACAAGTTGTGCGTGTGTGATTTATCTTCACATAAAAAGGTTTATCCATCTCAAAAAATCTTTGACTTATTCAAATTTGAGGATACATACCAATAAATTTTGCAAAAAATTGTGTCTGAGTTGTGTCCAAAAAATGTTTTGCATGTGGCTCGCGATTTTGGCTACCAATCCTCCTTCTTACAACATCTCTTTGATTAGGGGAAACACGTGTGTTATTTTTCCAAAAATCTTCGATCAATGATTTCAAGGCTTCACTAATTTCTTTATCCTTTCGCGGTAGTCTATCGCTAAATGTCCATAACTCATTTTTTGTTGGATCTTCCAATCTCTCACGCCTTAGCATGGCTCTCCTTAGAGTACCTCTACCAATTTTTAATTTTTTGCTTGTCTTTCTCATGAGTCAAGCTTTCTTCATTTGGCTACTTACTATTGTCGATGTAAGTACTCATCTTGCGATATTACTATCTTTGGTGCGTAATTTAGAACCCACTTTGTCATAAGCATTCACTAGATTCTTTACAATATTTTTTTTCATTTGAATCATCCATCGTTCTTAGCACAAGAATCTTCATGATAGGCCTAAATTTTAAATTCCTCATCATTTCAACAAATAATTGGCATTGACCTGTAATATTTAATTCATCAAAAAATAATCTCCACATACGATTAACTTTTCTTTGACAAGTACGCTTGCTAATCTTGTCAGGCATTGATTTCAAAATGTTACTATCAATATCAATCAAATATTTTGGTCTTCTAAAATGAATTCTAGAAGGTGTTATAATCTCTTCAATTCTCTCAACATTTTGAACATCAACATAAGGTTGAGTGTATTGCGTACCTTGAACCGAAGATGATGTGCCTTGGCAATAAGATGCAAAAGATGGAATATCACCTACTTGATGTGTTGATGTTGTGCCTTCAACATGACATGATGGAGTGTGTATATCGTCGGATCTACAAATTGGTGTCTCTTCAACATGAGAGGACGATATGACTTCAACATTGGAAGATGGTGTAGCGGACGATATGACTCCAACACTAGACGATGGTGTAGCTTCACAATTCAATTGTCTTCTTGAGCGTAACAGTCTCATTCGTTCTCTTTGTCTTTCCAATTCTTCCTCTTTGTTTCTTGGTACCGGTGGTTCTTGATCCTCTTCGAAAGTCAATTCTTCATTATTGCTTTGCAATTTTCTTTGCTCACGTAGAAATTTCATTTTATCTCTTTTAATTGCCAAATCTCTCTCCCTATCTTCATTTGTTTGATTTTTTGGTTTCTTCCTTAGCATGATGATGATTTCTACATGTCAAATTATTCAAACATTTGAATTACTTAAAATGTGTAAATTAAAAATTATTCAAATACATATAAAAATTATAATTATTTGAATGAATACACAATATATATATAAAACCACTTGTCAAATTTCTAACCATTTCAAAATAATATTTCATTGAAACATACAAATTTCAATGAATTCACTATATATTAAACAACATGTCAAATTATAATCAAATTTGTATCTATATATCAACAAACAATATTTAAAATAGATTGCACTAACCTTTTCTATACAAGGAATATTCAAAAAGTCTTCAAATTGTGTATCCAATGATTGAATTTGGTGTTTGTTAGCTTCCAAAAGTGTTTGCCACCTTGAAATAGTGTTTGCTAGCTTGAAATAGTGTTTGCCACTTTGAAAGAATGTTTGTTGTGTTGAAATCCGTGATTTCTGTCAGGATAACAGAGTGCGGAATAGAACAAAAGCAGAGAATGAATGAAATGGGCCCCAAAGTTGCTTTTTGACCATTTTTAGGTGATTTCACATAGTGCGTACGCGCTATAGCGCGTACACACTATATTAGAACACATCACTCTCCACCCTCCCTACTCTCTCTCTCTCCCTACTCTCTCTCTCTTCCTACTATCTCTCCCCTCTCCCATCGCCTACACTCTCTCTCTCTCCCATCTCCCATCCTTTACTCTTTAGATCTCTCACACACACTCCCATCCTCCCTCTCCCACTTCTCACTCTCTCTCTCTCTGCCACCTCCTACTCTCTCTCACACTCTCTCCCATCCCCTACTCTCTCTTACACACACTCCCATCCCCCTCTCTCTCTCCCCTCTCCCATCCCTTACTCTCTAGATCGCTCACATGCATTCCCATCCCTCTCTCTCCTCCTCTCCCACTCCCTCTCCCACCACCTACTATCTCTCTCTCTCTCAAGTTCTCTCTCTCCCTCTCTACTCTCTCTCTCTCTCCCATCCCCTACTCTTACTCTCTCTCTCTCTCTCTCCAATCCCCAACTCTCTCTCACACTCTCTCCCATCCCCTACTCTCTCTGACACTCTCTCTCATCCTTTCACTCTGTCTCTCTCATCTCGTACTCTCTCTCTCTCTCTGTCACCTCCTACTCTCTCTCACACTCTTTCCCATCCTTTCACTCTATCTCTCCCATCTCGTACTCTCTCTTTGCCACCCCCTACTCTCTCTCACACTCTCACACTCTCTCCTATCCCCTACTCTCTCTCTTTCACAGACACACACACACTCACACTCCCATCCCCCCTCTCTCTTCTCTCCCATCCCCTACTCTCTAGATTTGTCACACGCACTCCCATCCCTCTCTCTCCTCCTCTCCCACTCCCTCTCCCAGGTCACCTACTATTTCTCTCTCTTAAGTTATCTCTCTCCCTCTCTACTCTCTCTCTCCCATCCCCTACTCTTACTCTCTCTCTCCCATTCCCAACTCTCTCTCACACTCTCTCCCATCCCCTACTCTCTCTCACACTCTCTCCCATCCTTTCACTCTGTCTCTCCCATCTCGTACTCTCTCTTTGCCACCCCCTACTCTCTCTCACACTCTCACACTCTCTCCTATCCCCTACTCTCTCTCTTTCACAGACACACACACACACTCACACTCCCATCCCCCCTCTCTCTTCTCTCCCTTCCCCTACTCTCTAGATTTGTCACATGCACTCCCATCCCTCTCTCTCCTCCTCTCCCAATCCCTCTCCCAGGTCACCTACTATTTCTCTCTCTCAAGTTCTCTCTCTCCCTCTCTACTCTCTCTCTCCCATCCCCTACTCTTACTCTCTCTCTCTCCCATTCCCAACTCTCTCTCACACTCTCTCCCATCCCCTACTCTCTCTCACACTCTCTCCCATCCTTTCACTCTGTCTCTCCCATCTCGTACTCTCTCTCTCTCTCTGCTGCCCCCTACTCTCTCTCACTCTCTCCCATCCTTTCACTCTATCTCTTCCATCCTTTCACTCTGTCTCTCCCATCTCGTACTTTCTCTCTGCCACCCCCTACTCTCTCTCACACTCTCACACTCTCTCCCATCCCCTACTTTCTCTCTTTCATAGACACACACACTCTTATCCCCCCACTCTCTTCTCTCTCATCCCCTACTCTCTACATCTGTCACGCACACTCCCATCCCCCCTATCTCTCTCCCTCTCCCTCTCCTACCGCCTACTAGATCTCTCTCTCTCAAGTTCTCTCTCTCCCTCTCTACTCTCTCTCTCTCTCCCATCCCATCCCTTACTCTCACTCTCTCTCTCTCTCCCATCCCCTACTCTCTCTCACACTCCCATCCCCTAATCTCACTCTCTCTCTCCCATCCCATACGAGCTCTCTCTACCACTGCCTACTCTCTCTCACACTCTCACACTCTCTCCCATCCCCTACTCTATCTCTCTTACACACATTCTCATTCCCCATCTCTCTCTCTCCCTCTCCCACTCCCTCTCCCCCATCCCCTACTCTCTCTCTCCCCTCTCTCATCCCCTAGTCTCTCTCTTTCATAGACACGCACTCCCATCCCCCCCCTCTCTCTCTCCTCTCCCATCCCCTACCCTCTAGATTTGTCACACACACTCTCATCCCCCCTCTCTCTCCCTCTCCCACTCCCTCTTGCACCACCTACTATCTCTCTCTCTCAAGTACTCTCTTTCCCTCTTTACTTTCTCTCTCCCATCCCCTACTCTCACTCTCTCTCTTCCATCCCCTACTCTCTCTCATACTCTCTCTCTCTCTCTCTCACCCCCATCTTGTACAAGCTCTCTCTACCACCCCCTACTCTCTCTCAAACTCTCACACTCTCTCCCATCCCCTACTCTATCTCTCTTATACACATTCCCATTCCCCCCCCTCTCTCTCTCTCACTCCCTCTCCCATTGCCTACTCTCTCCCATCCCCAACTCTATCTCTCTTACACACTTCCATTCCCCCTCTCCCTCTCCCTCCCACTCCCTCTCCCATCGCCTACTATCTCTCTCTCTCTCTATCCCTCTCTCTCACATCCCCTACTCTCACTCTCTCTCTTTGCCACCCCTACTCTCTCTCACACTCTCTCCCATCCCCTACTTTCTCTCTTACACACACTTCCATCCCCCCTCTCTCTCCCTCTCCCACTCCCTCTACCATTGCCTAATCTCTTTCTCCTCCATCCAGCCTCTCTCTCCCTCTCCCACTCCCTCTGCCATTGCCTACTCTCTTTCTATCCCATCCCCTACTCTCTCTATCTCTCTCTCCCCTCTCTCATTCCCTACTCTCTCTCTTTCACACACACCCATCCCCCCTCTCTCCTCTCCCATCCTCTACTTTTTCTCTCACTCGCTCTCCCTCTCCCACTGCCTACTCTCTCTCTCTCTCTCTCTCTCTCTCTCTCTCTCTCTCTCACTCTCTCCCTCTCTACTCTCTCTACTACCCCCTACCCTCTCTCACATTTTCACACTCTCTCTCTTTCTCTCTTACACACATTTCCATCCCCCCTCTCTCTCTCCCTCTCCCACTTCCTCTCCCATCGCCTACTCTCTCTTCCATCCCCTACTCTCTCTTCCATCCCCTACTCTCTCTCAAGCTACTCTATCTTCCCCCTCTCCCATTCCCTACTCTCTCTCTTTCACACACATGCACTCCCATCCTCCTCTCTCTTGCTCTTCCTCTCCCACTCCGTCTCCCACCACCTACTCTCTCTCTCCCCCATCCCCTACTCTCAATCTCTCTCTCCCAACTTGTACTCTCTCTCACACTTCCTCTCTCTCCTATCCCCTACTTTAAATCTCTCTCCCCCATCCCATACTCTCTCTTTGCCACCTCTACTCTCTCTCTCACACTTCCTCTCTCTTGCATCTTGTACTCTCTTTGCCACCCCTACTCTCTCACATTTCCTCTATCTCCTATCCTATACTCTCTCTGCCACCCCTACTCTTTCTCACTTCCTCTCTCCCCTCTCCCATCCCCTACTTTCTCTCTATCTCTGTCACACACACAAATAGCCATTCCCTCGCCCCACCCCCCCAGCTCTCTCTTGGTTTTGGTTTGCAATTTAGGTCTCAATAGTGTGTGCGCACTATAGCGCATGCGCACTACCTCAAATTCAATAGCATTTTAATAGGGCGTGCGCGCTATAGGGCGCACGCGCTATTCAAAGCTTTGCATTAAAACCAAGCCTAAGGCTTGGTTTTGCCTTGGAGATCCAACCCAAAGGTTTGGAGTTTATAAACGGGTCTGAGACGTGTTTTCCAGCAAACATACAAAAAATGATTGATTTTTCTTGTGTGCTCCCCTTCAAGATTCTTCGTGGTTGGGTATCGATAAGATCAGGTTACATAACATTATAGGTCTCTGTGTTAGCTATCTAACCATATAATTTATTTTTAGTTTGAACTATTTTAAGTCTTTCATCTATAATTTCTTTTGAATGTATGTTCATTTTTTGTCAAAAACCACCATGTACTAATTGGGCTGTAGATTTTAGCTCATTCATCGAATTTTGTAACAACTTAGTTTTTTAGAAACTATACTCCATTCTACACACTTTGAAAAAAAGAAGTTTTGATTTTAGATTAGTTTTCAATCATTTCTAGGGGGAGCACACAGATATTTCACATTTTTGGGATGGGTCTAATTTAAAAATTCATTAAAAAAAAAATACACATTATAAAATTACCCGAAAAATCTGGGATAAACTACATAGTGTTAGGTAACTTTTGACCAGAGCGATTAAAGAATTTCAAAAAAAAAAGTTAAAATTTTAGGGGGGCCACACTTTGTACTATGTTATGTTTTTTTGGAATAAATAGTGCCACTTTCTGTGGCCCCCTTTTTTGACGACCTAAAACTAAACCATTTTGAAAAAAATTTAGTAGTTTAGAAACTAGATTCAAAGGACTATGACTTTTGTTTTTGTCATATCTTAAAATTTTGAGCGTAACTATCTTCAAATTCTTGTTGAAGTCCAGAATTTGCTGATTTCAAGAAAAAGGTGTCCACTTATACCCCCCTTTTGGCACCACAACTTTGTGCACTTACCCACATATGTACACATATATACACATAAGAATCAAAATTTAGAAAAACTTGAAAGGTACATTTGCAGTTAATTTTGAAAGTCAAATTTCTTTATTTTTACAAACTATCACATGCACTTATCTGGCACATAACCCAATCTAAACATGAAAAGAAACTATTTTAAGATAAAATCCTAATCAAACTTTCCCATTGTAATGTACATGATGACCATGAACACAAAAAAATTAACCTAAATAATTCTTTAGACAATCACATAGAATGTTATTCAGAACACAACATGAACTCTTACTATCATAGTGAAGACAATAACCAAAAATGAGGAAAGAAAATATCAAAAATAATCAGCTTTGAAAATAATGAGATAAACTTCAACCAAAATTTAAAAGTTTTTTTTATTAAAATAAAATTAAAAAGGTTCAAAATCCAACCTCAAAATCATGAAGCAATTTGATAAGAGAACAAAATTTCAGCCAAATATCAAGTTTCAAATCACTTTTTATTTTTCTCCTCTCAAAATCCCAAAAAAATCTCCCCCTAATAATAATGGACACCTAAACTAATAATCTCATATATTTTAAAGAAAAATCTAAAACCTAAGGCTTATAATAAAGAAATCCTATAAATAAAACAAACTAAACCCAAAAATTAATTATAAAGATTTACAATGTAGTAATTCTACTTTAATTGACTTACTTAAATAAACTTTATAATTATAATAATAAATTAAGTGCTTTTAAATCACATAATTATTATTTTAGTTGTATTAATAGTTTTAGCACCTTTAGTGAATATCAAAGTTCTCTTAATTTGATTAGGAAAAATGAAAAGTATTATTATTTAATGAATAATTAGTTAACTCTCTTAACTCAATCGTGCATAATAAAAGAGTTCTTAATTTAAAATCATTCTTTTGCTTAAGTTTTAAATGCAAACTTTTTCATTTGGAGCTGATTTTCTATTATTATTTTTAATTAGTATGCATGCAATATGTATAAATTATAACTTAATTATAATTAACATATTCAACACAATACATATGTAAAATGCTAGTTAAATTAATAGTTTTAGCATACTGTAATATGAAACCTAGTATTTAATATCAATTTATATTATTTATGCTATTTGTTTAAGTTTTGATTTAATAACTAATTAAATCTATTATTTTCATAATTGCAATTTTTAACTAAGTCCTTTTAATTAAACAAAGTTATTTAATTAATCTCTAATAATTAAATATCCTAATATTTTATATTATAATATTTATAAGATATAATTATTTTAATATCATAATTAATCTTAATAAATTTATATCACTAAGCAATTACACAACAAAACCCACATGACTGCAACATAAGACAACTCAAAGTGACCATCATACTCAAAGGAAGGTTTGACATATTCATGTCACCTTAATGAATTTGTACAAGTAGTCAATCAGATATGTTTCTACTATTTTGGGATAAATGATGGCATAGGATGGAATTTGGACATGTCTTTTTATCTACCATTTCTTATCATTGAGATATTTTAAAAGTGCACATTCATGCTCATAATTCAAGGAATTTGAAGTTCAATACCTACAATCTACATAAAATATGAGAATATATAAACATGTGTAATTATAATATAGATATTCATGAGGGTGAGTACATTGTGTAGATCACACAAGAAAGTGAATATGACTTTGTCCCTCAACTACATCAGACACATCAACCAAAAAATATAGAAAAGACATGTCAACCATACACATGCAAGTATGAGGTAAGTAACCATAAATATAAAGCACCAACCTATGAAAAATAAATTTTAAGGTGGTCATACTCATCTGACTAATATAATATAATCAAATACATCAAGTCATAACAATCACGAAAGCAACATCAAGTTACACTAAAGATCTAACACATATATGAAAAGTGATATAAAAGTATTTAAATTCATAAATCCAAATAGTGGTCGACATGAGTCCCTATAGGTAAATTATTTTTGAATTAATTTACATGAAGAGATTTCAATGAGTAAATTATGGAAGAATCTTGGTAAGGTGCATCAAGACAAATATTTGGTTAGTAAAAATTTCTTAAGGAATATATTTTGTTCCATGGGAATGGAAGAGTGTAGATGAATTACAAACCAACTAGAAGAACTGAATATATTTGTGCCCTAAATATTATTTTGGAAGTCTTATTGGGAAACAAGATATTGAGAGGGGGGGCTAAATCATGATCTATAAAAAAATTTACTTTTAAAACAATATCTCAATATGATTTTATTCACTCCTAATCCATTTCATATCTTAGATATCATACCATATAATCATAAAATTATAATGCTGAAATGAAATCTATCTAAGAATAACATCCATGAAAACATAAACTTATAAAACAAAGATTTTGGTAACTCAGAAACACTTCAAGATGAAGGTAAAACTGGAGTGAGGATGAAACCCACAAATCTTTACTATTGAAATAAAAATATTTGGGCCTATAGGGCTACAATTTGATCACTTCTAATGATCTACCATCTGAGGGGTCTTCTCTATTAAAAGATTTATAAGATTATTAGGTCTTACCTTGATTAAATGATTTTACACTTACAATGAAGTAAGGAATCTATTAGGAGATTTAACTAAGCTCTATTAAAACCATTATGTTAAGAGATTTTTCCTTATTTATCTATTAGAATATCTCTATACCTAATCCTTCAATTTTCTCTTAAATTTGTTTATGGGTCTCCTCTCTTCAATGTCTCTAACTAATCTCCTTATTTTATATGCTCTATTATGTTCTTCACTTTTAGGTTTCTCTATCTGATCTCCTATCTAACTTAGCCTCCTTGCTATGTACTTATCTTAATCTCAAAATTTTCTTGTCACCCATAATGATTTTAGGGTTATATCCTTTCTTAAATAGATAATCATAGAAAGTTCTAGATCTTAATCAATGATCCACATTTCATCCTTTTTTTGTTTTACCCTTTTAGTTTTATAATTAGTTAATCTACTTTTCTTGGTATTAATATCTTCTAAAAAAATGTGTATTCTTCCCCTTAACTATCTCTACAATCTTTAAATGCCACATAGACATTTACTAAAAATGGTTTACATGAGTGATTGTACCATTACAACTCATATGTAAAAATTGTTGTACTTGGCAATTGAATGTTCTAATTCTTAGTCATAACTAACATTCATGTTGGCACTCAACTTCTAGAAGCTCGACCTTCTCTAGATGGCTCGATCGCAGTGATGACCAACCAACACTGCCTAGAGAATGACTAAGTGTTGGACACTAATAGGTAACTTGGGCTTCGAGATCAACAATCTCCCCCTTTGACATTATTAGAAAAAATGGTTTTTCAAGACTTAGCTATTCATACAAAATCAAAAAAATGTAGCTCTCCCCTTGAGACTGTGATTCAGTCTTCAAAATATTATATTTTCTATATAGTATATGCATTTTTATAAACTCTAACTCATTTGATAGTGTTATTTCTTATCTTCTAAGTTTTTCTCACAAGGAAATCATTTCCCTTACTAAATGATTTATGTCTCCCCTTTGTGGCTAGAAATGAAATGATTCCCCATTACTTTTGTATGAGGATAATATTTTCCCCTTGTTTTTGACACTTATGGCTTGAGATTTTAAGGGTTCAACTTGTATTTTTCCAAAAATGTTGAATGACTTAACAAAATTGCTTCAAGTCCTTTATTCCATCATGTTCTCCTTGTTTCCATGACTTGAATTTTGATTTCTAGCTAAATAGCTAGATCAATTAGGCTCTCTATAGTTGAAAGATGTGGATCTCTCCTTATTAAGTCCTAAG
This sequence comes from Cupressus sempervirens, assembly GCA_028749045.1. Lineage (NCBI taxonomy): Eukaryota > Viridiplantae > Streptophyta > Pinopsida > Cupressales > Cupressaceae > Cupressus > Cupressus sempervirens. The sequence continues at coordinate 590,828,498 of CM053787.1, forward strand.
CCTCTGATAATTCCTTTTGAGTTATCACCAAATGGGGTAGTATCATGAATTGAATTGAAATTAATAAACTCCAAATTTAACTATCTCTAGCCATCAACTTTTATAATCTTTACTATTCAAATGTCAATTTATTATAAGATTATGAGCTTGAACTTATGTTCTTGCTCAAAGAAAGTGTACAAGGCTTCATGTATGTCTATATCAATTCAATAGAATATTTATTCTCCAATGTGAAGAACTCAACATCATAAATTTTCATAAACAAAGAATGAATTACCATCATAATTCCTTCTGACTGAGTGGTAAGGTTAGAAAGCTCAACTTGCCTAATTGCAAGTTCTGTTGAGATTTCTTCAAAACTTTTTTGTTTGTACATTATCAACTGTATGCATTAGTTGATCCAAAATTTGATGCTTCTTATTAAAATCATGAATCTCAAAAGCATCAACAAAAATATCATTGATATTATGTAATACCTATTTCTTCTTATGTTTTCCTCTTAATTATTCTTGTTTTGTCTTTTGACTCAATAAAGTTTTCAATTATTTCATCTATTCTAGAGTCAAGTTATTCAGGTCATACATAGGGAGTGTAATGACCTCATCTAAACTCATTATCTTCTTTGGTGTAACATCTTTATGTGCCACTATTTGGGATCAAGGGGTACTATCAGTAGGTAGTGATATATATAGTTATTTTCCCTTGGCACTCAGTTCAGATGTTTGTTTGGCTCCTACTAAGTTTATCTAACCTATTATACATATGTAAGAGTTAATGTTCCTATTGGCATGGAACTTGGTAGCTGTATAAGAGCTTGAATCGTGTTCTTGGAATTTCTCTTTCTCATCTAGTTCATTTCCCTCTTTTACCTCTTTCTCATATGTTTTATCATCTATGACATGAGTGAATTGTGGGAACACAATTATTGCCTTACCCTATTGCTTGGCACTCATCTTAGAAGACTAGTTATGACTGATGTAACTTGAAGAGCATCATTTTTTACACTTTTAATCTATAGATAATCTTGTATTTGTAGCAAGATAGGATTGATGCATGATAGAGGGATATTTGAGGCATTTGATGTAGCATTTTTTAAATAGTCCTTAGTTTATATAATTTAATTCTATGAATATGAATTATGAATATCCTTAATGGTGACAACATCTTTTTGTACACACCCTTCTACCAATTTCCTAATCTCTTCTACTAGTTTTGCAACTTCTTCTTTGTTTTTCTCTTCTAGCTCAACTATATGTCTACCTTCTTCCTCTTCTTCTTCTTCAACTAATGGAACAAGAAATCCAAATGATTTTTTCCATATAAGGATGTTCTCTTTCTCAACTTAATGAGATTTATTCTTCAAAATTTTCTAAGTGCTCTCTTTAGGTATAAATTTCTTTATCAAATCTTATAGGGCTATTGACATATGTGTCTTTCCTAGATCAAATATTTTGTGTGCTAAGTTGGTCTCTCTTATTTATCTTTCAGTGGTGACTGCCTACTTCCACTTAACATCTAATTTATAATATAAATCTTTAGGAATTCCTTATCCTAATTCTATAGGTGTTCATATAAACTTTATCATCATGTCCATCATAGCTTTTTCAAGCCACTTGATCATCATTATTTAAAGAATCACAGTTAATTTTCCTAAATGCTTCTATACTAGTTGATTCTCTAATCTTCTCACATACCTGAGCAAAAGTCAATAGAAGTTGTCTAGGTATAATCAAAAGTTTTCTTAGATTGTTGGACTTGGTTTCTTCATCATCTTCCTCCTCGTCAATTGTCATGACTAATTTTCTCCTCAACCTCTTAGGTTGGCTTTTCCTTGGTGATTTGGTTGGCTTCCTCTTTGTTGGGATTTCTTTTTCTTTTCTAGCTAGAGATAGGGTGTCCTTTGATCTTGTGATTACTCTCCTCTTTGGCTCTAGCTCTAGTAGTTCTTGGAATGAGTATATGTGAAATAAGATACTAAGAGAGGGGGGTGAAACAGAATCTTAAACTTTTCCACTTTAAAACCAACCACATAAATCCACACCTAATTCATCTCGTAGATCACCTATCATTAAAATTGTAATGTTGAAACATAAATGAAATGAAACAGAATCTTAAACTTTTCCACTTTAAAACCAACCACATAAATCCACACCTAATTCATCTCGTAGATCACCTATCATTAAAATTGTAATGTTGAAACATAAATGAAATACATCGCATCCATAAAAAGTTCAAAAAATGAAAATGATTTGGTTACCTAGTTACACTTTAAGGTGAAGGTAAAACTTGGGTGGGATAAAACCCACAAATATTCACTATTGCAACAATAAATTTAACCTCTCAAAGTTGCAATGTTTGATCATAAAATAGGATCTATCCTATGAGGGGTCTGCTCTAATAAAATATTACGAGACTATTAGGTCTCACCTTGTTAAAAGATTTTATACTCACAATGAAGTGAGCAATATTTTAGGAGGTTTACGTAGATCTGCTAAGACCACTCTATTAAGAGATTTACCCTATCTCAATTAACAATAACTAATTCAATACCTGACCCTTAGTTTTCTCTATAAGCTAATATTGGGTCTCCTCTTTATTTTATCTATGATCTAATCTCCTAATCTAATAACTCTATTTTGTCCTTCACTACTCTAATTTCTCTATCTTCTCTACTTTCAAACTTTATCTTCACTCCTTCACTTGTGCATAAAAATACTTGCCATTCTCTCTACCTCCTTTATATGATTCTAGGGTTAGAATCCTCCTTAAATAGATGTTATGTGAAACTTATAGATCTTGATTAACAACTTACACTTCATTATATTTTTCCATTTCTATCCCATTTTCGCATTGGTTTAATTACATGTCTTGGAATTATTACCTTTGCAATGATGCATGATCAACTCCTTAGCTGGCTCTACAAATATTAAATATCATAGAAAATTCAGCCAAAATAGTTTGCATATATGTTTATACCATTACAAACTTATATGGAAAAATTGAACTACTTGACACTTGAATGCTCTGACACTCAGTAATGTTTACTTCTCTATTTTGTCACTCAGCTTATATAATCCTATTTTCTCTTCACTTAGTAACTTATCAACATGCTCGATCTCAACTATATTGCATGGTCACTACTAAATACTCAACAATCACTATCCTTCTTGGTATAAGCATTGTATTCTTGGCCTTTACTAGATAACTCAGTCATAATGATGACCTTGTAATCTTTCCTAGTAAATGACTAAGTGTTTGAACACTAATCAAAAACATAGACTTAGAGATCAAGAATCTCCCCCTTTGATCTTAGTGCCAAAAACACTTTTTCATGAATAAAATAATCATTTTGGTCAAAAATGAGTACTCCCCTTGAGACCATAATTTGACTTTATAAAATTTGATCTTTGATCTGCACATTGCTTCTAATTATCTTATTCTTCCATATCCCCTTTTTATTTCATATCCCCCTTATTTTTGTCATTGATGGAACTTGGGGCTATTGGGGCTAATTGATACTTATCAAAAAAAAATTATGACTTGCCATAATACTGGCATAGCCTTTATTCCATCATTCATGTACTTGTTTCAAAATTTGAAACTAAATCTCTAGCTCGACAGCTAGATCAATGAATTCTTAAATATGTGAGAAATGTGTCTTTCTTCAAAATTTATTGGCCAAGATATTCAACCTTATAAGTAATCTATATATGTGGCAATAACTAAATTTAAATTGGTGTTAACTTATGCCTGGTCTCTATATCTCTAGCCATGATCTTGACTAACCTCTTAATTTTGACTAAATGTCAATTCACTACAAAAGGATGACCTTGAACTTGTGTTCTTTCCTAATGTAATAACATTCTCTCTAATGTATGGATGTAATAGCTCTAATGAGCATGTAGTATCTATTGTAAGAAATCATTATCACACAATTTCAAATATAAAGAATTGATGGTTTTCAAAAAAAATTCTAGCTTGGTGATTGATGTAGAAAGCTTAGCTTGTCTATGTACAAATTCTTATGAGACTTTCTATAGCACTTTATGTTCCATTCTTCTTTTAGACCTCTATAATAATTTTTCATTAGCCTATATGTCTTATGTCTAAATCATATCAACTAAATGTATTAGCTGATTCAAAATTATATGTTGGTTGTTTAAATATGTGATCTCAAATGCATCTGTAAAAATATCTTTGATAGTATGAAGTACATGTCTTCTATTGTACTCTCTTCTCAGATAATCTTTCTTTTCCTTATGGCTCAACAAGCTTTGTAGCTCTTGCATCTTCTCTAGTGTAAGATTATTCAAATCATACATAGGTAATGTAATTACCTCATTAAGGCTCACTAACTCATCATCTTCCTCTCCTAAATGAGTCACATCCTAAGATCATGAGGGTGTATCACATGGTAGTGATAATTGCCATCATTTCCATTTTTCACTCGATCTCAATGTTGACTAATGAATTTGTGTAGAAATTACCTATTTCATAGGTCTCACAATCATAGGTTCTATAGCCTTTGCACTTGTAAATTGAATAAGATCTTGAGTAGCCTCTTGCTCTTTCTATTTTACTTTATCCTCTACTAATTTAGTGTATGAGTCTCTATTAAAATTTGCCTCGTTTTTAAAAATTGGCATATAAGTTAATGGTGTATATACAATTAAAGCCTTAACAAGTTGCTCAATACTTGTATCCACTGTAACTAATGTGACATTTTATATCATCTTATTTTCAATATTTGGATAATCAAATATCTACAACAAAATTGGGTTAGTACAAAGTTTTCTTGAATCTTTCATGAAGCCTTAAATTTCAATTTCTATCAATATATTTGAATTAGGTGGAGTGGTTTCAGTTTCATCTTCAATTGTGATAGTCTCTTTCTATTCACACTAAATAAAAAGTTGTTGAATCTCCTTAGTCAACTTGTCCATTTCTTGTTTGTATTCATCCCCAAATTCTATAGAATATCGGCTTTCCCTCACTTCCACAAATGGAATAAGAAATCCAAATGCTTCTTTCCATATCTGAATACTATCTTGCTTAACTTCATGAGCTTTATTTTTCAAAATTTTATATGCTCTATCCATTGGCATAAAATTCTTGAAAAACTCTTTAAAGGCTATAGACATGTGAGTCTTACTTAAATATAGCATAGCTTGTGCCAGTGTTGTCTCTCTTATTTTCTTCTTAGTGGACAATGTCCATTGCCACTTAGCATCTACTCTCTCATAGAATCCCACTAGAAATCTAGTTCACAATTCCAAGGGTATGCACTTCAATTTAACCATCATGTCTATCATTGTACCTTCAAGTTTAACCTGATCATCATTGTTCAAAGCATCATACCGAATGTCTTTAAATCTAAAAATACTTTCTGATTCTACCAATTTTGCACATACTTGATCCATATTCGTTGGAGGGAGTCACTTCACTATTTGAAGTTCTCTAGGTTTGTTAGACTTAGTCTTTTCATCCTCTTTCTCCTCTTATGAAATGATCAGTTTTCTCTTTAGTTTTTCTTGTATTTAAGTTGTTTTTTAATTCTTCGATGGACTTCTTGTTAATAGCTTGTTGGGGGTTGTGTTATGCTCTCACTGGTGATGATAACCTTTCCCTTTTGCCTATGAGGTGTCAACATTTCTTTCATGTCCTTGTTTAGGTTGGCCTGCACCTTAGGTTCTATAATAATAACCTTTTTCTACTTGGTGACCTTTGGTTTCACAAAAACAAGTTATTTTCCCTTACCTTCATCAGCCTCTGGAGGTTTTCCTAACCCTTCTCCTTGTTCTTTATTACCACCTTTGGAAACCTTTCTCTTTCTTTCCTTCCCTTCTTTGGGTGCATCAGATTCAATAGTCAACTCAGCAATTACAATCTCGTATGTGCCAAATTGCTTTGCACTAGCATCTATGTCCTCTCCCAAAAGTGCAATAATAATTGTAGTTACCTCATCTATATTTACTTCATAGGTCATTGGCCTTAGCATTGCTACCCTTAGCAAAATTCTTTGTGCATACAAAGAATATGTATCCATAATGATACATACTTCTATATCATTTTAAAATGGAAGCACTTCCATGTTAAGAGTGTTTATCCCTCTGAGTAAGTCATCTTGTGTTATGTCAAGTGCCTTGAATAGGTCTTTGTGTGTATCTAGCTATTTTCCAAATGTTCTTCTTCTCTCTCTCTCTCTCTATTTCTAGCCTCTTTCTAACAACTTTCTCTATGAAACTAACTTTGACTTTTTTGGTCAAGGACAACCTGAAGGGTTAAGGTCAACCTTAACCCTAACCTAGATCAAGGAAGATCTCAACTCTGACCTAGGGCAAGGTCAACCTCATCCTTAATACCAGGTCCAATTTTTAATTTCTTAGAGTTTCAAGATACCAGGCTTCAAAAAGTTTCATTTTCCTTCTTCTAGGTCAATTGTTTTAGGTTTCATGATGGTAGACTCTTCAATTGCATTTAATCTAGGTTCATTTCTAGGGTTTAAGGTTAATTTGGATTTATTTCTCCCATATCAACATTCTGTAAGATTTTTTCCCTAGATCTCTATATAAGGAAGCCTTCTTCTCTCATTTGATTGATCTACTTTTTATGAGGAAGCATCCACTTTCTATGAGTAAATCTACTATTTGTCAAGTATTCAAGTGTTCAAGCATTCAAGTTTTCCATTGAAGATCAAGGATTCAAGAATTCAAGCCTTTGAAGGGGTTTGGTTCAAGCATTCAAGATTCATCATTCAAAACTCTAGATCTATCCATCATGGTGATATGATCTTCCTTCAAGGTTCTTTGTTCATCTTCTAGATCTATTCATTCTTCTCTCAATGTGGATTCCAAGAATACAATCATGGAGGTTTTTATTTACATTTTATAATGTTATGTTCAAGGTTTATTATCAATATACTTGTTTATATTTCAAATACAATTACATATCTATTCAATATTATTGCTTTGTTAGATTTACTTCTACTACTTGCTAGCATTCTCTATTTCAATTCCATTATTAATTTTTTTCTTGCAAATACAGAAGTGGAACAATAAATTAAAGTACAGATTTAGATACCCTTTTTGTCAAACTTACAAGATCCATGAATAGAAATTTCATCAAGCCAGTCCAAGTCAAGGTCAACTTTTCAGGGTACAATTGTGTCCCTCTATCTGGGTCAAGGTTGACCTACCTTCAAAAGGACAAAATTTTTTATGGTTTTCTCTATCTCGACATTTATAGTCAAAAACAAATTGTAGAAATCGCTGAAACTATACACAAATATTAGTAATTAGTATTTTCCAAATTTATCCTACTTGAAGGTGAGTATTTCTCTTCTATTTATTCAATATTTCGTGTACTTACCTTCCATAGCAAGATGATAGGATCTATTTCTTTCTTCATATTCTTCATTGCTTGATCCAATTGTACATTGATCACTTCCTTGTGGTTAATCAATTTGGACCATTCCCTTTGGGAATTTGGGTTGAGGATAGATTATATTTTCTTCCTATTCATTTTGGTGAACCCAACACACTTACCCCTATCTTTAGTGGAATTAGGAGCCCTATTTTATTTTTCGGTGTTAAATTTCAAAAATACAAAAAGTATATATATTTAATAAAATACAAAAAAAAAATTGCATTTCATTTACTATGAATTTTATTAAGATGCTTTGGTGTGTGGTTGTTTTCCTTATTACCCTTCTTTTGGCATCTCTTTACCATAATTATGATTTTTATGAGACTATCCTTCACTTTATTATGTTCATGATATTTCATTTTATTCTCACTTATGCTTTTGTGAATTTGACTAGTACTAGTCTTCCTACATTCAAAACTTTCATTAAAGATTCATGTGGCAAAATTATTGTTCTTTTTTATTATGTGAAGGATTTGGTAGATGATACACCATCTCCTAATCTTCCTAATCTTAATCCTATTATTCCTAATCTAATGCCTAATTTTCCATCTGTTAATCCTCATTCTTCCTATACTTATGATGGAATTCAAGCTATAGTTTAGGATACATATATGGAAGAAATTTTTGATTTACCTTCTCCTCTAATTCATGATGATATTAAAGGAAGGGTAAAGACACTTCTTCAAACCCTATTATTGCACCTTATACAACCTTTACTTATGATCATAATAAACAATCACCTCTTATAGAAGATTTACATGATATGTACACTACATGATTTAATATGATAACCAAACAAGGTTATAAAGTTTACGGATTTGAGTTAATGAGCATGGTATTAAGTATCTAGTTCATATACCCTCTAAGCCATATTTTCATGGTGTTGATTTTTTTAAATCTCAAGTTAAGAAAAGTGATGTTAATCATTGTCCTCCTCTTCATAAACTTCTTCCTACACTTACTTTGGATAACTTTGATATTCGTCAAGAGGTGGCTAAACAAGTCTATGTTGAATTAATGAGTTCCAAAAAAGAAATCTTTAAACCTATACAAAAAGATGCCTTATCCAAGTACAAATGTTGGAGTAAAGTCCCCTATGTATACCCAAGATGTGTGTACTTGTAGGTACACAAATTATTCACCAACCATACAACCTAGGACTCTAGTATCTAATTCCCAATACCCACTTTCTATAGACTAGATCAAATTCAAAGTCTAAGACACCTCCTTGAGGTATAACAAGACACAAACTTAAGCCAAATGTTTCAAGGATGAAATAGGGCTTCCTTTAACCTTAGAAGTAGTTCCCCAATATTTTTCATACACAAGTTCCACAATATTTCCTTAGGAAATCAAATTTTACACCTAAAAATCCAAATAGAGATACAAGGAGAAAATAAGGATTTGTGAAGGCAACCTTCTTGGAACTCCACCACAGAAAGCTTTAAACACCTTTAGACACTCTAATTCTTTATTCAACAACAATGCCAAGTTAGGACTCTTGAACAATTTCCCAAAGTATCTTTTCCAAAGTAATTCTATGAAATTAAATATATTTTCCAACCAAACCTATTGGAATTCTATAGGGACATGCCAAAACATCTAAGTCCATGTTCCTATGATTCTATTCCAACCCTAGGCCAAGCTATATCTCAAAAACTAAAACTGGATAGTAACATTTAGATGTATTTCGGAAGAGTTTAGTGATTTCTCCCAAAATTGCCTACCTTCTATCCTAAGACCCAAATATTATTAAATTACATCCTCTCCCCCTTCTTTCAACTTATTCTTATCATTTTCCCATGGTGGAGTCTCTAGCAAAGAGAATTATCTCTCAAACCCTAGTTAGGGTCTCCATTTGACCAACAAGCAATCAAAATTCATTTTCTCCTAACCAAAATGACTTGGAAACCCTAAACCACTTGAATATCTTCATAAGAAAATTCTTCAACTTTTCTAATCCTTCATAGTTTCATGTGAATCCTTGCAATTCGATACAAGTAGTTTCTCATGCAATTTTGATAGGAAAATAGCAAAAAAAAATTTATTTGTTACAATGATTACAATAGATTCTCATCTTATGTCTTGAGAAAGGTTTATCAACCTTATTTATGCCATTCCAAAATAGTTACAAGTGATAAAGCTGGTTGTGAATGTTGGGATTCAAAAGTTGCATTATGCATCATTGACAACTGTTTGCAAAGGTTGTCAAATGTCTCTAATCTCCACTAAACTTTAATCCTAGACTCTACCTAGGACCCAAACAAGGTTTTGATCAATAATCAACCATTATTTAACTTTCTAGACTACCTTATCTTATTTCTACCTAGAAATTTCTCACAAAATGACTAATGTAGATAATTGGGTTTATAACACACCTAATGTCTCCTTGCCTTACAACTTGGACATTATTTAAAGGATTGGATTCTAGATCCAATTAATACCCTAACACTTTTCCTTTGATACTTCTGATTCTCTTGCAATGGTAGGTATTCAAATTTGGAAGTGCTCCTGCATCATACTCTTGTGGTGTACTGGTCTCAAGTCCTCTTGAGATAAGCTCTAACAAAATTAGGCCATGTTTCTATATCTCTTGTTCATCCATCCATATAGACTCTTCCTCAGGACATCCCTACCACTAAACAAAATAGTTATTGTATGAATTCTTCCTTTTTTGTTTCATGACTTTGGTGTCCAAGATTTTGTCAAATTTTCTTGGTTCATGGGCTGGTATCCCTGCAACATCTTCTTCCAATTCTTCAAGCTACACTTTAGACCCTTCATTCACATCACCTTTATATGGGGTTATGTCACAAATATTAAATATGGGAGAGATACTAAGGTGTGAGGGAAACTCTATTTCATAAGCATTCATTCCATGCTTCTTTAATATCTGACAAGGTCCTACTTTCTGCATGAGTAGTTTTGTATGCTTTCCCTTTGGTAACCTCTCCTTCTTAGATTTTGGCCATGCACTATCTGAAAAGAACTCATCCCTATGCTCTTGTTGAATTAATCACTAAATGAAAACACTACATTTGGTAGGAATAACTCCCACTTATCTCCATACTACTTTTTCAAGCATCTAAGTAGGTTTCTAAGAGACTTGTTGACCACTCATGTCTACTTATCTATTTATGGATGGTAGGAAGAGATAAAAATTATTATTTTTCCCAATTTCTTCCACAAGGTCCTCCAAAAGTAACCAATAAATTTCACATCTCTGTCTAATAGTATGGTTAAAGGTAAACCATGAATCTTGACAATATCCTTAAAGAATAAACTTGCATTTGTTGATGCATCATTTGTTTTTTTACAAGGGATGAAGTGGGCCATTTTATTAAATTTGTCCAATACAACATATATGATATCATTTCCCTTCAGCGATCTAGGCAATCCAATCACAAAGTCCATGTTGCAACTCTCCCAAGGCCTTGTAGGAAAAGGCAAAGGTTGGTATAGTCCTGTATTTGTGGATGTACCCTTGGCCCTCTAACAGATTGTACATATTTCCATAATCTTTCTCACTTCAGTCTAAAGTCTTGGCCAATAGTAGAACATTCCCACCTACTCCAAGGTCTTGTCCAATCCAAAATGTCCCCCCATTATTCCTACATCATTTTCCCTAATGATGTTCTCCCACATTGAATATTGTGGAATGAAAAGTTGATGTTCCTTGAATAGGAACCCATTTTAAATCAAGTGGTTAGTATATTCAGTGTGATACTCCTCAAAAAAGCTAGAGCACACCTTATAGATGTCTTTAAAATCATTATCATCTTTATGCATACCTTTCAAAGCATTGATCCATACACTTTGGAGTTGGATTTCTTGCACAACTACATTCCTCCTACTTAGTGCATCTACCATCTTATTGGCAAATCCCTTTTTGTGTTTTATTGACAAGGTATAGGATTGAATGGATTATACCCATTTCATGTGCTTGTAGCTTAGTTTCTCCTAGCTATTCAAGAAACTTAAGGCTTGGTTGTCTATGAAAACAAAAAATTCTTTTGGAAGAGGTAGTGCCTCCATTTCTTCAATGACTAGACTAAGGCATATAGTTCCAAGTCATAAGAGGAGTATTTCTTGTTAGCTTTATTCAATTTCTTGCTGAAAAAGGCTATTGGACTCCCTTCTTGATTCTAGATAGCCCTATAGCCAAGTTAGAAGCATCATATTCAATAGTAAAGATTTTCTAAAAAATAGGGTACACTAGAATAGGTTTCTCCATTACCCTATTCTTCAGCCTTTGGAAGGCCTCGTTTACATTCTTTTCCCACACAAATTTACACTTCTTCCCAACTTTGATAGTATAAGGATAGTACACAACTGACTTGAATCATGGTCCTAAGGGAAGGCCAACTCAAGATGGCTTCCACCTTCTCAGGATCCATTTTTATTACCTTCAAAGATTACAAACCCCAAATAAATAAGTTTTCCCTGCATAAAAACACACTTGGCCAAGTTTATAAAAAGCTTCTCTTCATGCAATCTCTTCAACACCAAGTTAAGATGTTTTAAATATTCCTCCTTACTCCTATTAAAAATAAGAATTTCATGAAGGTATACTATGACAAATTTTCCAAGGAATGAATTAAGCACCTCATTCATGAGTCTTGTGAATGTTCTTGGAGCATTTGACAAGCCAAAATGCATCACCCTCCATTCATACAAGCCCTCATTGGTTTTAAATATAGTTTTTAATTCATCACCATCCCCAATCCTTATTTGGTGATAGCCACTTTTTAATTCTATCTTGGAATAGTACCTTTCTCCCCCTAGTTGTTCCAATCAGTCTTCTATCCTAGGCATAGGGAACCTATACCTAATGGAGATTCTATTTATTTCTCTAGAATCAGTGCACAATCTCCATGTGCCTTCTTTCTTACATTCTAATAGGGCAAGTACTGCACAAGGACTAAGGCTTTTTTAGATCAATCATTTATCTAGGAGCTCTTGTATTTGTCTTTCCATCTCCTAATTCTACTCTAGGGTTAGTTTATATGCTACTTTATTAGGTAATGTTGCTCCTAGCATCAGATCTATGTTATGGCTTATATCCCTAATTAGGGGCAACTCACTTGGAAATTCCTTGGTGACAATGTCCTTATACTAGTCCAATAGGTCTTCAATCTCCTTAGGTCCTACATATATCAAGGGCTTCACTTTGTTCATAACCTTCTTAAGTCTATCATCCTTAGGAAAATTGACTAGAGCATATCACGGAGCCTTTTCCTGCTACACAACTTTTAGAAATTCTTTTCCATCTAAAAACAAAAATTTTGGATCATTTCTCTCTTTTGTAGAATCTAGTAAGGGTAAGAGAGTTACCTTTCACCTCTATGGTTGATGGAATTGTCCTGACTAGTCTCCCCATAGTCTACAAGCTTGTCCTCTACCACCACTTGTTCTTATTCCTTTATTGCCAAAATCTCTCAAATTTCTTCCTTTCCCTCCTTGGTCTTGTTTCATCTTAATCTTCTCCTCCACTTTTAATGAAATTTCAAATCATTTCTAGACTATGTTAGGGGAACATAGACTTAGTTTTTCTTGGATATTAATCCTCTTCCCTTTCATATACCAAGCAAGTTTGACACGCTTTGGTCCCACCAATTTTGACTTCATAGTGATTTTATGGAACTCCTTAGTGTAACTAGAGACATTCATCTCCTTTTGTCTTAGACTCTACCTCTTTTTATGAAGTAGAATCTCATAGTCCTCAAGCACATAGGCTTCCTTTATCAAGGTCACCATCTTCAACCATATGTTGATCTAGTTTTTGTCCATCTTCACCCTCTTTGCTTGAGTAAGATTCCACCAAGTTAAGGGAGATTCCTTCAACTTGGATTTTACTATTTTCACCTTCAGATGCTCTGGTATCTCCTCATAGTCAAAGAAACTAGTGAGTGCATCAATTCAATCCATTACTTCTTATAGATCCATCTTCCCACTATAGATAAGAATATCAAGTTTAGTATCCATGGTCCTTCTCTCCATGGATTTTAAAGTCTTTAGGAATAACCCCTATTCTGTAAGGATCTCTTCTTATTCCTCATGCCAAGGGATTTCCTCATCACTCTGCTCCTTCTCATTCTTAGAGGTACCACTAAATGCTTTCTTGACTTCTCCTTTTAGTTTTTCCATCTCTCTTTTCATTTGCTTCCTTTTAGCATTCAACTTTTTCACCACCCTAAGTAGTTTAGCATTTGTCAGTCTATTAGGAAGTTCATTTTCATTTTCTTCTCCACCCTCTAACATGGTTGCAAATTTTCTTTCTCTAAAGAACTATCAAGTTTCTCAAATACCACTTGGAGTAGAGTCCCCTATGTATACCCAAGATGTGCATATTTGTAGGTGCAAAAATTATTCACCAACCATACAACCTAGGACTCCACTATGTGATTCTCAATACCCACTTTCTCTAGACTAGATCAAATTCAAAGTCTAAGACACCTCCTTGAAATAAACTTAAGCCAAAGATTTTAGGGATGAAATACAGCTTCCTTCAACCTTAGATGCAATTTCCCAATATTTTCATACACAAGTTCCACAATATTTTCTTAGGAAGTCAAATTACACACCTAAAACTTCAAATAGGGCTACAAGGAGAAAATACGGATTTGTAAAGGAAACCTTCTTGGAAATCCACCATATAAATATTTAAACACCATAACACACTCCAATCCTTTATTCAACAACCCCTTCCAATTTAGGACTCTTTAACAATTTCCCAACTCAAGTTGTTTGCAAAATTCTCCTAGGCCTAATAGGACTCATTAGGTCTCTTTTACAAAGAAAGCCTATGAAATTAAACACATATTCAAATGAAACCTATTTTAATACTTCATGTACATGCCAAAACATCTAAGTCCAAGTTCTTATGATTCTATTCCACCCCTGGGCCAATTTGTGTCTCAAAAACCCTAAAACTAGACAGTTACATTTAGATGCCTGTCCAAAGGGTTTAATGATTTCTCAAAACATCTCTTGCCTCCTATCCTAAGATCCAAATATTCTTAAATTTCATCATCTCCCCCTTCTTTCCACTGAGGCTTATCTTTTTCCCATGGTGGACTCTCTAGGAAAGATAATTTTTCTCTCAAACCCTAGTTAGGGCCTCCCTATGACTAGCAAGTATTCAAAATTCATTTTCTCCTAACTAGAATGACTTGGAAACCTAAAACCACTTTAAAAACCTTCATAGTAAAGTTCTTCAACTTTTCCAATCCTTCATATTTTCATGCGAATCTATACAAATAGTTTCTCTGGCAGTTTTGATGGGAAAATAACAATTTTTTATTGATTTGTTGCAATAATTACAATAAATTCTTCTCTTATATCTTGAGAAAGGATTCTCAAACTTATTTATGCCATTTCCAAATAGTTCCAACTGATAAAGGTGGTTTTGAATTTTGGGATTCAAAAGTTGCATTTTTGCACAAAAGTTGCATTATGCAACATTGATAACTTTGACAACTTTTTGCAAAAGTTGTCAAATGTCTCTAATCTCTACTAAAATTTAACCCTAGACTCTACATAAGACCCTAAGAAGTTTTTTATCAATAATCAACCATTATTTAACCTTCTATACTACCTTATCTTATTTCTACCAAGAAATTTCCCATAAAATGACTAATTTAGACAATTAGGTTTATAACACACCTAGTGTCTCTTGGACATTATTTCTAGAATTAGATTCTAGATCCAATTACTACCCTAACTACTTTCCTTTGATATTTTTGATGTGCTTAAAAAGGTAGGTATTGGAAGTTGGAAGTTCTCTTGCACCGAATGTCCTTTTCATTATCGTAATATGCACTTGTTGATTGTAGACATTTCAAATTGTATGTTCATGAATGAGCTTCGTTAGGAATTATATCTCACTCTCATGAAATTTTACAATTTCATCATAATTTTGATATAGGGGATTTCTCTCCTTCTGATATAATATAGATCTCTTCTCCTCTTGTCTCTAGATTGGGAGGCAAGAGGTGTATTTTCATCCAGTCTCCTAAGATCCATTAGGCCTTTTATTTTTCTTAATTGGTATTCTCTCTTCCTATTTTCTATTATGCTTTGTTCAAAATATCTTTTCTTAGACATTTATTTTGCAAAGGTATCCTTTGTCTTCCTCCCTATGGAGCAAGGTTCTTATTTCTTTATCTTTATCTAGGGAACTCCTTTCCTTAGCTTAGTGGCATATGTTTATATTATAATATTATTTCTTCATACAGACTGATGTTTTCACTATGGATAATCTTTTTATATAAGGGTTTTTTGTCCAAGGTCATCACCTCTTCTCTATTTTGCAAATTATGATTCTTTATAAACTCTTACTCTTTCTTTGGTGTTAGAGTTTTTTTCCTCAATCCAAAGATTCATCTTCCTCTTCTTTATAGGAGGCTTGATTATTCAATCTTTGTTCCCATTTGATTTATCTTTGAAGGATGATATTTTATCCAAAAGCACTCCTCTATGTTAGGGGTGTTGTTAATAAGATCTCTTTCTTTTAGGATCCTTTTTCCATAAGTGACATATTCTTTTTAAAATTATCTATGATCTTGGATGTAGGGGTCAATATCCCTCGCTAAGAATATGGTATAAATTGTTACTAAATAGGATATCTCCTTGCCTTGTGAAGTAGGTATCCTCTTCTTCTTCCTTACCATGTCTTGTAGATAGCCATGATAAGAAGGTGGGCATATATAGCGTCTCCCTTGTGCTATAGTTTTTTATTTATATGCTAAATCATCTAAATGTAATGTGCATAAGTTGTTAAATCTTGGAGAGACATGCATTACTAAATCCTCTAAAGAGATATGCATTTTTTAATTTTTCAATATGCTAAATCTTCTAAAGATAACACACATTTCATATTCATAGTGATACAAGAAGATGGATCTATGGGTGTTCTAGAAGCAAACAAAAGATGCATTACAATTGTAAGAATAGTTTATAGGTGAACTATCCAGTTTGCTCACCTTTTGGGCTCTCCCTCTCTCTTGGTGATTCACGGTAAGGTGGGCATCTTACTAGGCGAGGTAATCACTTTTTCTTTTCTTTATTTTTGTTTTCATGTTAGTAGGAATAGATCATGAAGCTATGTTATTTATAGTATTTCTCTTGTCTTTCTTATATAATCACTTATGTTTTTATGATAGCTTTCCAAATACGATATTAATATGAGAAATATTTCTTACCAAGGTTTCTTGTGTTAGTTGATTTTGTTTTGTACTAACCCTTTCTTTTATGTTGTTTTATTTTCGTTTGTTTTTGCACAATCATGCATGTATTTTGGGTTAGAATCCTTAGCCTAGGGGCTTTTTTCTTTACCTAAGTGTTATTTTATCTCATTATGAATCCACTTGGATCTCTTCTTTCTTATACTTTAGGTCAAGAACTTGCATACAGTGCACACTCTTGCTAAAGTGGGGGCTAAATGTATCATCTTAAAATGGAAGCACTTCCATGTTTAGAGTTTTAAGCCCTTTGAGTAAGTGGTTTTGGGTCATTTCAAGTTCCTAGAATAGGTATTTGCATTGATCTAGTTGTTTTCCCCTATTTTTCTTCTCTCTCTATTTCCAGCCTCTTTTTGACAACTTTCTCTTTGAAACTGATGACTTTGACTTTTTGGGTCAAGGATGAACTGAAGTGTCAAGGTCAAACTTGATCTTGACCTAGGTAAAGTATTACCTCAACTTTGACATAGGGCAATTTCAACCTCATCCCTGACCCTAGGCCCAATTTTTAATTTCTGGGAGTTTTGAAATATCAAGCTTTGGAAAGTTTCATTTTCTTGGTTCTAGGTTAGTTGTTTTGGGTTTTGGAACTGTAGACTCTTAAATTACATTTAATCTAAGTCCATTTCTTAGTTTTAAGGTTAATTTGGATTTGATGCTCCCATTTTGGCTTTCTCTAGAAGTTTGAGCCCTAGATCTCTATATAAGGAAGCCTTCTTCTCTCATTTGATTGATCTACTTTTTATGAGGAAGCATCCACTTTCTATGAGTGACTCTACTATCCATCAAGCATTCAAGTGTTCAAGAATTCAATTTTTCCATTGAAGATCAAGGATTCAAGAATTCAAGCCTTTGAAGGGACTTCGTTCAAGCATTCAAGATTCATCATTCAAAACCCTAGATCTATACTCATGGTGGTGTGATCTTCTTTCAAGGTCCTTTGTTCATCTTGTAGATCTATTCATTCTTCTCTTAAGGTTGATTCCAAGCATACAATTATGGAGGTTTTTAATTACATTTGCTAATTTTATGTTCAAGATTTCATATCAATATACTTATTTACATTTCAAACATAATTGCATATCTATTGAGTATTATAGCTTCATTGTTAGATTCACTTCTACTACATGCTAGCATTCTTTATTTTAATTCCATTATTAAGGTTAATTCCAAAGTGGGATTTGACCAAGGCAAACAACTCATTTAAATAAAAAAATCATTTTTCTAGTAGATACAGGTGTGGAACAATGAATTAAAGTGCAAGTTTGGATACCTTTTGTCGAACTTGCGGGATCCATGAAATTTTTTTTTGTCAAAGTAGTCTAGGTCAAGGTAGACTTTTCGAATACAATTGTGCCCCTCTATCTAGATCAAGGTCAACCTACCTTCAAAAGGACAAAATTTTTAGGTTTTTATCTATCTTGACATTTCTAGTCTGGAACAGGTTGCAAAAATCACTAAAACTATACACAGACTTAAGAAATCAACATTTTATAGATTTATCCTACTTGGAGGTGAGTATTTTCCCTCTATTTATTCAAGATTTTATGTACTAGCCTTCCATATAAAGATTAAAAAAAATATTTCTTTCTTCATATTCTTCATTGCTTGATCCATTTGTGCATTGATCATTTCCTTGTGGTTAATCAATTTGGATCATTCCTTTTGGGAATTTGGGTTGAGGATAGGTCTATTGGAAATATAAGAGGAGTAATTGAGAGGAGAGGATTGAATCATTTACTACTAAAATAAATTCCAGATCCCTTAGATGTCAATATAGAAATATAAATTAAAAATTGAATACTACAAAATTAACTGAATTAGCTCAGTAAATGCTTAACATATAACCTTTTAGATGTTGTCTGTTATTACCATTACATTACATAATAGAAAATAACATGAACACATTTGACAATAGAATTTAACGTGGAAACCCAATTTGGAAAAAAACACCAATTGCAACTAGTTATTATTTTCACTCTTTTGAAGTGAGCCCCATTAGGAGCCATCCCTATTAAAGGTTACAAAACACATTGTTACGTGTGACCCTCTTAGAGGATTTAATCACCCTATTAGGAGTTGCAACTAGTTATTGTTTTCGTTCTTTTAAAGTGATCTCTATTAGGAGCCATCCCTATTAAAGGTTACAAAACACACTATTAGGTGGGACCCTCTTAGAGGATTTAATCACCCTATTAGGAGTTGCCTTGTTAGAGGTCTTGAGACAATTCAATAGAACTACCACCTTGTTAGAGAATTTACAAATAGTTGTTAAGCCAACTCTGTTAATAGATTTAGATCATTGCTACAATGGTTAGATAGTAACAATGGGATGACCTAATTTGAATGCAACTAATTTTCTAATTACAAATCTCTATTCTAGCTTGTACTTGATCGTTCCTGATCAAATATAGCTTTACTACTCAAGAAGGATATTTTTCTTATCCTTCAAATTTGCTTCTTCTCATCACTAAATATTCAATAACATCTTCATGCCTTACACTCTTTGAAATTACAACTTGATGTTATACTTATATATTCCACTTTGTCAAGTTGGCTCAAATACAATTTAGAATAATTAATATTCATCACCATAGTCAGTTGGAATCAATTAGATAAATCAATTTAGCTTAATATGTCAAAATAATAAAATCCTTTGTTAGCCCACCCAACTCGATAGAAACTAACTCAGAAATGATTTCCTTTGTTAACCAGCAAAAGCTCGGTTAACACTACAAACTTGCAAAAATATTTTGGCAATCGAGTGAGCTTGGTTAGTACTGGTTCTATCCAACTTTCCTTCATTAACTAAGTGAGCTCAATTAACACTCACTTTCTGCATCATTTCCTTTGACATCTGAGTGAACTCAGTAGACATTACATTCTAAACTAGGCAAACGCAAGAGTGCTCGGTAGACATAGAAAAGTGTCTTCACTACCTGAGTGAGCTTAGGATTTTATAACTAATAATGGTTATGACATTTGTGTAACATCAAAGACAATACACAATTAATCAATTGTATCCAACAATCTTCCTCTTTGGCATTGATGAAAAGACAACATGTCATAGCATAATGAAATTTTTGATTTAGACTTGTGAACTCCCTCTATCAATATGAGCTCTTCCTTTCACTAAATTCTATCTCTGTTTGCAACAACTACTACCAAGTTCATTCAAAAATTTCTCCTTTTTTTAGATAACTTCTTCTTTGGATAACTTCTCCCTCTTTGGTTCCTTACTTTATTTTGGTTCCAAAAAAAATTCAAAGATATGACAGTAAACTTGTCCCTCTTTAACAACACATGCCAAAGACAATAATTCTATAAATACTAATGTACCTTAAGTACTAATTCATTTGCAATATACCCTTTGCTAATCCTGCACCTACAGATTTATCTTTAATAGGTTCTGGTTGATGCATCACTAAACTTCATTTAGTGAATTTTGGATAGGGGAATGACCACTAGCTTACCTCTTAAATACTAATGCATCCTTAGGTAATGGCTTGGTGAATATGTCTACAATCTGTTCTTTTGTATTCATATATTCCAATCTGAGTTCTTTATCCTACACTAATTCTATTAAGAAGTGATATTTTATAGCAATGTGCTTTGTTTTGGAATGCGTTACTGGATTCTTTGATATGTTTTTTATTAAGGAAAACAAGATTTAATAGGGCCCTAAAACCCCTACAAAAAGAGGAACATTCATAAAAGATCACTTAAAAAAACAACAATAACTAAAACCAAACAAAAGAAATAACTCCCTAGAAAAAGACAAGAACCAATGAAAGCTAGGGAGAAAGGAAAAAAAGCTAGGCCACCTAAAAAAAGACAAGGTGCTCATGAAATCTCTCTTAACATTTCGGCTGCAAAAATTTTGAGTTTGAAAAGTCTACCAGTTGCCTCCCTCATCTCTGAATGCTCTTTATCAAGATTCAGAGTACCCTTCTTCCTCATGTTGGATCTTGTGTGCTTCCTAGAGCAATCCTTTGGGGTTTTTCCCTTAGTGTTGTGGGAGATCAGATCATCATCCTTGTTGGCTCTCTCATCTTCCACATTACGGTTAAGAATTTTGAGGTTTTCATTGGTTTCCTTAAGAATATTGATTGCATTGATATTATCACAATATATGACTACTAGATCTTTGATCTCTACCTTCATTCCTTCCAATAGTTGTTTGAACCAAACAATGTTAGAGACATCAACTATTGCTGCTACATATTATGCCTCTACTGTGGATTCTTTCTTGTCCAAGATACTAGCCTTTTACCAAGAAAGAATGCTCCACCACTAGTGTTTTTTCTGTCATCAATACTTTTTGCCCAATCAGCATTAACAAATACTTTTAGGTCCAAATTACCTTTGATTTTATACCATAAACCATAGTCTTTAGTACCTTTCAGATATCTCATGATTCTCTTGATTTCCATCATGTGATTTTCCTTGGGATTTTCTGAGAATCTTGCCACTATTCCAACTACTAGAGCAATAGTAGGTCTTGTGTGTACTACATACTGTAATTTTCCAATCATTGATCTATATGTGGTCCAATTTACTTCTTTGCAATCATCATTTTTGGAGAGCTTATGTCTAGTAGACATAGGGGTTCCTACTGGTCTTGAATCTTCCATTCCAAATTTCTTCAATATCTCCTTGATATACTTAGATTGAGTGTTGTAGATACCATTTTATTTCTATTGTATCTACAATCCAACAAAGAATTTTATCTCACAAAACATGGACATCTCAAATTCTTTACTCATTTCTTCTTAAAATGCTTTGCACAAATCATCATTTCCTATAAATAGGGTATCATCAACAACTATTTCTACCAACACAATCTTCTTATCTAGTCCTTCCTTGATATTTAGACTACTATTATCATTTATTCTTTAAAAACCAATCTATACCAAGTAATTATGAATTCTTTCACACCAAGCTCTAGGAGCTTGCTTAAGACCATATAATACTTTGTGTAACATACAAACCATGTCTCTTTTTCCAAGATCTAAAAAACCTTTTGGTTTTTCAATGTAAACTTCTTCATCAAGAATTCCATTCAAAAATGCAGATTTGACATCCATTTGATATACTTTAAATACTCTATGTGTTGCATATGCTAGTAAGGTTCTAACACCTTCTATTCTTGTGATAAGAGCAAAAGTCTCACCATAGTCAATACCTTCTTCTTGAGAATAACCTTTGCACACCAATCTTGCTTCATTTCCTGAAACTTTTCCATCTTCATTTGGCTTATTTTTTAATACCCACTTTGTACCAATTATATTTTTATCCTTGGTTCTAGGAACAAGAGTCCAAGTTTTGTTATTTTCTATCTGTTCTATTTCTTCATTCATTTCTTCATTCCAACTTTCATTTTCCAAAGCATCCTTAACACTTCTAGGTTTAAATTCAGCAAGTAAACATGTACCTTTCAATTTTCCTCTTGTCATTGTTCCATCTGATTTGTCTCCAATGATCTAATTAGGTGTATAATGCCTTCTAACATATCTTTCTAATATAAGCTCTTTGGCCTATGAATGAATTCTAGCATCTTCATCCTGAATTTTAGTTTCAAGCTTAGGTCCTTCTATCTATGACTCAAGTCCATCAAGCCTTGTTTGAACTAGATCGGTAGCCTCTAAAATTGACTTAGGTCCTTCAGAGTATAGCTTGGGTTGCATTGTCTACAACGCGGTAACTATTGGGGTTTCTGGGGACTCAAGAGATGAACCTTCTTTTCTCTTAGATAGATTTGGTAGGGTATTAGGTTTATAGTAGATAAATCTTATCTAATCTTCTGGCTCCTTGTTGCTTTCTTCTTCACTGTTTTTTGCGAGCTCATCAATTCTAACATGTGCACTTTCTATAATTTTATGAGTAGACAAATTCAAACATCTATATGCTTTACTTCTACAAGGATATCCTAGAAATATGTCTTCAAGACCTTTTACATCAAATTTTCCTTTTATAGATTCTTTCAATATATAACATTTTCTTCCAAATAATTTCAAGTAACTTGCATAAGGTTTGTAGCCACACCATAGTTGATAAGGTGTTTTGTTTGAATCTTTCTTCAACGATACTTTGTTCAAGGTATGAACTGTAGTGTTGATAGCTTCCTTCTAGTATTTAAGAGCAACCTTATTTTCAATCATCAGGGTTCTTGCACAATCCATGATAGATCCCATTTCTTCTTTTAGCTATACCATTGTGCTATGGTGTACCAACGGCTGCTACTTGTCTTTTAATTCCTTTTTCAATGTATAAATTATTGAATTCATGGGAGATGAATTCACCGCCTCTGTTTGATCTTAAGAATTTCAACCTCTTTCTAGTTTCCTTTTCTACTCTTGCCAGATACCACTTAAATTTTTGAAAGGTTTCTAATTTTTCTTTAAGATACACTATTGTCATCATTCTAGAATAATCATCAACAAAAAGAATGAAAAAAGTTTCTCCACTATAGCTTTCTATTCCAATAGGTCCACACAAATCTATATGAACAATTTGAAAGACTTCTTCTAATGGATAGTTTTTGCTTCTGAAGCTAGTCCTTCCCATCTTACCAATTTGGCAATTCTTGCATAGACCCATGTCAGACTTTCTCAAACTAGGAATACCTCTTACTCTTCTATTTTTTCTTAGTTTTACTAGATTATCAAAGTTTACATGGCATAGCCTTTTGTGCCTACTTGAGAAATAAACCATGAACAATCACTAAGATCTAGATAAAATAGATTACCTTTTGTTTACTTCCCAAATCCAACCAAATTTCCTTTTCCATCTAGTAGTTTGGCCTATCCATTCATGAATTCTACCTTGAATCCAATTTTATTCAAATGTACCACACTTAGTAGATTTTTATTTAGTCCTTCAACCCAATAATCATTGTCACATATAAGTTCTTTAGTCAATGAAATACATCCATTTCCTTTTATGTTAGAAGGTTCATTGTTTCCAAATCTCACACCATTATAATATTTCATGTGCTCAAATTTTGATTTGTGACCAGTCATATAATGTGAGCAGCCACTATGAATAATACATATAAGTGCCATCTTATCTCCTTCATCATCAATTTCATCTTTCATAGCAATACAGGTCATTCATCTTCACTGTCATCAAAATCTTTAGCTATAAAACAATATTCCTTGCCTTTGTCCTTGTAGTTCTTGGAGTCCTTCTTTCCTTTATGCTTATTGATTTTCTTCTCATTTTTTATTTACTTATTTTGACACCTAGTAGTAATGTGACTAACTTCTTCACAAGAAAAGTAGATCAAAGGAACTTTACCTTTGTATTTTCCTCTTCCTTCGAAATATTTCCTTGCAAGTAGGCTTATAACAACTTCAAGACCACTATCTGAATTTTCTTCTGATGTTCCATCTTCTTTACTTCTTGATTGACTAGATTTTGATTTCTTACCCTTTTTTTTGAGTGAGAGTTTATCATTAAATTCATATTCAATATTCTTTGAAGTAGGAACATAGTTATCATAGTTGTCTAGCTCAAAAGTTGTCAATCTTCCTACTAGAGGATCCAAGGCTAATTTTTTATTTGAATCACATCTCATTTCTTGAATAGTAGACACTCTAATTGCATAAATAGGAAGAAGATTTCTAAGCACTTTACTTACAATAGTTTCCTCCTTAATATCTCCTCCAGATGCTTTGATTGCACTTACACTGGCCTTGATTATTTCCACCTATTTTGCAATGTTTTCATCTTCTCTCGTTCTCATTTGATCAAATTATCCTCTAAGGCTTTCTTCTTTGGCTCTTCTTACATTGTCATCTCCTCCATAGATATCTTTTAGTTTGGTCCACATTGCATGAGTAGTTTTGCAATCCTTTACCTCATCAAATTCAGCATAACTGAGAGCAGATGAAATTTTAATCATCAAGATATTATGATTCTTCTTTTTAGCAATATCTTCAACTGATAATGTTCTAGTGGGAGTCTTGTATTCAAAATCAAGATACTTGCAGCCTAAATCACTAATGGTAGCTAGATGTAACCTCATAAGTCCTTGCCATGCTATAAAATTGTCTTAGTTCAGTTTAGGAATCTCTCTTTTGTAAGACATCATGATCTTTAGCTTAGGTCCTTGAAACCTTTTCTACAAGCACCAAATGCTCTGATACCAATTTTTGGAAATATAAGAGGAGTAATTGAGAGGTGATGGGTGAATCAGTTATTACTAAAATAAATCCCAAATCCCTTAGATGTCAATACAAAAATGCAAACTAAAAACTAAATACTGTTGAAGCTCGATAAATACACATAGAATGTTATAACTCGGTAATAATTGAATTAGCTTGTAAAATGCTAACATATAACCTTTTAGATGTTTTATGTGATTACCATTACTTTACATAATAGAAAATAGCATGAACAAATTTAACACTAGGATTTAAAGTGGAAACCCAATTTGGAAAAATCTACCAATTGCAACTAGTTACTATTTTTACTCTTTTGAAGTGAGCCCTATTAGGTGTCAACCCTATTCAAGGTTACAAAACACACTATTAGGTGTGACCCTATTAGAGGATTTAATCACCCTATTAGGACTGGCCTTGTTAGAGGTCTTGAGACAATTAGATAGAACTGCCACCTTGTTAGAGGATTTACAAATAGCTATTAAGCCAACTCTGTTAAGAAATTTAGATCACTACTATAATGGTTAGAGAGTAACAATGAGATGACCTAATTTGAATGCAACTGATTTGCTAATTACAGATCTTTGTTTAGGCTTGTACGTGATCCTTCTTGATCGAATATAGCTTTTTTGTTCCACAAGGATATTCTTCTTATCCTTAAAATTCTCTCCTTCTCATCACTAAATATTCAATAACATCTTCATGCCTTACACTCTTTGAAATCACAACTTAACCTTATACTTATATCTTCCACTTTGTCAAGTCAACTCAAATACAACTTAGAATAATTAATATTCATAACCATAATCAACCAAAATAAATTAGATAAATCAATTAACCTTAATATGTTAAAATAAGAAAATCCTTCATTAGCCAACCTAGCTCAGTAGAAACTAACTCGAATTTGTTAACTAGCAGAAGCTTGGTTAGCGCATTCCTTTGTTCTCCACCTTTGGATGATTCTCCTTCTTCAGTAGATGAAGAGTTCTTATTGTATCCTACTCCAAAGTTACCTTTTTTTCTAGGTGACTTCATAATTTATTCAAAGTACTTGATTTCTTCATTTGGTTTTTCGAATCTCTCCATGAGTTTCTTTTCATGTCTTAACTAAATTTTCAATTGCTCATTCTATAGCCTTAGATTTTTGATCTCCAAATCTTTTCTATTTGATTCATAATTTTTAATTACTAATTGATTTATCATATCCATCTAATTATTGGTGATCTTTTGTACTTCAAATGATCTTTCTTCAAGTCTACTAGTCATCTATATTTTGTCTTGTTCATCCATGGGCTTGTCTTCCATTGCTTTCTTCTTTTGTATGATTGCTTCATAAAGTATAACTAATTGAATTCATGTTTAGTCTTGAGATCTTTTTCTTCTTTTACTAGGGCATTATTCTTCTATAGAAATTCAATCAATGCTTCATCATTATTACCATTATTTCCATTATCCAATAGTCCTTCTTTGTCAGCTTCTTTGTATTGAATGTCATTTAGCTAAATAGCTAACTCTTTTCTTCTTTTTAGGATTTTCCTTAACTATTTTTTTCTACTTCTAATTATTTCAATATGATCTGGATTTTAAACATAAAATTCTTATTGATTTTTCCCATCTTATATACTTCTATCTCCATGATGTTATCATCACAACCTGTTAGGATTCCTAACAAAAGAACTGAGCTCTAATACCAATAGTTGGAATGAGTATATGAAAAAATGAGATATTGAGAGGAAGTGAGAATTGGGATCTTAAACTTTCACTTTAAAACTATAAGAATTTTCCTTAGCGAAAAATCACCCAAGATTAAGAAGTTCAAGCGCTAGCACAATATGGATGAATAAAGTATGATCAGAATAACAATATGAAAATGAATTCATGTGCATACACACTAGGAATGCCTGTATGTAAAAGCCTCCAGAATGACTAGGAGTCAGAAAAGTGATAAGACTCACAACTAAGCACATGTCCACTAAGAGTATATTATCCTCCATTGAGCATAGAAGTTAGTGTGATGATGAGAGGATAAGCTTAGATAGGTGTGTCACATAAAAATATGTTGTAGACACCATGTGCTTAATTAGAGTCCAAACAACTATGTTGTCTACATGATAACTTGTACAATTATGCAAACTCCTATGTTGTAGACACCATGTGCTAAATTAGAGTTTCTAACTCTTGTGTTGTCAATAAGACAACTCATATGAGCACAGATACTCTTAGGTGTCCAACTAATAAATAATAAAATAACACATTAACCTAAGTAAACTTAAGTAAAGTGTAATAATAATTAATTATTTACATTAACAAAAACCAATCACATAAATCCACACCTAATTCATCTCATAGGTCTATACTTAAAACTATAATGCTGAAACATAAATGAAATAAATCACATCTATAAAAAGTTCAACACATGACACAATGATTTGGTTACCCAGAAGATTATGCAGAAGCACCTAGGCTAACCTCCAATTCCTTTTTCA
The DNA here is from genome assembly GCA_028749045.1 of Cupressus sempervirens. Taxonomy (NCBI): domain Eukaryota; kingdom Viridiplantae; phylum Streptophyta; class Pinopsida; order Cupressales; family Cupressaceae; genus Cupressus; species Cupressus sempervirens. The sequence continues at coordinate 590,855,816 of CM053787.1, forward strand.
TTTTTTCTTGTATCTAAAATTATCCAAGTTAGATAATTTGTGTGCTTGATTTGGAGCTTAGAAGGTCTTTCAATATGTGGACTAGGTGAGTTAGTGTTAGAACTAAGGTCACCAATTAGTCATTTTTAGTTGTTTATGATAACTTAGCCTTGAGAGCTTAAGTTTGGATTTTAGTTGCTAATGTGTCCTAGACACATTTGAGATTTTTAGAAGATTCTTTAAGGTCATTTAAGAAGTTAGTTCTTTGAACTATATGGCTTAGAGGCCCTAGATTCTAGCTAGGCAAATGAATGTAAAAGAGGCCAAAAGTTGTCATGGCAACATTCACAATTTATTGCAAATGTTGCATGTAACTTGGAAACATTGTATCACCTAAAATATAGGAGTTGGAGATCAACTAAAAATTCCTAAAAATATGGAGAATGACCTCTATGGCTCACTTAGGCTTGAATTTCAAGGTAGAGGATATTGTAACTAAGTTTTTGAACAACAAAAGAGTTCTACAATTCTGGTTGTGTCAAATTTTTGAGTTTTTTAGTATGGAAGTGATATATAATGGATTGAATGCCTTGATCTAGTGTTATATTTTTTTTTATAAGATAGTTTCAAAACTTTTTCATTCACTAAGAAAGTAGGTTTGAGTTGATTTCGTGCTTTGAATAAATTGTCTTAGATTTAGAGAGTCTCATGGTCCTATCCTAACAAGTTTGTCTTTTTGTAGCTCCCCCATGAAATCTAACCACAATATATTCCTTAGGATAGATGAATTTTTTAGGGGAACCATTGGTCTATATATATTTATATCTAGGAGTCATGAAGAGTTGGGTTTCTATTTTTAAGATCAAGCCCTAGGTAAGCTTAGAGTGCTTGATTAGTGGTTTGACAGTAATAAATTGAAGATTTAATGCAATGAATTGAAGCATAGTATAGAAAAAGTACAAATCCAACTGTGATAAGAACATATATTCATATGCTAGAAAGATTGAGAGACTATCAATCCATTTGATTGATGTTTGAACAAAAAACTGTTGGAAATGATTGAAAAGATCATGAATGAAGAGAAATGGAACTCGTAAAGAATGTTTCCATCATTGTTTTGTCATTGATGTCAAACTTTCTACTTACAGGAATGAAAATTGATTAAGTGATCCAAATACTATCAATTGGTTGATTAACAAGGAGGTGGCAATCAATAAGATGTAACTAGAGTACCTAGAGAAAGATTGAAGTTATGATGTAATGAAGTATAAGGATCATCTAAGCCATTGATAAAATAGTGTATTGATGAGATACTCTAAGATATAGAGGATGGACACACTGAGAAACATCAAAGATGTAAGGATTAACTAAGTTCATTGGAGAGAGCCAAGCTAGCTAGTTAGAGCCGAGCAGATTCTTAGTTGAAGCTGAGAAAGTTCAATTTTAATATGTTTCGAGTGATCTTTAGGTGTCGAGCAGCCTTCAGGTGTCGAGTGAAGATCAAGTGTCGAGTGATCTTCAGGTGCCGAGCAACCTTCAGGTGCCGAGTGAAGATCAAGTGTCGACTGACTTCAAGTGCCAAGCAAGATAGAGGAGTCGAGTGATATTTAAGTACTAAGTAATATTCAATTGTCGAGGAAAGTAGAAATATTAGAGGTGTCAAGCACTAGTAAAATAACAATAGAAGCTGAGTAAAAAAAGGAGTTGAGCATCAGTAAATCAATGATACCAAGTTGTTACATTATTTGTTAAAGTCAAAGATTCACCAGATCAACAGCGATAAGTTTGTTACATCAAATTTTGTGAATTAGTTGGATGATAAGGATGATGAGTAGATGTCACAAAATTTTATGTAAACCATGCAAACCAATTCAAGGTGAACACTAATAGATTTATCTTGAAGTTTCTAGAAGAGGCAAATTGGAGGGAAAACAATACCATTTTCTCAAAATATTTGAGCGGGAAATCTAGAACAGAACTTCTTTATAAGAAGTTACAGGTCACAGATCAAATCTGCATGCATGAGAGGGAGTTGGTCATAAGTGTGATAATGCGAAGAAGCCAAGAGGAGTAAGAACAGAGTATCAAGACTCTGAGTTGATCAAGTGACCATAGAATACATTGGCATAATGAGTGAAAGAACTCAAGGAGATAGATCTTGAAGGGTGAAAAAGCTGTCAGCACTACAAAAGAGGTAAGCCAAGAAAAGAAGAGAACTGAAGAGTGAACTAAAATCTGCATAGTTAGGTTTGCAATTTGTATCATATCAAAACCCTTCTAATACTTTCTTACCATTGTATTAGATATTGAAACCCTACATTGCTAGGTTAGCTTAGCAGCTAGGTGGATAAGCCTCAGGAAGAGGATAAAGAGATCCCCAAGAGAAGGATAAAGAGATCCTCAGGAGAAGGATATGAGATCCTTAGGAGGAGGATAGGAGATCCTTAGAGAGGGATGAAATATTCTTTTAAGAAGGTGACTATAAATCCCATGGACTTGGGTGAGCCTAAAAGCTCTATGTAAATCCTTTAAAAGGGTGACATTCCAAGTTGAATGTTCTTAAATCCTTTAACAAGGTCAAATTTAACAATGTGTTGTAGCCTTTAACAAGGCAGGCCTTTCACAGGGCAGATCATCAAAAGTGGTTGAAATCAATTACACAGTTATTTAGTGGGCATCATCCCCACCCCAGTTTTACTTTCTTATTCCTGGAGGGTTTCTGGGTCATCAAAATCCTTAGTGTTATGGTGTAATGCATGTTTACTTTTCATGATTGTTTAATGTTCAATTGCATGCATGATAATTCCAGTTATGTGACATTAAGGATTAGAAGGAAAAGTTGTTTTGGATATCATTGGACCTTGGATAACTAATTCACCACCCCCCCCCCCTCTCTCATTTATTCTAAAGAATTCTAACAATTGGTATCAAAGCTTACTGCTGATTTATTTCAAGGTACTAGAAGGAAGAAGATCAAGATGTCCAAGAGAGAAGTTCCCAAGCTAAACAAAGACAACGTTGTTGCATGGAAAATTCTAATGAAGCTACACCTAGGATCAATAGGAGACTATGCACAGACCTCAATTACAGTTGATCATGTAGACCCTCCAGGACCCCTCACTACAGATGACATGAGCAAGAAGAAGGAGCACAATCAAGAAATGTTGGATATTGCTTCAGTACTAAGCTATGCCAAGTATGATGATATCAAAAAATATGATACTTCACATTAGATGTAGGAAACATTATCAAGAATCTATGGAGGAGATGATAATGTCAAGAGAGCCAAAAGAGAGAGCCTAAGAGGAAATTTTGATAATATGAAAATGGAAGAAGAAGAGAATGCTACTAAATATGGTGCAAGAATGAAGGAAGTAGTCAGTGCCATAAGAAGTCTAGGAGGACAGTTAGTAGAAGAAACAATATGTAGCAAATACTTGAGAACTTTGCATCCTATTTATGCTATAAGAGTATCAGCCATCAAGGAGCTAAGATGTGTACCAGGCAACACATTCTCATTTGAAGGAATAATTGGAAGACTCACTACCTTTGAGCTATCCAATTTTGATAACTACAAGCCAGAAAACTTTGAATCTGCATTCAAAGCCAAGATGGCAATAAAAGAAAATGATGAGGTTCAAACAAAGAAAAAGAATGGAAAAGGAAAGTATGTATCCAGTGACAGCAGCACTAATGAAGATAATGTGGACCAAGTGGAGGCATTACTAGGAAAAATATTTCATAGAGGAAGAGGCAAATTCAAAGGTAAGCTACCAATCATTTGTTTCAATTGTAATGAAGTTGGTCACATTGCAGCCAAATGCACACAAAAGAAAAATTACAAGGGTGGAGGCAGCTTCAAGAAAAAGAAAGAGGACAACAAGGACTACAGAGGTAAAGGCAAAAGATGCTACATTGTTGAAGAAGACTCTGACGAGAATGATGATGAAGTAGTCTATGTGGCTATGAAAGATGAATCAGATGAAGATGAAGCAACTACCCTAGTAACCTACATGAACAAAAATGACAAATGGATCATAGATAGCAGATGCTCTCATCACATGACTGGCGATAAAAGTAAGTTCATTACCTTTACTCAATATGAAGGAAATAGTGTTAGATCTGGTAACAATGCACCATGTCAAATTAAAGGGAAAGGTAGTATCAAGCTTACTGAAAGGATATCATGTGATAATGCATACTATGTTGAAGACCTAAATTATAACTTTTTAAGTGTCTCACAGTTGAGCAATATAGGATACAAGGTTGAATTTAGAAATGGAATTGCCAAAATCTATGATTCTCAAGGAAGTCTAATAGGAAAAGGTGATCAGACTAGGAGTAATTTGTTTTACCTTGACATGGAAGATGCTTCTTGTATCATTGTTCAAATTGATGATGTATGGATATGGCACAAGAGGCTATGTCATGTAAATTTTGACAATCTGATAAAGCATCAGCAAGATGAAGAAAGTTAGAGGTCTACCAAAGTTGAAGAAACCTGATAACACCATGTACAAACAATGCCAACTAGGGAAGATGACCAAGTCAACTTTCAAAAGTAAGGCTTAGACTTCTAATGAAGTATTAGAGCTAGTTCATACTGACTTGTGTGGTCCTATTGAAGTACAAAGCTACAAAGGTGATAGATACATAATGCTATTTGTAGATGACTATTCAAGGATGATGATAGTCATGTTCCTGAAACTAAAATCAGATGCATTTCAAATGTTCAAATGGTACTTGGCTAGAGTAGAGAAAGAGACTGGGAAGAGCCTAAAATGTCTCAAATTTGATAGAGGAAGTGAATTCACATCAAGAGAATCTGAAGAGGTCTGTAATGAAAGAGGAATCAAGAGGCAGACATCAGAACCTAGGAATCCACCTTAGAATGGTATAGCAGAGAGAAGGAATAGATTAGTTATTGACTATGCCAGGACCTTAATGATGGAGAAAAATGTTGCACTCAAGTACTAGAGAGAAGCTGTGAGTACTGCAATCTACACACTCAACAGATTTCAAGTCAAGAAAGGTACAAATGCAACACCTTTTGAATTATGGTATGGGCATTCTCCTAATGTAAAAAATTTAAAAATATTTGGATGCAAATGCTATATATATAAAGAGTCTAAAAACAGAAAGTTTGATGTAAAGAGTGAGGAAGGCACATTTCTTGGTTATTCTACTAGAAGCAAAGCTTATAAGTGCTTGAATGTTAACACTAACAAAGTAGCAGAAAGCAAAAATGTGAAATTTGATGAGCTTGTAGAAGTTCAAAGTTTTGAAATCACTAAGAAAGCAAAAGAATACAAGAACTTTGTATACTTTTATGAAGGTATACCTAATAATGAAGTTGCAACTCAGAATTACAATCAGCAACAAAATCCAGTAGTTGTCATGTCACAAATAATGAATGCTGAACAGCAGACACATTCAGAAGCTGAGCTATCGAATACAAAGAATGTTCATTTAGAATCTGAGGACAACCAACATGAATAAAATGAACAAATGCCTGATGAAAATATACATGAAGATTCAAATTTTGAAAGACACAATATGCAAACAAGGAAAGAACCAGTATTGGCAATGTATGTAAGAATAAATCATCCTGCAGATCAAATTATTGGAAACAAAGAGGTAGGGCCAATGACAAGGAATAGACTCAGAAGTGAGACATGCTTGATCAGCAAAATGGAACCAAGAATAGTAAGTGAAGCCATAATAGATGATGACTAGTACAATGCTATGAAAGAAGAAATAGAAAAAATTGAGAAGAATAAGACATGGACCTTAATCTCAAGACCAGTTGACAAAAATTTAATTGGAACCAAGTGGGTGTTCTTAAACAAGTTAGATGAGAATGGTGAAATCACAAGAAACAAGGCAAGACTAGTTTGTAAAGGGTATGCACAAGAAGAAGGACTAGACTATGGAGAAACTTTTTCTCTAGTTGCCAAAATGGAAGGAGTGAGGACCTTATTGGCATATGTAGCCTTCAAAAGATTTAAAGTCAATCAAATGGATGTTAAGTCAGCATTTTTGAATGGTATACTTCAAGAGAAAGTCTACATAGAGCAACCAGAAGGTTTCGTATATGAAAAGAATAAAAATAAGGTATGCAAATTACACAAGGCTCTAAATGGATTTAAGCAAGCCCCTAGAGCTTGGTATGAGAGACTTCACAAGTATCTAGTGCAAATAGGATTTGAAAGAACTAATGACAACAGCAACATGTACATCAAATCAAAAGAAGGTAAGGATATTCTTGTATCTGAAATATTTGTGGATGGCATAGTTTTTGGAGGAAAGGAAGTACTTTGCAAAAGTTTTGCTAACAAAATGAAACATAAGTTTGAGATGTCTATGTTTGGAGAAATCAAATTCTTTGTAGGATTGCAAGTACATCAACTAAAACATGGCATATTTGTGACACAATCAAAATATATCAAGGAGATACTCAAGAAATTTGGATTGGAAAACTCCAAACTAGTTAGCACACCAATGGCAACATGACATAAGCTATCCAAAAATAATGAATCAGCTAAAGTCAATCAAACAATGTATAGATCCATGATTGGAAAACTATAATATGTTGTACATAGCAGACTAGACATAGCATTAGTAGTTGGAATAGTGGCTAGATTCTCTGCTAATCCTAGAGAAAATCATCTCATGGCAGTAAAAAGGATAATGAGGTATCTCAAAGGAACTGATGATTTTGACCTGTATTACAAAAAGAATGAGAAGTTTGAGCTCAATGCATACACAGACGTGGATTGGGGAGGCAAAATTGATGATAGGAAAAGCACAAGTGGAGGAGCATTATTATTAGGTAAGAGATTAGTTACTTGAACTACCAAGAAATAAACATGCACATCTCAGTCCACTGTAGAAGCAGAATATGTAGCACCTACAGTCAATTGCACAAACATTGTGTGCCTCAAACATCTATTGAAAGGAATGGAAGAAGAGGTAACCAAACCTGTGATACTGTATTGTGATAATACAAGTGCTATAAACATATCGAAGAATCCAGTACTGCATGCAAAAACCAAGAATATTGCAATCAAGTATCACTATGTCAGAGAATTGGTAGAAGACAAACAAGTGAAGATGGAGTACATTCACACAAAGGAACAAAATGCAAATATCTTCACCAAACTATTGCCCAAGGATGCTTATGAATATCTTAGAGGCAAGTTGGGGGTAATGGCCCTAACTCAAGCAGTCTAAAGCAACAAAGAAGCTACCCTACATCAATAGGAGTAGATCATTGAAATATCAGAAGAATGATGCAGAGGATGATAACAGGAGCAGAAACTCTAGATCAATCACAAGCATGGTGATAGAGGGAGAAAACATGAAGATGCAAAGCTTATATTTAACATATTAAAGATGCTACATCTTTGGCATTTATGTCAAAAAGGGGAGATATATGAGAAACTAATCACTACAAAGTAAGAGGGAGATATATATATATATATATATATATATGAGAGATGTATATGAAAGAGGGAGATTTAGAAGAGATAAGAATCAGTAAATAGTTATGAAGGATCAGGAATACAAAGTAAGGATGCAAGAGTCTAGAGGGAGAAGCAGAACAAAGGATTTAGTTTGTATCAGTAAAAGAAGAAGAAGCAGAACAAAGGATTAAGTTTGTATCAGTAAAAGGAGTTATATATCAAGCAGAAAATGTATGTAATTTTGGTGGTAACTAAGTTGATCATCTTAATCATTTGATCAGTTTGGTTTGCCATCAATGCCAAAGATTGAGATTGTTGGAAATGATTGAAAAGATTATGAATGAAGAGAAATTAAACTGGTAAAGAATGTTTCAATCATTGTTTTGTTATTGATGTCAAACTTGCTACTTGTAGGAATGAAAATTGATTAAGTGATCCAAATACTATCAATTGGTTGATTGACAAGGAGGTGGCAATCAATAAGATGTAACTAGAGTACTTAGAGAAAGGTTGAATTTATGATGTTGTAATGAAGTATAAGGATAAGCTAAGCCATTGATAAAATAGTGTATTGATGACATACTCTAAGATACAGAGGATGGACACACTGAGACACATCAAAGATGTAAGGATTAACTAAGTTAATTAGAGAGAGCCAAGATAGCTAGTTAGAACCGAGCAAATTCTTAGTTGAAGCCAAGAAAGTTCAATTTTAATATGTGCCAAGTGATCTTTAGGTGCCAAGCAGCCTTCAGGTACTGAGTGAAGATCAAGTACCGAGTGATATTTAGGTTCTGAGTAGCCTTCAGGTGCCAAGTAAAGATCAATTGCCGAGTGACTTCAAGTACCAAGCAAGATAGAGGAGCTGAGTGATATTTAAGTGCTAAGTAATATTCAAGTGTCAAGGAAAGCAAAAATACTATAGGTGTCAACTACCAATAAAATAACAATAGGAGTTGAGCATCGATCAATCAATGATGCCGAGTTGTTGCATTATTTGTTAAAGTCAAAGATTCACTAGATCAGTAGCGATAAGTTTGTTACATCAAATTTTGTGAATTAGTTGGATGATAAGGATGATGAGTAGATGTCACAGAATTTTATGTAAATCATGCAAACCAATTCAAAGCAAACGCTAATAGATTTATCATGAAGTTTCTAGAAGAAGCAAATTGGAGAGAAAACAATACCATTTTCTCAAAAGATTTGAGCAGAAAATCAAGAATAGAACTTCTTTATAAGGAGTTACAGGTTAGAGATCAAATGCACATGCATGAGAGGGAGTTGGTCATAAGTGTGATCATGTGAAGAAGCCAAGAGGAGTAAGAACAGAGTATCAAGATTCTGGGTTGATCAAGTGACCATAGAATGCATTGGCATAATGAGTGAAAGAACTCAAGGAGATAGATCTTGAAGGGTGAACAACCTGTTAGCACTACAAAGGAGGTAAGCCAAGCAAAGAAGAGAACTGAAGAATGATCTAGAATTTGCACAATTAGGGTTGCAATCTATATTAGGTGAAAACCCTTCTAATACTTTCTTACCATTGTATTAGATATTGAAACCCTACATTGCTAGGTTAGCTTAATAGCTAGGTGGATAAGCCTCAGGAAAAGGATAAAGAGATCCCCAGGAGAAGGATAAAGAGATCCCCAGGAGAAGGATATGAGATCCTTAGGAGGAGGATAGGAGATCCTTAAAGAGGGATGAAAGATTCTTTTGAGAAGGTGACTATAAATCCCATGGACTTGGGTGACCCTAACAGCTCTATGTAAATCCTTTAACAGGGTGACATTCCAAGTTGAATGTTCTTAAATCCTTTAACAAGGTCACATTTAACAATGTGTTGTAGCCTTTAACAAGGCAAGCCTTTAATAGGGAAGACAATTAGAAGTGGTTGAAATCAATTACGCAGTTATTCAATGGGCATCATCCCCACCCCAGTTTTACTTTCTTATTCCTGGAGGGTTTCTAGGTCATCAAAATCCTTAGTGTTATGGTGTAACGCATGTTTACTTTTCATGATTGTTTAATGTTCAATTGCATGCATGATAATTTCAGTTATGAACCATTAAGGATTAGAAGAAAAAGTTTTATTGGACATCATTGGACCTTGGATAACTGATTCACCCCCCCTCCCCCCTCTCAGTTATTCTAGAGAATTCTAACAAAAACCAATGACGTCTTATAAATTAGGCCTTTTAGCCCTATTTGACCTAGATAATAATAATCCTATGTATGGATGACCTAGGATTCTAAAACCTTCAAAATTATTCACAAAATATAGAAGGGTATTCGAATGTGGAATTAGTTTTTCAATTATTTTGGGAATTTTTTTCAAGAAAGTGGAAAAATACCTTGTCAAGGGCTGCAAGGAATTATGCCTAGTTAGGCCTCCCATAGAAAAGGGGTTGGAGATCCTTAAAGATGGATTCAAATGTAAACATATGGAATATTTTCAATATGGTTAGCACCCCTACAATGAGTTTGAAGATTTGTGTGGAGATAGCATGTAGAGTTTTCTAAGTTTACGAGAAAGCATGGAAGTAACAACAAGGTGTTTTTCCTTCAAGGTGAAGCACAAGGAATGAGACTATTAAAGAAGAGTTAGATAAGGTCTTAGTCAAAAACCTAATCCATTAAGATCCTAAAGGAGATTATAGATTTGAGAAAAAGCACACAACAAATCCATGAAGCCCAAGAAAACCTACATGCAAAAAAGTTGTCATGGAGAAGAAAAGGACAAGAAGAGGCAAGGGTTTGATCTAAAAAACTCAGACGAAAAAAATATTATTCAACGGATCTTGATTGTTAAAAATACAAAGAGGTGAATCCTTATAAAAGAATCATGAAACTCGAAAAGGGAAACTAAAGCCTAAAAAGCTAAGTTGCACAATATAATTAATAAAATATTAATTATATGCACCTAAAAGCAAGCTTAAGAAAACAAGAGTAATGGGAAACTTAATTAATTAAATCAGAGTGATTTAATTAATAAGTGCAAACTACTAATTACTCTAACACCCCCCCTTAAGCAAAGCTCAGGAGGTAAGCTACCCTAGCACAGCTATGAAAGCAGAAAAAGATGGGTCTCGGCAACAAGGCTTGATTAGGTACCCAAGTTCAAGAAAAAGAACTAGATGAAGGAAAAAAAGCCTCCAATCTAGGAAATCTCTGTAAATCGGAGACAAAGGAGAAAACCCAGTGGGAAAAACCCCTCTCCAAAAAGAGATAGCAGATAATGTTCCAGAAGATAGGAACAAAGAAAGATCATGAAGAAGCATCACTGAAGCATGAAGAAGTTGAAAATCTGTCAAACTGCTGATGTGAAAAAACCTCCATGGAAGAAGGCATGAACCGAGCATGTCTATATGGTAGATGATCTATCTCACCGAAATGCATAGGTAGCCAGCCACTACAATTGCCTTGTACATAGGATCAACCACTAAATACATAGTTCACACTATCAAACCATTGAACCAAAGATGCATTAGAACAATAGCATAACCCCCCCTTAGTGTAGACAGGGTGAGGTGACAGGCAACTGAGAAGGTGGGCTGAAGTCTCCTACAAACAAACCAAGAACGATGAGCAAGGAAGAGGTACAAAACACCCATAAAGACATGGTCATACTAACTCTGCATGGGCTAATTTTGTGGAAGGTACACTCACTTGACAAAGGGAGAATGCCTAAAATAGCAAACAATAGTCCCCCCCATGGTGCTTTATGAAAATAATGCATGTGCAATTGACTCAAAAAAATGTTCATGATCCCTAGAATGCAAAAGTGGCACTTTATCTCAGTGCGATACATAAAAGTGCTTCAAAATGATAGCTACAATGATCAAAATAGGAAAAAAGCTGATACAAAAGATAGTACACCCCAAAACAAAGTATTTGAAGCAACAAAATCGATCCTCAGAACTGAAATAGCCAGGATATGCACCAGCATGCAAAAATGTAGAAGATTGAATAGGATGTGCCTAGAATAGAATCTAGAACAAAAACTAGCATCACTGAAAAGAGTACAAAAAGAGCTTTCCAGCGATATAAAGAAGTCCAAAATTGGAGATCGGACGCTCAAGATACGCCTCCCAAAGTACAAAATAGAACATCCAACTTTGACTGCCAAAACAAGCAACCAAACTACATCAAAACTCCAAAACACCTATACCAATATCTCCATCTCGGAAATAGCTTTTCGGCACATTTTTTGGATCGAAAAAATACATCTGTATGCTCAAGTTACGAAAAAAAAACCTCCAGGGCCTCTGAAAATGCATGAAAATTAATATTTTTAATTAAAAAATAAATTTAAAACATCAAAAATCAAAATCCCGCTCCACCGTCGATGGAGTGGTGGCCAGGAAATGGGAGGGAGGTGAGCTGCCATGGGGCAGAGCAACTGCAGGAGCCACTGGGCGGTAATCGCAGCGGTGACTGCGACAGTAATCGCAGTGGTTCCACTACGGTTAACTAACCGCGGCAGTGTTAAAACCATAGTTTTATATTTTTTTGCAATTTTTTTCAATTTTTTGCCTCAAACTGCATGCAGGGGGTTGTACAGCCCTGTGGGCAAAAAAAATTTGCCTCCCAAATCAACATTGTCTGAATAAAACAAATTTTATCTGAAAACGGGGGTTTTGACGCCTTCTGAATCCATCCGTGATGTCTGTTTGGCCTCAAACTGCTCCAAAAATTGGTGACCCCCCTATTTTCTTAGAAAAACTTGAAAAAAACTAGATCTAATCTACCAAACCCTTGTTCTCCCTTTTTCTTGAAACACTAAACAAGCTACAACAGATCTGGCTCTGATACCATGTAGGATTTGAGCCAAAGTGCACAACAAATCCACGAAGCCCAAGAAAACTTGCATGCAGAAAACTTGTCACGGAGAAGAAAAAGACAAGAAGAGGCAAGGGTTTGATCTAAAAAATGTAGACAAAGAAAATATTATTCAACAAATCTTCATTGTTAAAAATACAAAGAGGTAAATCTTTATAAAGGAATCACGAAACCCGAAAAGGGAAACTAAAGCCTAAAAAGCTAAGTTGCACAATATAATTAATAAAATATTAATTATATGCACCTAAAAACAAGCTTAAGAAAACAAGAGTAATAGGAAACTTAATTAATTAAATCAGAGTGATTTAATTAATAAGTGCAAACTACTAATTACTCTAACAGATTTGTGTGGAGATAGCATGTAGAGTTTTTTAAGTTTACGAGAAAGCATGGAAGTAACAACAAGGTGTTTGTCCTTCAAGGTGAAGCACAAGGAATGAGACTATTAGAGAAGAGTTAGATAAGGTCTTAGTCAAAAACCAAATCCATTAAGATCCTAAAGGAGATTATGATCCTTTAAGAAGACAAACTAGGTTTTCTTAGCATTTGTGCAAGCACACCAAGAAGATCATACACCATATTGGTATTAGAACTTGTTTTGATCAGGCTTATAGTTAATGTTTCAACCTACTAAATTAGTGGGTGAGAATATTTCATTTTAATCAAAAAGTAAAATGGTGACTAATGTTGATTTAGCCAAGAAGGTGGAAGACCAAGAGGAGGAGAATAGACTACTCAGGAAAAGATTGGCTTAATTGGAGCAAAAGGTGGATGAAGTAGATGTGAAGGTTGAAGAAGCTAAAGATAAGATAGATGGTAAGAAGAAAGATATCCCTATGGAGGATGAGATCCCTAAACCAAAGCCAGTTTTGGCTAAAGAACCATTCTTGAAGGAATTGAAAGCCTTGATTGGAAAAGCATTGGAAAGCATTCCTATCTTCAATGGGAAGATGAAACTTGAGATAGTCCTAGATCGGATAGAGGAACTAGAGAGCCATTTTGAGTGTGATGGAATCATAGAGGCTCAAAAGCTGAAGGTAGAAAAGGCTAGACTAAGGGGTCCTACGCTTACTTGGTGGAAGTTTCTACAAGATGCGAGAGAGAGAGAGAGAGAGAGAGAGAGAGAGAGAGAGAGAGAGAGAGAGAGAGAGAGAGAGAGAGAGAGAGAGAGAGAGAGAGAAGGTAAGAAACCAATCTCTACATGGAAGGTAATGATGGCTAAAATCAGGGAGGCATATGTACTAGAGGATTATAAAATGCAACTTTATAAGAAGAGGCAAAGTCTTAAGAAAAAAGACTTTGATGTGAACTCATATACTGAGGAATTCCAAAAGTTGTTTAAAAGATCTCAAGTTCTAGAAGATGAGAAGGTAAAGGTGACAAGATACCTCAATGGGATCAAGTGGAACATTCAAGATGAGATGAGTCTTATGACTCCTAACACCATACAAAAATTCCATGACCTTGCTGTCAAGGTAGAGGAGAATTTGAGAAAGAAACACAGAGGAAAAGATAGTAGAGGGCAAAGAAGTGGTTATGATGGAAGAAATTCAAAACCAAGGATACAAGAAGTTAAATACACTAAGAAGCAAGAGGGAAGTTCTAGTAGAGGTAGTAGAGGAAAGAGCTATAACTTTAGAGGAAGGAGTGGTGGATAAGGAAGAGGCAATTATTTTGCCAATATGAAATGTTATCATTGTAACCAAATGGGGCACCCTCCCTATAAATGTCCAAAGAAGGGTAGTACATCGCAAGAAGGTGATAAGAGAACTATTTTGGTTCATTAGGAGACAAATGCAGCAATGAGTCACCCTAAGGTACCACTAACATTAGAGGAAAGTGAGAACCTCCAAATGAGGAGAAGATTGATCAAAGAGATGGTTAAAGAAGAGCCAAGCCAAAGAAGGTCTCTATTTAGAATAAAGTTTAATATGATGGGAAAAGTGTGTAGAGTCATCATTGATTGAGGTTTTACTAATAATATTGTGTTAGAGGAAGCAGTCAGCAAGTTAAGCATGCCAAGGATACCCCATACTAGTCCTTAAAAGGTCACATGACTCAATAAAGGCCAACATGTTTTCGTAAATGAGAAGGCTTGAGTGGAGTTCTCAATTGGATGGTATAAGGACCAGGTATTGTGTAATGTGTTACCTATGGATGCATGTCACTTTCTCCTAGGTAGACTATGGCAATTTTACTACCAAGCTATGTATAATGGAGTGAAGAACTCCTATACTTTCAAGAAGGATAATGGGAGTTCCAAAATTTAGGTACTATTAGAGGATGCAAAGGTGAAGATGACATGTCCTAATGTGCTCATGGTTAGTGAAAATGAGTTCTCAAAATCCTTGAAATAAGGAGAAGGAGTTGGATTTTCATTGGTGTTAAGGCCAAGAGAAGTAGATGAAGGTAAGGCAACCAAGAAGCTAGAGTTACCTAAGGAGATACAAAGCATATTACAGACTTATGAAGGCATAGTAAGTGATGGAAAATCATCAATCTTACCTCCTAAAAGAGCTATAAGTCATAGGATAGACCTCATACTAGGAGCTACCCTTCCCAATAAAGTAGCCTACAAGATGACCTCTCAACAAGATGACCTCTCAATTTGGAAGACTTGGTGATGGTGCATCTAAATAATTCTAGACTATAAAAGGGAGTCCCTCACAAGTTGCAAATGAGAAGGATAGGTTTATGTCCTATCTTAGCAAAGTATGGTGACAATGATTACAAAATGGAGTTGCCAAAGGATAGTGGATTGTCCCCTATTTTCAATATTGTAGACCCAATTCCTTATAAAGGACCCACACCCAATTAGACCAAAATTTGGTTGAAGTTATCCAAGATGTGGATGAACTCCAATTACGTCCTACTACTATGAAGAGAGATGATAGTATACTAGATACAAAAGTCTACAAAAAGACAAGGCAAAAGGACTACAAAGAACATTTAATCAAGTGGCATGGTCAATCTGATGCTGATGTAGTATGGATCAAAGAACCAAAGTTCAAGAAGTTGGGCATTAACCTCAACTTACTCAATCCAAGGGTGGATTGAAAGCTTTTTCTTGTGGAGGATGGTGCAAGAGCACCTAGGCTAACCTACAATTCCTCTATCATTTTAGCTTGTATCTAAAATTAGCCAAGTCAGAGAAGTTATGTGTTTGATTTTGACCTTATAAAGTCTTGAAAGATATGGACTAGGTGAATTAGTGTTAGAACTAACATCATGAATTAACCAATATTAGTTGTTTTTGATAACTTAGTCTTAGGAGCTTAAAGTTTGGATTCAAGTTGTTAATGTGTCCTAAACACATGAGAGATGTTAAGTGTTGGATACAATTATCCAATTGTGTGTTGTCTTTGATGTTACACAAATGTCATACAAGTCATCTGTTAGCACTTACCGAGCTCAGTTGGTTTGCAAGAAGATTTATAGTGTCTACTAAGAATTCTCAAACATTACCTTGTGTAGACAGTTGTTACCAAACTTTCAAGGTTAGCAAAGGAAATTCAGTGTCTACTGAGCTTACTCGATCATCAAAGGAAAATGTGGCAGAAAATAGTTTTTATGAAGCTCTCATGGTCAGCAAAGGAAATTTAGTTCTTATTGAGTTCACTCGACAGCCAAAGGATTTCATAGAATTTGCAGTGTTAACTGAGTTGAGATGGTTAACTCGAGAAATTATTTTTGAAGTAGTGTTTACTGAGAAGAGTTACTAAGTAAAGGAATTTGTTAATTTATGATTTAATGCTTAATTATTTTAAGTATTATTTCTAGCCAACTATGGCAATGATTATAGGTGATTAGAACTTGTAATTGAGCCGACTTGATAATCTAAATGGTATATATGAGAGGTCAAGTTGCAAATTTTAAGTGTGATGAATTTGATGTGATATGAATGTGAAGGTGGACTGATTATTTTGAGAGTGAATTTTGAAGGATGATTAGAGATCATTAAGGAGCAGCAAAGCTATAATTGATCAAGGAGGATCTAATGGTGTAGAATAAAGATCTGTAATCAAAAAATTTAGTTGCATCTTGTTCAAGTCATTTCATTGTTACTTTCTAACCATTGTAGCAGTGATTCCAAAATCTCTTAACAGAGTTGATTTAACAGCTAGTTTGAAAATCCTTTAACAAGGTGACAATTCAGTTGAATTGTTCTAAAGACCTCTAACAAGATCACTCCTAATAGGGTGAATAAATCCTCTAATAGTGTGTTTTGTAAACTTTTAACAGGGTTGGCTCCTAATAGGGATCACTTCAGAAGAGTGAAAATTAGTAGGTAGTTACATTGGTGGTTTTCCCCATATTGGGTTTCCACATTAAATATGGTGTCTCATGTGTTCATGCATTTTACTTTCATGATTGCAAATCATTTCGTGCATGTTTAGATCTGTTAAAGTTAACATTCATTACTCTTACCAAGTTACAACATTTTTTTGAATGTTTACCGAGTGATAGCACTAAGTAACTTGTTTAACATTGAAGGGATCTGTGGATTTGTTTTTGTGGTAACTGATTCCCCCCCCCCCCCCCCCCCAGTTACTCCATCTACATTAACAACAATTGGTATCAGAGCTTTTGGTACTTGCAAGAAAATATTTCAAGGATCCAAGCTAAAGATCAAGATGTCTTACAAGAGGGAAATTCTAGGACTTAATAGGAACAACTTCTTAGCATGGCAGGGACTGATGAGACTTCATCTAGCTTCTATTGGTGATACTGGGCCAAAGCACCT
Source organism: Cupressus sempervirens (assembly GCA_028749045.1). Lineage (NCBI taxonomy): Eukaryota > Viridiplantae > Streptophyta > Pinopsida > Cupressales > Cupressaceae > Cupressus > Cupressus sempervirens. The sequence continues at coordinate 590,872,850 of CM053787.1, forward strand.
TGATGCAAAATATGTAGAACCTACTAGCACATTATCTATCAATGATATTGCTGAAAAGAATTATCACAACAACATGATGATAGATATTGCATCTGCCCTAAGTTATGAAGAATTTGATGATATCAAGGATTGCAAAACTGCTTTTGAAATGTGCAACAAGCTGAAAGATATCTATGGAGGTGATGATAATGTGAGAAGAGCCAAAGAAAAAAATTTGAGAGGTCAATTTGATCAAATGAGGATGAGAGAAGATGAAAAAATTGCAAAATATGTTGAAATAATTAAAGCAAGTGTTAGTGCAATCAAAGCTTCTAGAGGAGATAACAAGGAGGAAATAGTTATAAGTAAAGTCCTTAAAACACTACTTCCCATTTATGCAATCAGAGTTTCTACAATTCAAGAAAGAAGATGTGAAGCAAATCATAAGATAAATGTAGAGGCCATAGTTGGAAGATTGACTACATTCAAGCTAGATAACTATGATAATTATGTTCTAGCTACCAAGAACATTGAATCAGCATTTGAAGTCAAGCTTTCACTCAAGGAGAAAGAAAAGAAGATAAAGGATTCTTAGTCAAATAGTGAAGAAGAATCATAACAAAGTTCAAACAATGATCTTGAGGTGGTTGAAGCTCTACTAGCAAGGAAATATTCAAGAGGCAAAGGGAAATACAAAGGTAAGGTTCCTCTAATCTATTTTTCTTGTGAAGAAATTGGACATATTGCTGCTAGGTTCCCAAATAAGCAGAACAAGGATGAGAAGAAAGGTCACAAGTGCAATGGAAAGAAAGACTTCAAATCATTCAAGGACAAAGGTAAGAAAACATGTTTCATGGCTAAGGATTCTAATAATTCTAATGAAGAAGAAGAAGGTGAAATTGCTTAAATTGTTGTGAAGGATGAGTCTGATAATGATGAGGAAATGGCACTTATTTCTCATGTGAGTAAAAATGATACATTGATTATAGATAGTGGTTGTTCTCATCACATGACTGGTGATAAAACTAAGTTTGAACATTTTGAAGACTATTATGGTGGCAATGTGAGGTTTGGTAATAATGAACCTTGTTGCATAAAAGGAAGAGGAAGAATCTGACTAACCAAAGAACTTGTATGTGATAATGCATATTGGGTAGAAGGACTTAAACACAATCTATTGAGTGTGGCACAGCTACTCAATAATGGATTCAAAGTGGAATTCATGCATGGAAAAGAAAGACTGCTACATGGCAAAGGAAAGCTGATTGGATTAGGCACTCAAACAAAAGGTAACTTGTTTTATCTTGAACTTGGTGAATTTTCATGCTTTATTGCTCAAGTTGAAGAAATTTGGTTATGGCATAGGAGGTTGTCTCATGTGAACTTTGATAACTTGATAAAAATAAGTAAATTTAGGAAAGTAAGATGCATCCCTAACATAAAGAAACCTGAGGTTGGTCTATGCAAGAATTGTCAAATTGGTAAGATGGGAAAGACTGGTTTTAAAAGTAAGAACTATCAGTCTAAAAAAGTTTTAGAAATTGTGGATAATAATTTGCGTAGACCTATTGGAATTGAAAGCTATACTGGTGAAAAAATCTTCATTCTTTTTGTTTATGATTACTCAAGAATGATAATTGTCATGTACCTAAGAGAGAAATCAGAAGCATTTGAGAAGTTCAAATAATATTTGGATAGAGTAGAAAAGGAAATGGGAAAAATACTAAAATGCTTGAGGTCAAACAAAGGTGGTGAATTCATTTCACATGATTTAAATAACTTTTGTATTGAGAGAGGAATCAAAAGACAGGTATCAGACCCTGCAACTCCTAAGCAAAATGGAATAGCTAAAAGAAGGAATAGATCTATCATGGATTGTGCAAGAACCTTAATGATTGAAAAGAAAATTGCTATCAAATACTGGAAGGAAGCTATCAACATTGCAGTTCATACCTTGAGTCAAGTACAGCTAAAGAAGGACTCATTCAAAACTCCCTATGAGTTATGGTATGGCTACAAACCCAATCTAAGTTACCTAAAAGTATTTGGAAGCAAATGCTACATTTTTTAAAGAATCTAGAAAAGGTAAATTTGATGTGAAAGGTGATGAAGGAATATTTTTGGGATATTCTTGCAAGAGTAAAGCATATAGATGTTTGAATTTGTCTACTCACAAAGTCATAGAAAGTGCTCACGTGAAAGTTGATGAGTTTGTAGAAAGAACTGAAGAAGAAAGAAAAAGGAAACTAGAAGACTATAGGAGATTTATTTTCATTGAACATGATACAGTGCCAGGTACACCTATCAATCAAAAATATTCTACTCCAGAGTCTTCAATAATTGAGTTGCAAAAAATTCAAACCAAGCTACAGGAACCTAAGTTTCATTCTAATGCTATCAAGCCAATGCCTACCGAGTCTAAATGACCCAAGCAGTAGATAGAATAGTTAGAACCTAAAGTTGAAGTGCAAGAGGATGAAAATGCAAAGTGTTCAAAAGGAAAGGAACCTATATTAGCTAAGTATGTCAGGAGGCATCATCCACCAGATTAGATCACTGGAGATAAATCTGAAGGAACTATGAAGATAAGTAAAATGAAAGGTACTTGTTTACTTGCTGATTTTGAACCTAGAAGTGTCAAAGATGCATTAGAAAATGAAAGTTGGATTGAGGCTATGAATGAAGAGATAGAGCAAATAGAGAAAAAAAAAACATGGACTCTTGTACCTAGGCCTAGAGACAAAAATGTGATTGGAACTAAGTGGGTATTCAAAAACAAGTTAAATGAAGATGGTAAGGTGTTAAGAAACAAAGCTAGACTACTATGCAAAGGATACTCTCAAGAAGAAGGAATAGAGTATGCAAAAACTTTTGCTCCTATTGCAAGATTGGAAGGTGTTAGGACCTTACTTGCATATGCTACATACAAAGGATTCAAAGTTTATTAGATGGATGTCAAGTCAGCATTTCTCAATGGTATACTAGATGAAGAGGTTTACATTGAATAGCTTGAAGGTTTTGTTGATCCAGACAAGAAGGACATGGTCTGAAATTTACATAAAGATTGTATGGTCTGAAGCAAGCCCCTAGAGCATGGTATGAGAGATTGCATAACTATTTTATTCAAATTTTTTTTCAAAAAACTAATGATAATAGTAGCTTAAATATCAAGGAAGGACCATATAATAAGATTGTTTTGGCAGAAATATTTGTGGATAATACTTTGTTTACAAGAAATGATGATCAATGTAAATAATTCTTAGAGCAAATGAACAAGGAATTTGAAATGTCAATGTTTGGTAAGATCAAATTCTTTGTTGGTCTTCAAATTTAGGATAATAAGAATGATATCTACATCACTCAATCAAAATACATCATGGAGATAATGAAAAAGTTTGGTATGGAAGATTGCAAACCAATTGGGACTCCTGTGTGTACTAGATTGAAACTTACCAAGGATGATGACTCAAAGGAAGTGGAACAGACATTGTATAGATCTATGATTGGAAAATTGTAGTATGTAGTGCATACAAGACCTGATATTGCCCTTGCAGTTGGTATTGTAGCAAGATTTTCAGCAAAATCAAGAGAAAATCACATGATGGAAATCAAAAGGATCATGAGATATTTAAAAGACGTTGAAGATTATGGATTATGGTATAAACTTGGAGGAAATCTAGATTTAAAAGTGTTTACTGATGTAGCTTAGGCAAGAAACATTGATGATAGAAAGAGTACAAGTGGAGGAGCTTTCTTTCTTGGAAAGAGGTTGGTTTCTTGGACAAGTAAAAAGATAAATTGTACATCCCAGTCTATAACAGAGGCAAAATATATTGCAGTAGTAGTAAACTATTCAAACATTGTTTGGTTTAAACAATTATTGGAAGGCATGAAGGTAGAGATTAAAGAACTAGTTGTCATGTTGTGTGATAATACAAGTGCAACTAACATTTCAAAGAATCCAGTGATGCATTCCAAAACCAAGCATATTGCTATAAAGTATCACTTTGTCAGAGAATTGGTGCAACATAAGGAGATCAGATTGGAATATGTCCATACAAAGGAACAAATTGCTGACATATTCACAAAGCCTTTACCTAAGGATGCATTCTTGTATCTAAGAGGTAAGTTAGGAATCATTCCCCTATCTGAAGCTCACTAAAATATGGTTTTAGTGATGCATCAATAGGAACAGAATTGAAGATCTATCAGTTGATGCAACAAAGTAATGAAGACATTGCATATGAATCAGTACTTAAGGTACATTAAAATTTATTTGAGTTGTGTTATCTTTGGCATGTGTTGTCAAAGAGGAAGAGTTTACTGTCATACCTTTCTGAAATTTGCAAGAAAGAGGGTTTATGCAAGAGGGAGAGATTACTATGAAAGAGGGAGAGTTTTCCTACAGATAACTGAAGTTTAAGGTGTAAAATTCTAGAGGGAGAAAACCTTCTATTAGAGAAAGTCTTGTTCTCAAATTTTATTATGCTATGACATGTTGTGTTGCCATCAATGCCAAAGAAGGAAATTGTTGGATACAATTATCCAATTGTGTGGGTTCTTTGATGTTACACAAATGTCATACAAGTCATCTGTTACCACTTACCAAGCTCAGTTGGTTTGCAAGAAGATTTACAGTGTCTACTGAGCATTCTCAGACTTTACCTTGTGCAAATAGTTGTTACTGAGCTTTTAAGGTTAGCAAAGGAAATTCAATGTCTACCGAGCTTACTCGGTCATTAAATGAAAATTTGGTAGAAAATAGTTCATACTGAGCTCTCATGGTCAACAAAGGAAATTTAGTTCTTATCGAGTTCACTTGGCAGCCAAAGGATTTCACAGAATTTGCAGTGTTAACCGAGTTGAGATGGTTAACTCAAGAAATTATTTTTGAAGTAATGTTTATTGAGCAGAGTCACCCAGTAAAGAAATTTGTTAATTTATGATTTAATGCTTAATTATTTTAAGTATTATTTCCAGCTAACTATGGTAATGATTATAGGTGATTGTAACTTGTAATTGAGCTGACTTGATAATCTAAATGGTATATAGGAGAAGTCAAGTTGTGAATTTTCAATGTGATGAATTTGATGTGATATGAATGTGAAGGTGGACTGATTATTGTGAGAGTGAATTTTGAAGGATGATCTGAGATCATTAAGGAGCAACAAAGCTATATTTGATCAAGGAGGATCTAATGGTGTAGAATAGAGATCTATAATCAGCAAATTCAGTTGCATCTTATTTAGATCATTTCATTATTACTTTCTAACCATTGTAGCAATGATTCCAAAATCTCTTAACAGAGTTGGTTTAATAGCCATTTTGCAAATCCTCTAACAAGGTGATAGTTCTATTGAATTGTTCTAAAGACCTCTAACAAGGCCACTCTTGATAGGGTGAATAAGTCCTCTAACAGGGTCACATCTAATAGTGTGTTTTGTAAACCTTTAACAAGGTTGGCTCCTAATAGGGCTCACTTTAGAAGAGTGAAAATTAGTAGCTAGTTACATTGGTGCTTTTTCCCATATTGGGTTTCCACATTAAATATGGTGTCTCGTGTGTTCATACATTTTACTTTCATGATTGCAAATCATTTCATGCATGTTTAGATATGTTAAAGTTAAAATTCATTACTCTTACCAAGTTATAGCATTTTTTTGAATGTTTACCAAGTGACAGTAGTAAGTAACTTGTTTGACATCTAAGGGATTTGTGAATTTTTTTTTGTGGTAACTGATTCACCCCCCCCCCCCCCCTCCCCCACCCTCTCTCAGTTACTCCATCTACATTTCCAACAGTTAAGAATATTCTTTAAGGTCATTTAACAAGTTATTTCTTCAAAATACATGGCTTAGAGGCCCTAGATTATAGCTAGGAAAATGAATGTAAAAGATACCAAAAGTTGTCATGACAACATTGGCAATTTATTACAAATGCTACATACAACTTCAAAACATTTGATCCCCTAAAAGATAGGAGTGGGAGATCAAATAACAAGGTGTAAAAACATGGAGAATGACCTCTAGGACTCTCTCAGACTTGAATCTCAAGGTAGAGGGTATTGTAACTAAGTTTGTGAACAGCAAAAGAGCTCTGCAATTATGGTTATGTGAATTTACCAAGCTTTTCACTATGAAAATGATATCTAATGGATTGAATGCTTTGATCTAGTGTTAGATTTATATTTATAGGATAGTTTCAAGAATTTTTCATTTAGTATGTAAGTAGTTTGGTGTTGATTTAGTGTTTTGAATAAAAAATTTTAGATTTAGAGGGTTTCCTGGTCCTATCCTGACCAATCTGTCTTTCTGTGGCTCCCCCATGAAATCTAACCATGGGATCTTCCTTAGGATAGATGAATGTTTTAGAGAAGACATCAGTCTATATATATTTAGAGTTAAGATTCATGAATATTTTGGTTTCTATTTTTAAAATCAAGCCCTAGGAGAGCTTAGAGTACCTGGTTAGTGATTTGATAGTGATAAATTGAAGATTTAATGTAGGGGATTGAAGTAAAATATGGAAAAAGTACATTTCTAGGTGTGATATGAACAAATCTTAATATTCTAGAAGGATTGAGAGACTATCAATCCATTTGATTGAGGTTTGAACAAGAAACCAGTAAGGTTTTATAAATTAGGCCTTTTAGCCCTATTTGACCTAGATAATAGGAATCATGTGTACGAATGACCTAGGAGTCTAAAACCTTCAAAATCCTTCATAAAATCCAAAAGGGTATTTGAATGTGGAATTATTTTTTAAATTTTTTTGGGAAGTTTTAGCAGAATAGTGGAAAGAGACCCTGTAAAGGGCTGCAAAGAATTAAGCCTAGTTAGGCCTCCTAAAGACTAAGTCTTGAACTCGATAGAAAAGGGCTTGGAGATCCTTAAAGATGTATTCAAATGGAGACATATGGAATATTTTCAACATGTTTGGAATCCCTATAATGACTTTTAAGATTTGTGTAGAGATGGAACTTAGAGTCTTTTAAGTGTAGGAGAAAGCCTTGAAGTAACAACAAGGTGTTTGTCCTTCAAGTTAAAGCACACAGAATGAGACTCTTAGAGAAGAGTAAGATAAGTTCTTACCATTAATATTCTAGAGGAGATTAGGATCCCTAAAGAAGAAAATCTAGGTATTCTTAGCATTTGTGCAAGCACACCAAGAAGCTCATACACTAGAATCACTTCAAGATGAAGGTAAAAGTGTGGTGGGGATGAAACCCACAAATGTACATTGTTGCAAAAAAAAAAAAAAAAGTTTACCTATTAAGGTTATAATGTTTGGTAATAAAATATGATCTACCCTATGAGGAGTCTACCTTGTTAAAGGATTTTACACTCATAATGAAGTAAGGACTCTCTTAGCACATTTACATAGATCTATTAAGACCACTTTTTTAAGAGACTTACCCTATCTCAATTAACACTAACTAATTAAGTACCTAACCCTTAGTTTTATCTACAAGTTGATCTTGGGTCTCCTCTTTATTATATCTCTGAGTTGATCTCCTAATATAATAACTTTTTTCAATCCTTCACTACTCTAATTTCTCTCTGACTTCTCTTCTTTTAGACTTTTTCTTCACCCCTTCACATGCGTATAGGGATACTCGTCCTTCTCTCTACATCCTTCATATAATTCTAGGGCTAGAATCCTCCTTAAATGGATATTTTGTGAAGGTTCTAGATCTTGATTAACAGCTTACACTACATCATCTTTTGTTGTTTTTATCCCATTATCAATTAAATTATACACCTTTGGATCATTATCTATTGTAATGACACTTTGGATCCTATCTATCTTGGGCACTTTTGTTTCCTTTGACATCTTAATCTTGCATGTCTCATAGGTACCAAATGCCTCAACATTCTTGTCAATCTCTTCAAATATTAATGTAGTCACTACTAAAGTAACTTCATTAACATTAACTTCGTATTGCATTTCCCTTGGCCATGCAACCCTCGGTAGTACTGCATATGTATAGATGAAATATATATCTATCATTAAAAATATGTCATCAAAATAATTATCTACTATGGACTTAGGTATCCTCATCCTAATTTTCATCGTATTCTTGAATTCTTCAAAGTGATTTTTCATTATCTCCTCAAAATTCTCTCCCATTTGAGATATTAGGTCACTTATCTTCTTAATTGTCCATATGATTCTATCCCATGCTATGGTGTTGACAGTGGGGAATGAATTATGTGCATAGAAAAAATGAAAAAAATTAGGGAGTTGAACTTACATGAAGTATTGTTTTATTTCCTTATTGCTCCAAGATTCTTTGATAGTTGTTGCAATTATAGCTTGAAAAGATCATAACTATGATCTTTCTTTACCAGTTTGTAACCTAGTTCCACTACAATGCAAGGAATTTTATTTAGTCAACTCAATGTATTGCAAATTGAATGACTGGATCTTCAATCACATCAATTGACCTTCCATGACTGTTCCATTTAGCTTATGTTTTCTTCTTTATAATATCCCTGGCACTACATCTCATTGTCTTCGATCTATCTAGGGTAGGGAAGCCAGTGACTTGGTGAATGATATCTTGGTTTATCTTGATTGGCCCACCCTCTAACCATATCTTCATATCATGAACTTGGCTCAACACAAACTTTATCCATTCAACCTTGAATGCCTTTGGAAAAGATAGGGAATGGGTCAACCCTCTCTAGGCAAAAAAAATTTTTATTCACCTCTCAAAATTCAATTGTCACAATTTTCATATGCTACTCGAAGTTCATAATCTCCAATTTTGGCAAATTCGCACATGTAATCTAATCATATTGTTGAAAACAATTATTCAAATTGTATGTTTTCTTTGGTGTTACATAAAATGTCAAGTCTTGCCAAGCAAGTCAATGTCTCTTGAGCTCACTCGAGTGATGAAGATAGTTTCTTGTGTATGCCAAGTGTTCTAGTGATAACCAAGTTTAGAGTTATTATTAGTTGAGCTCACTCGGGCATCGAAGTAAATCTAGTATTAACTAAGCTCACTTAGTTACCAAAGTAAAGTTGGCAAGGAACCAGTGTTAATAGATCTCACTAGATTACCAAAGGAAATTCTTTTAGGGCCTATTTGGTTCCTAGAATAGGAATAGAAAAGTTTGAATACATTTTCTATTTTCTATTTGGTTCATCACTTGGAATAGGGAATAGGAATATGTATTCCCATTTTGCCTCTAAAATGAGCTTATACCCATTCCAAAAAATAGATGTTATTGGAATAGCCATTCCTATTCCCAATATTACATGCCTGTTCTCCATTCCTATGCCCACGACCAAATGGGCCCTTATGAGTTAGTGTTGACTGATCTAGATTGGCTAATGAAGGATTTTTCTGTAATAGCATATTGATTCTAATGGATTTATTTGTTAGTTCTAGATAACTTAAGGGTTGATTATTGAATGTTTATAAGTATTTTCAAGTTGACTCGACAAGGTAATTTGTATAAGTATAAGGTCAAGTTGAAGATTGAAAGAGTGAACATGTGGAATTAAAGAAGATGAATTATGAAAGTGAATTAGAAGGATATATGTGAGAAGATAGGGTATCTGAGTTAATTGAGCTACAAAGAAAATTTTGATCAAGGAGGATCAAGTAATCAAGCCAAAACAAAGATCTAAAATTAGAAAGATAGTTGCATCAACAATCAGGTCAAGTCATTGTACTCTCTAATAATTGTACTAGTGAATCAAATCTCCTAATAGAATTAGTTTAAGAACTATTTGCCAAATCATCTAACAAGGTGGCATTTCTAGATTGAAGTGTCTAAAGACCTCTAGTAATGCCACTCCTAATAGTTTGATCTGAATCATTTAATAGGATCACACCTAACAGTGTATTTTGTAACCTTTAACAGGTTTGGCTCCTAATAGGACTCACTTCAAAAGAGTGAAAAATAGTAACTAGTTGCAATTGGTAGTTTCCCCAAATTGGGTTTCCACATTAAATCTTGGTGTCTCTTGTTTCATGTTATTTTCTTTATGTTTATACAACTAAGTTAATTAAGGTTAATCACACTTAATATCTTAAATTATGCATTGTCAGTATTAACTGAGTGATTACCAAGTAATAGTAATTCTTAGTGTTAACTGAGTGATTATGTACTAACCAAGTTACAATAGTTTCAACAGAGCTTTGGTTTTGTATTATTGGCATCTTAAGGGATTTGGATTTATTTTTGTGGTAACTGATTCACCCATCCCCTCTTAGTTACTCCTATTATATTTCCAACAATCGGTATCATAGTTTTTGGTGCTTGTAGATATGGTTTTAAGGACCTAAGCTAAAGATCAAGATGACTTATAGAAGGGAAATTCCCAAGTTGAACAGATATAACTTCAAAGCATGGTAGGAACTCATGAAACTACATTTGGAAACAATTGGAGACTTAGGCCTAAAATATCTATACACCAAGTATGTGGCACCTACTAGAACTTTGACTATGGCACAAATAATGAAAAAGAAGAATCATAACATAATGATGATTGACATTGAATCTACACTCAAATATGTTGAATTTGATGAATTCAAAGATTGTCCTACTTTTCACTAGATATGGATCAAGATAAAAGATATCTATGGAGGAGATGACAATGTAAGGAGAGCTAAGGCAAAAGGTTTAAGAGGTCAATTTGATCAAATGAAGATAAGAGAAGATGAAAAAAATATAAAATATAGTGAAAGAATTAAAGAAAGTGTAAGTGCAATCATATCCTCAAGAGGAAAAATTGATGATGTTACAATGGTAAGAAAGGTACTTAGAACCCTTCTTCCTATTGATGCAATTAGAGTTTCAACTACTCAAGAAATGAGATGTGATCTCAAAAATGATAAAACTTAGGATGCACTATTAGGAAGGTTGATAGCTTTTGTGTTAGACAACTATGATAACTATGTTCCTCACTTTGGTAACATTGAGTCTACATTTCAAGCTAAGCAGTCACTTAGAAAGAAAGCTTGAAAATATAAAAGAAAATAATTTGATAGTGAAGATGAAGAAGATTCTGATGATGATCTTGAAACCATTGAATTCCTACTTGCAAGAAGATTTCCTAAAGGAAAAGGAAAGTACAAAGGTAAAATACCTTTAATCTTTTTTTCTTGTGAAGAGGTTGGTCACATTGATACAAGGTGTCCAAACAAAGAAGGAAAAGAAGAAAAGAAGTACAACAAGTACAAAGGCAAGAAAGATTTCAAAAGCTAAAAAGAGAACAAGGGTAAAGCTAAGAAATCATATTACATTGCTAGAGACTTTGATAGTAGTGATAAAGATGAAATGGTTTACATTGATATTAAAGATGAATAAGATGATGAAAATGATAAGATGCCCCTCATTTCTCATATTAGAAAGAATGACGCATGGTTCATAGATAGTGATTGTTCTCACCATATGACTAGTGATAAATCAAAATTTGATAAGTTGGTACACTATGATGGTGGAAGTGTCAAATTTGGTAATGATGAATCATGTTATGTAAAAGGAAAAGGATGCATTGCATTGACCAATGAACCTAGATGTGATAATTCTTATTGGGTTGAAGGACTAAAACATAATCTACTTAGTGTGGCACAATTGAACAATATTGGATTCAAGGTAGAATTCATGAATGGTAAGGACAAGTTATTCGATGGGAAAGGAAATATGGTTGGGATTGACAATCAAACAAATGATGATCTATTCTATCTTGATCTCATTGAAATTTCATGTTTACTAGCTCAAGTAGAGGAAAGTTGGTTATGGCATAAAGGTTGTGTCATGTGAATTTTGAAAACCTGTTCAACATAAGCAAGAACAAAAGAGTGAGAGGCATTCCAAGCCTCAAGAAATCTGACATGGGCATGTGTATGAATTGTCAAATTAGAAAGATGGGAAAAACTTTGCAAGAACAAAAGAGTGACAAACATTCCAAGCCTTAAGAAATCTAACATGGGAATGTGTATGAATTTTCAAATTAGAAAGATGGGAAAAACTTTTAGAGAAAGAATTGTCATTCTGAAGAAGTTCTTGAGCTAGTTCATACAAACCTTAAAGTGGACCTATCAGCATAGAAAGCTATTGTGGAGATAAGTACTTTATTTTATTTTTTGATGATTATTCGAGAATGAGGACAGTAATGTACTTGAAGGATAATTCAGAAGCTTTTCAAAAATTGTGGTATATGGCTAGAGTGGAAAATGAAATAGGAAAGAAATTAAAATGTGTAAGGTGAGATAGATGAATTCATGTCAAATGAATTTAATGAATTCTACAATGAAAGAGGAATCAAAAGATAGGTATCTACACTTGGTATACCTCAGCAAAATGGCATAGTAGAAAGAAGAAATAAATCCATTATGGATTGTGAAGGACATTGATGATAGAGAAAAATATTA